>CM041523.1:11718913-12918913 GCA_023091065.1 Dianthus caryophyllus | reverse complement strand
GCACACTGCAGGCGCTATTATTGACGTCAAGAACGGCAAGTTAACGTTGGACGTAGGAGGTGATAAAATTGCTTTTAACTTGTCGAACGCTTTGAAGCGTCCCATGTTAGAGGAGTCGGTCTTTTCCATTAATATTGCTGATGATATAATAGACGATTGTGTGGATGAGCACTTACCTCAGGTCCTCGAGAGGGACCCTCTTGAGGCCGTGCTTTGCTGTCATGACGTTGTTGCAGGTACCTTGGGGAGGATGGATGCGGGTAGAGCAGGGATCAAAGACGACATGCATGCTGCTGCGCATGTTGATGGCCGAGTAGATGGAGATTTTGGCCGAGCTAATGTGGATGATGATGATGGAGATGGATATGGTGATGACGAGGATGACGGAAGCGGGTTCGTCTACGACGAGACCCACGGTTGGTGGTACTTCCCGTACCGAGCTGAGCCCCCCGTTTAAAGCCGGTTTGGGGGGAACGTTTTCATTGTAAATAAATTGTATGTACTTTGTTTCTTTTAAAACTTCTTACTCGTTTTCTCCCTTTATTTTAAGGTCCCTGGTTGATGTGCTGTAGGACACATTGGGGACAATGTGTTGTTTGGTTTGGGGGGAGGAAACGCTTTGCTTTACGCTTTGCTTTATTCTTGCGTTTTCTTTTTTCATTTTTCTTTTTCCAAAAATCCAAAAATCCAAAAAATCTGAAAAATTCAAAAAATCACTAAAAATCAGAAAATTTCACACAAAAATACCAAAAATACGTATCCCGAGCGTTGTTTGCGAGCTCTTTTTACCTTATTCTTTTCCGACATCCCTTCCCTTGTTTGCTTTGAGCTTTGGCATGTTTTTCATTGTTGGATTAGCGCTTTCGGGGATGTTGAGACGCGTTTGCAGATGATGGCGTGCTTTTACTGTTGGCTTTATCATTCATGGACTTAGCTAATTATATTGTGAGGTTTTTAGCCTCCAGAGGCCGGTTCATCTATCCCGGTCCCCGTGCTTTGATTGAGAGTAGTTCTCCTCGTGGGGTACGTAAAATCAACACGCATAAGTGTGGCCCCTATCCCGTGTTTCCCACGATTTTGTCACTTGTTTATGCATATGAGGCTTTAGTTGATTTCTTATGATTCACCTTGATCCTACATTTGTTTTATCCTCTCGTTTATGATCCTTTTACCCTTATACACATGAGTTTGCTAGCTACATTCCCATATAGCCTACCCTAGCCTTGCTAGTTACTGCTTTGCTTACTCTTGTGCTTGTCCTTCGGGTTTTGATCATGCTACGACTTGTTGACGTCGTGTGCTTTGAGAGTGTTGGTGATTATGAGTCGGGATTGCTGTTTCCCCGACCCTTGATGAGGTATTTCCGCAACTTACTAAGTGTGCTCTTTTGCTCAAGAAAAAAAAAAAAAACAAAAATCAGAAAAATCAAACACAACACAAAAATTCAAAGAAAAGCAAGATTGTGTGCGCAAAAATAAGAGAGTTGTTGTTGTTGTTGATGAGTGAGCACTTGAAATTTGTTTCTATGTTGCGTTGACGTGTAAAGGAGACCGATATGCTGTTTTCGGTCCGTTTTTTATGAGAGTTGGGTTTCGTTTTGGTTGGATGAGCACTTGAGTAGCATTTGTGGTTTCTAGCGGCTTAGCTCCACGAATCCATAACTATTTGATCCACCTTATCACCCTTTACCTCTCTTTGGCCTTTACACCCTCATTTCCTATGTAAGCCCTCATGTTCGCTTCGTTTTTGTGACATTATTCGTGTACGGGAATGCGAGATTTTGTCCACATTAGATTGCGGGCGTGCTTCCACTAGTCGAGTAGGTGAGTGTCATCACATTTACTTGCCTTGTTCATCATTTGAGTAGAGTGGAAACCGCGAGAGGTCCGTGATTTGATTGCTAGAGAGCCATAGTCTAAGCCATGCTATTCATTCTGCGCCGTCTTGTAATTCTCATCCGTTAGCTTGCTATTCCCATACGTCCCATGTTGATTCGGGATTGATTGCCATTTGCTCATGCTACTTGTGGTAAGGTGATTGTTGGGAAGTCTTCTTATGCTCGCTTTGTCCTCTATTTTCTGTCATGCTTGGTTGCTTGAGGACAAGCAACGGTTCGGTTTGGGGGAGTTTGATGTGTCATATATTTACGTATATATAGCCCCTAGTTCACGAGCTTTACTTTGCGTTTCTCGTGCTTTTACATGCGTTTCGCTTCCTATTTCGCTCCGTTTTGGCCCTGCTGCGTTTTTGTGTCTATATTGCAGGTAAACACGCATATTTGGAGGTTAGGATGCTATTCGGGAGGTTTCGTGAAGTTTCGTAAAGTTTCGTGAAGTTTGGAGGTGATTCGAGTTGGTTTCGTCGCGTTTCGCTTGCGTACGAGCCTCGTTTCACTAATTGAAGGTGTCCCGGGACCTTGGGACGGGATTTGAAACTCACGTGATCATCCTAAGCCTTGTCCCTACCCCTTGGGACGACGTAGGCCTCGTCCCTATGCCTTGGGACGAGAAGAAAGCAAAGAAAAACTAAGGAAGAAAAGAGAACAAAAGCTGAAGTTTTCTGAACAGCACGGGACAAGTGTTGTCCCGGTCGGGGTGAGGTGGTCCCGGACGGGAGGGCCATCCCGGAGCCCTGGGACGGGTCCCGACTCCTCGTGTGCTTCATTACTTCGTCTATTTTAAAGGGGTTTCGTACATCATTTGAGGCTAGACTTTTTACAGCATTTTAAGCACTCTTTAAACATTGTTCTCTAAAAATCTTAGGTTTCATACTTTTCAACTTTTGCACTTTCAATTCCCGACTCGGATTACGTTGTTTTCATCATCTATTTGGTAATTGTTGGCTTAGTTCATCCTTTGCTCCTTTGGTTTTTCTGATTTTGGTATTATAATTCTTCTCCCTTTTGCTTGTGATTTCATTTCTTGTTGTCCTTAATCATGTTTTCATTATTCTCCATTGCTTTGATCGTCGTTATTATCATGTGTGAGTAGTTTACTATCTAGGGAGAAGGGTGAATCATGGGTGTTGGTCTTGGTTGTGGTTTGTGATCATTTGAGTTAGGTTTTCGCTTTTGCTCTGATTGTTTTTGCTTGATTGTGTTTGTTGAACCCTTGATCACGCTTTTAGCAAACTTTTAGCACCAGAACTTAAGATCGAGAGACTAGTTCGAGGAGAGGCGCGAGACAATCACTAGGACCCTCAATTGTAAGTTGCGAGAGCCCGCTTTTAAGACCTAAAGGTAGCTTAAGACCGAGAGGACGAGCTATATCCTTAGCATGCGCGATTCCCTACTCTACCCGATCATCATCCTTAGCCTAGACTTACCCTTGCCTAGCCCGACTTCCTAGACTTTTTCTCATAAGTTTAATCCCTTATTTCCTCGCTCTAGTACTTAGTAACCAAACCATACTCGAACCGAGACTAGAATCGTTCAAAATAACCAACATAAACGACCATCTCCCTGTGATTTTAATCCGACTTACCTTAGCTGCCTAGTGTTGAGTTTGGATTTATCTTTGATTAGGAGAGTGCGACCAATCCTATCAGTATGAAACCAGATGGATTCGGGGCGAGGGTACTTTTCCTAAGATTAATTCAATTAATGATTTATGAAAACCTTTTAGAAAAGCCTATTAGAAATAGCCTCTACTGGCCCTTGAACAATCCACGTTTAAAAGATATTTGAGCTAATGTAATCGCTACGTACAAGTGCGAAAAAGTTTGTAAAAGAGTGCAAATGCATATGCAAAAACATTTATTAAAACCCTCAGTTTAGCATGTTTAACTTGTTAATGAAAACGGTTCAGTTAATGTCGAATTCATTGTTAAGTTGTTTAAATGCATAAATAAGAAGGGTGCAAGATGCATACAATTAAAATAGAGCTCAATTGTCCATTGATTTATTTTAAGAGGTCGGTTGCTTATGCGACTTCGGCGGTGTCATCGGATATGGTTTGTACCCGAAGTAATAAGACCACTTGACTGCAAGCGGGCCGATTGCCAAAGCCGGAAGTGCGCTAGAGTGTGTAGTCCCCTTTGTTAGTCCATAAGAAGATAAGAAAAAGCTTCGATCCAAGTGGATCGATACCTACCTTGACTCGACGCTTCAAATTCGGCAGAGCTTTGCTTCTTGAACTAAAAGGATGAATTCAACACGAGATGGTGTGTTGAACTCAAGAGTTTGAGTGCTTGAGGCTTTTGTGAGTGTATGTGTGTGTATACCGTGCTAGACGGTGTTTTTTGTGGGACCCATGTGTGGGTGCTAAAACCTAGGTAGAAGGTTGTAAGAAGTTGTGTTTTTCTTGTGTGGAAAACTTGTATGAAAGGGGTCGTGCATAGGGTGTATATATAGGTGAAGGTACCGGGAATCGGATCCATCTCGACGCCTCGCGCAGGCCCCGCCCGATTAGGGAGCGGGTCGCTACGCGAGAAAAATAATGCGTATACGTAAAGTGTACGAGTTGCTATGGGGATATCATTGCTTAAATACTTGAAAATCGTTTTTGCAAATGGAGCCGCCACCAAATATTTAAAGGAATTTGGAACCTTATTAACGCGTCTTGAATTGTAAGACGCGAGTCTTAGAATTCAAGGCGCGTCGATACCTATCCTTCTAAGGTTATTGTGAAACCAGAGAGGATTCGGGGCAAGGTTACTTTTCAAAGTTTGATCAAAATGCTTTATAAAAAACTGAAATCGAAAAGCCTACGTAAAGTAGTCTCTACTAATTTGAAAACAAGTGTTTAATTTCGATGTCTGAGCTAATAAAACGCTACGTACAAGTGCAAATATGACTCGATAAAAATGCAAAATAATGAATGTGAATCGTCAAAGTCATGACGTTTTGGTATAGGAAATGTACGTAAAATAATAATTCATTGATTTGAATTAATATAAAACGTTATTTTCCGACTTTTGTCTAATTCTAGTATTTTGAAAACCCTCAGTTTTGCATGTTGAAAAGACTAGTTGAAACGGTACAAGTTTATGTCGAATCCGTGTTTAGTCATTTTTAATGCATGAATGAGAATTTGCATAATGTAAAATGTAACGTCGGTTTGCTTTAGTGAAAGTGAGTCATTTGTTTATGCAACATTGGCGAGGTTTAGACGGATTAGGAATCCGAATTACTACAACCGTATTACGAATACGGGTTCGTTAGGCCAATATTGAATTGAGTTAAGGTAACCCTTTGTCCGAGTCTAAAAAGTCCGGTCCGAAGGTAAAGTGTTTACCTTAAAACGCAAAGACGGTTTTTAGAAATGCTAAGTGTGAATGGAGTAGTAGATTAGAGTGTTGTGTGATGTGTATGAATAGTGTAATGGGGTGGGTATTTATAGAGTTGGACGTATTTGTGCATGGGCCTCTAAACAAGTCGCCAGTGGTGTTCAGAGGGGAAAAATAAGTCGCCAGTATGAAATAAGAAACAAAACAAGTCGCCAGTGAGGTATAAAGGGCAGAACAATTCGCCAGTGGACTGACGGCTTGTATACAAGTCGCCTGTCAACAGGCGAATTGTTTTGGCGTGTGTCAGGCTCAGCTTGGGCCGCCTTTTGTGTTTGACGGCTTGATTGATTTGGGCTGCGTTTTTGATGGGGTATTGCCTTGGTCCAAAGGGTTTTACCCCCTTTTTGGGCTGATTTTGTTTTTCGTTTTCGTGTTTCGCGTCTCGGTTTTTGTCGTGTTTTTCGGTTTTGGCTTGAAATAAAATTATCTCGTATTGTATTATTTTGTAACGTCGTAAAATTTGGTTTTACGAAAATGTGACTCGGGAGGTGTGTTGACCCGATTTGGGTGCGTATTTTTGTAGTTCGTGGGTTGATTTTGTGAGTTGTTTTTGTGGGCCGTTTTTGTGGGCTATTTTTGTGAGTAAATAATTGTGTCGTGTTTCTCGGCTTGAAATAGAACGACAAAATTAATGTTCATTTTACGAAATATGCAATTTTAAATTAATACGTTAAAAACGACTAAAATGTTTTAGACACTTTGTACCGTTTCGTCTATTTATAAAACATGCATAAAAGTCCTTTTTCGTCATCGGGCTTGTTTTTGGGGGGTACGGATACGGGTATCTACAATAGGAGAGTAGCCGAGCGAAATTAGGAAAACACGGGAGAAAAGTCAGTCTGGGAAACCGCACAAGGGATTGCGGTTTGGTGGGGCAACCGCATTGCCCTTTGCGGTTTGCTCCATGAGCCGCATGGCTTGTTTCGGTTTAGTGGTCGGGTTTTGCTTCATGATTTCGTATTTCCTTAATCCGGTTTGCCAAATCTTGGAAATATTCGGCAATATCTTTTGCTTAAGCTCCAAGTAGACCGAGTATGACCTACTAGAAGGCTTTGTGGGTGATTTCTTGGACCTTGGGAAGCGGGCCAAAAATGCATTTGGGATCGGTTTTCGGCCCGAGACCCGGAAATGTAAAAAGGGTGCATTTGCTTGTGTTTTGTGAAATGAGATGACCAGTGAGGCCGTATTTTGTGTAAGAAGATGCTAAATAGCGGTTTTAGCAACCGGGCCTAAATTTAGGAATTTAGGAGTGTTAAATTGGACCTTGTTAATGTAAAAGGGTCAATTGTAATGCGATGCAATGCTCATGCCAGATGAAGCGAGACGCGAACCAAGCTAGACTCTAAATGGACAAATGAACATTTATTTAAGCGTGATGTTTAACGACTCAACTCATTTTAACATTTCAAACGACTTTAATACGAATTCGACATAATTAGAACCGTCTAAGTCAACGTTAAAGCATGCGTATAAGAAGTCCGTTATATCACTGGGTTTGTTTTGGGAGGGTACGGATATAGGTATCCACAAAACCATGTACTATCACTCAATTTTAGATTAGAGGCTAAGCTAGTTGCCCTCATCCTAATCTCCTCTCGTAATCTCTTATATACTACTCTTGGATGTATTACACGACCGTATATTCGACACTCATTCCTAGCTTGCCAAATATAGTATATGAAATCTACTATGAAAGCAAACAAAATTTTTTTTTGGAACTTTGACCCTCCTCTGTGCTGATGTACCTTCATCCACCGTGCTTTGGTGATCATATGAAATCCCAAGCTCTGTTGTAGAAAACGTACACAAGCCCTACTATACACACATTCAAAAAACAAATGTGTTGTAGTTTCCTTTTCTTCCAAACATAGTGAACATATGTCCTCATCAGTGATCCCAAATCTTGCCAGTCTGTCTAATGTGGCCAGACGTTCTTTGACAGCTAACCATCCAATTATCATGTGCCGAGGCACATTAAATCTAGAGCAAATGAAACATGTCCAGCCCTATTTCTCATAGTCACTTTGCAACCATCTGTATGCCAATTGGATTGTGTAAGCTTGGCCTCGCACCAACCATCCATCTGACAGAAGCCCTGCCTTGATCTTGTCTTTTGCACTGCAAATTTTCCTCCAACACCAGCTTGAGTTAGTAGTAGGGGAGTAATCCAGCCAATCACCACCTTTAATGTACAGATGGTGCACCCAACGTACCCACACATTATCTGCCTTGGTATGCACCCACCAGGCTAGCTTATCTACAGCAGCTAAGTTCCATTGCCTACTATCTTTTCAATAAGAATATCACAATCCATAGCATTCAGACGTTTAGTGGAAACAGGTACCTCCAAATATTTGAAAGGGAACTTCCCGAGAACAAACCCTGTCTTTCTCCTAAACTCATTGATCACTTCCTCCCTTACTCTATTAGCATAGAACTCAGACTTCCCTTGGTTCATTTCCAGACCAGAAGTCTGTGAAAAAATGGAGAAACCATGAATGAGTAGCTCCATGGAGGTTGCCCGGCCTTTACAGAACATGACTAAATCATCTGCAAAGCAGAGATGGTTTAGTTGCATTGCTGAACATATGGGATGAAACTTGAACTCCTTGCACTTGCTAATCCTTCTCAAGATTCTGCTAAGGTAATCCATACAGACAGTAAAAATCAAGGGAGACAGTGGATCTCCCTGTCTTAATCCCCTCTTCCCTTTCAAGAACCCAAACTGTGACCCATTGAGCAGGAAAGTGTAAGTTGGTGTTGTCACACAACTCATCACCAAGGAAATGAAATGGTCAGGAAACCCCAGGGTCTTCAATATTCTCTGCACAAAAGTCCATTCAACTGAATCATATGCTTTCTTCAAATCAACTTTGAATAAACATCTTGGGGAACATGCTTTCCTTTTGTAGAGTCTAACCAAATCATGGCAAATAAGTATATTGCCTAAGATAGACCTCCCTCTAGTGAAGGCACTTTGGTTCTCACACAGTATCTCTGGAAGTATCTTAGCCAATCTGCTATAATAATAATAATAATAATAATAATAATAATAATAATAATAATAATAATAATAATAATAATAATAATAATAATAATAATAATTGATGGGGCATGGCAAGCCGGCAGCTGATAAGGCATGTCAAAGCCGGCCGACACACCCTCATCCAGACTTTGGGCCATCATGAAAGATGTCTTGCCACGGCCGTACACCATCGGCCGTACATCATCGGCCATACATCATCGGCCGTACAAGGGGCCGAGGGGACAAGTGAGTCAGAACTTGTCCCCCACTCACCAAATCAAATCCCCTATAAAAGGGGACACATTTGCAAAGTAAAGGATAGAAAAAATCACATAAAAAAGGTATTATTAGACTTTCACTCACGATATTTCAACATAAATTCAGTTCATAAGCTTACTTAAGCATCGGAGGGGTTATCCTCGGAGGCCCCCGAGGCTAGGTTTGTCATTTTGTGTAGGACAGCTGGGGAAAGAGAGTCAAGCCGAGAAGTTACATACTACGAAGGCTTGAGCACGCGATTGGTTGCAAGATATAAATTTATTTAAGTTTTCACACCCGAAACAATAATAATAATAATAATAATAATAATAATAATAATAATAATAATAATAATAATAATAATAATAATAATAATAATAATAATAATAATGTCCTTTTATATCATTTTACTACATATTAATTACATTTGCAGTTTAATTAACCGAACATTACATTAGTACTTCGTAATAAACTAACATCTTAGTTTATTTTTTAAGTTACCTTTCGTTATCTTTTCAATTATTTTTTTTAGTTTTAGCCACTTTTTCCATTTTCAGCAAACTTTTTAACTTTTAGCTATCTTTTCCATTAGCTTTTCAAAACAGAGACTAAAAAAGCTATACTCCCTAAATTTTCCAAAAGTTTTGGATAACAAAATACTTCATGAAAATCTCAAATTTAATATATATAATTCAAATAAATTAAGAAGAAAATATAGGTACTCCTTTACACAAATCCATTCACATCATTAGTTTTTCACGTTCGACAAGTTAAATGTTGGGACATCTTAACCTACAATTTTACGATATTAAAAATTATAAAAAATTGATATGTATGTTGTACTTGTTAAGATGTATCAAATAAGATTACACATAACTATATTCGAATCCATACATAATAAAAAAAAATATCAAGAATTTTCTACTTTTTTTTTCTTTTAAGTGAATAATACCTTTGAGACATCAAAACTACTCTGTAATAAAGAATACTTTTGTGACAAAGATCGCTATTAGACTAATACGTTTTTGCATACCCTTCAATATACCGTTGTTTATTGACACCACCTTTCGCGCATGAATCTATGGATCTGAAGATATAGTATTAAAAAAGATGAACTTCCTCTGTTTTGGCAAAATGTAGACTGACCTAAATTGTACCACTATTTGAAGAAAATTTATTTGCTCTCATGATTTTGCACATAGATCGTTATGGAGATTTCTCTCAAAAAATTTCTACTTAAATGAATAAAATTATTGGGGTTGGGCGGGTTGGGGTTGGGGGGTGGGGGTGGGGGAGGAATTTGAATGACGAGAGTACATTAGTAGCGAATATTAGACCATCCCTATTGAGCGAAATGGAAGTGGTCATGACAATCTAAATAATACTTCCTCCATTCCATTAGATTCTTTACGTTTCACTTTTTTGACACTATTCATACGTGTGTAGAATCTTCGATAAAACTTCTAAAATACAAAATAAAAAATAGTCATGTGTGATCTTGTTTTAATTGTCTTAACGAGGACATTATTAATATCAAAATTTTAAAATTTTCGAGAATACGAATCCAAAGATATGAACGAAACAAAACGAGTATTGATGTACGTGCATAAAGCAAACGTAAAGAATCTATTGGAATGGAGGAAGTAATAAAAATTACTTTTTAGTTTGACCGATTACAACAAGTGGTCACTATAAGACTACCCTTTTTGACTACATTAAATATGAATTGACTATTTTTATTGGTTAAATATTTACTTTTATACTTCATCCATTCCAATCAATTCTATACATTTCTATTTTGGTCCGTACTTTATTAAACTAAAAGACCAATATACTCTTTATTAATACCCCACCCAACCCACTTTATTAAACTAAAAGTAGGGGTAATTTGGTAATTCTATTGTCTACCCCACTTAATTTTCTTCCACCTTAATTACCGTGTTTTGGTCAAATGTATAGAATCAAACGGAATGGAGGAAATAATAGTTATAAATGGAAGTGGTCATGACAAACGAAGGTCATGTAATTAGGATGCGCGGATGATAGCACCGATGACGCAAAGTCATTGTTTTCAATAAAAGAGTGCCCAAAAGGTGCGTCCTTCCTAGACTCCTTCTCTTATGCAATTATCTCTTCCCATAAAACACATACACTATTCACATTACTCACACCTCATCATCATCATCATCATCATCACCACCACCACCACCACCACCACCACCACAACTAATTCTTGTTTTTCCACTTTTCTTCTCCTCTTTTTTCCTTATTTTCCCTTGTTTATTTCTTCTTACTTCTTCTGCCTTTCTCTAACTTTTTTTATTATCCTTTTTTTTCTCTTCAGTTTTCATTTTTTAATCAAAAATTCAATCTTTCTGTGGATTTCTTCTTTTTCTTTGAAATTCTTTTCTGGGTTTTTCTGGGTTTTCTCAATTCTTTTGGGGGTATGTAGGAGAATTAGACGTTTCACACCTAATGTTTTGGTAAACTGTTGATTTTTTCAGCTACTTTTTGGTACTTACTGTATTGTTTTCTGATAATTGGTTAACTACAGTTTAATTGATATAAACATGAGAAATACTCCATATAATTGTTGCTTCATTCCTGTAAGTGTTCAATATCTTAATTTCTGATGTTTAATTTCTGAATTCTACTTGATTTGTACAGTTTTTACTTGAGAAAGTTGTGTACTTTACTTTCATAGTTTGTATTACAAAGTTTGTGGTAAAATTCTAATTTAGGAAGTCAAAATAAATTTGATTTTGTAGAGTTGTTTTTTTAGGTGTACTTTATAGAATAATTAAATAAAAAAAAAAAAAAAAAAGATGCAAAGGGTGAGAATGTCTTCAAAACATTCACCAGTGTTTAAGCTAGGTGATTCTCAGCTATCATTGTCCCCTAAATTTAGGGTAGCTGCCCTTAAGTCACCCTTTGTAGATCCCTCCTTAGACATGGAATTAGCTATTAAGGGGCAGCCCCTAATTCCCGGGCTGCCCGACGATGTCGCCCTCAATTGTCTGTTGAGGGTTCCTGTCCAAAGCCATGGTGCTTGTAGGGTGGTGTGCAAGAGATGGAACTTGTTGTTAGGTAGTAAGGAGCGGTTTTTTTGCCGTAGGAAGGAGTTAGGGTTGCGTAATCCTTGGTTGTTCGTGTTTGCGTTCCATAAGTGTACCGGGAAGCTACAATGGCTTGTGCTTGACCTTGTTCATTTTAGTTGGCATACTATTCCTGCAATGCCATGTAGGGAGAAAGCGTGCCCTCATGGGTTTCGGTGTGTTGGGGTGCCGAATGAGGGGGTTCTTTTCGTGTGTGGTGGGATGGTGTCCGATGTTGATTGCCCGCTTGATGTGGTGTTGAAATATGAAATATATAAGAATCGTTGGACGGTGATGAATCAAATGAATAGTGCTAGGTCGTTTTTTGCTAGTGGATTGATTGACGGGATGATTTATGTTGCTGGGGGAAATAGCTCGAATTTGTTTGAGCTTGATTCAGCTGAGGTTTTGGACCCCAACACGGGATTTTGGCGGCCTATTGCGAGTATGGGCACACATATGGCCTCTTATGATGCAGCGGTTTTGAACGGAAAGCTTCTAGTTACAGAAGGGTGGTTGTGGCCATTCTTTGTATCGCCTAGAGGTCAAGTTTATGACCCGAGAACCAATTACTGGGAGAATATGGCTGTTGGGTTACGGGAAGGTTGGACTGGATCGAGTGTTGTCATGTACGGGCATCTTTTTGTAGTATCAGAGCACGAGAGAATGAAACTTAAGGTCTATGACGTTGGTTCCGATTCTTGGGAAACTGTCGAAGGGTCTCCTTTACCAGAGCAAATATGCAAACCGTTCTCTGTGAATTCGTGCGACTCTAAAATCTACGTCGTTGGCCGAGACCTTCATGTGGCCGTTGGCCACATTTGGAAGGTTTACCCAAAAAGCCAGTCAGAGAAGAAACCAAGCTTTACCGTTGTATGGCATGTCGTGGATGCTCACCCCGGCTTCTCTGACTTGACACCCTCGAGTTCCCAGGTTCTGTTTGCTTAGTGTGTTGATTTCTCGTTCTTCTTCGGGTTGAATAATCTGTAATGATATGTATAAGGTGCACTTGTGTGTATAGCCGTAAACTTGTGATTGGTGTGTTCGGAATTAGGGTTAGGCTTTGCTTGTTTGCTAGATGCAATATGTCAAAGTGTAGAGTATCCCTCTGACTATGCATTTCTAGCCTTCAGAATTCAGATGTATTATACGCGTAACTACTCTTCGAGCTTTTGTGTATGGCTTCATATATTAGATACTCAAAAATTTGTTTATGATATATTCCGTAGTTCGTGTGTATCTACATATGATAATGCTTCAGGCTAGTGAAATTTGAAGCAAGTTATTGACAAAAGTTTATCGTTCTTTACTGGGAGGTAGATGATTCACGATTGGGTTCCTTGAGATAACAGTAGATTGTGATTGATTTCGACTATGAACGTACATAGCACCTAATTAGCTGAACTAATGTCGAAAGCGAGATACTCCTTCCAGCTTCCTTAAATTCATAACTAAAGTCATGTTTCCCTCTCAGAAGAGCGTCTCGCACTGTCGTGCACGGCTAACATTATCACAGGCTAATACAATTACTCTTCCCGCTGTTATGACCGGCCTTAAGCTGAGCAGTTATTCTCCTGTCATACGCATGCCGTTGTACGACATAGAATGATTGCTATCAAATGAGGTGTATGAAGTACTATAAGGGCCTTGTACACTGTATACAGTTTGTTTGATAATTTTAAGAGTTTTACAACTTGATAATTAGTGTACTATGGAAAGCATAGTTTATCTGTTATGCTGTAAATGACAGCAATTGTGTGGAAAATAAAAGGATTGAATTTTGGTGAAGAGAACAAAACATTGACAGGTAGGTCCAACATCCACATTTCTTCTATGTCCTTTGTGTTTAAGGATGTGCAGACACAATAATTGGTAGCTTTTGTGATCTTCACCAAAGTTGCTAAAACATCACATGAAGATCTTCAACTTTCTCTTTAAATACAAATCAGAAGAAAACGGTTTTACGTAATTAATTGTGAATTGTGTTACGTCATATCATTTGATACCGGGACTCGGTGTGCATCGGTTCTTCAAAAGTGTCGTTCTGATGACCATTTTTACTTCTTTTATCGCCACCATGTTCAATAACAAATACGCAATGATGGGATATAGGGGTATAATGTCTCGAAATGATCGAGGGGATGTGATACTATGCTTTTATTAGCAGCGGTGACGTCTTTATAAGACTAGTTCATTAATGTTTTGATTACTACCACCGTTTTAGACTACATCGTTACCTGATCACAGGGATGGCCGATATAGCCGTAATGACCAATACAAGATCAAGTATCAAACCACGGTGACGTGGTTTAATGTCATCCGCGACACTTAAAGTCGATTTCGGACTTTCGATGTATTGACATTGTTGACACATGCAGTCATACATCATCATTTTAGCTAGACCTCGGCCCAATTGTCTGTTGTTGGAAATACAAATGTCTTCAAATTCAAGCGAATAAGTCATTCATGTTTCCAAATTGCCTTTGCATAATTTGCTGTTTCATCATGGTCTCGTACCTTTAGTTTCAATAGCCATGCGCTTGCGCCCATGCCCATGTTTTTTTTTCTTTTTCTTGCCTTGACATAGCGAGCACTATGTCCGACCACGAGCTCACTATGATCGCGTGTTACGTATACTGTTATTTGTATGCATATTAAAGATATGTTACTAAAATATGTAAATTGTTTACCAAAAAGATCTTAGCCTAGGTATTCTGGGCATTAGATTCCAGGTTCGAATCTCCCCTCCCCCTTATTGTAATGAGACTTATTAGTGCGCGCTTCGATTGACCAAAAAAAAATTATGTAAGTTGTTAAAAAAATTGATAAATATACAACGCAAGCTCGTGCACTATCAATTCATATTTACGGATTTTTAGACCTCTATTGGACATATGATAGAAAATCCGTTATATTTATATATTTATTTATATATTATATTAAAAAAACAAGTTGATAGATAGATGAGTGTTAGTTGATTCACACGTGTTTTTTTCCTCTTATTGCGCCACATCATTTGTTTTATTTTTTATTTTTTAAAATTATTCAATTCACCCATAAATGAAGTAAGATCATATTTAATGGTAGGTCTAAAAGTAGGCTTACGAATAAAAGTAGAAAACTAAAATAATATTCTAAACCTACTTTCAACTAGGTCAAATTTAAACCTACTTATAAACTTCCAAATCTAGTACAAATGGCATGATGTAATTGGTTCTAACTAGGGATGACAATGGGCAGGATAAGGGAAAATATAAAACTATACTCTTATCCTTACCGTTTTAATTTACCGTAATCCATATCCTACCCTTATCCTTTTAATTTTGTTTTCATCCACACTTATCCTTATCCTCAAGGTAAAAGGTTGAAATAGATATCAGTTGGATAATTTTCACCTATTAAATCAAAGTCGTAAAAAAATTTTCACGATAAAATAAATCATGAAATATAATAATTTCAACAATAATAATAAATTAAACCAACTAATTTTACAATTAAATTAAAAATGCTAAATTTACATTTCAAACAAAATAATAATTCAAATTTTACAGTTCATTTAGACAAAATTCGATACACTGCATTTGCACAATGAAATAAACAACAAAATATATAATTGAATCCTCTTATATTTTTTTAACGCAATATAATTTTATATTAATTATGTTGCCTAACTACGGAGTCCTATTTTTCATGGTTTAAATTTTATTTTTAAGAGTTCTTAATTTTTTTTAATAAAATAAAAGTTTTGATCTGATGGTTAGGGTTGGTGGTAAGAGTGAAAAATATCTCAACCGTCCACCGCCTAATTTTTTTTTTTTAATTATTTTTCATGGCTCTTATTTTTATTTTTATTTTTAAGAGTTCTTAATTATTTTTTTAATAAAATTTTTTTACCATTAATTATTTTTTAAACTAAACAACCGTTCACCACCGCCTAAACAGCCGACTACCCCCATCGTAGCCGTCCCAAATGGTTAGGGGTTTTTTTTTTTTTAATCTTTTTTATCAAATCTATATTTTTTAGATCTAATTTTTTCAGATCTAAGGTGTAGTGGTGATGGGTGGCCTGTGGTGGTAAGAGTGAGGATGTGGTGGTGTCGTCAAATAGGTTGGTGGGTGGTTGTAGTTTTGATTGTGGTGGTTTTTTTTTTTCTTTTTTTTTGGTTTGTGGTGGTAGTGGAACCAAATCTGGTGGGTGGGTGAATGGGGCATCAATGCTGTGTTTCGGTGGACTGAAATTTCAACTTACGAATATTAAAGTTTCACTTGTAAAGAACTAGAGTTTCACCCGTAACATACAACAGTTACAATTCTTATTATACAGCAGTTACAATTCGTACAGACTATAAATTCAATTTTTTCTTATTAAAGTTGCACTTGTAAAGAATTAGATTTTCACCCGTAATATACAACAGTTACAATTCTTATTATACAGCAGTTACAATTTGTACAGACTATATAAATTCAAATTTTTGAATAAAGTTGCAATGTAAAATATTATAGTTACATTCGTAAAACATAAAGTTACATTCGTAAAAAAGTCTTAAATTACATAAATTTGTCTCAAAATTACATAAATTCAATTTATTTATTAAATATCACATTTTATTTATAAAAAATCAAATTTTAGTATACAGTTACAAAATTGATGGTTAAAGTTACAATCGTAAAACAGTAAAGTTACATTAACCGAACCAATAGATTGCAATTGATGGTTAAATTTTAGTCTTTTCACTACCCGAAAATTAAGCAAAAAAAACGCAAGAAACCCGTTTCAAATAAAAAATCCAACCGTTGTTTCTACGGCCGTTATTTATAATCAAAAACAACGCAAAAAAAAATATACGAAACCGTTATTTATACTAAAAATAAGATTTTCTAAAAATTTCAAAGTTTACATTAAAAAAAACGGTTTTTTTAAAAAAAACCGTTGTTTTTAATAATTAAAAAAAACGGTTTTTTAAAAAAACCGTTGTTTTTAATAATTAAAAAAACGGTTTTTTAAAAAAACCGTTATTTTTAATTATTAAAAACGGTTTTTTAAAAACCGTTTTAAAAAATTCAATTTTTTTTTTAAAAAAAAAAATTACGAAATTGCTATAATTACATATAAATTATCAAAATACAAACAATTTATATAAATTATCAAAATACAATTAATATAAATTATCAAAATCACACATATTCTATTTATGCCCAAACATTAACATAGATCTTAAACAAAAGTGCACGCACCTGTTTAAATATTAGAATATTGTATGTTTGAGCGTCTTTGATTTAAACAAAAGTGCACGCACCTGGGTTTCCATGCTCTCAAATCTGAAAAACAACAAGAACAACAAGAACAAGAACAACAACATACAACAACAACAACATACAACAACAACAAAAACGTAACAACAACAACAACAAACAAAACACGACCGTAACAACGGCATTCAAACGCATGCACACACACATATACACATACACATACATACATTCATACCTACATACAAACAACATACATACATACAACATACTCTCATATACACATACATATCAAACAAAAAAACGAAATTAGGGCATAAAAAGAATGAAGAATACATAAAACGAATGAAAAACGAACCTTTTAAAATTAGATTAAAGAATACGAATGAAAAAAAATGAAGTAGAAGAGAGTAATATAATATTGAAGTAGAAGAGAGTAATATACGAATGAAAAAAATGAAGTAGAAGAGAGTAATATAATATTGAAGTAGAAGAGAGTAATATAATATTGAAGTAGAAGAGAGTAATATACGAATGAAAAAAATGAAGTAAAAGAGAGTAATATAATATTGAAACTAATATAAATGAAGCACGAAAAAAAATATAGTACGACAAAAATAAAAAACGTTTGATCTTCCTAGCAGCGCCAAATTTGAAAAAAATCGTTTTTTAAAAAATTAAGTAAAAAAAACGGTTTTTAACATAAAAACCGTTTTTTATAATTAAAAACCATTTTTTAAAAAATTAAGTAAAAAAAACGGTTTTTAACATAAAAACCGTTTTTTATAATAAACAAAAAAAACGGTTTTTATGAAATAACCGTTGTTTTTAATGATAATTATATATAACGCTTTTTTAATTACGTAACCGTTATTTAAAGTCTAACTAAAAACAACACATTTTAATAAAAACCGTTATTAATATCCCTCCCGTTGTTTTTAATGATTTTTTCGTTGTTTTTAGTGATGAGTTTGATTTGGCGCCTATAATTTTTACAACGGAAATTTTAATTGCGTTGTTTATAATATTATAAACAACGGAAAAGCTAATTTGTGTTGTTTTTGCTCCGTTGTTTTTGCTCAGATTTGTAGTAGTGTTTCATGTACCTATTTTAGGTTCGGATTAAAAATGATAGTAGTCATTAACCGAACCAATAGATTTGGTAATAGTTACAAAGTCGAAAACGATGTGGATGTAAGTTTGGAAAACGCATTAATGAGTGGGTGTAATTGTCAATTCACTCTTTATTAAACTTGAAGTAATTATGGTACAATTTACAAGACAAATTAGGAAATGAATTTTTTTTTCCAGATTCTTGCCCTTGCCACGTGTCAGTGTATTATTCGCAGGGTCAATTTTGGTTTTGACCCTCGGGGTAACAGTAGCCTTTTCAACTATAATGAACAAAAATTAATTTTTGAATTCTTAACCTAGTTGAAGTTAGGTTAGCAAACCTACCAATAAATATGGTGTAATTGAATTGCTAAAAACCTTTTAAATTCTAATGCTAAAAGAGTCTAATTCTAATTCTAAGAAGGGTAAAAATGTCTAAAAAAAAAAACTCCTCATGATTCATCCTTATGTTAACATTTTCGTTTTTGGTATAATTCATCCATTTGTTAACATTTCTATTTAGTTTTACATTTAAACTATAAAAAGTCATTATTACCCCTTACTTTTTACATCATAATATGTTATCTCATCACTACTCCCAACATATGGGTATTTTGGTAATTACAATATAAAGATCGCACTCACCTAAAAATTGATCCAAAAGTAAATGTTAATAAAAGGAAGAATAATACATTTTGGGGGGATTTAGAAATGACGGAATTTGTCTTTTTTTTGGCCGGAATCAAAAGTAGGTACTAGTTTTTTTTATCAGAAGTGCTTTTGTAAAGTAATACGTTACCATTAAAAATCAATAAAATTCACTTATTTTTAATGAAAAAATTTAAAATTAGATCCGATTATTACTTCATTAAATTGATTAACGAAGTTAATAATTAAGTAACTGAACAATGGAATGAATTTAGATGAAGGTTAATTGAATATAACCGTCTTTTATAACATTTTTTTTTTTCAAAATAACCCCCTTATATGTTTATTTTATAACATAACCCCTTTTTAAGACATTTTTGCTTCAAAATCACTCACCCCAAAGTCGAATTTTGTTACTTAAAAATGGCAACTAAAGACATTTTAAGCTACACCCCTTTCAAGATACAACCATGAGTAACTAAGATATGTCGAAACCTCTTGAGAAAAATTTATTTATGAGTGTGAATATTTATTTTTTAAATAACATATTTCGACGCTGGGGGTGATTTTAAAGCAAAAGTATTTTAAAAGGAGATTATGTTATAAAAAAAAAAAAAAAATACTCCGTATAAGGGGGTTATTTTAAAAAAACACAAATTCTTGTTTAAGACGGCGAAACCCGTTTCTAGCTTAAAACGGGTCGGATGTAACAATCTGGTTTTTCGTGACTTAATTAAACTAAGGCGGAAATATTAATTAAGTTCATATAATATAAAACCAGCTGTTATCGTCTTACAACTCATTATACATAATAAGAGTTATAGCTAAACAGAGTTATTCGATTACAATCTCTCCGAAATACAAAATAAGGCCTTCAATCCCCTTATATAAATCGTCAATTCAGCCTCGGGGTACCTATGGGAAAATGCCGTTCAAACTCGATTATGCCCCGCACACACTAAGCCACATAAAACCCATAGCGGTAAACACATAATAAAATAACATATGCGCATGTAATTAAATCAGCGCAAATAAACATATAATAATGCATTTCATAAAACATAACATATCATAAATCATATAACATAGCAATTGAATCATCAAAATATCTCAATTCATAATCATGTAGGCAAATCATTATCATCTCATTCATATTCGGGGTAGTCGACCCTTTTCAATTATTCATATAGTAACATATACTCGCGAGTCTTGACTACAGAGCGGCTTTTGTACTCTCATAGATAATTACCCATATAATTTCCTATCAAAGTACATTAGTTACTCAGACTCGTACACCAGATCAAACACTAAGTAGCGTACGTTATAGCTACCTAACATCGAACACAACATGGATAATCTAAGATGAAACACGACCATAAGCCAACAAACCAGTAAGGATGGAAACATGCATTAACACGAATAAGATGTTAACGCACATTAGCGTGCCGGTCACATCAACGGACTTTAAATGCTAACGATATCAAGCAGGTAATAAGGACGATTCAATCCCTTGTCTAATGTATGCATACACCACCCTATTGGTGCGACTATTACACTACGACAGATTCCCCGGATGGGAATGGCTATTTTCCGTTACCTCATATGGGCCCGTGAACGAATCGCTACCCAGGGCGAAAATCACGTTAAATAACGACTAGGAGAGCCATTAAATGTACCACTAGCACCAAATAGCGATGATAGTGTCCCCATATGCGGCTACCTTACCAACCCTGACCCTATAGCATTTAACATCGCAGACACCCGAGTATTTAACACTTACTTCTTTTATTAATTTCTCATTCTTACAATACTCAAGTGATAGTTCATATTAATTATTATCGTCGAACTTGTATAATGAAATTTTAGTTCTAACAGTTCTTCAGGTAAACGGAAGCATATAGAAAACTTAAATATTTATTTTGAGTCCGTTCGTAAATTTTAAATATTTTTACTATTCATTATTTACTATTCACCGTATTTACTATTCATCGTATTTACTATTCATCGTATTTATACGTATTCTTATATGTATGCGTATTCTTATACTTCGTATTTATACGTATTTTTATACGTACATGTATTTTATACTTATATGTATTTTGTCCTATGCTTAGTATATATTTTTTATACTTAGTATTTTTATATTTAGGATATTTTACTTAAGTACAAAACCAAATTTTATTTCCTAAGTATAAATTTCTAGTTTTAAAGTCGTTAAGTTCGTTTTGTATTTAGTGATTTGAAATAATATTTCGAAAGTAAAACTCGGTTAAATTTAGTCATATACTTAACTAAAATTTTAGCGGTTTCCATTTTTAGCGAGGTTGTCGTAGTTCATTTTAAATAGTCCGTATGTCCAAATGCAAATTTAAGCAAAGGTAGTAACACTCGAATTTGTTCATTTTAATACGTGTAACGTTTATTTTTAATCGGTTTCGTCGATTCTTTTTATTACCGATTCATTTTGCAAATGAATTTAATCCTATTAACTATTCTAATTTAATGACTTAGTGACAAATTCATTTTGATCAAAATAGACCATTTTAAATAGCAAAAGCCGTGGCCTTTATTTATTTGTAGCTATTTATTTCCTTTTCGTTTTTATTTAATATTTCATTAACTTAACTAATTTAATTACTTTAGTGATAAAAATAAAAAGTGACAAATTCATTTTAAGTCCAAATTCAAGCTAAAAACCGTGGCCTATGTATATACTTAGGTATTTTATTTTCGTTTTCTAATTTATCGGTTTTTAACTTAAAGTCTTTATATACTAATTATTTAGTTTATACTAAAGCGGTTTAACTTGTCTACAATTTTCACTAAACATTTTATTTCATTTATGAATAGTGATTTTACTCACTTTAAATTTCTAACTTTTATATTTTAAAGATTTAGATTGTTTAACTTATATATTTAGTATTGTAATTATTCATTAGTGAAATAAAACAAGAATTAAATGAAACTTTATAAAAATTATAAATCAAACTAACTTAAAAATGAAGAACACTTATGATTTTCTTAAGAACACTTTTTTTAATTCAAATTTTTATATTATCATTTAATTTTCTCAAATTTTACTAACAATACTAATTAACCTAAACTAACATCATATATTAATTACAAAAATTAAAACTAAAAATTGGTCCAAAATTAGTAGAAAAACCGTGGGTTTGTATATATGTTCACAATTTTTATTTTTGGTTTTTATACTTCTAATTCAATAACTATTTTCCTTTATATCATATATTTATTTAACATAAGTGGAAACCATACAAAACATTTAACAAAATAGAATCATATTATTTCAAGTACACACAAATTAATATCAAATAAAATGCAAAGACATGAACATCATCATATAAGCAATATTTTTAGTACCCATTTATTATAGTCTTTTGAACATATGATTAACAAAAATTAAAACGAAAAATTAAGAGAAAACAAGGGTGAATGCCGTGGGTTATTCATGGTTACACAAGTTTTGTTTTTTCGATTTCTGTCTCCTAATTTAACACATGTTGCTAGGTGATCACACACAATAAACATAACACATAAACGTGCGATTTACAAAATTTAAACTAGTGTGCGGGGGCACCTTAAACTAGCTCGGTATGACTTTTGCTTAACAGTTATCCGGATCCACTATGTTGTCGAATATGCTTAAATCCACCCCGTCACTTGGCTCCTCGTCTTTAGGTTTCAAAGTACATACAAGAAATTAACTAAGTTAGTAACAAGTTCCTACTAAAATAAACTAAGACTATAGTTTTAGAAATTAATTTATTTTAGGTGAAGTATAGTTTTAATTTTATTTTATGATTTATGTTCATTAAAATTTAGTAGGAAAAAGAGGAAGTGAATTAAATCAACTTATGAAGAATTTTCATTTTAATGAATAGTGAAAATTTAAGTGGAAGAATTATTTAAAGAAGATGAAGATCTTGAGTATTTCTTTTGAAAACACATACTTTAATTTTCTAAAATCCATTTAACAAGTGTAGTAGTAACTAGTTCTGTGTCCCGTGAGATTCACGGGTTCGTTATAATATTTTGCATATTTAATTTGTATATCAATATAAATGTTAGTAGTCTTAGTAAATGAAGTATAGATTATAACCTTGATTTATTGTCATACATATATGAAAATGATCTAACTGAGAAATATGGGGCAATTTTGTTCATAGTAAAAATATTGGCAAAACAACATGGTATTGTTGATTGTTTTCATATTTCAAAACACATACGACTTTTTTCGGCAAGATAAACATATAATTTTAGTACCAATATTAAATTAATGTTGTATATTCTTAATAACTTAGTTATTTTGTTTTCAAATGTTATATATCTTTTATGTATTCAACAATACTTTTATGTTTCATTACCTTGCCATTTTCAACTTGATGAAAAGATTATTAAAGAAACCACAATTAAAATGTATAGAATACATTTGAACTTGTACTTAACATTCAATATACTTTTCGTCTTAAATCTCGAATGTTAATATATGTGTGTCGTTCGTCGTACATGATGTAAAAATATATGTAACTCTATTTTTTACATTTAGATTGTGTTTAACACTTGATAATACTATCAATATGTATTTTTTTCAATCTTTATCTTTTGTTCAATTTGTTGAATATTTAAATACTTGAGCAAATTTATATTGTTTTAATTACTTTTGATAAGTACAACTATTGGGAAGAGGTAATTTATTGATTAAATGTAAAAATATGTAACGTGATTATGAATGTATTTATATTGATGTAATTACACAATGTCACTTTTATTTTCTCTGATTAATAAAATGTGTTTATGAATGCAACTACATTGACTGGTTAAAGTTATTATAGCATTATTTATTCTATATCTTTAAATAAATTATATATTTAAAAACAAAAATAAACCGTAAGTTAAAATTAGTTTTTAGTAATTACTAAGTATAAAACTATGTTTAATTTATTAAAATGAAAATGCGATTTAGTTTAAGTATTGATGATAAAAGTTACTCCATAATAAAATACCATCAATAATTATATTAAACTATTAAATCAAAAGTTATAAAGTGAAATGAAAAGATATATGAAAAAGTGTCATTATGAATCACATTTAATTATATTTTTTATTTTTATTTTTATTTAAAGTTAGTATTTATTATTGTGACATGTGGCTCAATAAAGAGAGATTTTTTAGCAAATAGTGAGATGTGGTTGTTTGATAGTTTAATGAAGTTGTTCAAGTTGCTTTTTAATTATATATATAGATATATAGATATAGATAGATATACTTTATGTAGAAATGATCTAAATTAAGTAGTGAACTAAGTGGAGTAATTTATAAACAAAAACTAAAGTGAAATAAATTAGAACATTAAAATAAAGAAGAATGGAAGATGAAGATCTTGATAGATGGTGGCTTAAAGAGGAAGATGAAGATGTTCTTACTATGTGTTTAGAGTAGTTTTTATTTAGAGAGAAAAAGAGTTAAATGTTTATGTGTTTGAGTGGAAATGAATGTGTAGTAGTGAATTGTATATTAATGTAGTAGTAATGTATGTATTGTATTTGTGTATAAGAAATGTATAAACTTTAAATTAAAAGAAGCTAATAAAAATGATGATGAATTTAGCAGGATTGTAAGTGATGAGACATGGTAGTAAAGTAGAGAAGAAAAGAAGAAAATAGACTTGACCAAAGAGGTCAAGAATTTCGGCCAACTTGATCATCAAAGGGCTCGATTTTCGTTTTTCAATTTTTCGATTTACGCGCACGCGAAAAGCCTCGAAATAAAATATATGATCTTAAAATAATGTTTAGAAGTAAGATCGAAAATAAAAATGAAACTAAACTTTGAAGGGTGATCAAAATAAAAATTGGGTTTAGAACCCTCGTAACTTTGAATAAAAATTCGTTTGATCGAAAAATATATTTTTTTCGTTGAATGTTATTGATTTAAATAATTATAATCAACCGTCAAAAATTTATCGAATTACATTAGCTATAACCTATAATTTCGATGTTTTGTGAAAATGTTAGTTTAATAGAATTTGCATAGTAATTAGTTATATTTATAAAATAATAATCAAAATGATTAAAATAAAAAGTTGATGTTAAGTGTTGAATTTTTGTGTAAGAAAAATGGAAGAGGATTAGATGGTTGACTTTGATTTGCGTGTTTGAAATCGTTGACTTGAATTTCAAAGACGAGAAAAATATAAGGGTCCATTTTTATTCGAAAATCAAAAGTGTTTGAAATTAAATTCTATGAATAAAAGGTTTTACTTTTATTCTTATGAATAGTAAACATGACTTAGCTATTTTTGAAATTTGAAAGGCGATATAAATTTTATGGTTGACTTTTATAAAATTTTGAATTGTGTTTCTTTTTAAATTCTGAATATAATACAACATACTTTATTTTTCAAAATTTTTAAATTTGGACTTAAGAAATTTAGTAGTATTTGGCGAAAAAAATTCAGTCGCATTTTTATTATAATGAAAAAGGATGAATTTAATTTAAGGAATTAATTTCTTTTACAAAATTGTGTTACAAAAACACGGGGTGTTACATCGGATATGACCCGTTTTTCTTTTTTTTTTTCTTTTTTCTTTTTTTTTTTTCTGAAATTTTTTTTAAGACCCCTATTTTTTTTTTAATCTTTTATCGAAAATCGTGTTTATAGGGTAATTAAAAATGGTAACAAAGTAGACAAAAATGGTAACATATTATATTATATTGGTAACATATTATGAAACCTCAGTTTTCATGGGTTTGTTTTCCTTAAAAGATAATGTTGCCCTTTTATACAAACAGGTAACCATTTAGTATAATAATGTTACCATGTTAGCTTTCAGGGTTTGTATTTCTTAAAAGATAAGGTTGTCCTTTTATACATACAGGTCACCCTTTACAACAACAATGTTATCATCTCATTTTTCAGCTCAACTGAGGTTTCAATGGGTTTGTTTTCCTTGAAAGAAAATGTTGCCCTTTTATACAAACATGTCACCCTTTAGAACAACAATGTTACCATATTATTTCTCAACTGAGGTTTCAATGGGTTTGTTTTCCTTGAAAGAAAATGTTGCCCTTTTATACAAACAGGTCACCCTTTAGAACAACAATGTTACCATCTTATTTTCTCAGCTAAATTTGTTTTACTTGAAAGAAAATGTTACCCATTTATGCAAACAGGTCACCCTTTACAACAACAATGTTACCATCTCTACTTCCAAAAATTACACCTCATTAGTAATAATATTTCTATTTTTTGAAAAATACCCACTTCATTTACACTTCATTTTACACTTACCACAATAAAAAAACTCACTTCACAACAACAACAATGGCACGACAACAATAAAAACAAACACAACACAACAATGGCGACATCAACAACACAAAAATGGCGACAACAACTTCAACCCTAGTGAAAAATGGCGACATCAACAACTTCACAGCAACGATGGCGACATCAACAACTTCACAGCAACAAAAATGGCGACAACAAGAATGGTGTTTATGTGTCTGAGATGAAAAAGAAATGGGTCATACCAAATGAAATGAAAAAGAAATGGAAGAGAGGGAGAGAAATGAAATGGAAGAGAGAGAGAGAGAGGGAAACAAAAAAAATGAGAGGGGAGAGAAGAGGAGAGGAGAGGAGAGGAGTATTTAAGCAACCCTAGTTTGGATCCGACCCGTTTCCAGCTTAAGACGGGTCAACCCGTCTTAAGAGAAACTAACACTTAAAAAAAAAAAATGTTATAAAAAAGGTTATGTTCAATTAACCATTAGATGAAAAGTTAGGAATAAAAACAAAAATCTTGTACATTAAAACTCAAAAGGTAGGATTAAAAACACAAAATATAAAAAGTATACTCCCTTTGTTTCCGTGAATTATTTATAATTTGACTTTTTTGTGAAGGTAAAAAAGTCAAACTGTAAACAAGTGACTGAGACAGAAGGAAAATCCGTATACGTGAAATAAGGGAGGAATTAAATCGTGTATTAGGACCTGTTCTTTCCAGCTTATTTTCAAAGACATTTCGATTTAGTTCATTCACTTGATTCGATTCATTCCATTCGATTCGATTCAAAGATTCATTGGTATGTTATTTAATTGAACTTTATTCATTTCGATTTATTCGATTGATTCGATTCGATTCGATTAATTCATTTCGATTCGATTTAGTTCAATTTGGCTCGATTCAGTTCAATTCAATTCAGGTGTAAAAATGCGAAAGAACAGCTCTTACTCCCTGTAGTCCCTCCTTCAAGTCTTCGCCGTTCCGCATCACTCATTGCTCATCATCGTCATTTGTGATCACAACAATTAATATCACTCACATTTTGTAATGGATCTTCGTTGTTCATCGCTTCAATTCTCTCTTTTCACCTCAATTTCTCCTCTTTCTTCCTCTAAATTCCGCCATTCTTCCTCCAATTTCTCCACTATCATCAGGTAACTCTACACCTTTCGCCTCTTCCTCAACTCCTGCATTTTTATGTTTTTCTTTTTCTTTCAATTGAATTTCGTAATTTTTAGGTTCTTTTTTTATTCTTTTTTTTAGAGCGAGTTTACCGTTTTCGCCGCAAAAATCCAAGTATTACAAAGAGCTTGAAGCTGCTGTTAATGTCGTTCGTAAAGCTTGTAGCATTTGCGTCGATGTACTTCCTCTGTCCTATGAATTTCCATGTTTTGTTTTTTTAATTAAATTTGATTATGTTTTTTAATTTATGAATGATGAATTGATGAAATTAAAAACAGGTGCAAAAGTCGTTATTTTCTGATGATAAAAGAATTTTGGAGAAGAATGACAACACTCCAGTCACAATTGCTGATTTCAGTGTGCAAGCTCTCATTAGTTTAGGTACTTCAATTTATGTACTCCTTATTAATTTTTCATTAGCAAGTTTGTGTAAGAATGTCTTACATTCTCAAATGGTTTAAAGTAGAATGCGCCTCGATAAGTGTGTCAAGACATCATATAGTGTTCGGAATTTGGATTCGAATAGAGAGTGTATCTACTTATTATTGATTGTTCAGTTACGCCAATTTAGAATCGTAGATTGCAGATTTTAGAGTGGAAGTTGCAATTGTGGATATAAGAGTAAAAGTCTATTGTTAGACGGTTTCACGCGTACGACAGACCAGTTTAACCCTTAAAAGTGACCACTTTAATACTTCATGTGATCATTTTTTTTAGATTTTAAAGTGGTCACTTTAAACATTGAACTGGGAACATTACGCATTAAAGTGGTCACATTTTGAAAGTGTCGTACTTTAGACTTTGTCTGGATATAATCTTGATTTTCTGTTTGCTTTTTAATATGTGAGTTATAAAAAATTGAGATTTGTTAGTAGTGATATTCATACTATTCAGTCAAAAATAAGCTGGCCATATTTAAGTTTTAAGGTCAAAACTCAAGATATATTGCAGTTAATTTGCTAGGGCGATGTATGCTAATTGCTAAATGATGTGTATGGTGCTTGAACTCGAAGATTTTACTTAGGAAAATTGTAACTTGTGGCAGTGAGATGAAATCGTATGCTGTGACTCATGATATTGCTCTCACTGTACGAGGAACGAAATTCCCCGACTTCAGCTCAAATCAGCACCAAGAAATTGTTCCAAAGGTCATCCTACATTCCTTAAGGTTGTGTACTTAGTCACAAGTAGCTAGAATTTGAGGTTATGTTCATAATCTTCAGAGTATGAAATGAGTGTTAGGCGATGAGGAAAAAAAATGTCGTCTATTAGGTGACCGACTTTAAAGCTCTCAAGCAATAGTATTGATTCTTGGTAACGGTCTTCGTCTTGGTAATAGCTGTCACGGCTTTATTTCACTAAATACGGCCAATACCGCGTCAAATAGCAGTCAAATGCGGTTCGTGATTATCTTCAAAACCTTTATAATACAATTGCGTTTTGGTGTGAAGCCCTATTTTTTTAACCAAGCTCTCAAGTAATGGTAGTGAAGAGTTAAAAGAGATCTTAAAATGAATGAAACAACTCAGCAATGAGACTCAAGTAATGACGATATTCTCTAACAAACAGATGGGGATTAGTTTTGTGCATATTACCGCTGGTATCTGATTAGTCCATACATTCGGGAAAATGGATACTCTATTATTAGTATATTATGGTCCCCGTTGTGCATCTATTTTGAAGTACTCCGTAGTTGTAACTAATTGTGAAAACCCTGCTGCATTGCATCAAGTTAAAAACATATTTAATGCTAATTGTGTGATGCATTACTACTTCACTTTTCACAGAGCTGGGGAAATTATTCCCATCAATTCCGTTGGTAGCCGAAGAGGACTCGGCATTTTTGCGTTCAAATAATTTAGCTGATGCCGTGGTAAATGTCTTGAATAACACAACAAGCTTCAGCTATAATCAATTAACAGATGATGAAGTTCTGCAAGCAATTGATAGAGGAGGGAATAATGCTGTTGCCTTTGACGAGAAGCCTGCTACATACTGGGTAAGTCCAAACTCCAAGAGAAAACTTTCTCATGATGTGTTCAGGCAATATTACAACCAGGGTACAGGTACAAGATTTATTGTACTATCAGCTGTTGTGAGTTTTGTGATTATGGATGGTCTGGATTTTGAATCTTTTCGTTCTTCACTGTTTTTGTTTGTGCTCGCATAAATATAGGCATACTTATTATTAGCAATCGTCTTTTGCTATTGTCTTGCTCTTTGTGGCTCTGGTCAGCGATTATTTATATCCTTGGCCCATATTCACATTATGTCGTCGGAAAATGCTGACAATGTGTTTACTATGCCATTATGCTGTTTCAGGTACTTGATCCAATAGATGGTACACGTGGTTTTCTCAAAGGAGGCAGTGCCATGTATGTGGTATGTTCCTTGCTGATTTAAGTACCTATACTCCCTCACCGTTTCTCTTTTCCTATACTCATCCAACCGAACCTTGCTCTTCTCATCTTATTTTTTATAACTTGTCAAAGACTTGAGCAAACTTCGCAGGACTTTAGAAAACTTCAGTTGAAAGACTACTTAGAAAACACTAACATTCAGAAAATTTTAGACTTAAACTTTAGATAATTTAAGACAAAGAGAACACTCCTAAGCCGGTAAGCCCACTAACTTAATATTTGTAAGTTGTGCTAAACACACATTTTTCAAAATCAATCAATGAGAGGAGTACAAAGTTAATTGACTTGTGAAGGAGCCAAGGGTACATATATTTTCAAAGCACAAATGAATTGTTTCTTTCTAAATGGAACGCTAGACCTTGAGTGACTGTCAAACTAAACTTTGTCACTCTCAATTTCGGGATAGAAAAGAACTCCCTCCACTCAGGTTCATACAACGCATATTCCTTTTACATGCTTGCCAATGCACATTTGTTGATGATAATATATATAGTTATCCATTCTAAAAAATTCATAAAAAGTTGATATTTTTGTTGTACAAATGAGGACAAATTAGACAAGATTTTACCTGACTATTTTGTTTTTATATTCAAGTATACGGAGTACTCTATATCAAATACTAATCAAATACTCAAATGAAACTAAATGGAGGGAGTAGTAATTATGAGACTCTCACTTTGGGATGAAGGGAGCGCTATGTTCAAAATTTTATTTATTCCAACTGAGAGTAGCAGATCTATAAGAGGAATTGTATTCCGTATTATAATTCTTTGAATACATGCATAACATAGATGTTTTTGATGCGGAAGGTGTGGTTTGTGCGGTGGGAAGCAAGTCTCTCATGTTCTCTGGGAGAGATCTTTTGAGAGTTTATTGACTGTCGTTATGTGGTGATACTCAATATTAATTACTAAGCATTGACGCCAAGGTTGTTCTTTGAGAGTACAATTCAGTAGTAATTATTTTGATAAGGTTGCACATCAAAGGTCAAAAATCTATCGTCAATAAAATGGTCAAGTAACCAACAAGTCAATCTCTACTTTGCTATTTTGGTGGGATCGTTGTTCCAATTTTTTGTCATATTTGTAGGTAGGTTTGGCACTTATAGTTGAAGGAGAAATAGTGTTAGGTGTTATGGGCTGCCCAAAGTGGCAGGAAAGTTTTGACGATAGATCCGCTTCCGATATCCAAGAAAACGAGTCGGAATCAGGGATCATTATGGCTGCTCATGCAGGCTGTGGGACATGGAAAATGAAGGTGTCTGGCCTGATTGATGATTTAATGGGCATGAATAGCTCTTGGGAAAAATGCTTTGTTAATGAATGTTCCACAGTTCATGAGGCATGTTTCTGTATACCGGAGAGTCAAACATGGGATTCATTACCATTGTCAAAATCTTTTCGTGAAACGAGTGGACCAAATAATGTAGACGGTGGCAAAATTATTCTCCTCCCAACATGTTGTGGAAGGTATGATATCTCCGAAAATTTTATTCCTAGCCTGCTTGTTGCTTTGCTGTTGTACCCAACTACAGTCGGCCGAGAAGTTATCCTTAGTTGTTTATGGACTCGAGATAGGAGATTGGAGACAAGGTATCCTCGGCTGTTGTACCTAAACCATGGCCATTTGTACCTTTACCCTTCATTTTCTAACTTTCAAACTTCTTCACCCCTGCCGTGTAAAGGACTTATTGGGTCTCGCTTCTTTTGTTTCAGATCGATCTAAAAATATCAATGTTCGACCAAAGTTGGTTGTTGCCTTATGTTTGGAGCACTCTTTTGCTATCATGATTGCTAACTTGGTTGTTATCAACATACTCCGTATGTTTTACTAATATTATTTATTATGCAGCTTATGCAAATATTTGACGGTGGCTTCAGGTAGAGCATCTATTTTCATTCTTCGATCAAGGGCTCGAAGTACTATAAAGGTGTGTCATTCTTTCTAATGTTTGATTTCATCTGGAATTCCAAAGCGTTCTATTTCTTTCCTTTAATGCTTGGGGCCTTGGGCATCCATTTTGTAGGCCTGGGATCACGCTGTTGGAATGATTTGCGTGCACGAAGCAGGTGGAAAGGTATGCGATTCTAGTCAAAATACGATCCTTTAAATTCCCAAATAGCAAAAGACAATCCTTTAAATAATCACATTAATATAGGTATGAGGGTGAAGCCTACAAAAATTTGGGAATTTGGGAATTTTTGTAGGCTTCACCCACATACCTTTAGTCAAAATACAATCCTTTAAATTCCCAAAAAAAAATTCACCGGCTGCTTGGTATTAAGAATAGATTGTCATGAATCTTATGCCGCTTTCCAGGTAACTGACTGGGATGGAAATCAGATTGATCTTGCCGCAGACGCGGTAGCTCGCAGAGTTATATTTCCACCAGGTGGTATGCTGGTGACAAATGGAACGTTGCATGGTCAGATCTTGGATTTGATATCATCAAGTTCCTCAGTTGCACCGTAAAATTTGTTCTACATCCACTTATCCAGGTATTTTTGTTCGTGGTTGTCGGATGCTACATCCTCTACTATCATGAAATCATGATTGTATTTATCATCTTCGAGTTCCATAGTACATCCTACAATATGCATCTGTGTTTGGGATATGTAAGGTGTGATGTAGGATATCTGTCTCAACATATACGAAGGCTGTTAGGTTGTCGTCTTGTTGATAGATTTCTGCTGTATCGCCCGTGCATAAGTGCATTTTCTCTAACAATTATATGTTTTACACTTTCTGATAGCAGTTTAAAAATCGATTATTTTTCCTTCATAGTTTTGCTTCTTCACGCATTCTCTGCACGACTGCACCCTCCATGAATCTTTGATTGTAACAATGCTGACTAAATGCCCTTACGTCTTATGCTATGAAACAGCAGTTGCTCGAAGCATTTCAACTTGAGTCGTCTAGTAATAGCCACTGTGTTCTAAACGAAGACGTAAGGGCGTGCAAATAGGGGTTATGTTTCGGTGGTGCACTCGTGTTGCAGTACACATGTTGAAACTTGAAAGTCCTTTAGTATCACAGCTTCTGAGAGATGTATCACATGCATTTGATTCAATTATCGTATTACTTTTTATTAATTAAATTACTGCAGCAACATTCTTGAGATACAAATGTCAGAAATTTGTTTTTCGGTACTGGAAGTATATAAGAACACAGAGGCTAACATGCTCTATGCGCGAATAAGTGTTTTGGTCGACAATGGCCATACTTGATCGGCGTTCCTTACACTTTCGTCGAAGAAAAAAGTTCAATTGCAAGATAGACATTCGGGGCGATATAGAGCTGTTTATGATTTATTATGACGATATAGAGCTTATTTTTTATTTTGTGCATCTTTATTTTCAGGAAGTAATTTTAATTTGTACTGCTAGCTTTTACCTTACTCAGTACTACATTATGTAATTTTATCCAAAATTACTACATCCATTTCGATCAATTGTATACATTTGTAGACTATATGAGTGATGTATTGTAATCAAATGTATACAATTGATTGAAACGGAGGAAGTACTTTTTACGAACTTTTTCTTACAGATTGGGTACCACACCGCTTCTTTGTTTAGTCATCGATCGATGTTACTATCGAGTTCATAACTCATATTTCCTTTACATCTCTTTGTCAATCTTTTTTCCCCTTTTCTTAACACGTCATCACTTGGATATTTATTGGATATAATCTTTACTTTTATCACGAACGTGACTATGTCTCAAAAGAGTAATTAATACACTGAAACATGAGATTAGATCGCTACACGTATATATCTTTGAATTTAAATAAATAGTGTCTTTTCTAACAAAAGTAGGAGGTTAAATGAGAAAAATAAAAAGACCAAACAAGATTAGTACTCCTAAGGTATAGTGTCGATATCGAAACTTTAGGGTGTAATTTGACAGCATATCATATAGGGGATAGAGAACAAGTTCAACAAGTACAAGTTAAATTTTCGAAAGTGTTTAGGGTTGTTATAGGTTGTTGCGATAGTTTGAATACCAAACACATAACTTATTTATTAAGTATTTTTATCATTTCATCTATAAATTTCTTCCATAAGGTTAAAAGCATGAGAATGACACTTCTTCATTTTTGAAATGTTATTGAATTGCATGCCTTTCGCAACGGTGCTATAGTTTTGTGAATAAGACCCTTATTAACTTCACATGTAATCTCACATCGATCATAAAAGTGAGAGTTGCTCACTTTATAAGTCTAGAGGCTACTCCTCCCATCGCCAATTGGTTTTGGGATGGAACCCTCTAGGCCTTATGGATCGAGCTCTCTCCTTCCATTTGTGGGTGTTGGCCCGGGCCCGTCTCTGATTTCACAAGTTTCCACGTCGATTTACTCGTAACTACGTTTGCCCTTTCAATTTCTTTCTAATCCTACGATCATTTTAAAACGATTTATACGGAGCATTATATTATATTATAAACAAAACCATCAACTTACATTTCTTCCTAAAATAAATACTCCATATAAACAAATAGTAATTGATACTCCCTCCCTCCATTCATATTGAACAATATCCCTTCACTTTTTGACACTATTCACGTAAATGAAATATTTTCGATATAACTCGTAGTGTATAAATAAAAATATAGCCATTTGAGATCTTGTTTTATTAGTTTTCATAAGTACAACATTAATATCAATTTTTTATATTTTTATACAATTTAGAATTATAGATATTGATATTGACGTTACGAAATAGGTCTCGATAAGTGTGAAAAAAACAAAGGATGCAAATGGATGGATTTGAATGGAGTAAAATAAATTACCAATTACAACTTTGCAAACGGCTTGACTTTCAATCACAGTAATTTGTAAACAAGGTACTCTTAAGTCTTAATTAAGCGCCTAAATGTTAATCGAAACTCAAGTATATTAATCGAAACTCATCTCAAAGTCCAAATGGTTTGAAAAAATAAAATTTAGGACCATATAATAAATTGGTTTTGGGTCCGCCACTAGTTAGAAGCAAGTATTTGTGATTAAAATAAATTAATGATTAAATTAAACACTAATTGATGGTGATTATTTATACTAATGAGTCATTCAAAGTTTTTTTTTAATTAAAGATTGGCTACTAAAAAGGAGACAGTATAACATCATAAGATTTCATGCATAACGTGTCTACTTAAACTCTTAATCCTTGATTAATTAACATAATAATAATAATAAGTTGCTTTCTTCATTAATTTTATTAGACATGTTGAATAAAAGAGACCTTATTGTACGGACAATACATTATAATGTCAAATATAATACAAGTACGGAGTATGATCATTGAAATTTTACTACGGAATATTTACACAGAAATATATCCTATAAATAATAACACTGCTTGTTCACAGTAATAGTTGACTTCTGGTGTGAAAATTGAAACCTTCAAATACTTGAAATAAAGTTTGGATTTGTACTTTGTGGTGAAAGTCAAAATTAATTTTAATGCCCTCCATATGTATTACTGGTCAACAAAGTCAATATACAATGAGTCACCTATGTCACAACATCTTCAAGTTTCTAAAATTTATCCATTAATAATTGGCGTAAATATGAGCCAAGTATGTAATTTCACTAATGGTGCGTTTGAGAATATGAATTTCATTTAAAATGTCAAATTTGGCCTAAACTTTCAAACTAATTAAGCTTACACATGTTTCGTGTCCTATATAAATATTTTGAAAAATTTGCGAACATTATTTTCACTTGATATCTTTGTAGGAGTCATTCATTTACCGCTTTTTTTCACATGAAAAGCTCTTCGCTTCGTTTCTTTAACTCTTTGTTGCGACTAAGAGTAGTGGAAAGGAAAACAAATTCTTTTTTCTCCGTTCGTAATCTGAATTTATAAATTAAACTATTTTTCATAACACGTATTCTGAAAAGAATTACTGATCTACGTACACACATCAAAACTTTATCTTATACGGAGTACTATTATAGGATATACATATGCATTTTGCTCCATAATTGTCGACAGAAAACGCATGCTTCAAATATAAACCTTATGTTCGTGATTCACTTACGTATATCTCGCATGAAAGTAGATAGAATTTCTGCTCAAAAATACACTTAACAAATACCATAATGCTACGTACGTGTCATCAAAATGATGTTGCTCTAACTTTGTACGGAGTATAATAATATGAAATGAAGAAAATAATGTTAGTTATTGCATGAAACCATTATTATTTTATCAAGTGTGACATAATATAACATGTATAGATTATAATACTAATATTTTTCTACCAAATTTATAAGATTATAAGGTCATAAACTTCCCAAAATAAAAAGGACACGTAACCTATGTCAAAATTTTAGAGGACGGCAACAAATATTGTTGACTTCTATCTACAAGTTATATTTACCTATGTGATATGTATATATACACACACATTTTCATGTATATGACACTCATAACTTAGACTTTGAGCTTTCTTCTCTTACATTACTAAGAAATATTGAGCTACTAAAGTGTAACAAGGAATTCTTTAACTAAATTAGCTACTTGTTCACATATTAATTCAAGACGATTTTACATTAATAATCTTAGTTTATCGACTTGAAAATGGGTAGAGCACCGTGTTGTGATAAGGATGGGCTGAAGAGAGGGCCATGGTTACCTGAGGAAGATCAGAAACTCGTCGATTATATCCAGGAACATGGACCTGGTAATTGGAGAGCTCTTCCAAAGAAAGCTGGTAAGTGTGTACTTTTATTTAATTTAAACCATTTATTTATATGATTAATATTTTATGAATAATATTCATTTCAAAAGTAAATTTTAAAGAATTGTAAGTCATGATATTAGAAACTATAGTCTATAGATAGTTTTATGTTTCCTTTTTTTCATCTAAGCTAATGAAATCATGTCTTCTTGTACGTAGGACTTCAGAGGTGTGGAAAAAGTTGTCGACTTCGATGGACCAACTATCTCCGACCGGATATCAAAAGAGGTCGATTTACATTCGAAGAAGAGGAAGCCATTATCCAGCTCCATAGTGTTTTAGGCAATAAGTAAGATTCTTGTCAATTCTAATTAATCATTGAAAACTTGTCTAAATAGACAAATAAAATAATTATATGTCCATGTTCTTATTGTATCATTTGACTCCTTGTGTAGGTGGTCAGCAATTGCTGCTAAACTGCCAGGAAGAACAGATAACGAGATCAAAAATTATTGGAACACTCACATTCGAAAGAGGTTGCTAAAAATGGGAATTGACCCAGTAACACACACTCGTCGATTTGACCTACTTGACCATCTCCCCTCAATCCTAAACTCCCCCCTTCAAAACTCGTCTCAGTTAAACTTGCTTAAGCTGCTAAGCTTACAAACCCTCGTAAACCCGGACCTCTTAAAGCTTGCCACCCTTCTATCTCCAAACCAAAATCCGAACTTTTTTTTGCCAAACCTTCAAACAAATGATGAATTCGTTAATAACATTTCGAATTCTATGCAAAATCAGTACCACCAGGTGACGCAAACTCACGCCACATTTCCAAACAATATCCCAAATTGCACTACAATGACTACTGCCTTAGGTAGTAATGGTCAAGTGATGCAACCCACCAACAACTTTGATGCACTAAAATTTGAACCTCAAATTAATTCTTTCCTAAGCAATGATGATTGGCAAAACAATGTTTCATTGAGTCAACTTATTGATAGTAATGTTCAACAAGGATATAATGGTCAATTCATTAATAATGATCGAATCTTTAACGACGATTTCTTGGGGAATGCACCCGGTTTATCGACACCTAGTACGAGCGAAGAGACTCCATTGAACTCGATTTCTGAGCACGTCAATAGCAGCATTTGCAACAGCGAAGATGAGATCGATAGTTATTGTCGGAATTTAATGAATTTAGATGTATTGGATGATCTTTTTAATGTATAAAAACATGAATGTTAATTTATGTTTTTAATAGTCTAGGGATCATATTGAATTTTGTTTGTTACTTGGTATATTTGTAAACAATACAAAAGTTTTTTTCATTTAAATGAGTGCGTTCTATACGAAAGTATTTGGTATTTCTTTTTATTGACCGATAATTATATTCACATATTATTCAACCATTTATTGTTTAAACTCTTTATCTTTTTAACAAAGTTACATTACCCTTGAAGAGTTGAAGTCCTAATGGACAACAATATTTCTTTTCTCAACTTTTAATCTTAATTAACTCTTTATGTTTTATATTTGTATAAAACTATAGACGTAGATGTGGCAATTATTTTGGACAAAACCTAAAAGGTCATAAATTATACTCCGTATTATCTTTCGTAAAAGTGAAATGGGAAAGTAAAAAGAATTTTATTACGATAGTGGATTAATTTTTCACTATATTGATAGAGATCAAAATAGATACGGAGTATTACTCAATACGAGTACTTTCTAAAAACAAATTACTGCAATAAAGAAAAAAGTCGAGTTATGAAGTCGAAGAGATCTAATAAAATTCTAAAGTAACACTAAACAAAACCTGAATAATTATGATCCAACTTCAAACTGACTCAACTTTAACCACATATATAAATCAAAATAATTTTTTTTTTTTTTTTTAACGCATGCCCTTATGGTCATATTTACTACTCCGTACTTTAGGTATACAATGAGATTAGTTAACATTTGTTTACATAAACGACTCAAACTAAATATAACTCATATAAAACGTATACAAAATAAAGGTCTACGGAATACGCCATAAGTCGTACTGCCGTAGCATTCTAAAAGACCGTCTCACCCTGTGTCATATGACTATATGAAAACTTGGGTAAAAAGAAAAAAAAAAAAATCCGACCCGTTTTACTCCCTCTGTCTCAGTCATTTGTTTACAGTTTGACTTTTTTTCCCCTCACAAAAAAGTCAAACTGTAAACAATTCCGAGTATTAGGAATACGCCAATACGGTAACCTAACCCTATCAATTTCCCGCCATTTCTTCACTTACATTCCCAACTCTCGATAATCTCTGCAACATCAGGAAACCCTAATTTCGTCGCTGAATAATCTCTCGAAATTTCTAGCATATGCTGCACATTCACACCTCTATTTTCGCAGATTTTTTTAAGGTTTGCTCGTCAATTCATCTTCAATTACTTTCTGCAATTTCATCATGTACATACGTTGCATTAATTATTTCGAATAATCGTCGATTTTTTTACTAATAAATTTCAAATCGATTTCGGCGTACTAGAGTGGATATATGCGATAACGATCGATGATGTCAATTATTTTAGTTTATTAATCGAAAGAATTAGCGTTCGATTTCGATTTGTGATCGACACGTAATTTCGAAAGGCTTTCATAATCACGAATTTCGGTCAATTGAGGTAATTTTAAAGTGTAATTACATTTGTTTTTTTGTTAATTTTGCGTTATTGTTGGTGGAATGTGATGTGATAGTTGATGCAAGATTTTACCAAATTACATTGTATTCATCTTTCTGCTTTTTAGTGATTTTTTAAATTTTTAAAAAGGTTTGTGGTTGTAGGGTCCCTTCTATGATTAAGCTCAAATATTTTTGGTGTTATGTGGCAAATGTTTGGTTTAATGTGATGTCATTCATAGTTGAATGCCTTAATTTATTTTGTAATTTCTAATGATTGAGCTTCAATTTTATGGTGTATATTGGAGTAGTTTTCAAAGAGGATTTGGTAGGTTTTGTAAAGTCCTTGTTATTGTGATTATAATTAGAAGCTCTATTTTCTCGCTCGAATTTATGGAAGATCGTATTTATTTATAATGGTGACACACTATCATATCATATATTATTGGAGTATATTGACGTTACTAGTATGTAGCGACAAATAGAAGGCATACACGAAATTTGAAGAACGGTGTTAGTGTCCCTTGGCGAAACGTGTCTCTTGGTGGAGTGTCATTCCAATTTAACTACCCCGTTATTATGTTGGCTATATTTAAATAGACAATTGATGTAATTTAACTTTATGCAATTCATTAATATAATTATTACACTTATATAATTTACGTTTGTGTAATTTAACATATATCTTAAGCGTTTATAGTGGACAGTCATATAGAACACGTTTGACGCTAAGTACATGAAATTGTATGACTAACGCTTGAAGATAGACTAAAAACCGAGTTTTAGATAGGTGGTGAGTGGTGATGGTCTAAACTTTTTTTTTTTATTTTTTTTTTTTTGATATTGTCTCTATATAGCTACTATACGAGGACTGAAAATGAGATAAGAGTACGAGTAAATGAAGTGGGGTATACGTTAAACAAAATTATCTTACTCCGTAAGATTGTGATTTACGTACTCTTCTCTCTTCAAAAGCTCTTAGTTAACGGTGTTGGATCTAGAAAGATGTGTTTTTTGTGTCATACCAAATACAAAAAGGTAAGAAATGTGTACAGAGTAAATTATGCATGGAACACATTCTTTTTTCGAGGCATTTTTATACCTTCAATCAGATAAGATAGTGTTTGTTATAGTTATGTATTTGCAAATCTTCATCTCAAACCTAGAAAGTGAAAATATCATGATTATAAATGACATAGGACGAGGATTGAATTTGAAGTTACCAAGTCTATTCTTGGATTGGATTTGGTTCCGATGTTGCTCAAATTGTAGGCCATATATTTTAACTTCTTCAAATATATCTAATTTGAATCAAATTCGCTTTTTTAAACGAAATCATATCGCTATATCCAAACACAAGGTACATTCTCCGTTGTCAAACCATCATTTTGTTTTGGTCCAATTAATACTATAGGATATGTGCCTTTTTGTTTTGCTCAAGTAAACAATTGGTTGGTGAGGCTAGCGAGTTGAATATGTTGTGAAATATTGGTTGGAAAGGAAAGGTAGAAAATTCCAAAGTTAAAAGGGGATAAATCAGAACAAACATACAAGGTGATAAATCCAAGAAGGAGATCATGGTTAGTACTCGTAGTTACAATGATATGGTTAGAATAATCTTAATTCTCTGTGACAATATTTCACATATATAGCTCGTGCATCTTATTGTCTCTTTTGTAGAATTCAATCAATTTTTGTCTGGTATAGCTTCTCTAAAATGCCATGTAAGTTTAGATCTTACAGTTACATGAATTTTTAGTTTGAAAAATTACTCATCTGAGTATAAACAGAAGATATATAGTTAGACATTGGTTGAATGTTTCGGTGTATTTCAGGCATGACTTTGTAAAAGGTGCAATCATAAATTTATGTTGTTTTATATAATGCTCGTTATCTTCATCTTGTATTTAATCATTCTAAAAATCCATTAAATATTATTATTGCTGATGTATTTTTGTGAAATACGTGAAAATTAAAGGTGTGATTTTTTGCCTATGAGCTTAGTTTATAGAAGGCGCACCTCAAGTGCGTCTAAGGTGCGTTTTGGAAGATGCACTAGCCAAAATGCCTCGGTGCATTTAGGTGTTTATTTAAGCCGTTCCGTTCTGTTTCCTCTTTACTCTCAATTTTTATTCCTTCTCATATTTGCTAGCTTGAGAACTCATAAATAATGTATTTTTGCCTGAACCGCATGTAAAAGGCGCGCGACTTTGCTTTGCACCTTATCGCCTCATCCCTTTAACACCTCGGTAAGCCTTGCGCCTCTTCAAACTAAGCCTATGAGACACGTACTTTCACTGTACGATTTACAACTCATTGCCATAGGGTACCCCGGGCCCCGAGGCCTGCTCATGTCTCATGAAATAATATTCTTTAACAGTATTTACAGAGTAATATGCTTGTTCTATACTCTGTTATTGGTATTTTTAAGCCACATTCTCAGGCATAAGCTCCAACAAACTGGACCAATCAAACATTATGCACCTGCCCTTTTGCTTAATTACCCAACAAAAAACTATTTAAAAACATATAAAACTTATGAGCATGGCAATTGACCTGCAGGTTTCAAGCTCTATGTTTCGCGTTCAAAACGACCAATTATTTGATCATGAATGGAATCATTGAGCGGCTCCAATGACTGGATTCCGCGTGTGTCGACCGAGCTTAGGTGGACTAATGAGTGGATTTTAAGTCTTGTGTGCATCAGGAAAGTTCTTGTAAATGGTCAGTACACTTTGTCTTTACTCTCTAAACTCTATTTTAATCGCAGGCCTAAACTAAACCTCTGTCATTGCTGATTGCTGATACCCATTTTTATTATTATTTCATTGGACTAGATTACATTTCTGACTTCTTAAGTATTAATCAATTTCGCATGGATTATTGGATTGCTTTTAATAGTATTTAACTTGTACACTATCTATTGGTTGTTTAGATCTCATATCCCTATATAGCTCCATAATTTTTAAATACTTGATTTTTGTGTTAATTAAGTAGTACGGAGTATATGTTAAAAATTATAAGTTTATTTAGGATAATATTATGTAAAATTAAAATGCTTTATAATTCTATAATTCTTTTTGAAAATGTCTTTCTCATTTATAATGTGCACGACAGTCTCTTCGACAGACTTCTCTAATAAACACTTAAAATATTACTCCGTATATTTGCAGCATAGGGTCTATTTACTTTGATTTATCGATTGTGAAAGGACATAAAGAGACTGTCGGACAGCTTGTCCAAAAGGAACCGCACGTAGCAAATGCTCATATTAGAGTAACTGTTAAAACATAACGCGGTTAATTGTTAAATAATTAAGCTTAAAACAATGAACAATACCCAGAAAAAAATAATCAACGTTTGTTGAAGCTACTGAACAACTCATAAGTGAACACAAAACTTAAGCATCATATTGATAATTCACCTAATCTTACACCTCAGCTTGTGGATTATATAAAAATAATGATATCTTCTTGTGGTAAACCATGCATAAGCAAGCTCTCAGAGTTAAGACAAAGTTATTGCCGAATCAAGTATGAGATGTAAGCTTTGAACAAAGTGTTTTTCTTGTTTAATTAAATTGATAATTATCTTTATTATAATCCCTATTGTCTCCCTAATCACGACCATTAAGGGTGAAGTCAAGCCTATGAGTCTCATTAATTATATTTGTTATTCTTTTGTTTTTAAATTCTTGCATTAGCATTTTGAATAAAGAAGAGTTTAAACTGATATGTCTTATCGTGAGTCCGACTACATATATATATATATTCTGATAACATTTTTAAAAAGCGTGAGGGCACACCTAAGCAATAGAGGCTCGTGGCAATGGAACTTAAGGCGAGAACTCAAGCCTTATGTATTCGAAGAGCTCTAGTTTTGAACTGTAGACACTTTATTTATTTAGCGAAAGTTATATCATTCATATAAAACTTTTAACGACAATATTTCTTTTTAGAATTATTTTAAGTGAAAAGACTAAAAGTAGACATAATTACGCATCTAGAGGAGAAAAATAAGGAAATTGCATGGTAATGTCCCTAGTTAACGATGTCTGGTCTAAAAGATGCACCTTAACTTCTTAAGTATAAAAACATATTTAGAGATTTGAGAACGGGGGTGTAAATTGAAATTTTAAGTGAACATATACAGAGTAGTAAATTTTGGTGTGGTTTTTGTATACTATTAATTTGCGATTATGGTTTAAATAATAAATATTATAGAGTATTGTTTAAATCATGTGACCTCTTGCTAACTTTCATCATTTGCAACCATTGAACTACCACATAACGAGTGCCAACTTATTATTGTAAATTTTACATATTTTTAGGCTTGTGGGGGTGAATTGCATTTACACCCCCGCTAGCTACGCCTCTGCCTAAGTGTCACGTGTTGTTTTCACTATACCCCGCCTGCCCGCTATAACACACTTTTTAAAGCATTTTTTTTTTTCAATTTGACTCTCGCCTGCCTGCTATAGCATGCTTTTTAAAGCTTTTCTTTTTGAATTTAACTCTGAAATACTAGTATCCATTTATAATAAACCGTCTTACTTGAAAATTTGTCTAAATTAACTAGTAAATACAAATATAAATAAGAACATGCAACTGTGGTGAGGGATAGGTAGCCATAACACGTACTCCCTCCGATTCTCGGATTCTTAACATTTGCTTTTGGCACAATAATTAAGGTGGACCAAAAAAATGGGTGGATAAGTGGGAAAACAAGTGGGGTAGTATTTAATTGTGAGATAAAAAACTTTCCAAAAAGGGAAATGTTAAGAAATGAAAAATCACCCCAATAAGGAAAATGTTAAGAATCTGGTGAATCGGAGGGAGTATGAGAAAAGATTAGGGAAGTAGAGACAACATGCAAATCTCAGTGAGACTTAAAATAATGTTTGACTATGATTGTGATAAAAAAGAAGTTAAATGAGACACTTTTGCACATGATCTTTGATGCCCACGTACACTGTTCACATGCTTTCATTGGTGATATAATGCTTTCATTGGTGATATAAAAATACTAAAAAAAATAAAAAAAAATACAGATAATTAGTACTTCCTCCATTCCATTTGATTCTATACATATTTCTTTTTCGGAAATTCCAATCAATTCTATACATTTCTATTTTAGTCTCTACTTTATTAAACTAAAAGACCAATATACCCTTCACTAATACCCACTCAACCCACTTGCAAACAATAAAGTAGGGGTATTTAAGTAATTCCATTATCTACCCCACTTAATTTTCTTCTACCTTAATTACCGTGTTTTGGTCAAACGTATAGAATCAAACGGAATGGAGGAAGTACAAATTTAGAGGTTAGAACCATCTTAATTAGACATGTAGTGTGATGTTAGTCTAATACCTTACACTTCTCTCTGCGTGCCACTTGTTCAAATTGACGCATTCATAATAATAATAATAATAATAATAATAATAATAATAATGTGTACCCTCCATAATTAAGGTGCCAAATCATTGCTGATTTGCTGGTAATTTAACGAAATTGCTTGTTTGTTTGATCACCAATTAATCTCTCGTCTTGGACTTTTAACATTTTACTCCGTAAGATATTTGAAAATTATATGTGTTTTGTTACGAGTTTTAGTGTACAAAATATGATCATAGTAATGATCACGATAGATATTAAACTGGTCACGTTTTATGCGTTAAAATTCGTCTAACTAGATTGATGTTTTTGTGAACTTGTTATAATTTGAATCTATGGAAAGAATTGCTCAAAGTGATTGGATTGAAGTAATGGTCAGTCGATGTGATTAGTTACATTTTTAAATCATTTGAAAATAGTCTTTCTATAGAATTATTACATAGAGATAAGGGTACGTATATTCAAATTCTTTATCCCGCTAGTTGTAAGAGCCTTAAAGCACCGAGTAATGTCGTTCGTTCGTGTTATGAATTAGTGACATCAATGAAAAAGATTGTTACATAAGTAAAAATTACAATTGAGTCGTAGCTATGGACAAGTATAGTTTAAGTGGATAATGACAATGATTAGGGATGTAGAATTTAACCTTAAGAAAAGTAATTAATTCCTCTGTTTGTGCCACCCAACGGACCAAAAATGATTCAAAAATGATTTATTTTATATGGATGGAAGTACAATTTTATTTATCTATCTTGTTAATGAGTTAGAAAATGGTATTGATTATCTGTTTTTCTATCTTTTTAGTTATTTCCTTTGGGAATTGAAGGGGAATTCTAGGACACTAATTTTACAGTAAACTCCTCTGCTTAAATGTTTGTTGTATGTGATGTTTGTCAATTGTGTATGAAAGATTGAAAGTGTACTTAACTACTCCCTTCGTCCCAGTCAATTGTTAACATTTGTTTTATTTTCCCCTCACGAAATAAACTAAACGTTAACAATTCATTGGGACGGAGAGAATGTTTTTTTACCAAACATAACTGTAAGAGTGTAAGTGAATGATAAAATATACTAACATTATCCATGAAACATGAGGATTTCCATGATTTTCTATATTGTAGCCTTGTTCTTTCTATTTGGTTTTAACACATGAATTAAGAAACTTTATTAAAATATTCGAAAAATAACTACAAATAAATTTTATGATTACACTAAAAATTAGAGGCATAAAAATAATTTAGTTAATAAAATGGATAAGAAATCAAAAACTGAAATTATGTGAAAATTTTTCTTAACAAAAAGTTGCCAAAAACGAAATTGGAAAGAACAAAATGGTTTTTTTTCTATGAAGGAAAGTGGGAAGAACAAAGTGATTTAGAGGAGTATATGCTAGTATGTGATTATCTTCTACTCCGTACTTAGATAAGTCCAATAGTCTCGGTTAACTAATATAGCTCGAGGTCCTTATATGTTTAGAACTAAGGACCTGTTCTTTCGGACTTTTTAAGTGAGCCCAGGCCCAATCGAATTGGTGAAGCCCAATCGCCCGAATCGAATTGGTGGCCCAGGCCCAGGCCCAGGCCGAATCGAAGCCCAGGCGAATCGAATGAAGTTCAATTTCTCTGTCATTTATCTTGAAGCCCAATCAGTGAGTGGAATCGAAAGCCCGAATCGAATGGAATGGCCGAATCGAATCGAATGAAGTTCAATTTCTCTTACTCATTGTCTTTGAAAGCCCAGAAGTGAATGGCCCAATCAAAGCCCAGGCGAATCGAGGTGAAGCCCAGGCCCGAAGTGGTGAATCGAATCGAAATGTCTTTGAAAAATAAAATTTGAAAAAGCAGTCCTAAATAGTGTAATATTAACTGTTTTACTCCGTGCTCTATATTATACGGAGTACTTCCATAAAATACCAACCTTGTACAAGACTAATTACCTGTTATATCCTCTCTTTTTTGTACAATTTATTTAATCACCCTTCAACAATTATTTTTATTTTATTTTTTCGGTTTTGTTTTGATAAGGTAATAAAATTAGGTTGATCCTTGAAGGTAAGACCTATATATTTCATCCTTTCGGATGAGGAAGTTAAGTGGTAGACAATTGCTTTCATACCACTTCGAAAGAGTCAGATAAAATTGTCCAAAATTTTTGTCATAAAATTTGTCACTTTTTTCATTTTGGCTCCATTATTCCAGTAATAATTACTCCTTTTCAAACGAGATTTGTATGGAAGTGGGGACCTTACACAAGGTACTGTACGACTTGGGTGATTACACGTATAAGTGAAGATGTTTGATGCAAGCAAACTCTTGCTTCTACCAATAATTGTAATTGATTTTCTTGTAATAATTTTTGGTAGCCTAATTTTTCTAGGGCGTACATGAAAGATTCCCATGCAAATAGTATTATAACTCATATACATTATTGCTTCATTTGCTTGATTATCGTATTAATAGTAGTAATAATACTACATGTTGAAAACTTTCACATATGATCTGTAATAACTTTTATTAATTAATAAAAATATGATTTAGAAAAAAGCTTCATTTGCATTGCATGTTGGAAACTTTTGATTGGCCAAAGTCTTATTTTCTCATTTCTTCTTTTCATGTGTTTTTTTTTTTTTTTTTTTTTTGAGAATGAACTTTGAACATTTGAATGGAGACACTCTTATTGGCTGTCTTTCTTTGTAATTATCCCTAATTGTCAACTGCACTCTTTTTCATTTTTCATTGTTTAATGTTCTTTCTATCTTATTTTAATTTCCTCCCCTTTCTTTTGATTGTTTATTGGATGGGGCCATGGTCCATTGGGGATATATTCCTACCTCTTACTTAATTGTCGTGTCGCGTGTTATAAGATACTTATCGTGTTCGTTAGTATCGTGTTCATAGTTTGAAAAAGTGTGCCTAGGAGCTAGCAAGGCGCAATGAAGCGCCAACTAGTGAGGTGCACTCGAGGCTCATTAACATGCAGTGTCTATATTTTTTCTTAGTTCTTGTTTTTAGCCTTTATATTTTCCGTTATAACTTTAGACTTTGCTTATTTAAATGTTAGATCTATGTACGGAGTATGAGAAATGAACAACACTGGTGACACAAAATTGCATTTAAAAATGCAAGCTCGTTTGCAATCTAAGGACACCTTTTATCTATTAGGTGTGTGCCTTCGCCTCGTCATGACATAGGGACCCATCCCCTCAGTTCGTCTTGCGTCTTCTCAAACTAAGCATGTCTTATACATTATCGTGTCAGAGAGTTTGAGTAACATAGGAATGAGTCGTGTGGTGAACACTTTATTCTGTATGGAACATTTTTATGTTGCATACATATTATGTATAATTATATGCATTTTTTGAGTTTTCCATCCAATTTCTCAAATTATGTTACAATAAATTTTAAAATGGGAAAAAAAAAAGGTGTAAACTTATTCTTAAAACGATATACTCCGTAATATTTTGAGAAAAGTCCTTATGAATATCAAAGTAATAGTTGTATTCAAAATTCTAAGTAACATTTTTGAAAATAAGGAAAAATTCACCAATATACTCATCTATGTACGATTCTCTCAAAATAAACTCAACTTCAATTATTCTTTAAAATATACGGAGTAACTAACTATGGAATACCCTTCTTAAAATAAACTATGGTCATTTTTTACAAGATATTTTTGAAGTGATATTTATAGTGCTGAACGCGGGAAAGGTTATAGAAACTTTTTCACTAATCTGACTGACCGTTTTAGCAAGTTTTGAGCGATTTTAGTGTCTCACTAAAAACGATTCTTTTTTATCTTAAAAAGAATTAAAGTTAGATTTATTTTGAGAATATCATAGAGTATTACCATAAATTTTGCCTTAATTAAGTACAATTTTTTTTTTTTTTCACAAGTATGAGGCTTCACCTTGCAACCTTCTAGAAAAGGTTAAAAAGCTCAATTGTTTTGAAATAGCCTTGTTTTGATTTTACTGACATAGTGGCTGTGTCTCTTTTCAAAAGAACAATGAATACTTACTTTGGTGCAATCTTCTATAATAAAATATCATAAATGTGGATAGTTTTCTTGCTCAATCATAATCAATGATATATAAATACAGTAATGTTTAACCTAAAGCACAAAATTACCTTTTTTTTTTTTTTTTTTTTTTTTTTTATTCCTTTATTTTAATCTTAATAAATTGTAAATTGCATCAAATGGTTGAATGCCAAATATGAATTCACAAGTCATACTTTATTCTCATGTGGTATTTGTTTACAAAACCAACCTCCCACTAAATTGGAGAAAATGATTAAAATAGGAGATTATATGTACTGTCTTCCTCTTTTTGTAATGCCTTTTGGTTGAATCAATGCTTCACTTTTTATCATTGCATTTCTCATTTGCTGTGTGTATGACTTTGGTGTTTGTTCAGCACGTGGGATGGTGCTCGTAACTTAGGCCGTGTTCTTTTCGATTTATACGAGTTAGAACTTTATTTTTACTCCGTATGCGTGTAAATTTGTGCACGTAAGGTAAAAGTCGAACTTTTAGGATTTGAAATAAACTTATAAGAGCTGAACTGAATTTGTAGAACATAAAATTAAGCTAAAAAAAAGGGAACCTTATGAATCATAGTTAGTACTCACATGCAATGTACATAGGTTCTTTTAAAACACAAATTCTTGTTTGTAACCAAGGTACCCATTTTAAGCTTAAAACGGGTCGGGTCAACTCGTTTTATTTTTTATTTTTTCTTTTTTTGAAATTTTTTTTCAAGACTCAAAATTTATTTTTAAAAACTTTTGTCGGAAATCATGTTTATAGGGTTATTGAAAATGGTAACAAAGTAATGTAAAATGGTAACATATTATATTATATTTGTAACATATTATAAAACATAGAAAATAAAAAATTGTCATAACATTTGTTTAATATGTTACCATAATTGTATAATATGTTACCAAAATAGGTTAATTATGTTTTAATTTTTTGAGAATATGTCACCAATATAATATAGTATGTTAGCATTTTTATCAATATTGTTACCATTTAAAATTTGTGTTTTATTCGTTATTTGAGTTAAATTTTTTTAAAAAATAAATAAATAAATAAAAAGGGCAAAACCGGTCATATTTAACCCGTTTCCAGCTTAAAACGGGTTGACCCGTTTTAAGAGAGACTTACACCTTTTAAAATATGGATTTTTTTTTATTGGTTGATATGGGATTATGGTAGGAATTATTTTATATTTTTATGCTATTAAGATGCATTTTGACAATTGGATTAATAGGGAGAAAATTTGAAAATTAAATTAATTTAATTGCTACTCGTATTATATTTCATGTGACATAAAAGATTGGTTGATGTAAATAATTATCATATGCTTGGTTAACAAATTTAAGTATGTATCTTAATGTTGGATTAAGTGGTTGCAATTTTATTTGCGTCGTATCGTAGGAGTGGTCAATGTTAGTATGTGATTACAATAGCCATTGAATTTCCTACTCCGTATCCGTATATCTCAATAATATATGGCATTACTATACTTTTAACTTTTCGCTATCGTTTCTTAATTTGTGGCAGGTTCAATTTTTATCGGGGGATGATGACTTATTGGCCATGCTATATGGCCTCAATCGCTCTATAATGAATACATAAATTTCTCGAAGATGATTCTACTACATCAGCCTCTATGTGGAGTAGATTTTTAGAAGAGCAGAGCTATGACCTGATTCTACCTCAGGTAAAGGCATCACTTTAATTTAAGTTGTACTATAGATTTATTTTCACTCTTATTTTTTGTAATTTTTTACTTGTACATTTTTATTTAATATTTACCAATTGAATATAAGTCAGTATAAGTATTTTTAAAAAAGAGAGGAGTCAATATACATATATAAATGTTGTGTGAAATCAATTGAGTAGCATTACATAGATAAAGTCCTAGATATCGACAGCTAACCAATTTATTAGGGTTTTGAGAATACTAGAACCATATGTTAAAGCTGTGATTAGCAAATTGAAATTAAGTGATGTCATAACTAAAAGGATTTTAAAACCGGACACATTATTTTTTCATCATTGAAAATTTATCTCTTGATTAAAATACTGTTTATATATAAACTTAATATATGATAGGTTTGTAGTGAACGAGAATAAAAAATTTATAGTAAGTTCCAACAAAGAATTTGCAAAAAAAATTCATTTTTATTACCATTTCTTAAATCCTCCCAAAATAAAGAGGAAATACTTATTTTAGGATAAAGAGGGTAATTAATAACCAATACGGAGTACTCCGTATTTGAGAGTTTTGGTCAAACAGAAGAGGTTTAAGAACCAATTTAGATACGGAGTACAAAACTTCAAAACAAAGGCACCATTATATTGTCTAGGGATGCCTGAAATCTCTCTTTATTATTGTCTCGTTTGACTTTGCAAATTCAACGTTTTCCTCTTATTATATCATTCTCATACCACTATGTTGACCAACTCCATGAGTTCAAATTTATGATTGTTACTATTTGTAGTCGATCCTTTCGATTGGTGCTAGATTTACTAGCTTTTTGGGAAAATAAAAAATAAAAAAATTACTTTTATGATACGGAGTACGGAGTATTATTTTTCGGGAGCGAAAATTCTTTGTCATTAGATAGTTGTTTCTTTTTTCTATATCAACCACTTAGACTTTGTAAAATAGAAGATTGGTTTTCCGAAGTAAAAATTTTGTGTTACTTCGTATCGGATATTTTGTGTGTGAATTTGAGTCTTGTTCCCATTGTGTAAAAAGTTTAGAATTTATTTCGCAAAAAGGGATTTTTTGTTTTTTTATGTTACAAATTTTCAATAAACTTTTGTATGGGTGTAAGATAGTATTGTTGTATTTTGAAATATACTTTATTATTGTCAACACAATTTTCATGTTAATTATTTAGAAACAATATTTCTATGTTTATACATAGTCTAGGATACAAACACTTAAATCCTTTATAAGTTATGTCTACTAGTTATGAGAACTTTCAAGGCACTAGATAATATGATTATTGTAAATGATTATTCTACATTTTCACATCTCCTTAAATTAGATCAAATTAGGGGAGTATTAAATTAGAGATCGAAGGGATTAAGTTTTAAAGGAAATAGTGGCATGTATTATGCCTACAAATGATTATAAGACATTCTCAAGCGTGCTATAGCACGTTAGTAACTAAAATGTGACTACTTAATTTTTAATTTAGCTATGTTGACGCTTAAAATGATCAATTTTTTTTAAATTTTTTTTTTTTTGTGGTTTTAAAGTGGATCTATTAAATGTTATAGTACTCTCTCCGTTCCAGTAAATTTTTTACCGTCGTAGACTTGTAGTAGATGAGTAGTTACCAGTATTGAAAAAGCACAAATGCTCACATAAAACCGTTTCACGCGTGCGACGGAGTATTTCCAACTAAAATGTGTCTACTTTAAGGTTTGAAGTGGCTATTTTAACGTTTAAAGTGACCATTTTATATAGATTTAAATTGGTTACATTTAGCGTTAAAGTGGTTACTTTAAGCATTAAAATAGTCACATTTTACTCATAACAACTCCGTCGCACGCGTGAAACGGTTTTATGTAAGACTTACTCTTGAAAAAGATATTATAATCAAAATGTAAAGTAGCAAGTAAAAGCAGCAAAAATGTGTTGAAGAAAAGCGTGAATTGATAGTGAAGTTTAAAGGGTTACGTGTCCCAGCTGCGTTGGTGACAGCTAATATGAATACTCAACCCAAAGCTTAGACTCTCCGCCGGAAATTGTTTGTTGTTATTGTCTTGTGTCTGCGTATGCTGACCCGTATGATTTATGGTACGGACCAGCATTTTGATTATTACTCCGTATTATAATACGGAGTAATTATTATTATTAGTAGTATTAGTATTATTATTATGTTTTTTGAATTGTAATTTTAATTTTGTTGTGTAATTTTATTGTAAGACCGTCGTAACTTGTAAGCATACAGCGACAAAAATAATTACTCAACATTAGAGTCAATGTTGCATCATACATACAATTGTTAGCAGTTTATTGATTGTAGTACGCATACAACAGTCTCATTTTATCATTTGCGTATGTATGGACATGAACTTTCAACTTACGATTTCATTCATAAAGTTCATTAATGTAAAATACTTTTGATTTTTGATTTCAAATGCATGCTTAGTGAATTAATCTTTTCATTCTATAAAGAACATGGACAATATATGATTATTGACAAAAATAATATAGTGGACAAATGGCTGGAATGAGTAAAGTCATTCTTTAATCTTAGTGAATAGTTTACATTTGTTTTATATTTCTTCCACAAACTAATATAAACCTAAGTTATTTAGCCCTTGTTCTTTTCAGTTTAATTTCAACTCTTCTAATTTAGCTCAACTCTTATATATAAGTCCCACTAAGCTTTAATTTACACTGATTTCAACTCCTATAAGTTTAGCTCTTATAAGTTCAGCTTTTATAAGTTCAGCTCAACTCCTATAAATTCAGCTCCTATAAGTTCAGTTCTAAAAAACCAAAAAGAACAGAGCCTTATTAGAATAGAAAGTGTGTATTTATTAATATCCTATCAAAAATACTTTGTACTCCGTATGTCTAAACCTGTTTAAATCAAATACTTATTACAATAATGAACAAAATCTCATTATTTTAATACAAAATTTGACTTGAGAGTCTATCATTATCTATTAATTTAGTACTCACTCCGTTTCAGTGATTTGTTTATTGTTTAACTCTTGTGAGAGATTTGAGAGAAGTGTAAATTAAACAAATAATTGGGACAGAGGGAGTATAAAAATAGGATAGGAGGAGTGAAATAGGATAGTGAAGAGATTATGTGATCTTAGAAGGTCTACTCGTAAAAAAAAAAAGAAGGGACACGTCGCCTAAGAAATAAACGGAGGACGGCACCAAATCTTGTTGACTTTCATAGTATGTCACACTCTCTTCCTTTATATAACACCCCCTCGCTTGTACCCTCTTTACGGACCTACAATTCTTTCTTTCTTTTTTTTTTTTACTTTGTTCTCTTAATTATTTCTCTCCTCACTTCATACACACCTTCAATCATAGGCTTCTTCTTTTGGATATCAATAATTTTAATTATAATAACAATTATTAATACTTCTTCTTACATTTTAATTAATTTATAATGGGAAGAGCACCTTGTTGTGACAAAAATGGTCTCAAAAAGGGTCCTTGGACTCCTGAGGAAGACCAAAAACTCGTCGATTATATTCAAAAGCATGGTTATGGCAACTGGAGAACTCTTCCTAAGAATGCCGGTATGTATGTTTTCGTTTAAAACAAAGTGTTAAAGTGTCGTGTTGAAAAAGTGTGTTATAAAGTTTTGTACTTAAATGATTTTGTTTTGTGTTGGTGTATATAGGGCTACAAAGGTGCGGTAAGAGTTGTCGCCTACGTTGGACGAATTATCTCCGGCCTGATATTAAGCGAGGACGTTTTTCGTTTGAAGAAGAAGAGTCTATAATTCACCTCCACAGTATTTTGGGCAATAAGTAAGTTTCTTTGTTACTGTATTGAGGAAGGAGTGTACAAATGGCTTTGTAATTTCTTAAAAAAAAAAAAAAGTTTCTTTGTTTGTTCTTTGGACCATTTTTATAGATGTAGATGGTTCATGCACTAAATTACATGGAACTCATAATCATTACAAATGATACCTTGACTTTTTTGACTAATTTTGCTTCTATATTTGACTTATTATAGATGGTCGGCTATTGCTGCTCGACTGCCTGGAAGAACAGATAACGAGATTAAGAATTTCTGGAACACTCATATCAGGAAGAGATTGCTTCGGATGGGGATTGACCCTGTGACCCATAGCCCTCGACTCGACCTCCTTGACCTTTCTTCCATATTTGGAAACTCACCCTTCAACAACTCTTCATTAACATCCTCTCAAATGAACATGTCAAGGTTACTTGGCTTGCATCAACAACAACAACCCATTGTAAACCCTCAACTCCTAAAACTAGCCACCACCCTTCTCTCGTCGCAACGACAAAACCCGAATAATTCTACACTAATGCAACATTTTCATGAAAATGGGTTCTCTAGCAACAACCCTCAAATGCAAAATAACTTCAATAATAACCCGGTTTTGCATAGTACGCAAATTCAAACCCCAATCCAAAATCCAATCTCGAGTTGCACTACAATGACGACAACTACTACTACTCCCGTTGATACTACTACTACTACAACGACGACTAGTGGTACCGCTTGTGTACCACTTTATTACGACGAAGCCCAATTGATGAACCCGAATTTTGAACAATACCCTTCAAATAATATGTCTAACCTTGATGCACAAAACTTGGAACAATGGCAAAGTCATGGTTTAGATGAAATTCATCCTACAAACTTCGACTACAGCGTCTACGATCAATCCTTTGGTATGAACCCAAGCTTCATGAGCTACACGCCATCTGTGATGTCGACACCGTCTTCAAGCTCCACACCGTTGAACTCGAGCTCAAATTCGACAACCTATGTTAACACTAGTGGGACTGAAGATGAAAAGGAGATCAGCTATTGTAGTGAAATGATCAAGTTTGAAATCCCTGATTTTCTTGATGTTGATCAGTTTATGTTAGGACAGACAAATTGATCATGTAAAAATGATCATTAAATAAAATGATCATTTTATTTTTTTAATAGTGCCCTTTTTATTTTATTACTTTGTAGTAATCCGTAATTATTATTGTGGATAATTACATAATATAATTATAGTGTAATTGTAAGAAATACTCGTATTAGTGTAATTTTCAGCTGATGTATGAGGCCTTATTATTTTGGTCATTGATATTGATGGTTTCCTTCTCTCAACATACTCCGTAGTTGTTAATTTTCCACATCATGGTTTAGAAGTAATTTTCAAAATAATTGATATTTCATATCGTAGTATGTTATACAGTTATTTGTTTGAATTTTTAATCTGATAATATACAAATTATGTTTTTTTTTTTTTTTTTTTTTTTACAATATTCTGTACTATTACTTTAATAAAAAAAAATATCGACTTCATCAAATTGAATTAATATACTAATTTTCAAATGACGAGAACAAAATTACAAATGACGATAAAACAATATTATCCAAGAGATTATTAAATTGTCATAGTTTGTATCATTTTCATGCAATATTGCATGCAAATATAAGAAAGAGAGTAGTGGAATCCGACAATAAATGTCGTCTTTTAGCTAGCAAACCTAATGTGGTATTTCTTTAATTGATAAGCAACCTATAAAAAGCAACAACATATCCAACATTTTTGTATTTTTATAATTTATGGACTTCCACATTTGTGCATGATTTAATAGCTACGACAACTATTGTCTATTGCCACTGCTTGTACGGACAACTCTCTTATTTAATTTCGATACATTTTAATTTGTAATTTTCGAAAATATTACATATACTATGTTTCAATTAATCAATAAAAAAAATACAAATAACTTTAGATCCATAATATTAGTATTATTATGGGTTATTTATTTTATCTTTTTGGGTACGATATAAATTAATCAATTACTATGTTATACTTCGTAAATCTTTAATTTTTAAGCACATGAACGTAAAAAAGTGTAAAATATCAGGGAATAGTTGTCATGCAAAGTATGCTTTGTGAAAATATTTTGCTAAAAACAAAATTATATGATTTCAAACTATTTAAACAAGTATATATTTTGCTTTATTACCGAACTTATCTAACTTACACTAAATTTTTCTCTTATAAAGTGCATATCGATCATAGTACATTTGTGTGTTCCATTGATAATTGGATCAAAATTTCAAGTGTATGGAGTATTACATTAATCATTGCAAGGTATGTATAAGTGTATAACTAACTCCTAAATGAAAACAAAATTAAAACTTATACGAAATATTACTACTCCGTATATATATACCTAATCATTTTATAATAAACAACTACTAGCTCGTTATATGACTTATATCATGTACTCCGTGCTAAAAATTGTCATGATAAAAAAAAAACATGACGTAATTTATTCATAAGTTACAACTTCTTGTAAGAAAGAAAATAGCAAATAAAACATGTACAGTAAGAATCAAACGATCAATTCTTTCAGTTTTAAGTTCTTTGAAATCTAATATTTTTTTTAAGTATGATGTATTTGAATAAATAATTTTTTCTTTTAAATATTTGGTTAAATAAGAAAAAAAGGAATAGACCTTAAGCTTTTCTCCTCGAAAGATAACTAATTTTAGAAGCAAAGAGGTAGAGTTGGGTTAAAGTAAGACAGGTTTCACGGATACCGACAGTAAAATCCGTCGAATTTGCCGAAGACAACTAGCATAGCATGTGAATTGGACGCGTGTCCCATTTTTTCAATGAGTTCTAGTCAATTAAAAATTAAAATAATGGCCTAATGTTGTGTACTCTCACTGATTCATCGTATTCTTATTATTTCATAATTCCGTATGTCACAAGTAATTGGTCCGTAAGTATTTAAAAATTATTGGCGAAGTGATTGGATCTACCTTTTGTTTAATATTTATGCGTAAAAAAATTACTAAAAAGGAAATTATAAGAATTGAAGAATCATTCGAATAAGAAATATGATTAAAAGAAAAAAAAATACTCCGTAGATGAATTAGATAGATGGAGTACTTCTTGATCGCATCTAGTTTAAATAAACAAATTTCTCAGTGAGACGATTTCATAATAATGTTGTTAAGAATCATCTCATATAAAGGGAATGTATCGATTTACTAGGGTGGATTTCTTCAAAGTGTCACTATGCGATCTAGTCTTACGGAAAACCTACTGTTTAAAAATCAAATTGTTTTTAGGTACTTAAAATATATATACTCTGTATATTCTATTTTTTAAAATTATTTCTAAGACTCATGTAAGAAATTTAAAATAAAATATTATCTCAAAAATCTTCTCAATCATACTAAAAATATTTACAAATTCTACGGTGAGGCCATCTCATAATAAGAGACAATGAATTCATAATTACGTTACTTTTCATATGTAATGTAATTACGGTTGAATATATTAACTTTAAATCGATGACGATATATAAAGTGGTTAATGGTTAAACGAAAATATGGCCAACACATGATATAAACATGTGTCACATAAATCATATTACAAACATTAATGGTTAAGAGGTAAGAAAAAAAATTTAAAAATACAAAAAAAAAAAGAATCAATTAAATTAAAGTTAATTATATTATTAAATAATGATGTGTCTCATATTGTGAGGCGACTTCATAATAAAATTACTCAATACGAGTACGAGTATTAATTTGTGACAAAGAAAAATAGATATATGTGGACAAACAGCAAGAGTACGTCAGCACGTGTGTTAAGTAATTAGACCACATATTAATATTATTGAGATGGACCACTTTTGTTCATTAATTGAAAAAATTGGTGACTTTGCTTATTTATAAGTTGCAAAATTTAAAGCTCTTGCGGGTCTCTTGTGTTTGTCTTTTTTCTAATTTTCTCCATTTTTATTTGTAATTTAATTTTGTGGTCTCGATAATTATATTACAATCTTCTCAATTTTTTGGACAGGTGTACGTACGTTTATGCACTTATTATAGCCTGCTAAATAAATTAACAGCTTAAGTTACACTAATATACTACTATGTGATCATATTAATGTAGTTATACGTGGGGGTTTAACTCCGTATATCTTGGGTCATGTATGTTCTTTTCAACTTATAGGATTATAAGAGTTGAATTTATAAAAGTCGAGTAATTTATAGAATCTTTGTAACAACCCGGTTTTTTCGTGACTTTAATTAAACTAAGGCGGAAAATTAATTAAGTCTATATATTACAAAACCAGCTGTTATCGTCATAAAACTCTGTATACATAATACGAGTTTAAGATAAAGCAGAGTTATTCGATTACATTCTCTCAAACAGATAAAAATAAGTAAGGTAACTCTCCCCAAAGATTCAATAGCATTGGTGCAAAGCACTGCAGATTAAACTCTCATCATTTTCAAGACACTCTTTCGACACATGCAATTCTAAAGAATATGCAAAGATAAATAATGAATAATAAATAAGTAAAAACAATTAGCAAGTAGACAGGTAAAGCACATAAAGAAATCAAGATTATTCAGACATGAGTATAAATCCAATCACATATTGTACAACACTCTCAAACAATCATTCTCAGCAGTCGTATTCCAACACTCATAAATTCAAATCATCAAACCATAATCAATCAAACAAGACAAGGAAATACATTCTTCATATGTTAACTAATGAATGTTCATTAGCGAGGCGGAAGCATGCAGGCGTAATTTCGCAATAGTAAAGCGAGGCCAAAGCAGTTGGGCGTGTCGACACACTAAATCCTAGTGGGCGGGCCAAACAGTTGGGCGTGGTCGACATACTAGACGTCCGCGCAATAGCGGTCGGGCCGAACAAAGCGGGCGTGTGCGAGCAGGCTAAGGATACCTAAAGCGATAAGGGCGGCCAAATCCAGAGTCTAATGTATGCATACACCACTATAGATAGGTTCGAGATCATACTCGCCCTCGAGTAAGTAGTCACCTAATAATACGACTATCACCTTAGGCGGGTACCCGGGTGGCTGGAGTTTCCAATTACCGTAGTATGGGCTCACGGAGATATCAATCATGCCCCATCCCCGAGGTTGTATATCCCGCCAGAAATAATACTTTATATAAAAATATTAGATCGCTTTGAAGAACTACGGGAGGAGCCAAAGTCCCCATAGACGGCTACCTCATTAACTTCGAATTCAAGAGTCGCGACATGGCGAACAATCCAAGTATTTTATTCAAGTAGTTCATTTCTTAATTTCTTATTTCCTCGTTCATCCAAAATAGGTGGCAATTCTGTAACTAAAATATATCGTCTAACTTTGTATAATGAAATTTTAGTTCTAGCAGTTCTTCAGATAAACAAAACACATAGAAAAGCCTAATGATTTATTTTGAGTCCGTTCGTAAAATTTAAATATTTTCACTATTCATTATTTTACTATTCATCGTATTTACTATTCATTGTATTTACTATTCATCGTATTTATATTTTAGTATTTCGTATTTGTACGTATCTTAATACGTATGCGTATTTTTATACTTCGTATTTTATTCGTATTTTATACGTACATGTATTCTTATACTTAGTATATTTCCTTATACTTAGTATTTATCATTATATTTTTATACTTAGTATTCTTATACTTTAAGATATTTTATTTAGGTACAAAACAAGTTTATTTCCTAAGTATAGAATTCTAATTTCAAAGTCGTTAGGTTCGTTTTGTACTTGGTCATTTTAAATAACATTTCAAAAGTAAAACTCGGTTAACTTTAGTCGTATACTTAACTAAGATTTTAGCGGTTTCCATTTTTAGTGAGGTTGTCGTGGTTCCTTTTAAATAGTCCGTAGGTCCACATCCAAATTTAAGCATAGGTAGTAGCACTCGACAAGGTTCATTTTAATACGTGTAACGTTTATTTTTATCGGTTTAGTTGATTCTTTTTATTAACGGTTCATTATACAATCTAATATAATCCTACTTATAAATCAATTTTAGTGATTAAGTGATAAATTCATTTTGACCAAAATTGACCCAAAAATAACATAGATGCCGTGTGCCTTTATTTATAATTGCTATTTATTTCTTTTGTTGTTTTTATTAATAAATCATTACTTTAACTATTTTAATTTCTTAAGTGATAAAATTAAAAAGTGACAAATTCATTTTAGGTCTAAAATAACCCTCAAAACCGTGGCCTTCTATACTTACACAATTTATTTTCGTTTTCTAATTTTATCGGTTTTTGATTTAAAGTTTTTATATAATAATTAATCAAATTAATCTAAGGTGATTTAAACTAGTAAAAAGAAACAACAAATAACTAAAACTTATAAAAATTATAAATCAAACTAATTATATAAATGAAGAACACTTGAACAAATGAAGAACTCTAATATTTTTCATATGATTATTAATTAGTCAAATTTTCATATGTTTATATAATTTTCTCAAATTTTTTCATACAAGTCTAATTTACCTAAACTAATCATAATATGTTATTTAGAAAAATTAAAACTAAATATTGGTCCATTTATTTCAATATAGCCGTGTATATGTATATATGTTTATGATTTTTGATTTTGATTTTTATACTTCTAATTCAACAACTAATTTACTTAAATCATTTATACATTTAACAAAAGTGAAAATCATATACAAACATTAACATACATAAGTAAAATCATTCAAACACAAGAACATCAACAAAAACTCAAGAACACACATAAATACTTTTAAAACATTTAAATTCATAACAAATTCATTTTAAGTCCTAAACATAAACTAATTATATTTTCATGTCCATTTCATTACAAGTATTTTAAGCATGCAATTTACAAAAATTAAAACGAAAAATTAAACGAAAAATTAGGGTTAGGCCGTGTGATATGTATGTGTTGCTCAAATGTTATTTTTCGATTTTCGTTTCCTAATTTAACATGTGAACACTAGGTGATATAAAACATCATACATACAAATCAAAAACAATAAAATCAAGTACGAGGCGCTTATCACATAAGTGTGCGGGAAGCACCTTAATTAGGCTAATGAAAAGTGCTTAGCAATTGTCGGGATCCACTATGTGGTCAAATTGGCTCAAGTCGACGCCTCCACCTTGCTCCTCGTCTTTGGTTAGAAGTGGTACATAAAAATGAGAATAACAAGTTAGTAAGTTTTATTTAAGCTAGACTAACTAAATTAAGAATTTAAAGTGTAGTATCATTTTTATGTTTAGGTAGTATATATATTTTAAATATTTTGATTTATGTTCATGTTTATATACTAGTTATAAAGAAGAGGTGATTAACAAATAAAAGTGGTGGAGGAATATGTTAAGAGCTTAAGTGAATTATAAACAAAAAAGAAAATGGAGGTTTAAAGAAGAAAAGCTAGAGGAAGAAGATGAAGATCATGGAGGATCTTGAGCTTGAAGATGAAGATGGCTTACAAGAGTATTTTGAGTATGAGTTTATTAGAGAGCAAAGAAGTTTGAAGACTAAAAAAAAAATGAAAAGTGTTGTGTTGTTTGGGTGTAAACCGTAGGAAGTAGTAGTAGTAGTAGTTGTTTGTGTTTTGTTTATCAAGTAGTTTAGTTGTGTGGATGTATAAGGGTTTAATTGTATTATCATTTAAATACAAAGGAGCTAAGTGTGATGTAATAATATAGGGTGACAAGGACTTGACAATGTAGTAAAAATATAGGGTGGCTTGTGTTGGGGGTGACTTCTCCCGGGTCCCACGTCGTCAGGCCGGTAGGACTATAGACCGGAGGATGGTCCTACACTCGTTGAGCCATCTGTATCTCCTGCCTGCCGCCGAGGCCGGGAGGATTATTGACCGGACCATCCCATATACCCAGGAACTCAATGGTCCACCCGGGTCCGGGCATGTATGGCCCACCCAGGGCCGTACTGTACGGAACGGGGGCACAAGAAGACAAACCTGAGACAAGTATAAAAGGCAACTAAAACCCTAAAAATCACTAAGCACACACACACACAAAAACACTACAAAAAAGGTTTTTTTCTCTTTTCTCTCTCTAGATTCATTTGTCTTTGTAACTGACTTGAGCGTCGGAGGGCCATCACCCGGAAGGCCCCGGGGCTAGGTTTGTTACGCCGTTTCAGGAAGCAAAGAAGGAAGGAAGAAACCAGCCGGAAGCTAAGGACCCTCAAGGACTTAGTTTATCGAATTTGTAATCTACATTAACTTGTAATCCTTTGTATTTAGTTTTGGTATTTAGTTCCTAACTTTATACCCGAAACAATTGGCGCCGTCTGTGGGGAAAATTTCACAAAAATCTTACAAAAAGTCATGTCAAACCCTACACAAGAGCCGAGAAAGGCAATGGAGGAAAGCGGCTCGGGAGGAGGTGCCGGCGGCATTCCCCTGGACACCGAGCTGCAAACGCCCTTGACTCCAGAGGAGAAAAGGATGATGAGTGCCTTCCTTGAAAAACTGAGGAAGACACCACCTACCGGTACTCCCCCGCCCGAGCCAAGTCAACAGAAGTCTCCACCAAGAAAAGATCCCATCCCATCCGTGACACCTAAGAAGCTTTTTCATGAAGACAACGAGACGTCAAGCAACGATAGTACGTGGAGAGAGTCGGAACATTCTCACTCAGCGTCCCAGTCACCACCCTCAGTCCAGGAGGTGTCCAAGCCTGAGGTTCCACGCACCGAGAGACCCAAGCGCAACAGACCCAAAGGAAACACAACACAAGGAAAAGTCACAGTAAAATCGCCTTTGGCTTCTTCGGTGCTGGAATACCCTCTCCCTCCCAAGATGAAAATCCCAACGATACAATATGACGGGAAAACAGACCCGGAGGAACATTTGGCGGCCTATGAGAGCCACATGATGATGTACGACTCTACGGACTACGTTTGGTGCAAAGTTTTTCCTACGACCCTGACGGGACTTGCACAAACCTGGTTCCGTAACCTCCCAACTGGCTCCATCTATGGATATGAGGACATGTCTTGGGGTGTTCCGCCAAGATCTGCGAGGAACAAAAGGAGAGAGAAGGTGGCTACGGAACTCCTGAACGTGGTGCAGGGAAGAGTGAAGAGTGAAGGAGTATATGACCGGTTTGTGAGAGAATCACAAAGAAATCGAGACCTGGACTCCAAGATAGGGGTTCATGCCTTGTGGTAGAAATTTGAAAGAGGAGAAGTGAAAAGTCTCTGATCGAAACCGCCCGGCTGATGGCGGCCGCGAGATGGTGAAGGTTTCGTGCAGAAGGAAGCGATTCCATAAAACATTCAGTAAGAGAAATGACAAGAAGGAAGACCAGGGCGGAGTCCAGCAGGAATGGAAAGGACCGCCCCGGAGGCATAACAACAACAACAACAACAACAACAACACCCGCAACAATTTCAACCACAGCAGATAATAATCACAATGGCGATCGCCGGATAACCGGACGGCCGAGGCGGCAGGAAGCGACCAGCGATTCAAAGAATGGACTCACTACACACCACTCATCAGGTCCCAGGCAGAAATTTTTGAGATGACCAGGAACGAAATCAAGTGGGCCGCCCCCCGACCACAAAAGCACCCAGGGAATGATAAGTCGGTTTTCTGTGAATACCACCAGACAGCCGGCCATGCAACGGAAAACTGCGTATCCTTAAAGCACGAGGTCGAGAGGCTGGTACAACAGGGCACCTTGCGGCGCTTTGTTAAGGACAAGCGAGATAGAGATGGTGGCGAAGGTAGCGGCGACCCGGGTCAAACGGGTCCGAAAAAGAACAAGCAGAGAATAGGCGAAATCCATATGATCGCCGGACTAAGAGTCAGTCTTGTCCGGAAGGAAAAGGAAAGCGGAGAAGCGTGAGCAGTCTAGGATGGGCATATATTCAGCCGAGAGGATGGCACCTAAACCTCCCATCCCGGACTTGACCATTAGCCAGGAAGACTATCAGCGGGTCTCTTACCCGCACAGCGACCCGTTGGTAATCTCCATGGATATCGGACCCCATCTGGTCCACAGGTGCATGATAGATACCGGAGCTTGCACCAACCTCCTGTACCGGGAGACATTCGAAAAGTTAGGTCTGAAGAAGAGAATCGACACCATACATAGGCTCGCCAGATGGCCACGAGCCGGCATCCGACCGATGGGGACGATAACCTTGCCGGTCACGATAGGGGAGGAAGACATGGCCCGAAGCGTAGACGCAAGCTTCGTGGTCGTTGACGCCCCATCAGCGTACAACGCCCTCATCGGCCGGGTCACTTTGGACCACATCCATGCTGTTGTGTCAATACGAGCGCTGGCTATGGTTTATGTCACGGACAATTGGACCGAGGGGAAAGTTTATGGCGACCAGAAGACCGGGAGATCCTGCAATTCCCTATCGGCCCGGGGAACTAAGCAGAAGACAGTGGCAGAGGTGAAGCTCCCGGAACAAAAAGAGAAGCAGGGTCTGGAAGTGACTCCGGGACCGGGAAGTGAGACAACAGAAATTGAGCTATCACCAGGAAGGAGTGTAATCATCGGGGCGGAGCTAGACCCCGGCTTCCAAGACAGTCTGATTAGTATCTTGGAAGAAAATAGGGACGTGTTTGCCTACTCAGCGGCGGAGATGCCGGGGATAAGCCCGGAAGTAATTGTACACCAGCTGAACGTTAACCCCAGCTACAAACCAATCAAGCAGAGGCTGCGGCCCATGAGTGCGGAAAAGGACGCGGCCATCCTCGAAGAAATAAACAAGTTGTTAGAGGCAGGTTTCATTGAACGTTGTGACTATCCTGAATGGTTGGCTAACGTGGTAATGGTGAAAAAAGCGTCCGGGGCGTGGAGAATGTGCGTTGATTTTACAAATCTGAACAAGGCGTGCCCCAAAGACTGCTACCCGTTGCCAAGGATTGATCAACTGGTAGACTCCACCAGTGGTCACTCGACCTTGAGTTTCCTGGATGCCTTCTCGGGATACCACCAAGTCTATCTGTCAGAAGAGGACAGGCCCCGGTGCGCCTTCATCACAGGACACGGGGTCTACATGTACAAGATGATGCCGTTCGGACTCAAGAACGCCGGGGCCACGTATCAGCGGTTGGTGGATGCTGTGTTCGCAAAACAGAAAGGGAGAAACATGGAGGTATATGTGGACGATGCAATTGTGAAAAGCAAGTCCGATGAGAAACACCTGGAAGACTTGAGAGAAACGTTCGCCTCGCTCAGAGAATACCAAATGAAACTGAATCCGAAGAAGTGTACCTTTGGAGTCCGGTCCGGGAAGTTTCGGGTACTGGTCATTTCAAGAGGGATCGACGCCAACCAAGAAAGTCAAGGCCATACTAGACTGCCGTAGCGAAGGCGATTAAAGACATTCAAATCGGCCGGGAGGATGGCAAAGACTATCCAGGTTCATCTCCTGGCCCACGACAAGTCCACACCGTTCTTCCAGTCTGAAGGAAACAAGAGGTTTGTATGGGGGAAGGAGCAGGATGAGGCCTTTGAACAACTAAAGAGACATCTTACAACATTGCCTACTTTGGCAAGACCGGTCACGGGCGAAACTTTAATCTTGTATATCGCCGTGACCGCGAGCGCAATATCGTGATCATCCTCCGGGAGGAAGAAAAACAACAACAGCCAATTTACTTCGTCAGTCATGCATTAGGACAGTCGGAAAGAAACTACCCGATTATCGAAAAAGCCGCGTACGCTGTTGTTATAGCGACTCGGAAACTGAGACCATACTTTGATGCTCACCCAGTGGAGGTGCGCACAGACCAGCCCCTGGAGAAAGCACTTGAAAAATTTGAAAAATCCAGACTCTCAGTGGGCAATTGGTGTCAGGCCGGCATAACCTACACGGAAGAAACGTGATCAAGGCCCAGGCCCTAGCAGATTTCATTGCCGAGTGCACCCACCCGCTGCGGGGATGCACCGAAAGCGAGTATGGCGGTATATCTGACGGGTCGCCACCATCCATGGCTCCGGCCGGAGTGGTGATCATCGATCTGAAGGACACGAGTTTGAGCATGCCCTAAAATTTGCCTTCCGACCACAAACAATGAATCGAGTATGAGGCGGTCTTTGGCAGGCTGAATCGCAAAGGCCATAGGGCGAAGAGATCGAGCGAGAACAGACTCGCGGTGGTGGCGAGCCAACTTAACTGGGAATACGAGGCGGGAAGAAGGGATGGCGTTATACCTCCAGGCGAAAGCCACGACCGGTGAAATCTTTTGAAGTTCATCATATCCCAGGTCCGAAAACAACAAAGCGGACGCTTGCCAAACTTCGCCAGCGCCACGGAGACAACAAGTCAAAAGCGATTCTGTCGATATCCGGCGGCAAAAGTGTTAACGATCAATGCCATCTCCGAAGACGATGGTGGATGAGGCCGATATTGAAATACAATTTGGAGGAGAAATCCGGAAGATAAGATTGAGGCGACTAAAGCGAAGAGACTAACCCCATGGTTCATCCTCGTAAGCGGAGAGCTACATAGCGGTCATTCTCGGCCATTGCTTAAATGTGTAGGGAGCACGGATCTTTGAATTCATCTGAATGACATACACTCAGGGTACGCGGTCATCACGTGGCCGGACGACGTTGGCTCACAAAGCACCGAGGGCTACTTTTGGCCCACCATGCTAAGAGACGCCAAAGATTTGAGCAAGCGGTGCCGGCAATGTCAAATTTTCGCTCCGGATATCCATCTCCCCGCCAGAGACCTCAGGCCAGTCCTGAGCCCTGTACCTTTTGATCAATGGGGGATGGACATCCTGGGCCCTTCGCAACGGCGACCGGGGCGAGAAGTATGTGGTAGCGGCTATCGACTACTTCACGAAATGGATTGAAGCAGAGGCCATCCCCACCATCACCGAGCAAGCCGTGAGAAAGTTTATTTGGAGTAATGTAAACACAAGGTTTGGGGTGCCCTCGGTGGAGGCATTTGACCATGGAAGCGATTCGACAACGACAACATGCGGACTGGTTGAAAGCGAGCAGGACAATTATCGCTACTCATCGGTTTGCCACCCGAAAGCAGCAGCGGGCAAGCCGCCAACAAGCAAATGTTGAGCGGCATGAAAAAGCGACCGGATGGTGAGAAGGGGCATGGGGCGATGAGCTACTGGCGTTCTCTGGTCAATCAGAACTACGGTCAAGGAATCCACCGGCCACACACCATTCAACATGGTCTATGGGGCCGAAGCTTTACTCCCGATTGAGGCAATTCTACCCAGTCCGAGAGCAAACCTACATGATCCCACCAGTAATGAACAAGCGAGAAAGGAGTCGCTGGACCTGCTAGATGAGGTCCGGGACCAAGCAAGAGAAAATCTGGCGGTTTACCTACCAGAACCGGATGAGGAGAATGTACAATCGAAGAGTGAAGCATAGGGAGTTTGAACTGGGAGACCTGGTGCTAAGACGAGCATCCGCCACCGGGAAAGGGAACATTCACGGGAAGTTGTCAGCCACCTGGGAAGGGCCCTATCAGATCATAGAGATAAAGCAGCCGGGAACCTTCATGCTGAGAGATATGAGCGGCCGCAACCTCCCGTCCCATTGGAACTCTGATACGTTAAAGAAATATTACGTGTAAGCGTTGTACTCTTTTTCCTTACCCGTGGTTTTGTCCCACTGGATTTTCCACGGGAAGGTTTTAACGAGGCAACGTGTAGACATTTGTAACGCGAGTGATCAGGAATGTTGACATGACTTTTGTAAGTTTTGGTAAACTTAGTAGAATTTTTGCCCGACATTTGTTTAGATTTGTATCACACAAAAGTGGCGGGGGCGCTGGAGGGGACTACCCCCGACCCCGGCTAATCACGACAGTCTGATTCAAAAATAGGAATTTTTGAAAATTTTTGCTAACACTTTCAGGAAAAACAGGATAAACACTCAAAATCCACTTTGGAGCAGGCCAGGGGGCAAACGAGCCGGGCGGCTAAAAGACATAAAGGCAGGAGAAGGGCAAGACCTCTGGCGACCCATGCCTACGTAGGATGAACATCGCGCCTTAAGAGTCCGGGCCTGGGGCCTGGGCGGCTCGCGCCCTACGTATGGCCTTGCACAATGCTCATCCGTGGTCGTCGGGCCCGGATGAGGTTGCCCTAATGCAAAAGAGCCGGGATGTCTATGATGGCCCACGTGCCTAGGCTGCTCTCACCGCGATGTCGATCTGACGCCTTATGGCGGTGGCGGCTGCGGACCTCCCATGGGTAAGACCTCGCGGCGACCATCGCTGCGTATGGATGAACATCGCGCCTTGAGTCCATGGCGGGGCCTGGACGGCTCGCGCCCTACGTATGGCCTTGCACAATGCTCATCCGTGGTCGTCGGGCCCGGATGAGGGTGCCCTAATGCAAAAGAGCCGGGATGTCTATGATGGCCCACGTGCCTAGGCTGCTCACCGCATGATGTCGATCACGACCTTGTAGCCGGTGGCGGCTGCGGACCTCCCATGGGTAAGACCTCCGCGGCAACCCACTGCCTACGTATGGATGAACATCGCGCCTTGAGAGTCCATGGCCCGGGGCCTGGACGGCTCGCGCCCTACGTATGGCCTTGCACAATGCTCATCCGTGGTCGTCGGGCCCGGATGAGGGTGCCCTAACGCCAAAGAGCGGGATGTCTATGATGGCCCACGTGCAAGGCTGCTCTCGCGCAGATGTCGATGTCGACCTTATGGCCGGTGGCGGCTGCGGACTTCCCATGGGTAAGACCTCCGCGGCAACCCACTGCCTACGTATGGATGGACATCGCGCCTTGAGGGTCCAAGGCCCGGGGCCTGGACGGCCCGCGCCCTACGTATGGCCTTGCACAATGCTCATCCGAGGTCGTCGGGCCCGGATGAGGGCGCCCTAAAGCAAAAGAGCCGGGTTGTCTATGATGGCCCACGTGCCCAGGCTCTCGCATGATGTCGATCTGCGGCCAGTGTGGCGGTGGCGGCTGCGGACCTCCGTGGGTAAGACGCGCAGCGGCGACCATCGCCACGTACGGATGAACATCGCGCCTTGAGAGTCCATGGCCTGGGGCCTGGGCGGCTCGCGCCCTACGTATGGCCTTACACAATGCTCATCCGGCGTCGTCGGACCTGGAGGAGGGCGCCCTTATGCAACAATACCGGGAAAGTGAAAACAGACTTCCCATGAGCGTGCAACTCACCGAATAACCTAAGTACAATCGCCCAGCAACCGGAGGCATGCGTATGAACGTACGCGAAAGTAATTACAACCACCTGACGCTAAGTAAGTACACGGCCCCGATGCGTGTAACGTGGGAAGAAAGGCTAGAAATTCGGCCAAGTATAAACAAGATGGAAAAAGCGCTGTGGCTGAATAATATCACCCGGCCGGTCTGCAAATAGCGAAGCAATATAAGCGTTAAAAGAAAAATGAGAGCAGGGGAGAACATAAACCGTCCGGCCTCGGACGAAAATACTACGAGTAATAAATACTTTAATAAAATAAGCTAAGTGTGGGAAAACCACCCGGCCCCGGCAAGAACAGCAAAAATAAAATAATACGATTGAAAACACAGCAAAATAAGCTAAGTATGGAAAAGCAAAAGTTAGAAGCTAACATTGATAAAAGAGTATATTACAAGGTTGTTTCCCCCGGACCCACATGTCGGGCCGGGAGCAAATTGAAATAAGCGAAAAAAGAAGAGCAACTAAATGACCTACTGTAATCCCAAGAACCATCCTCACCAAAAGGCCCGCCATCTGCAGTAGACCGGGCTTGAGTCTTATTAGAAGCTAAAATACAGACAAAATGTAGGCTGATGGGAGACCCGCGGATCATCCCGAGCAAGAAGATTCGGAAGACAGCAGCCCGAATCCCTAGCATCCGGCATCACCACCATTTGTTTCTTCCATTGCCGCTTGCCTTGTCGGCCACTTCCTCGAGTTCGTGAGGCGGGCAAAGTTGAAGTTGGGGCCGACCTTGTCGATGAATCCCTTCGTCTCGTTGGACCCGAAGTCGACTTCATCATAGAAGGAGTTGGCGCGAACTGTGGCCAGCTCGACCTGATGGGCAGCCTTCATCTTCTCCATCTCAAGCTCTAGCCGGGCTGCCCTAGCCTGGCCCTCCGACTTCTCAGCCTCGGCCGCTTCCGCCCGGGCAATAGCAGCATCCCGGTCATGAAAGACCTCAGTATATTGGTGGGCCAGGCTCTCTTTGGAGAGCTCCCCCAGCTGGAGCTCCTTCTCTTTCAGTTGGCCCATCAGGGAACGCACTTCCGCCTTCAAGGAAGCAGTCTCTTTCTCACGAGCCTTTATGGCTTTTTTCAGGCGGTCAGCCGCCTCCTTCATCTCCTTAGTGGCCTCAGACGAGGCCGCTTCACGCCGTAGACGGTCAAGTTCGCCCGCGGTGTCTTGGGCAAACTTAGCAAAAGAGTCCACCGTGGCGCAAAGCCATCGCTACCGACGGCTTGTATGCCGAGGCCCCCACCAATGGGTGGGGTCTCTTCACCGAGACCCGCCGGGTGCCTAATCACGCCGCTTGATGTCGAGGTCCCCACCCGGACAAAGATGGAGACCTGGCCCTTTCCGCTAGCTTTGGCCTTGGAGGAAGAGCCTGGATGGAGAAAGACAACAGTCATAAATGTCTCGCTTCGCGATGGGAAAACAGAGGAAAAGCCGTCAGAAGGAACATCTAGGCGCCCCTGGGCAGACTCCCGTGAGAGTGTGGAGCTAACCTTCTTATGCCTCTTGAGGCGGGTATCCTCAGTGAGGAGACTCGGACTTCGATGACAAGCGTTTAGGGCCTTGGCAGGGTGGGAGGTCCTGGCCTCCCTCGGAGGACTGGGGAGAGAGACCTCAGGCATCGTCTCAAATACACCTCCCACCGGAGTCGACTCCACCGTAGTGCCTACCGGATCCGGGTGGGGTGAGGAGACAGATCCCGCAGGTTTTGCCGCCTCCTCAGCCTCCCTTTCCCGGCTGGGTTTGAACGCCATACGCTTTCTTCCCATCGGCCTATCGGGAATTTCACCCTGCATGCTTTTTACGAACTCCCTGAGCGTGGGTTTACGTCGCTTCAAGTCCACGGCAGCCGGTTGGTCAAGCGGTCGGTTCTTTTCGCTCAGACCAATGGATGCCAAATCCTTCGAAGTAGGCTGGCCCAAGGAACCTGCAAAAGACGAAGCAAGGTCAGAGCCGGAAGAATCAGAAAAGCCAAATAAATACAAGTCAAAAATTACTAAGATGCTAAGATCCTGGCCGCCCGGCCCCTGCTTACCTGCTTCGAGGGCCGGGACTAGGCCAACCACGCTCAGAAATTTGTCCTCGGAGATCGTGTCATTTGGAGGAGCGATTCTTGGGGTACCAATCCTTCCCGCTTTATAAGCCTCGAAATAGCGACGACTTTTGACTCCTCCTTGGTCGTGAACGCCCTTCCAGGGAAGAATGCTCCCCGGGACCCACTCTTCTCGGGTCTCCAAGCGACCCCTCACATCATTGTGAAAGCAGCGGGGGTGGTCGAAAGGAACGGGAGATTTGAGGAAGAGCCACCTCTCATTCCACCCCTTCATCGAGTCATTGACCGGGAAGTGGGTTAGATAGCCCGACTCCGTTACCAATGACCACCATCCCTTAGTCGCCTTATTGGTACAAGGCCGGAAGTGATGGAGACGGCGGAAAAGGTTTATCGTCAAGGGGAAGCCCAGGTACAAACAGGTCCAAGCAAAGGCAATCATAACCCTCATCCCGAACGGTGTCATCTGACATATGGCGATGTTAGCCCGGTCGAGCACTTTCTCGATGAAAGGATGAAGAGGAAACCGAAGCCCGTGCTCCAGATCCTTCATGTATACGGCCGTGTGAAGACTCGGAGGCTTGACCACGTTCTGGTGCCTCCCCGGCACGGCGAATGCCCAAGTCTCAGGCAAATTATAATGCACAGCCGCCAGCTCAGGACAATTCTTTTCGTTCAAAAAGTCCCGGAAGCCCAGATTAATCCTAGTGTTCATGGGGATCTGGAATACCGAGGGCTCCAGGATCCGTACATGTAAAGGTTCGGCCTGAGAAGGGCCAGCCTGAGAGGTCCCAGCCTGGGCCTCCCTATCGGTCACTCCTTCCCGGCCTATGGTCAAATCCTCAAGTTCAGGCTCTACCTCAGAATCCACTACTACATTGATATCGGTAGCGGTTCTAGAAGACGAATCGGCTGAAGCGCTCATTGTTCTCTATCAAATGATTAAAACTTACGAAATCTAGAATCAAGCACGAAAATTACCTCTTGAAAAAGCACGAACGAAGAAGGAAGCAAAGGCGAGACGAAGCCGGAACGAAGTGCAAGCGAAGGATGATGAAATTTGGAGGATTTTTGAGAAGATTTGAAGTGTTTTGGGGGTTTGTAAAGAAAAATAAGTCGAAATAAAGGGGTATATATAGGGGGCGTGAATAGTGCACCCAAGCCATCGACGACACGTGTCACCGGGGAGGCAAACGTCGCTACCTTGAGATCTGGAATTCAAAAATTGCGCCAAAATGGAAGCTTGCTCAGCACACCACATCTGAGCGGACGAGGAAACGCAATGGCGAGGAAGCGAGGACGCGGCGAGCTTACTCATCCAGGTGGGAGAGAAGCCACCCGCGCTGGGAAATTAAGTCATCTGAGGCAAGCGCGACTTCCCCTGTATGGGGGCAGTTGTTGGGGGTGACTTCTCCCGGGTCCCACGCCGTCAGGCCGGTAGGACTATAGACCGGAGGATGGTCCTACACTCGTTGAGCCATCTGTATCTCCCGGGTCGGGTCGCTCGAGGCCGGGAGGATTATTGACCGGACCATCCCATATACCCAGGAACTCAATGGTCCACCCGGGTCCGGGCATGTATGGCCCACCCAGGGCCGTACTGTACGGAACGGGGGCACAAGAAGACAAACCTGAGACAAGTATAAAAGGCAACTAAAACCCTAAAAATCACTAAGCACACACACACACACAAAAACACTACAAAAAAGGTTTTTTTCTCTCTTTTCTCTCTCTAGATTCATTTGTCTTTGTAACTGACTTGAGCGTCGGAGGGCCATCACCCGGAAGGCCCCGGGGCTAGGTTTGTTACGCCGTTTCAGGAAGCAAAGAAGGAAGGAAGAAACCAGCCGGAAGCTAAGGACCCTCAAGGACTTAGTTTATCGAATTTGTAATCTACATTAACTTGTAATCCTTTGTATTTAGTTTTGGTATTTAGTTCCTAACTTTATACCCGAAACAGCTTGGATGAGACTTGTTGTTAAAGCATGAACAAAAATGGAAGAGAGCACATGAGCATTTGGTTGCTCAAGAAGGCCGGCCTACATGGTCATTTTGTGCCTCGGTTTTTGTTTTTGAATTTTTCGATTCACGCGCACGCGAACCGTCTCGAGTTGAAATATATAGTCTTAAAATAATATTTAGAAGTAAGATCGAAAATAAGAATGAAAATAAAACTCAAAACGAAGTCGAAAGAAAAATTGGGTACTAGGTTCTCTAAATTTTGAAATAAAATCTTAGTTGGTCGAAATATATATTTTTTTCGTTGAATGTTATCGAATTAAATCATTATGCTCAAACGTCAAAAAGTTTATCAGTTTTGACTTAGTGAGACTCAATATATCGAGTTTTTGTGGAAGTGTTAGTCAAATGAAAAAGGAATAGTAGTTTGATAATAATATAATATGTTTTGTTAGTAATAATAAAATGATTAAGCTTAAACTACTTTAATTAGATTTGGATTATGAGTAAGTATATTTAAGAAAAGATTAGGTGACTTAATCACACTTAGGTGGCTTGGTCTTTTAGTCAATGTTTGACCTCGATTTGCGTGCCAAAATTTGTCGTTGAGAAATTTGTCGTAGGTGTTTCATTTGATTTATCGAGTTTGAATATGTAAAAATAAAGTTCAAATTTGAAGTATATCAAAATAGTTTTAATTCAGGTGCGAGCAAAGTTGTAGCGCATTGTGTTAGAAAAATATTGAGCGAGATTGTTAAATTAAAGACTTGCGCAATTATAAAAGGCTTAACTTAACATGGAGGGTTACATGTTTAGCGAAAAAAAAAATTCAGTCGCATTTTTATTAAAAGGAAAAAGGATGAATTTAATCTAAGGAATTAATTTCTTTTATAAAAATGTGTTTCAAAAACACGGGGTGTTACAATCTTACTATAATTTTTTTGTGTAAATTTGTGTTTGTAACGTCAGGGGTAAACTTATAAATATTAAGCTGAACAAATTAAAACTTAAGCTTAAACTGATAGTTGAAGGTCCAAGATCGATTATATACTCTAATAATGTCTAACATACTTAGATATATTTACTTATAGGCTATTAGTTTATAATTTGTCCACTAGGGTTTATAGCTTGGATTGAATATTATACTTTATATTACTTAAGGATTCTGCACTCGAAAAATTATTGATTTTCCCCCTTCATTGCTTAATATATAACATTTTCGTTAAACGAGGGAAGATTTTGACTTTAGTTTTTCTAAAAAAAATTAATCCAAAAAATATATTTATTGTACAATCTATTTTCTACGAAAAGAGCTCTAATACATACGAGTATAAGATTCATGCATTGTGCTTGGGCTACGTGACACCCATCGAGAGAGGAGACCACTTCATAAGCGAAGGAGGTTCTAGCCCAAAACCAATTGACAATTGGAGGAGTAGCCTTTTGACTTATAAAGTACTTAACTCTCTTTATCACGACCGATGTGATTTGACACGCCCCCTCACGTGCAAGGTGCTTTATTCATTAATGTTAGTGACACGACCATGGAGATTTTGTTTCATTACCCCGGTCACACGATCGTGGAGATTTTGTTTCATTTGACATTTTCATCCAACCTGAGTCATGGCAACCATGGGCTCTAATACCATAAGAATCGTGCATTTCGCCTAGGCCACGCCGTTGAGAGAGGAGAGCACTTCATAAGCGAAGGAGGTTCAATCACAAAATCAATTGGCAATGGGAGAAGTAGCCCCTTGAATTATAAAATACTCAACTATCTTTATCACGATCGATGTGAAACTTTACATGTGGAGGTCTTTTCATAAAGAGAAAAATGAATGTTTCAAAACAGAGGTGGTGTTTATTTACTGATCAAAATAATTTGTTTCTTGATAAAACAATTCATTTGTAGTTATTATTCCCTAATATATTTAAATAGCCAGCCAATTATATTCATAACCTATTTTTGATAATAGGTAAAATTATTCACTTTTAAAAATGAAGGAAAGTTAACGCAACAAAATACTTACAAATAACTATTATGATATTTATCTCACATACTAATCATGTAAATTTAAATCAATAAAATGATGTTTTCAGTAGAAATAATAATTAGATACACAATTTTTACTAATAATAAAAAAAAAAATTGAGACAGCTACGTAGTATTAGTTACGTTCTAATAATAATATCTTTTAACGTAGTTAGATTCAATCACTCGTAAATTGACAGTAAGGGTAAGTTAATATTTCGCTAAAAAAATGAAATACGAGTTTTTTTATGCATAAAATGAGACCATAGTAAGACTGATCGTCTGATCGTGACCATTATTAACTAAAACGTAACCATTTATATCACTCAATAATGGTCACAATATATATTCAATAATAATCACAATTTGTCAAAATGTGATCACTTTTTATGCATCGAGAAATATGTCTTTCACTTTCTTAGTGTAAGGACGCATTCTTTCCAGAATTTATTTTCCATTCATTTCGATTCGATTCATTCACTTGATTCGATTCGATTCGATTCATTTCACTTCATTTCGATTCGATTCATCTTGATTCGATTTGATTCAAGACATTTATGTTATAAAATTGTATTTCATTCGATTCGATTCGATTCGATTCATTCGTTTGATTCGATTCGATTCGATTCGATTCAATTCGATTCGATTCGATTGATTCGATTCGATTCGATTCAATTTCTAAAAGTCAAAGAAACAGGTCCTAAGACGATTTATTTTTTTAGAGTTTTCCAATTGCTATAAATTGTGTAGAGGTGTATACGCCTATACGTAAGCCATGCGCTATGTGTACGTCAAGAGGGTGTAGCTAAATTTTGGATTTGATGAACATTAAGTAAAACATACTTTTCATGTGAATAATTATTGGACACCCTTTAAAGTTTTTCCAACTATTTTTTCTTCGAAAAGTTTCTTTTTTCTCTAATAAAGACTAATCATACTCTCGTATCAATTTTCGTTACATGAAGACTTCCTTTTTGTCTTTTGAACTTCAACCGACCATCGCATCCTTAGTCTAATTTACGTTGTCTCCTTTTGTTTCATTTGTTTTTATGAATATCATAATGACATAATGTTATAATTTGTTTTTCGCAATATATAATTTTGAATGCTGTCAATGTAAAAAAAAAAAAATCGACAAATGTGATGAAGTAAAAGCTATCAACTAATTTTGTATAAAATGATACTCTCTCTGTCCAGTGAATTGTTAACGTTTACTTTATTTATCCCTCACAAAATAAAGTAAACGTTAACGATTCACTGGAACGGAAGGAATATAATTTTGGATGATTATATGCTAAATGGAAAATCATCAGAAGTTATATTCTAAAACTTGAGTATAAAATTGAACGAGTTGTCAACGTGCTCTCTTAAATTCATAAAGTGTCAAGGAAATAATGTTTTATTATGTTATGCGAGGCTTTAATCTAAATAATTATCTAAGTATATATATAGCATATATAAATATAAAGGTCATAAAAGATTAAAATGTACTCTGTATTTATGTTGGTAACCATAACAGATATCCTATATTTACCGTGACAATTAATTTTAATAATTAAAAAGAAGTCAAAAAATTTAACTTTTTTGGCTATATGAAAAGATACAAGTTATGAGTAACGTATTGAATTTTGAAGTGCAAGGGAACGAGAGACTTTCAATTTTTACTTATAATCTTTTAAGTGATAAAAAAGTATATAATTCTGAATATATATGGATAAAAATTAAACAATTAATTCTAACGAAATAGTACGAAACATAACATGATTTTTAATTAAATTCAACATATATATTATTATTGGACTAGTTTGCATATGTAACATCTACCTCCATTGCAATCTAGTCATCATGATGATAACTAATTATGCTCGATATAATTCGTAAAATGTTCATATAAATAGGTCGGGTTTGAATTGACCAATCTAATGGTCGAAAAACAAATGAATATGAACTCGCAATTATGTTACCTTTCAAAAATTTATACGGAGTACTCTGTATCTGATAATAATAGTTTGAATCTAAATCCAATTTAAAATACCATGGATATTAATTAGGTCAAATACCATGGACATGACAAATAATGGCCTACAATATTCAAAGATTGATAATATAGGATAAAATCTTAAAATAGATAAAATCAAAGTTTGAAACTACTCATAAATGCACTAATGCAGGTACAAATTGCAATTTCAATTTTACACGACCAATAATAAGTCTCTATTACAAAAAGTTGACAAATTAAAGAATCCTTTTCAACCGCCCCAAATATTGAAAAGGTGCCCTAAAGTATACAAATGTCGTTGCTCTAAAAAAAAAAAAAAAAAAAAAAAAAAAGCAATTAATTTTTATTCAAAAGAAAAAAAAAAAGCAATTAATTTACGTCCCAAAATAATTATACTCCATATTTTTCCCATGTGTTTTAATTGCTTCTTAATTTTTGTCATATCTTCATTATTTTTTATTTATCTTCCAATTATTACGAAGTATTTTTTTTGCATGGCTAGAAATGCAGCGTATATATGTGTTGTACACTTGTACGTGGTCTTTTATTTCTCTTTTTGTAGGCTTTAATTTGATGTATCGTTTTGACCATTGACTATATGTTTTTAATCGTGTGTCATTGTATTGCTAATTTGTTTTCAATTTGAATTTTTGTTTTGTTATCGTACTTTTAGATTGATGGAACCTAGCTTTCTTTTTTATGTTTCATTTTTCTTGCACCTATTTTAGATGATAATAACACAAATGTATAAGTATTGTATTCTCTTATTCGAGTATATTTTATGTACGTAAAACATACGGAGTATATGTGAACGTACTATAGAGATATACATATAAAAAAAAAATACAAACGTATCAAAATAAATACATCTTTCGACAGGTTATAAAATTCTATTGTACGTAAATAAATAGATCGCATAAAATTATACGGAGTAAGAGAAATTAATATGATTGCAAGTTATATAGCTAGAGTCATTATTTATATTATCTTACGTAATATGAAAAAAGAGGGCATGAGTCAAACACATATGACATTCTCGGAAAAAATTAACATAAGTAGAAAACAGATAGAGAATGAAAGTTAGATTGAAAAACATTATGTTAAGTACGTCCGAAGTAACATTTAACAAATTGATTTCTCTCACTGGTTAGATAAAAATAACGCGTGTATATATTACTTGAAATTTCGAAAAGAAGCAAGTTACGTAATATTTTGAATGGAAGTTGTGACGGAAAGACTCATTAACAACCTAACTGAAAACATTGAAATTAAAAATTTATCTTCAATATATGGTATCCTTAATTTTATTTTAAACAATTGTGTATTACGGAATACACACTACGTAGTTTATATTTAAATAGGTTCATGGAGAATGTAAATGCAAAATTATCAAAAACAATGCAATATATATGCATGTGTTGGTAATTGTCGAATTTGGCATCTTAAAATTAGTAAATTGTAAAATTCACAAGTAAGTGAAATTTCATCTTAAAATTAATTCGTGTTAGCAAAATAGCAAGTAGAGTTGCTCACTAACTTATGAGTAAATGTGAGACTTTATTTGATCTAACACACATGAAAATGAAGGTGAATAGTAATAGAAGACTTATTTATGGACAAGTGATGAATTACTTTCACTTGATTTTCTATGTACAACAATCATTGGAGCTGATATTTAATTTCTTTTTTTTCTTTCATTGGGAAATATTAACTGATCATAACTATTAGCGACAAATAAAGAAAATAGAAATATCATAGAGACGATCAAATTAATGACAAGATGTCACTTGAACTTGTAGCTTGAAGATACAATGATACGGTCGGTTTAGACTGTTCGATCGAAATGATCGATAGGCCAAAAAAAAACTATAATTTGTAGTGATTGAGGTAGAGAAAATCAGCTATGATTAAAGTTAAAATAAATAAAAATAGACAAGGGGAAAAAGAATACGGAGTATAATGGTGGAAATGAATTTTCATTCATTCAATTATTCGTTGAGAGATTACAATGCAACTAATAGATATTTGTAGGCTACCATGCCTTGGAAAAGAAAAATAAAAGATAAAATTACTAAAATGCCCTCATTAATATTTCGGGTGTATCATACAACTAGTAGTATACCAAGATGGCTTAGCCTAGTTGGTTAAGACATAGGTATTTTGGGCGATAGGTCAGGGTTAGAATCCCCTCCCCATTATAATGCATTAAGTCGTGTTTGATTAAAAAAAAAAAATACAACTAGTATTTTTTTCTTTTCTTTTTCATTTTTTTTTTTTCCTAAAATCTATGACATGGTCAAATTTTGTAGTATCACGTTGATAATATGACAATTTTTTTTTATTTCATATTAAAAATCTTATAACAATGGTCGGTTTAATATAAGGAATTATCGTTTTTTAGGTAGTATGCCGTAGCTACAAATTGAACTAAATCACCACTTTTTTTTTTTGTACGGAGTAAATTAAAACGAACGGTATGAACGCGGAATTATGAAGCTAAAAGGATGAAAATTATGCCAATTTTCTGTGTCAAGTTGTTAAAGCATTAGCTCTCAAATATAACAGTCTTACTTTCTCCGTCCCAATCATTTATTTACCTATTTCATAATTGGGTGTATCACTCATTTGTTTACCTTTCCTTTTTAAGAAACTTTTATCACACATGGATCAAGTAGCGCTCCCACTCCACCATTTAAATTTCCTTCAGCAATATCCCTACCCTATACTATCTAAGGGGTATATGTATGTGTCTTTTGTGAACGTTTCTTGGTCTTTGCGCAAAATGAAATGTAAATAAATAATTGGAACCGATGAAGTATTTTAACTCTATAGTAAGACCTCTCAAAACAATAAGATGGTTAATTATTTTTAGAGTTTTAATTCTCAAAATAGAATAGATACGGAGTATTACTATAACACGTTCTTAAAAAAAAAAAAAAAACCTTACCCTTATTACTTGTTAGAAAGACTGGCCTCTGAATTGGTGTACCTAAGTTTGTTGATGGATCGTAACATCACAATTTAATACTTCCTCCATTCCATTTGATTCTATACATATTCTTTTTTCGAAAATTCCAATCAATTCTATACATTTTTATTTTGGTCCATACTTTATTAAACTAAAAGATCAATATACCCTTCATTAATACCCCACCCAACCTACTTGCAATGTCTTTTTTTAAAGAATAAAGTAGGGGTAGTTTGGTAATTCTATTGTCTACCCCACTTGATTTTCTTCTACCTTAATTACCGTGTTTTGGTCAAATGTATAGAATCAAACGGAATGGAGGAAGTAAGCCGTTGTACCAAAAAAAAAAAAAAAAAACAATTTAATAAGCCGTTTTAGTTATCGGTGAAATAAAAACTAGACCAAAAGTCTAGAGGCCCAAATTGGGTAAGAAATGCCCAACAAGTAAAGTCTGAGTGATCATGCTCACAAGGGCGCGATTAAATTTAGAGGTGGCAATCTCGTGTGTCAGATCGGGTTAAGTCATCTCGAATTAAATAAGGTTTGGGTCATATCAGATCAATTATCCCTTTGTGGTCCCGTCCATTTCGGTTGGGTCTTTATAATTAGGTCAGATCATTTGGGCTCTAATGATGCATTTGGAAAGGCTGAGTTTGGGTTAGTTCATTATTGAGTATGGTGATTTAATTGAATTATTTTAATATTTAGCCATTAAACTTAGTCTCGACCATTATTCGATTTAGTTGTTTCATTATTAAGTTAAATATATCAAACTAAACACTAATTTGCTTGCAATTTAATCAATATTAAACTTAATAGTTATGTGGTCATCAATTGAATCGGGTTAATACCAGGTCGGGTCATAATCGGGTAAGGTCACAATATTTTCGGTTTCTATATGGTCAAATTTGCGTGAATTCAGGTGGATCACTCGGGTCCGGTCAAACTTATCAGCTTTAATTAAATTCTAATCTTATGAGCCCAAATTCTGCTCCTAAGAATCCAATAACGTTGATTGTTACTAAAATCGCTTACTTCATTAGTTATAGTTAGGGCCTATCAAAACCCTCCGTTATTTTGAGCTCATATGTAATTTGTTTGGGCCTAAACTAATCAACAATAGTTACTTAATTTTAGGCTCATAAGTAACTGTAACTTTCATGTCACTTACTCCGTATTCAATTGCGAAAGTAGTAATTTACCTTCTGTATTTCACCAACTGTGAAATTAAACATAAAGTTGTAATTGGTGTAATTTATCCACTTTACTTTTTCTTGATGTGAAATTTAACACTATTCTATATTCCGATCAAAATCTCGTCGGAAATTCAATTTAAACGTATTAAAATGGTGTGTGCAATAATGCCTCGAAATTCTAACTTCTAAGTGCATGTCAAACAAAAAATGTTTGAAATATTTACTGCACACGTAATCTAGGTTAACTTCATACGGTTCTATGCTTCAAAATCAATGCATATTCATACTTGTGCGGAGTATTTTTTATTATATTTTTAAGAAACTTTCAGTATTTGACTATAATAAATTATTCGTATCAATTTTAGCGTTGACTGTTGAGTTTGAATAACTTTCAGTATTTGGCTATAATAACTTTCAGTAATTTTTTACACTATTAAGTTTTTAGCGTTGACTGTTGAGTTTGAATACACAATTTAAATCGTCAGATTTGGAGTACACCGTTATTTGGGTTGAGCTGGGCTCGAATCTACTACATACGGAGTATATGATTATATGGTGTTATAGTTTGTACTCCATGTTTGCACTTTATGAATAGAGAAGTCACATGTTTGCACAGTAATGAGCATCTTTTGTGGTTAGTTGGTTACTAATGAAATGTCAGTCATTGTATCCTTTTCATAGCAATGCTTACTCAAATTACTCCTTTTATTGGCTAATCTCTTTACTCATTAGTCATTTACTACTGCTTTATACAACTAATTTAGTTCAAGCAACTTAATTAATGATGTCGTGAATTTGAAAAAGAGTGCAATTGAACCAATGACCAGCATGAACATCGACACGATTCTCAAAGTTTAGGTTAAACAAGGCGGCCCGAAAACGTTTCTTGCGAACTTTTCACCAATAGAGATGTATTGTACATTTGTACGCAACTCCACTTTTCATTGTGGCATGATGACTAAACATTCGAGCATACATGAATAGTGTACCATGCGATGTTGATCCAATTATGTGGTATTCTTCATAAAATCGACTTGCTCAATTAACTTCGTTAAACCGACAAAGGGTTCAGTGGTTCATGATATTAATTTTCTATCCTGTGACTGAAGTCGTGAACTCGGTCCTCGTAGATGTCGTAGAAAATCGGCACCACCAAAAAAAACTTGACAGTACAACAATATCAAACATCAAACAATCTAAATTATAGTAACAGACTAACAGTCATATACTATCATCAAAGATCTCAAGAAAAAAACACTAAATTTTTCCAAACCAAAATCATCTCAGTATCTTCTGATACAATCTTTAAAGTTCATCTACCAAAATTTCCCAAAACCAAAAAATATAACCCAAAAAAAACAGTGTATGATATCAGTGAAAAATTTTATGCACAAAAAAAAAAAAAAACCCTAAAAAAAATAAATAAAAGCTGCAGCTTTACAGAAACCCTTGAAATTTCTGCCAATTTCTCTTCAAAATCACCGCTATCTAGTTCCTCATTACTAAGATTTCATGCAGATCTTCTCCACCAAACTTTAATTTTGTTTTCCAGAACCCTAATTTTGATTGAAAATTAAAGCTGCTGTTTTCGGAAACCCTAATTTTCCACCGTTTGTTTGTTTCTATTAATTTTAATAATCGATCGAATTCGTGTGACTTTCTCTCTCTCTCTCTCTCTCTGTTAAGTGATGGAGGGAGAAAACGATGGGTTACCGCCGGAGGAACTTCGTTGCCGGCGGAGCGACGGCCGTGGATGGCGGTGCAAGCGGCGTTCACTCGACGGAAAATCGTATTGTGAGACACATCTCAACCGCTTAACTCAGAAAAAAAGCCCTAAAATTGGAGATGTTGTCGGCGATGGTTCCGCCACACCGAAACCCGCCCCCCGGATCCGGTTTCGAATCCGGGTCAAGCCTGAATATGAAGAGGATGTCGCCGTTGGTAATACGCCGGCGGCTGAAAATGCAAGTCAGGTGGGCCCACTTGGGTACGACACGACCTTCGCTATGCTCGCGCTTCCGGCGCCTTCGCCGCCTTTGGGGCGAGGGCCGAGGACGAAGAGGCCGTCGGTGGTTGGTGACGTGGAGGAGAGAGAGAATGGTGGTGGTGGTGGTGAGGTGGCGGAGAAGCAGGGCCCACAGGTGGGGACACCTGCTGTGGTGGTGGGTGACTTGGAGGGGAGAGAGAATGGTGGTTGTGGTGACAGTGGGCCGGAGCGGAGGGGCCCGCGGACGAAGAGGCCGATGATTAATGATGTGGCGGAGAGAGAATGGTGTGATGGAGGATATGGGGGAAAGAAGGGGCCCAAGGACAAAGAGACCGTCTGTGGTGGGTGACGTGGAAGGGGGAGGGAATGAGCAAGAGAAGGCGAATAAGACGAGTGGGGTAGTGGTTAGCGGTGATGGTGGTGAAGTGGTGGTTAAGAAGGAGGTGCAGTCGGAGAAGGAAGATGGGGAGGTGGGTAATCAGTTAGCGATGGTGGCAGAATTGGCGGTGGCGGAGGCAGAGGGAAGGGGAATAGTGGAGGGGGAGGAAGAGTGGAGGTGTAAGAGGACTGACGGTCGTAGGTGGAGGTGTAAGAGGAGGGTTTTGGAAGGGAAGACGTTGTGCGAGGTACATTTCGAGCAAGGCAAATTGAGGAGTAAAAAAATCACGGTGCCTGAGTCGTTGAAGATACAAAAGGGGGAAACCGAGAGTGAGGCGGGTAAAGGGAAGAAGAGGAAGAAGTCAGAGTTGATTCGCGTGTTTTTGAATAGGGAGATTTTGGAGAAGAAGAAAAATAAGAAGAGAAAGGGGGAGAAGGGTGTTGTGAATAATGGTATTGTGGGTGAAATTACGAAAGATTTGCCTTTTGGGTTGATGGAAATACCTGCTCCGCCTCCTGCCATGATTTTCGAGAATGGTGGGTCATTGGATGTTAAGGTTGGGGTTAATGCTGTGAATTCTTTGGGTCAGAGGCGTTTTCGGTCTAAAAACGCTCAGCTGCCTCCTGTTGGGGCAGTGAAGGTATATATTTGACTATTGTGGCCGTGTATGACCTTGTTTGTTGTTTATGTTTTATACGTTTTGTATTGAATGGCGGCGTGTTTTCAATTGTAGGTTGTGCCTTTTGCTGGAAATGTGGGTAAAAAAAAGAATGTTGTGAAGAAGAAATGTCATCGGTGTCAGAACAGTGACAAATCGAGCTTAACGAAATGTTTTAACTGCAGGAACCGGTTCTTTTGTGCCAGTTGCATCAAAGACAGGTATACCTATCCTCAAAGGTGTTCAGTAGATGATCAAATAAATATCCAATTATTTACGTTTTATTTCAACAGCGTTTTGTATGGTAGTTTTGGGTTTTGTCTGAAGTTATAATGCATCTCAAGTTTCTTGATGATGACTATATATGATTATATTCTCACACCTTTACAATAGATTGTCAGATTAAATTAATAGCCTCCCCTAGACGGTGAATAACTAGACGGCGAACAACTAGAGAATCACACTCTGTACTTCTCATGGGGGGTGGGAAAGAACTCAGTCTTGTGGAGTACTTTGTTTTATATTAGCAAAGAAGGGGACAGAAAGAGAAGGGAGGGGAAATGAAAGACATGATGTGTTTAGCTTGTAGGAAGGAGAACGGATCTCTCGGTTTCACCTGCCTATATTTCCCTCCTATTTAAATTTCTATGTAAACAACGGAATTCGTTGACCTTCATCTAAAGTAAGTCTGACATGCCCTTTCTTTTCGGCCAAGGGAATTCTGGATGGTATAAAAATGTCCCTGTTCGATCGACATCATATGATATTGAGTTTTGCAATCATGTATTCTTCCGGTGATTTAACACTTGTCCGAATAGTAGTAGCCTGTATCGCTTTGTTGATCAAACTATGTGACATTGGCCAACTAAGAGGGTGGATCTGGGTTGTTGGTAACTGAGACAGTGAAACTTAGGCACACTAATTTTTTTTGAGTTGAGACAGCCCATTGCACGACAAGACATGGGTTTGGCCTTGGTCATGAAAATATATGGGCCGTGGACACGACACGACTGCCCACTGGCATGACCTGTTTTCACAACTTGCTTTGCAGATTTTTAAATTTCCTATGTTTAAATATTTTAAGTTTTACTTTTCATATGCGCAAAGATCTACACATTTATCATTATAATTGTACAAATCTGCAATAGATTGATCTTTAAGCATGCCTAGTCCAAACAAAACCTACATAAAACCAGCAACAAAAGTCAAGCATTAGCATGAGTGACAGACACAATGGCCATTACAATGAATGCACAGTAGCTGGGCCCACTGGCCTTGGCACCATTTTAATAAACGGACGCTGCACAACATGACATAGTGGGTCTCTTTGCTGTCCTGGGTTGAGCCATTTCAAGGGTGTTGTTACAATGAACGATTTGGTACTGCTCAATCGCACCTTACCGTTAGCTTTGTATGCCTTTGTTAGAGTATCTGCATTGTGTTCATTTGGTGATGATGCTTCAGGAACACTAATCCGGAAGAAGTTAAATTTAAATGCCCAGCTTGTAGTGGAAGTTGTGACTGCAAGGTGTGTGGTGTCCCTCAAGCAAAGGATGTGAGCCCCAATACCCCCAAGGTTGTCATCAAATTTCGGTGATATGTTTTTATTATTTTTTTCCAATCCCTCGTTAGCTGGGTACTGATCATACCATACAAACTACTGTAGGAAATTTCAGAGAGCCCTCCCCTTGGTGGCAAATTCCAACAGTTGCAATACTTGATTAAATTACTTCTTCCCATCCTCGAAAAGATAAACCAAGAGCAGACCGTTGAGACCGAGACAGAGGCAAGATTTAAAGGTCATTTTTGTTTATATATCATGAATGAAAAGTTTTTGGATTGCTGTCTATTCATTTCTGTTATATAATACGGAGTACTTTTATACTTTTTCAAGTTTTGCCCTCTGAAACATAGATTACATGACAGGGCAGGATCTTTATGAAGTTGAGATTCGACCAGCCGATGTCGGTTGCAGGGATAAGTGTTGCTGGTATGTCCTTGCTAGTTGAAGATTAGTAAGAAACAATTCTTATTTTATATTAGGAGTCATAATTTTTGCTTCACTGCTTTGTTTCTAAATCAGCAATAACTGCAAGAGTCCCATACTAGATTTCCACAGAAGCTGCCCAAATTGTTCATACAATCTCTGCTTAAGCTGTTGTCGAGAATACAGTCAAGGTGGGGGTCTTAAGGGTATTGAAAAATCATGCTCCGAACCCCACAATGCACATCTTCCTGGTCTGAGAATTCTTTCAGAGACGATAAATCGGAGCACCTCCTCAAACGGCACCACCAGTGTCGAGCTTGCTACTGCTGCTTCACCACCAGACTTGACCGCTTGCCTTCATATATCATGTCCACCCATGGAGCTTGGCGGTTGTGATAATAGCCTGCTTGATCTTAGATGTATTTTTCCATTAAATTGGACAAAGGAATTGGAAATTAGTGCCACAGAAACGGTTTCTGGATGTGAATTTGCACAAACGACCGACAATTCTTTGCCCTGTTCGTCGTGTGCCAGCATTTCTCAGCCAGCTGATAATAGTAAAGTACTACTAGAAGCTTCTCGGAGAAAACAGTCACACGACAATTTTATCTATTGCCCAAGCTCTTCTGATGATCATCATTCTGTACTTGCTCACTTTCAGAAACATTGGCGTAGAGGACATCCTATTAAAGTTCAGAATGCTCTTACGTGCTCTGAAGCCTTAAGTTTGGACCCCCTAGCAATGTTTTGTAGCTGTCTTGAAAATAACCTTGGTAATTGTGTAAATAAGGATGATGGTGTGGAAGCTGTAAATAGCACAGATTGGTATGAGGTTGAAATTGGCCTAAGGGAGTCGTTCTCTCGATCCCTAGACAAGGAATGTACAAATAGACGGCTTAAAACGGTGAAAGTGAATGCAAAGCTTTCCTCAACTCTTTCGCGTAGACTGTTGAGAGACCATTATAGTGAGATCATTCATGCGTTGCCACTCCAAGAGTACACAAATCCATGGTCAGGTCTCCTAAATATTGCTGGGAAGTTGCCGGAGGACTTTCCAGAATCTAAGCTCGGTCCCCATGTATGTATCTCATTTGGCAGCCGGGATGTAGTTGGTCGCGGTGAATTGGTTACAAAGCTACATTACGACTCTTACGATGTGGTGTGTGTCTCTCTGTTCTCTTAGCTCTTAGATTCTTATACTATTTTTCTCCTTACATGTTTGTGTGTATTCTGGAGCTTCAAGGCCTTGTGCTGACTTTCTATGATTACTGCATGAGACATTTTAAGCATACTAGGTACTCCCTCCATCTGTCGGATTCGCTATATTTTATTTCAGGGATTTGCGAACCAATTCAGTGCATTTCCCGATTTGGGATCTGTAGAAGACAAAACTTTATATATTCTCCATGCAAATGATTTATATATTCGCCCCGCCTGACTCTTACTTCAGAATTTATGCCGTATGACAATGTAGTAAATCGAAATTGAATGGACTGCATTTTTATCTTTTGAGGGCAGAGATGCAGGAGAAATCTTATATTGTCCGACTGTTTTTTTCTTTGTTGGACAGCAAACTATTTTGTTTTGTGGATGAACATCAAAATTTGAGCTCTAATGGTTCTGCTCTGTAGGTAAATATTCTAGCTCATGTAGCTGATGCAACATGTTCTAAGCAACAACTGAAAAAGATCTCAATGTTAATAAGACATAACGCGAAGAGCAAGGAAGATCAAAGCTCCGGTGAAAGAGGACTGGATGGAGTTCCCGAAACAGCTGCCTTGAGCAACGGTGTCGTTGATGCTTCTTGTTGCTCGCTTGCCGCGAATCCTACTTCTGCTGCTAATCTACCTGAGGAAAAATCATCACCAAAACGTCAAAGTTCTGATACCGATTCTGATGCTTCGGTCATTTGCTCAGGCACTAATGAAAGTCCGAACATGTCTATTGACCATTTGTCTCACCTTGCGCTTCTGGAAAATTCTAGGGCTGGTGACAGAAGATCCATAGACTTCTGTGGAGCTCAGTGGGACGTCTTTCGAAGACAAGACGTTCCGCAGCTCCTGGAGTACATCACGAAACATGCTGAGGAATTGAGCTTCAGCTGTGACATCCCAAATAACGTGAGTTTGTGACCAATGATTTACAAATACCGTTCTTTATTTCTGTTTACTTGGTGACTTTATAGTGGATTGGTATGGTGCTGCCGCAGGTTGTTCATCCGATTTTTGATGGAAGTTTCTATCTTGATTCAACTCATAAAATGCAGCTGAAGGAGGAATTCGGTGATTATCTTCTTCATTACCCTCTCCCGTGGAAAATTAAATTTGATTGTGGGAGACTCATCTCATAAAATTTGTGGCAGATATTGAACCTTGGACGTTTAATCAATGCCTTGGCGAGGCGGTTTTTGTCCCTGCAGGATGTCCGTATCAGATAAAGAATGTTAAGGTAAGTTACTATTCATCAGATATTGATTATCATTTGTCGTTATCCCCCTGTTTGGCTTTTCCTTGTATTGAAGCCTCTCATTTGCAAAACTGCCAAGTTTTTTCTTTGTGAAATCTAGCTTCAAACATGATGACTGTATACTGTTTCGAATCTATAGAAGCGTAGTGGAATTTATAAGACATTTTTATGTTGTCTATTATACCAGCAAAGCAAACGAGTAATATTCCCTGTGTCACCCTCTTCTTTATTTGATCGATCTATTTTGGTTCGTCTCAACCAAATCCTTACATGGCTTTTGTAGGTATTTAGAAAATACATCTACAAGCTTACACTTGTATCTCTCGCCACTCGCATCTCTCCCTCTTCCAGTTGAAACACATCTGAACACCGTTTACCTTCCAGCCTAGCCAAATCACCTGAAGGCCACCGGACCCCAGCTCCAAACCTCAGAATACTTGTCGACACCTCCAAATCTTCATCCTATACTCACAAAAACTCCTCCCTTCTTCAGCCTACTCGCAAAAACTCCTCCCTTCTTCAGCCTCCTTCCCTATTCTTGAAAACCATTTGGGTAGGGACGTGTTTTAGGGGTCTGAGGAACCGTATTTTAGGGATAAGCATATATTTGGAGCTTAGGTTAACGAAGTGTGCCTCAAGTACGCCTTTTAGACTGGGCATTGCTAGCGAGGGATGCAATTTTCATATTTTCATAGTATTTATTTTGTTTAGAATGCTTCTTTATACCATTCACCTTGGCCCGGCATGCCAACTCATACTCCGTTGGGTTGTTAGCCAGCCAACCTTAAAATCACAAAATGGTTGTTGTTATGCAAAATATTATTTGAAAAATACAATTTTAATTCAAAAAATAAAGTGCACCTCGAGTACAAAATGTGTGCTTTTGAGTATTGTACCTCATCGCAACGGGTTCTCGTTACCTTGGTGCAGTCCACGGCTTTTAAAACTAAAGTTTCAAGATGGGAAGGGGTCTTAAGGGGTGGTGGTTGAAGCGGGTGAATGGTTTAGGGAGTATAAACAACCTAAATTCGGCTGGCATTTGCTCACCTGAAAACTCTATCCAAGAAGGGAAGAGGCAAAGCAGAAATTGATGAGCCTAAGAGAGTAAGATAGCGTACATCTTTGGCTTCGTTGGACAATTCTTTGGTCAATTAGAAGCCATTTTAAAAGCCTTCCTCGCTACCTAGCATGCTTTTCCACTATTTAGTGCTTTGGATGATCCTTAATTATGTATTTCTGTTGCATAGTTGAGGGAACTTTCTTTTTACCTTATTTTACTTGCACGCAAAAGAAAAATATTATTATTATTATTATTATTATTTTTTAATTATTTTTTCATTTCATTTAATAACAGTCTTTTGCTCTTCTATTATCCTACTTGAAAGTTCAAATCCATCTGAAAATTGGTTATTTTGTGTAATTTGTTCTTAAAGTCATGTATCAACATCACCTTGGGGTTCATCTCGCCTGAAAATGCTCCAGAGTGCATCAAGTTGATCAATGAAATCCGCACTCTCCCAAATGATCACAAGGCAAAAGACTTGAAATTAGAGGTAAGCATTACCCATATTGTCCATTTCATACTTGCTTTTGAACAGAAAGAACCAGATTGTTACGTCAGTTATGAACATTAATGCAGGTGGAGAAGATGGCAATTTGTAGCATAGATGAAGCCGTCAATAAAATATATCGTCTGAGAAGTGAAGAATCAATGCTTTTGGACAAGGGTGTTCAAATACCGATTCCAAATTAAGTAGCTTCCACCGACTTGTAAGTTAAACTGGGTACTAGATCAACCCTATTGAGACTGCTAGACTGCTAGAGGAATGTATCATTTTTCCCCCGAGTGTAAATACTTTTTAGGTCATCCCCATTTCCATGATCTTGTGTCATCAGGTTGCTAAAATGAACGGAATATCGTAGTCTATATTATGGATAGAGCTTATGATGTAACTCAGCTCGCATGATATCTAATACAGTTATGTTTCTGAAAACTGATTGAAGAATCGGTGGCTATGCCGTGAATGCGGCTGATGCACTTTCAGAAAGTGCCACAAGTTTCAATAACGTACTTGTTAGTGTGTTTGCCTCATTTTTACTTTAGTTGCAGCAACATACGCTCAATACTATTATCTGCCTTTTTTGCTAAACCATTTAATTTTTCTTTTCTAGTCATAATGGTATAGAGCTCCAAATTTCGGATCACCACGACAAATTAAAATTTCACAGGTGACTGTTGGAAGTAACTGCAATCGTATTTGGTCTGTGGACATTCTAAGAGCAACAACAGTGGTCAGTTTTATTGGAGGTTCTTCAATAATAACGAACTGTACACCATTGTTTGGGAGGGTTTGTGGTTTGGTTCTTAATATGAGTTTGTCTGCAAGAAGTAAATTCTAGAGGAAAGAGAAGAAATTAATGAGGGAGGAGGTGTAATCCACACAAAACATAAACCAAAGAAATAAGAGGAGGTGTTTTTCACGCACAAAGAAGTGCATGGAGGGGAAAAAACTTTGGTTCGTGTCTAAGAGTCTAGTAGGTTCGTGTCCAATCACTGGATATAGAGCGAGCACATTTCGCCAACATGTCAAAACTTTCAAAATGAATGTCTTGACAAATCTTTAAACAATTTTGTTGGAAAAATCAACCTTTGAGTTTACTTAACGATTGACCTATATCAAGTGTAAACAGCCTACAATATAAACTGTCATAAGCGCAATAATATGATACTCAAACATATGATTATACAACTTCTACTGCCAACATTACTAAAGGAGTAGACCTGGCGAAATCGATCTAATCCGGCTAACTTGACCTAAACCCAATCCGACACCTGAACTCAAAACCCGAATTTGACTCGAAATCCAAATTTACCCAATCTAAATATAACCCAACACTAGTGATTTATGCGGCAAACAGATTATTATCTGAACTAACTAACTAAAATCCAAACCCGAAATTACCCGACCCGAGTCGAACTAGACACGAAGATAGCAAACCCAAAATTGACCCGACCCGAACCGGTTGACCCATTTGCGAGGTGTACGAGGAGCATCAAAAAGAAATTTCAGTGTAAAAATCTGTGAATTTATATATACACAGCAGAATTTGTGTAAATTACAACACCCGTCACTATCTCGATGAACAGCTGAGAAACAGCATAACAAATTGACTGAAAAAAGTGACTGAAAAAACCGTGGAATTTAGTGACAAAAAGAGGGCAACCGAAAGGAAGTAATATCAGCTGTTGAACTTTGCCTATATTTTAAGAGTAAGGAAACCGTGTATGATACTTTGGGTGTCAAAATTGTTAGCTACGAAAGCAGCAGAAATTCAGTTGAATTACTAGGGTGCCATGAGCCCTTCGATTGTGTACGAAAGCGACTGAGCCCAATCCACTTTGAATAACAAAGTTTGAAGCGTTTGCATCACGTTGTAATCTGGATCAAGCTTCCGTTGCCAACCCTGCAATAAAGACATATTATTAAGAAAAACGGGGGTATCATAGTCACAAAACAAGGATCAACCGATCAACGGATGTGCTACGATCAAGAAAACATAAAACATCCCCGATATACATTAGAAAACCAAGTCATGGACAGAAACGTATTAACGTTGCCGTTTAACAACCATGAGACATGTAGACGAGTATATGTTTTTGTTGCTGGCTGGTACCCAATAAAACAGTGGGAGTAACGTAATAAGTGGTTGGAGGTGCTAATACTACATCCCCATGTTTTGGGTTAACTTCACTTTATCGCCACGAGGTTTCATAAAGAGAATCCTGAGTTGGTAAAGCCCAAGGGCCAAGGCAGAGGTTTGAACTCTTTTTACTTGATTGACCCGAGGTTTGATAATATGATACTTCCGTGATTATATGTTCTGACATGGTTGAATTTTCTCGTAAGTGAAATGAGATTTTATGCATGGAAATGTTGAAGTCAAGTAGTCAACATCAACTAAACTACCAAGAGTGTTTTTTCACAAAAGTTTTTACTCCTAACATATTTTATGAAGCATGAAAACGTATCTGATCTGCTTGAAGTCGTCACACAGCTAAAAAAGAAAGGTAACCTAATTCAATTTGAATGTGATACTCCGTAACAATATGAGCAAGAACTTACTAGAGTATGGGATTCATAAATTTAATGTGAAATAATACAAAAAGGAAAGGATTCCCTGATCTTGGTTACGATAAAGCCATGAAAAATATGGATTCTCCATTTCCTTCCGACCTAACCTACACTCTAAGAAGGTTAATTACGTTCCTTCCTCCCTCTAAATCCCGTCACCAGAACAAAGCTTTAAAAGATATTACTTATTTTCGGTTTCCTTTTTTTCATAAAGAATGTATGTAGTTAACACAGAGCAAAAAACATCTTCGAATTAAAAAGCATTATTTGCCTCAAAAGACAAAGACAATGGAGTTACCTCAAGGACCAAGGTAGTCACAATAACGGTGCACACGTTACCATCGACATTAACTTTGTGACGCCTAACTTGCTCCAGTAACTGTTGCATTGCATCAGCGGGATGAACTAAGTCACCTTCTGAAGTAGCCCAGAAATCAAAAGACTCCTTAACCTCCTGCACAATAGTTGCAAACATAGGCTGAATCCCGTGCGCACAGATTACAAGATATGCAAATTGCACATAGATTATAAAAAAAGTTGCCCTATCAGAAATATATGGATCCTATTCTTGCGGCTATCTTCGCCTGCAAATTTTGGTCGTCCATGGATACGGAATATGGAACATTCAAACTAATTACTTAGCGGAGTAATGGCACATGAGTAACTCCTTCATCCCCTTAGCTTACTTTAATACTATTACTTAAAATTGCCACAAATGTCTATTAGTTTTCTACGATGACAGACTCCATAAGTGATTGGATATAACCATGGAGGGAGCAAGATACAACGAAGTACTGTCTTGGCTTAAAATTACACGCCTTTGAGATGCTTGTATGCATTTGGCGCTAAAGAATGCGGCATATAGTTTCCAGAGAATAGCTCCCTGTTCTCCTCAGAAGTGTCACAGCTCACAGCCCCGTCAAACGAAATATATAGCATATCGATACTGATGCAGACTAGAATACGAGTTCTACATTACATTTCCTATTAAGAAGCCCCAAACATTTGATTCCCCATAGGATGGAGAAAACATAAGGTTTTCCGTTCATCTTCATTCGACCATAGGCACAAACCTTCAGCCCAGAAGAAAGAGCAAACTTATCTTCCTTTGAGCTTGGTGCTAGTGAAAAAGTATAAACCATTAGAGAAAAAGGGAACTGAAGAAGATAACATTTGTACCGTACCCGATGAAAAGAAGAAATAGGTGTTATAGCCACACTCTATTCCGCCAATAACATCCAAGACTACAGACGTATATCAGTGAAACCTAATAACTCAATGTACAGGAAAACTGATAAAACAGAAAACCAGAGTAAACCAGCATCAAACCTGGATGAAAGCCTGTGGATTAGGGCAATTCTGTTTCTTTGACATTTGGAGAGTGCGCTCAGCTACCGTGCGGCCATCCCGTCGAGCAACAGCCTTGAAGAATTCCAGCAAGGTAACACGATCAGTCTTAGCAAGCTCAGCAGTCATGCCTACGTCAATGAAAATGACATGAGGCTTTGATTTTGACTTCTGCTTTTTCTTTCCTTTCACTCGAACGAGAATATTCCCAGGATGCATGTCTGCGTGGATGAAGTTATCCACCTAAAAACCATAAAAGGTAAGTTGTCAAGCAATGACGGCATGCGTTGGAAGACTAATGAATAAATAGCGATAAAAAGGCTAGTCACATGTCATCATAACATCTAAAACATCATATATGAAAGATTTCATATAGGGATGATTAACCGAATGACAAACTACATGAACAAAAGAAAGACGGTTTTTGATGAAAACAATAAGGATGCATAAGTTAGTTACCAGGAGCATCTTGAGAAGAGCATGAGTACCAAGGTGAGCAAGTGCAGTTTTAAAGCGTTCATTCCCATCAAACCCATCAACATAGTGTGACACACTTTCTCCGTGCTCAAACGTTTCAACCAAAACTGCGGGATGCACGAGTGGATACAAAGGTTTGGGGAAGGACACGTCTTTCCATCGACGGAAATTATATATGAACCGATTCAGATGAGCAGCTTCTCTGGCGAGATCAACTTGTGACAACATGAAAACTGCAAACTGCTGGACACTTTCATCTAGTCGCAGCCACTTCAAAGCAGGAACAAACGTGGACACTTTTGCAACGGTGTTGATAATAGCAAAGTCCCTCCTGATTGATTCACCAACTCCAGGATGTCTGACTTTCACTGCAACTTCGATGGGTTTAATTGCTTGACGGGGATATCGATGGCGCACAACAGCTCGGTGAACCTGTGCAATACTCCCGGATGCAACAGGTTGTTCTTCGAAACTCTCGAAAATCTCAGTGAGCTTACGACCAAAGGCTTTTTCCACAGTTTTTTTGGTGTATGCAAAACTGTGTTCTGGGGCTTTTGAATGGAGTTTGGAGAGCTCGGTGCACATATCTCTCGGAAAAAGATCAGGTCGTGTAGCAGCCCACTGACCCCACTTAATAAATGCAGGGCCAGCTTTCTCGAGGGTATGACGTACAACGTGAAGCCAAAGAGTTCTGAACCGAGGTCCAAAACTATCTGCAAATGGAGCCATGGCTATGCTAGGTGAGAACACAATTGCCAGATAAACAGCTCTTAGCAATAATATAAAAACCTCGAGAATGTCGAGAAGCAACCTGCTCATGTAGGCATGCCCATCTTGTGCACGGACATACGGGCCATTAGTTGACTCGGAAAATGACGTTTGTGGTTTAGCTATCTCCCTAAAAAGTAAAGTAAACACGCCCGGTAACAAAATATGCGACCTTGTTGACGCAATGCTAAATGCTCTAGCAATCCTGCTTATGGTGTAAATAGCCGAACCATGGTGAGACCGCATCTTTGAGAGCCTTTTCCACGCATTTTGAGCATTCACAATCGAGTAATTCCTTCTAAAACTACTATTGTAACTAAATTCGGGATTTTTAAGCAAATGGTTCTGCACAAATCCTCCATAATTTCGCCTGAACTGTGAACATAATCTGTACTGTGATACAAACTGCCCAAATATCGTATACGATGCATAAGTTGTCAATCCTAGGTCCTTGAAATCCCCTCTTTTTAGTATCGATTTAGCAGCTTTTCTAAGATTGCCGGGCATGAACACTCTGAAATTAACAAATGAGCATTCCTATAAGTACTCTCCGAAAAATTGTAGTCATAACTTCATCAATTCCAAACACAGAAACACATGATAAAAATAGCAAACTTAATCCTACACATGAACGTACATGGTCTCCTAGAGCTAGTATAGTATATTATTATCAACTCAAAACTAACATAATTCATAAAAAGTCGTACAAAACACGACAATTTCACAAATTCTCATATAAGACGGAATCACATACTAAATCAATCTACACCTAATGAAGAAATTAAGATGGCAGACATTGTATCATAAGCTTAAAAAAATGTACATTGACCCACATACTACAAACACCAATCAAATTTAACACCAAATTCAAACAAAAAATAACAATTAAAATTCACAAAACCCAATTATATCAAATGAGAAATATAACATGGAAGCACAAAATTCGAAAAGATTCTTAATACCCAGAACATAAAATAGGTAGAGAAACAAAATTAATAGCAGAAAGGATTGAAAGAAGGGACCTTGACATTGAAAAATTGATTGAAAAGGAGGATGAACCCTAAATCAATTGAAATGGGGTTTTTTTTTTTTTTTTCTTCAACCTAGTGATCTGGGTTTTGAGCTATTAATTAATTAAGAACAACGATGACACACAAGCAAATTGACCCATTTTGCGTGCTACATCATCAAATCGACAATCTCTACTTTGTGCTTCATAATTATGGATATTTTATCTCATTTTGTGCTTTTTATTGCAACACAGGATTTCCGACTTAAGGTTAGAAGGCTAAACTGCTAAAGTATTTTTTTCACTTACACACAAGTAAATATTTCATTTTTCCTTAAATATTTTACTTTTATCTTATTCAAAATACTTGTTTCATTTTACTCCGTAACTTAAGACGGATACACCCGTTTTATATGAAAATTTGTGTTTTTTATGCTGAAAGTAAATTTTGTAAAGACATTTGTTTAGTGTCTTATTATGGTACGGAGTATAACAATTCTTTACTTGTGTGTAGATCATCAATCATTTAGATATTTTGACCGTTTAGATCATCGATCGTATTTGTTCAAAAGTTTTGTCTAAATGAGACACATAATAAGACATCAAAATGCCACAAAGGATCCGAACTCGTACCAGGGAATGTTTTACAATAGAGAATACCTTGATTTTTTTTATTTATAAGGAAAGAAAACTAGGTTGATTCTCTGGAATAGGACCAACATATCTCATCCTTTCGGATGAGAGAGGAAAGCGGGAGCCAAATGCTCTCAACCCACCTCGAGGAATTAGGACACGAATGTCCTATATTAGCCATAAAGTCGCCGACTTTGTTGGCCTCACGAAAACAATGATTAAAGCTAAAATTCTTAAAATAAGAAAGTTCAATTTTAGCATCTTCAATAATAGAAGAAATTTCTCAAGGGATTTTCCAAACTCCTTTTAGGGAATTAATAACACATAGATTATCCCCCTCTATAATTAGATCAGTAATACCTAGAAGTTTAGCTGCAAGGATGCATTCTCTAAGAGCAAGAGCCTTTGTCATTAGAACGCTTGTCTGGCCACAAGACTTGGCTCCAAGAAGTATAATTGTTTCATTATGATGCCTCATGGTAAAGCCTATAGCTGCTTTGTTACTATCCAACTTAGATCCATTAAAATTAAGCTTAATGAACCCTTCTGGGGGGTTAATCCAGGAAATATTAGGTTCATTTAAATTACTATTTTCAATACTATTACCAGAGGTTGGCTCATGACAATCATCACGATTGTCTTAAATCTAAATTTTTAAAGTCAAACCAAGAATGGATAGAGAATTCAGTGCTTCGTGTTATTACATTCACATATACTAAAATATTTTCAAAAACAAACTTATTCTAGCAAACCATAAATTCCACCAAATAAAAGCAGTTCTTACAAAGGATTTCATGGGAACCAATTTTTTTAAGTAGATTCAATTTACTTAAAAAAGGGATTGTTTGATCACGAGAAAGTTCCATAAAAAACCTGACGATATCACGTAAGCCAAATTTTTGACATATAATGTGCAAAAAAGGGCATTCAAAGAAAAGATGATCAACATCTTCAAGATGGTGATTACAAATGATACAGTGTGTAGGACACATGAACATGAGAGCGATTGAGTCTATCTTTTGTGGGTAGACCGTCAACACAACTTTTCCATAAAAAGAACTTAATCTTGGGAGGGAGATTTATTTTCCAAATCCAAGTAAAGCCACAATGGTCTGAAGAAAGGCGATGAAAACCTTGAGCTAGCCAAGAAGCCGATTTTATCGAGAAAACACCATTGTTGGTCAAACCCCAACCCATCTTATCACGAATATTATTATGGGGAATTGGGATATCCATTGTAACACCCGGTGTTGTCCGAGGTTATTCGGGCCGGGTTCCCCGTTGAAGTGGTTCATGTGATGAGCTCAAGTGACATAGTGCTTAAAAGGATTGTAAGTACTACTCATACCAACAAGATGCATCTTCTTTTCTGGTGGCTCATCTTAAGAACTCTTTGGTTAGGCGTGCTTGCTGGAGAGTAGTCTTGGGATGGGTGACCTCCTGGGAAGTTTCCAGGATGTGCACGAGTGAGGACAAAGTGCGCTGGAAAGGACCCGTGTTGGTTTGTGGGCGATGTACGCAGCCTGGCGAGCTACCGTGAATGACATTTCGGCCTTTAGTTGGGGCCGGGGTGTTACAAATGGTATCAGAGCAACCCGGCGACCGTGTGGTCGAATCCTAGGTACGCACCTAGCCGTGTGGTCGAATCCTAGGTACGCACCTAGCTGGGAAGGATTCTAGAATGCTATATTGTAAGTAGCTACCAGGCGCAACGAGGACGTTGCGTTCTTCAAGTGGGGGTGTGTAACACCCGGTGTTGTCCGAGGTTATTCGGGCCGGGTTCCCCGTTAAAGTGGTTCATGTGATGAGCTCAAGTGACATAGTGCTTAAAAGGATTGTAAGTACTACTCATACCAACAAGATGCATCTTCTTTTCTGGTGGCTCATCTTAAGAACTCTTTGGTTAAGCGTGCTTGCTGGAGAGTAGTCTTGGGATGGGTGACCTCTTGGGAAGTTTCCAGGATGTGCACGAGTGAGGACAAAGTGCGCTGGAAAGGACCCGTGTTGGTTTGTGGGCGATGTACGCAGCCTGGCGAGCTACCGTGAATGACATTTCGGCCTTTAGTTGGGGCCGGGGTGTTACATCCATAATAACTTGAACAATATCCAAACAAATTATCTTTTTTAGTTTCTCAATATTCCATTGTTTGTCTAAAGTAATAAAATCACAAACCAAAATGTCTTTTTGAACCATGCTAAGGTCAGTGATCATTGCAATAATGGGGGTAGGAAAAACCCAATTATCAGTCCAAAATTTTATATCTTTACCGTCACCAACACGCCATCTTAATCCTTCTCGAAAAAGTTCTCTTACCGACATGAGTTTACGCCATTGCCATGAACTTCTACAGGAAGGAGAGTGATCAAACAGAGACGTATTCTTCAAATACTTTTCCTTAATCAAGGTATGTTGGAGTATGTGTCCTCCACAATAGTGCAATTACTTAATAAATCTCAATTAAGGAATACATGGGGATAATCCTGAATTATTGTCAATTGATTAACGTAAATCAATAACGGTTGGCTGACTAGAGTTTGACGTTATTGTCGTGAGAGCGGCGGTAATCAATTGATCCCTTTAAGTCACACCTAAAGGAACATACTCCAAATATTTAACCTAATTAATTGTATGAGATACGATTATATTAGTGACTTGATAAATCGACTAACGGTTAGTCAGTGTCTTGATTTAGAGAGAAATCGAGTTGTGAACTCGGATGCTTTAATTTTATATCGATAAAATTATTAGAGGAGATGAGAATTAGTGATTAAGCGTTAATTCACTAATTATGTATGTTTTGCTAATGAGATTAGTAAAAGTACGATTTTAATATATGTGTAGAGTACATGTATATTGAGGAAGAGTTTAATTAATTTACACTTTATTATATTAGATAATTAAGTGATAAATTACAAGTATTTGTAGGACAAATATTAGAAAACAATATCGACCCATGAGACACATTTTGGACCGTCCAAAATGAAGAAGGAAGGAAGCTTCCTTTTTGTCTTTTGTGCTTTGTATTGTAGTCTCTTGTAAATGCATGTAAAACACAATCATTAACATGCACAAGATTACTCTTTACAAGAGAAGAACTCTTCTCCTTCTCTTGTCCTCTAGGCCGGCCAAGATAGTGTGTCTAACACACTATCTTTTGCTCCCTTTTCTTGTTAAATACAAGACTTGATGAGAGTTAGTAATAATAATAATATTCATATTATCAAGTAAGCTATTAGTGATTTCTAGTCTAAATCACTTGTAGTATTTGTAGTAGTTCTTGGGTGCCATCTTTTAGGAGGTTTCCTCTTTGGAAACTTGGGTTATAGAGGAGGATCATCCAAAGCTTATTCTCAAGAAACAAAACTAGAAAGGAGTTCTAGTTTTGTGCCCTAATTTCCTTTTTAAGAAAGGTATAAATTTATAATCTTGTTAACAATGTAAATTTGTACTACATAGATCTTGCTAAATCAAATTAGAGTAATTTGATTTACACTAATATTTGATTAGTGAATGGGATCCGATCCCTACAAGTGGTATCAGAGCCAAGGCTTGTAGTTACAAATTTATTTTGTTTTTTTTGGAGTTTTATGTATTTATTGAGAATAAATATGATAAAATCCGAAAAATAGTGTTAAAAATGGTTTTAACACGAGATTTTTATTTCATGCAAAGTTTCTGGTCTCATGAAGTTACTGGTCAAATTTCGTATTTTTTGAAATTTGTTTGCTAATTAAAATGATTTTTATACAAAACCGAGTCAAAAAGTGTGTTTTTGGCTAAAATAATTACTATAAATAGTTATATTTAGAATCTGGTCACGAAATTTTTACACAGTGATATTTCATATTTATACATTCTGCATGTAAATTTTCAAAGTCAGATTTTGTGTTTTGAATATTTATTCATATTTTTGTTTAAAATCGGTATATAATGGCTTTTATGTCCAAAAATATAGTAAATGTTGTTTTATGGACATGAAATTTATACCAACATTTTTATACATTATGAGGATTCTCTCGTATAAATTTGGGATTTTTCCTCACTGTTTTAGGCGTTTTCTTGATTTTATGAGATAAAATTGATGAAATCGTATGTTATTTATTATAAAATAATTCGTAAATTTTTCTGACCAAACCTTTTCTTTTCTAATATTTTGGAAGTGTTCCAGAATATACAAAATTTTTTCAAAATAAAAATGATTTTATTTTATTTTATTTTGATTTTATGAAGCTTTATTCATAAAAAGTTATGATTAAAGCTAGATCTAATTAGCAAATGACCATGTTATGAACTAATATCACCATATGTTAGTATAAACTAATGTTGGGTGTTCTAAAATCAGTTTAGAAGTTTTAGTTCAAGCTTAAAAGGTGTTTTAAGCATTATTGATTAATATGAGATTAATCGGTTTAATATGAGATCGGTATGAAACGTTTTGATGCGATTTTGTTAGGGCGATTTTGGCATGTTTTATTTATAAGCTTTACATTATGCATGTTTGGATGAATGTTTATTGTTGAATGAATGTTTATTCTTACTAGTATGGCCATAGTAGTTATATTTTTACCGATATTGCCCGTAATGAAAGGGAATATCGTGTGGTTTGTAATTAAATGCGATCTCGTATCGCCGGTTTGTAATTTAATAGTTTATTTCATTTATAAATGTATAATAGGATTGCTATGTATTCATTTGTAAATCATCCTTGTAACTATTTGTAAATCGAAGACCGGTGATGGAGATCGATTTGGAGCCTTAGAAGAGTTCTAAAGCTTGCAAGGAGGAGCCTTGGATGAGATCCATAATGAAGAGGGACCAAAGGAGTTGGTTTCCAATTTGTAACTCCTTGTATTTTTAATTACCTTTAGGTGGCCATACTAGGTTTATGCTTTTGCTTGCTTTGCTTGTTTGATTGCTTATTTATTCCGCACACATGCCAAAATCGCCATGCATGCCACGTTATCCCACTCCGATTGTCGTTTTTAGGTCGCCATTCTTAAATTAGTTCACTTATAAAGAATTTAAATGACTAAAAATTGACAAGATCACCCACATTTTAACAAAAATGAATTGAGATTAAGCCTTTCCAAATGTAGCGACTATGAACCCCATGTTCGTAAGGACCTCCGCGACGTGGAACTTTGTTACCATGGGTAAGTAGTGAGAGGAAGTCCCATGCTAATTTGGTTTGGACTCAACCAAATAAGAGTTATTTGGGGCAAGCATTCTAGTGTAGAATTAGTCAAGTGTTGACTTATCGTTTTTATATAAAAGGAAACATGAGATGTCTAATTTTATATGAAAAACGAGTCTTAGCTTGGAATCATTTATATAATTTCGTGGGAGATCATTATATAAATGGACATTTGTTTTAAAAATGAGTTTTAGCAAATGTTATAAATGAACAATGAATGCTTATATATATATTTCCTCATATTTATTGTAGAATCGTTTATCGCAATGGCATCATCATCTTCAACTCCCGCGCCCATTTTGGGCAAAGATTCATGGTTGCGAACCGTGATGGATAAGTGTATCCTCAAGGATGACGGTAGCAACTTCGTCGAATGGGATTCGACTATGAGGGGCGCCGCTACATCCGACAATGTGCTCAAGCACCTTACCGATCAACCACACTTGAACCCACTGCTCGACCCGGCGCGGCTCGTGCCGCCTATGATTAGTATGTGAAAGTGGACAATGACGTGAAAAACGTCTTAATTTGGTCCATGGCACCCGCTCTCAAACTCCGATTTGTCACTCAAAAAAGTGCATATGCGATATTCACTCGAGTGACAACCATGTTCTCCAAAGCACCGCAAATAAGGCTTTATGAAGCCGCGGTGCGGTTTTTCGATGCAAAGCTTGAGAGGAACCAAAAGGTTGGTCCTCATGTGCTCAAAATGATTGAGCAAATAGACACTCTTGAGCGTCAAGAGTGTGCTATACCCAAGGCTCTTGCGATCAACCGCATCCTTCATTCTCTTCCTAACAAGTTTGCTCACTTTCGAGTAAACTATAACATGAATAACATGGATAAGAGTTACCATGAACTTCATGCACTCTTGGTTCAAGCCGAGAGAGATATGGAAGTGAATGAGGTGGAGAAGAAAGATGTTCTCTCCATGAAAATGAAGAACATGAACTTGGGAGTGAAGAAGGGTAAGGTGGCCAAGAAGGGGCCATCTAACAAAGGCATGGGTAAGGGTAAGGCCATTGTGGAAGGTGTTCCACATAAGCCTAAGCCCAAGATCAACAAGGGAAGACCCCTCAAAGACACTTGCAAATATTGCAATGAAGTGGGTCATTGGATGCGCAATTGTCCCAAGTATAAGAAGGATCTCAAAAATGGATGTGCGACATCCAAAGGTATTCCTTCTAATCTCTATATGATTGACATCAATCATGCTTGCATTTCTACATGGGTATTGGATACCGGATGTGGATCTCACCTTTGTAATCATTTGCAGGGGATGAGAAAGCGTCTGGCGCCAGCCAAGGGTGATGTAGATCTCCGCATGGGCAATGGAGCTAGAGTAGCGGCCGTTTCCGTGGGAACTTTTGTACTCGCTCTTGCTAGTGGTTTAGAGTTGCATTTAAATAACTGTTATTTTGTACCAACTCTAACGAAAAGCATTATCTCCGTCTCCGTGTTAGATGCGGAAGGCTTTTGTTTTGTGATAAAGAACAACCGTTGTACTTTTTCATTTAATGAAATAGTTTATGGTGAAGCTATTTCAATTGGAGGTATTTATGTTTTAAATGATGTTAATGATGTTTATCATGTCGAGAACAAGAGGCTCAAAACGAATGAATCAAACAAATCCTACCTTTGGCATTGTCGTTTAGGTCACATAAACGAAAGACGCATAAAGAGACTTGTTGAGACCAAGGTTCTCAAACCATTTAATTGCGAATCATATGGTACATGCGAAGCTTGCCTTTTAGGCAAGATGACTCGTCAACCCTTTAGCGGTAAAGGGACACGAGCAAGTGAGGTTTTAGGACTCATACATACCGATGTGTGTGGTCCATTAAACATCACCGCTAGAGGAGGATATCATTACTTCATTACTTTTACCGATGACTTAAGTAGATATGGTTATGTCTACTTAATAAGGCATAAAAGTGATGCTTTTGAGAAATTTAAAGAATTTCAAAATGAGGTTGAGAACCAATTAAACAAAAGGATAAAAGCACTACGATCGGATCGTGGTGGCGAATATCTAAGTAATGAGTTTGATTCACATCTTAAGAATTGTGGTATAATATCACAATGGACTCCTCCCGCACACCACAGTTGAATGGTGTTGCGAAAGGAGAAACCGAACCTTGCTAGACATGGTTAGGTCTATGATGAGTCAAACCGAGCTTCTCGGATCTTTTTGGGGCTTTGCATTGTTATCTCTTTGTTTTCTCACTAAATCAAGTCCCACTAAAGCGGCCAATAAGACTCTATATGAGATATGGGCGGGAATGGTTCCCTATTTGTCATTCATGAGAATTTGGGGATGTGAGGCATTCGTTAAGAATAAAGCGGCGATAAACTCGCTTCCAAGGTCCGACAAATGTCTATTTGTAGGTTATCCTAAGGAAACTGTGGTTATTACTTCTACAACCCTCACGAGAACAAAGTGTTTGTGGCTCGTGATCTTTGTTTTCCTAGAAGCGAATTTATTTCTAAGAAAGCAGTGGGAGAAAATTTGAACTTGATGAAGTTCAAGAGCCTGGCAAACCGAGACGTAAAATGAGGAAGCTTTCTCGCCTTCTTCGACACGGTTATAATCCTAGGAGGTCGGGAAGAATTAGTCATCAACCTCGACCGCTACCTCGGTAACATTGAGGAGGAGGGTGATTTGTTGTTATTCGAAAGCAGCGAACCCTCAACCTACAAGGCGGCTATTAGTAGCTGACTCAGAACAATGGCTTGAGGCCATGAAATTGAAATGGATTCTATGTACGAGAACCAAGTTTGGGACTTGGTAGATTTACCTGAAGGAGTGCGACCCCTTCAGTGTAGATGGATATTCAAAATCAAACTCGGCATAGATAAACATATTGATGTTTACAAAGCTAGATTGGTGGCAAAGGGCTTTTCACAGGTCCAAGGCATTCATTATGATGAAACCTTTGCACCTAAGCATTATGCTTCGATCCATAAGGATAATCTTAGCGATTCTTGCATTTCATGATTATGAAATATGGCAAATGGATGTAAAAACCGCCTTCTTGAATGGGATTCTAGAAGAGGAAGTGTTTATGACACAACCTGAAGGTTTTGTAGACACATCCAACCCTAAGAAAGTATGCAAGCTTAAGAGATCCATTTATGGTCTTAAGCAAGCATCGAGGAGTTGGAATCACAGATTCGATCATGTTATCAAACAACATGCATTCGCTCGAAGTGCCGAGGAACCTTGTTTGTACATGAAGTTTAGTGGGAGTAAAGTAACCTTCCTTGTTTTGTATGTGGATGACATACTACTGATTGGAAATGATGTTCCAAGTCTGAACTCGGTAAAGGTGGAATTGGGAAACCATTTCCAAATGAAGGACTTGGGAGAGGCACAACGCATCTTGGGTATCCGGATCTATAGAGATAGATCTAAAAGGATACTAGCATTAAGTCAAGAAATTTATATTGATAAGATTCTTGATAGGTTCAATATGAAAGACTCCAAGAGAGGCTTTCTTCCGATGAGTGTAGGAATAACATTGAAGAAATCTCAATGTCCTAAGACTCCTGCGGAAATTGAACGCATGAAATTGATCCCTTATGCTTCCGCTGTAGGATTAATCATGTATGCTATGATGTGCACTCGTCCCGATGTCGCTTTCGCCCTGAGCATGATGAGCCGGTATCAAGCTAATCCCGGTGAGAGTCACTGGATAGCTGTGAAGAACATCCTTAAGTACTTGAGAAGAACTAAGGATTCGTTTCTAGTGTTTGGAGGAGAACTTGAGCTACGTGTAAAGGGTTACACGGATGCAAGTTTCCAAACCGATGGGGATGATCTGAAATCCCAATCCGGCTATATCTTTGTGTTGAATGGAGGAGTTGTTTGTTGGAAGAGCTTCAAACAGAGCGTCACTGCGGATTCTACGACGGAAGCTGAATATTTGGCGGCATCTGAAGCTGCAAAAGAAGCTGTGTGGATTCGGCAATTCTTGGATGGACTAAGAGTAGTCCCTAGTGCCGTGGATCCGGTCACTGTTTATTGTGATAACAGTGGGGCTATTTTCCAAGCAAAAGAGCCCAAGTCTAGTAACAAGTCTAGACACGTTTTGAGGAAATACCACGTTATTAGAGATAATGTGGAAAGGAAGGAAATAGATATTTGTAAGGTAGGGACAGACGATAATATCGCTGATCCTTTAACCAAGCCTCTTTCGAGGGCTAAGCATGACGCGCACACCGCCTCCATAGGGTTGCGGCGTATGCCAGATTTCCTTTAGTTTCGTAATATGTAATAGAATGATGTATCTTATTACATATACGAAAATAACATTCATTGTTTTTATCTTAAGTCATTATTGAATGCAAACTTTGTTTATCCGAATATTTGTGTGACAACTTTGAACGTATTCAAGTGAACGGTATAAACTAAGTATTTGGTCCCTGGTCTCTCAAATGAGGTGACGTCTCGGAAAGACTTGATTGCAAGTCCATCGATGGTGGGTTCAACACCATAGGGTCATATGAGATGACTGATCGTTTGCATAGACAGACTGTGAAAACACTCTGTCGGGCAGTGACGCTTATAGAATTCCTTTTCAATGAGATTGAAACCTGGTCGTGGTGGGAATTTCTATAGTATTCCTTTGAGTCGATTCTTTGACCGAAACCGATTATGCAGTCGGTGCGGTTTAGAGTGACTTTCATTTTTGTCCTAAACGATGCCGTGAAAGGGGGTTATAAGGGCATCTTTGGGGTCATGGTGATCTGCATTATACAGTACAATCGAGTGGAAGGGAAATGTCCACCCTTGTCGGGGTAAAACATCTTTGGCCACTCGAGGAGTAGTCGCTGAAAATGCGTGGCCACGCTCGGTAAGAATCTACGGTAGATTCCCTGGCCGACACCTACTCTCCTATCGAGGAAACCACTCATGATATATATCTCGGGATCTGAATCGACGACTGTAAGACACCTTGCATCGAGTGGGAGATGTGAAACGGACATGAGAATTGGTAATGCACAACTTGTCTCGGACAAGTGGGAGATTGTTGGAGTATGTGTCCTCCACAATAGTGCAATTACTTAATAAATCTCAATTAAGGAATACATGAAGATAATCCTGAATTATTGTCAATTGATTAACGTAAATCAATAACGGTTGGCTGACTAGAGTTTGACGTTATTGTCGTAAGAGCGGCGGTAATCAATTGATCCCTTTAAGTCACACCTAAAGGAACATACTCCAAATATTTAACCTAATTAATTGTATGAGATACGATTATATTAGTGACTTGATAAATCGACTAACGGTTAGTCAGTGTATTGATTTAGAGAGAAATTGAGTTGTGAACTCGGATGCTTTAATTTTATATCGATAAAATTATTAGAGGAGATGAGAATTAGTGATTAAGCGTTAATTCACTAATTATGTATGTTTTGCTAATGAGATTAGTAAAAGTACGATTTTAATATATGTGTAGAGTACATGTATATTGAGGAAGAGTTTAATTAATTTACACTTTATTATATTAGATAATTAAGTGATAAATTACAAGTATTTGTAGGACAAATATTAGAAAACAATATCGACCCATGAGACACATTTTGGACCGTCCAAAATGAAGAAGGAAGGAAGCTTCCTTTTTGTCTTTTGTGCTTTGTATTGTAGTCTCTTGTAAATGCATGTAAAACACAATCATTAACATGCACAAGATTACTCTTTACAAGAGAAGAACTCTTCTCCTTCTCTTGTCCTCTAGGCCGGCCAAGATAGTGTGTCTAACACACTATCTTTTGCTCCCTTTTCTTGTTAAATACAAGACTTGATGAGAGAAAATTCATTCATGCATTTTCTCTCCATCTCTCTCTCCATTCTCTCTAAAACTTATACTAATATTATTTCTCATATTACTAAGAGTTAGTAATAATAATAATATTCATATTATCAAGTAAGCTATTAGTGATTTCTAGTCTAAATCACTTATAGTATTTGTAGTAGTTCTTGGGTGCCATCTTTTAGGAGGTTTCCTCTTTGGAAACTTGGGTTATAGAGGAGGATCATCCAAAGCTTATTCTCAAGAAACAAAACTAGAAAGGAGTTCTAGTTTTGTGCCCTAATTTCTTTTTTAAGAAAGGTATAAATTTCTAATCTTGTTAACAATGTAAATTTGTACTACATAGATCTTGCTAAATCAAATTAGAGTAATTTGATTTACACTAATATTTGATTAGTGAATGGGATCCGATCCCTACAAGGTAATCCAAATATTGTTGTTATCGTTTACAATTTTCCATAAAAGTTTCATCTAAAAAGCTTTATTAAGAGATAATGCTTTAGAAATACCTAGACCACCTAAATGTAGAGGGCGACAGACTTTATCCCATCCTATTAAATTAGGAGAGGTGTTGTTTGAATCTTTATTCCACAAAAAAATCTCTATTAATTTTATCTAGTTTTTTGTAAATAGAAGTTGGCACTAAAAAATTTTGCATTTGAAAATTAGCTTTAGGAGTAAGGTTTGCTTTAATAAGGGCAAGTCTACCAGCTTGTGAGACGGAATTAGCTTTTCATTTACCCAACTGCTTACAAGTATTGTCAACGATATCAGAGAAAGTATTCTTTGACACCCTACCGTCTATGATGGGATAGAGAATACTTTGATGATCATATCAAATATACTCCTTTTATTCAACTCCATTCATATCATTTACCCTTATCACTTTTGTCAAGGTACATGTTGGGACGAGAATATATACGAAGTATAATTTTGCATTATTATAAATTATAAAAAATTTGATATTCTTGTTGTAGTCGTAAAAACGTATCATACAAGATCTTGCTTGACTTTGTTTTCTTTTATTCATTGCTAAAATTTCCGAGCATTCTCTAAGTAAATGAATAGTGCTAATTTTATCTTAGATTATATTTAATAGTATTTTTTCCTAACAATAAGTCTCATGTGAGACATGTCTCATATTAAATTAATGTGAGACCAATGTACAAATTGCAGTTAAAATGGTACAAAAACATGAAACACATCTACTAAAGTCACTTATCGGGGTACTAAAGTGGTACAAAATTTATACTCCGTATAATCAAGTGCAAATAAGTCGGTCTTACAATAATTTATTGTAAGGTCCAATTCACACAAGAATTTGTGATGAGCTAATTGGTTAAAGCCTTAAAGGTAAAAATTAGGAATATTTCCCATGGTACCCCTGAGTTTTGTCACTTTACACATGATACCCTTCTTTTCATGATAAAAAACTTTGACTGAGCGAGCTTAACTTATAGTTACGAGTTTAGAAATTGACAATCGTTTGCCTAAGCCGTAGATATCGTTGAAACGATCAATTTGAACATCGAATTTTTCAGATTCACAACTCGTGACTAGTAGATATGGTCGGTCAAATTTTTTCGATAAAATAACTTTGACCGACCATAACGTGAAACTACGTGTTCTAAACATGAATCTTTTTTATGTCAAATCGAAGAGCTCGAAAAGGCGATTACTTTGAAAACAATAATGATTGAATTCTGAATTCGTAACAACAAGTTATGGTAAGTTAAAGTTTTTTTTTTTTTTCACAAAACAAATGGTATTTCGGGAAAAATTGCAAACCTCAGGAGTACAGTGGGAAATATCCCTAAAAATTAATATGATATTGTAGATACCCAAATCCGCACCTCCCGCCAAAAACCCAGTGATGTAACAATGGACTTTTATTGCGTGCTTTTACGTTGACTTAAATAGTTCTAACTATGACGAATTCAAGTTAAATGTTTTTAAATGCAAATGAGGTTTCTTTATGGGTCATCACCTTTAGTGTCCTTAGGTCTAGAGTCTAGCTTGTCTCGAGTTCAGTCTACAAGCATGCGCACATCCCTTTTTCAAACACATATAACACATCGATCCACCTAAATACCTAAATTTAGGCCTAGCTGCTAAAACTAACCTTTAGCATTAGCAAATACCCAGGATAGTCTCACGGAATGTCCTATTTCACAAAATTACACAAAATGCACCCTTTTTACATTTTCAGGGCTCGGGCCCAGAACCGAGCCCAAACCCATACCTGGCCCGCATTCCAAGGATCAGGATTGACCAAGTCAAACCCTAAAACAAACCCTAAACATCAGCCAAACAACCGTAGCTTAGAGCTCAAGCAAGATTATTTCGTATATCCTAAAATATAATTTGGAAATATACGAAAAAGGAGTATCTTGCCCGCCCTATCAATCGCAAGGAGCATTGCGATTGGTAGGGGCTATCGCAAGACCCCTTGCGATCGCTGACGACCATAAGAGGCCTTGCGGCTCCTACGTCGGTTTTATCCCTAGATTTCCTAAATTCTACCGAACCCTACACTATAAATACAACCCTTCGGTCATTCATTCAACACACAATTTCAGAATACAATTCTCACCTCAAAACACTCTCAAAGCCTCACGCATAAACACCCTTAGAATTCCTCATTTTCCTAGTGTTGAATTCTTCCCTTTGAAGCGAAGCGGCTAGGTTCCTAAACTTGAAGGCAGGTAGTTTTTCTTACTTCTTAGACTAGCAAGGGCCTACATTAGGCTCACTTGACTTTGGTACGCAAGTCTGCTTTTCATAAAGCGGCCATGCACCTCGAATACACACCCTATTCGTAACACCTTTCCAAAGTCGCATAAACAATCGACCTCCTTAAAATAAATCAATGGCTAATTGAACTTTATTTTATCGCATGCATTTTAGCAAATCCTCTTATGCATCTAAATCACTTAAAATGAATTCGTCATTAAATCATTGTTTCGTTAATAAGTTAAGCATGCTTAGCGAGGGTTTAAACAATCTCTTTTGCATTCTTTTTACATTTATATCGCACTTATGCGTAGCGTATTACTTAGGCTCATGTATCATTCTTTGCATTGTTCTCAAGTCTAGTAGAGGCTATCTTTTGATAGGCTTTTCCAAAAGATCTTTCATAAAAACTTTATTTTGATTTATGCTTTAGAAAAGTACCTCACCCGAATCAGAATCTGGTTTCACAATAACCTTAGGCGGATAGGTGTCGGCGTGCCTTGAACTCTAAGGCGTGTCTTTGAGCATGAGGACACTGAGGCGGGTTCTAAATTTCCTCATAATTTAGTGGCGGCTCCAAGCAGTTTTAAAAGGTTTTTGTACTTAATCTTTTTAACTTTACGGCCTTAGCAAGGCGTCGAGTGGTTCCATGGGCGGATCCGGTACCTACGGGTTGGCGACTCCGGGGCCGAGGTTTTATTTTAAAACTAAAACTAGCTTTTTCCTTTTAAAAATAAAAATGAGACTTGAACGACTTGAGAACAATCAACATACATGAGCTAAGCATATCCGTCTAGAGTCGAATCTAGACGGGTTCACACACCAATACCTAGAGTGGTGGGTCCAAACGCAGAGCTTGTCCATTCGATAAAGCACGTTACGGACTAACCTTCCTCTCACCCCTCCACGGCTTTAGAGTGTAATGATTTGATCGCCAGGGCTTCCTTCAGATCCTACATGTTATACTATGTGGCGAAGGGCCAAAAGCACTGCCAAAGCGAACTCAAATCAGTTGGAGGCGTACGAGACCCGACCAAGCGACCAAGAGTCATACGTACGAATGCGAGGCTATACCATATAGTCTTTTTCAAAATTCGTGTGCATATTTTCGAAAATTCGCCTTAAAAGTTTTCAAAAATAATCAACCTAACAAACTAACAAACTAACACTTTTCAAACAAAATAATCGCAAGTTTTTAAAATAAACACTTTTCAAACTTCCGTTTACAAAATTAGCAAAACCCGAGTCAAGGTTTCCAACCTCGATGCGGATTTCTTCCTTTGAGCCTCATGGCTCGAATCTCTTTTAACATCTTCGACTTGGCTAGTTCGAGTCGATTCCTTTTTACGCATCCATCGCTAACCCATGACAACATATCGTCACTCGGGTTAGGCGGATGCGAAGCAAAACCTTTTAACATCGAGATGGGCTGCGCGCGACGCATCCTCATCTCAAAAACACTCTAGCTTGTCTTTCGAAAACTTCCTTCTTTTAAAAAGAGTCCTTTTCAAAATGAAATGAGCTAAAAACGAACATGTAAATGAGCAGTGTCGGTCGGATTACGTCATATAGGCGATGCATCTTATGCACATGTAGGAAACCTCATTGGATACCCGTCGCACTAAGAACCGAGTTACCCTCCGCTACAAGAAAGCGAACCTACAAGCGAAAAATGGCGTGATCAAGATGTAGCGAAGCCTTGAACAAGTCGCCAAGCTAACCAACGACCTTGAGCAATGCTTCAACCATCACCAAGCAGTCGATCGAATGGGCGAAAATCAAGGATGAGGCGGATAGACACGCCAAGAAACTCCAGGCTATGGAAGAGCGTCTCGGTACTCGGAGGTTACTCCATACACAAAGAACGCGAACATCCCTCAAAATATTAGGGATGCACTACCAAGCAAGCTCGCCCTCAGCGATCTCCCGATCTTTCAAGGTCATGAGAGCCCGATTACCCACAACAGGGCCTTCAAATCACAAATGGGAATAAAAGGGGTCGACTTAACACCGGCCATCATTGTTCCCACATTCCTCATGACCATACCCAAGACCTGGTTCTACTCTCTAAACCCGGAACGAGTTTCCTCGTTTGAACAAATCACCGTTGAGTTCGATCATCAATACAAGGACAACGACGACACCCAGGTCTCCATCCGTACCCTAGAGGTCCTATCACAAAAAGACAACGAAGGATTCACCGAGTACCTTACTAGGTGGAAGAAACTCAGTGCACAAATCCCAAATCGTCAGAGAAGACGAACTTGTGCGAAATTTGTCAACAACTTGCGACCGTGTACCAATTCTACATGCGGTATAGCAACATACAAACCTTCAAGCAACTTACTAAGGTCGGCACGGATCGAAGACGACCCTAATCGGGACCATGGCCAAGTATTCCGGTCATGCATATCAAGGAAGTTCATCTAAAACAACACGTACGACAAAGAGCGACGACAACCGTGCCGTCGCCAACCTGGAGTCACTCGGCGATCCAGAATCATATGCAACCTTTACCCCTTCTCCCTTCAAGCCTAGGAGGAACTTTGATCAGCTTTACATGTCTTACACCAAGGCATTTAAAAGACTGGTCGACAAGAACTACCTGCAACCCATCGGGCCTACCCCCGAACCACCTGAAGATAAGAAGCCTAAACTGTGGGATTCAAACGCTTACTGTGCATACCACAGGGGCAAAGGTCACGACACTGAGAATTGCTTCAAACTGAAGCACGCTATCCAAGACCTTATCGATCAGGGAAAGCTTGACAAGCCGACGGCCAATGGTAAGCCATCCAATAAAGACAACCCCTTGGCTAACCATGCAATCTTTGTGGGCTCCATACCCATCATTGATTGCTCTTACCTTATCACACCTACTGACAATCAGATCAACACCATCTCCCTCGACCAACCAATCATGGAAGCTAATGTCCAAAAAGACGATGAAAGTTTTACTACTTTCCTATCTAGATGGGAGGAACTCAATGAACGCCTTGTGAGCATACTACACCCTGACGAGCTCGTACCTCACCTCGTCAAAGACCTACATCCAATATACCAGGTTTACATTCGGGATGCCAACGTACGCAATTTTCAACATCTTGTTAACTTGGCTACACTAATCGAAGAAGGTTTGAACGCATCCGGACAAATCAATGGAGTTTGGTATTCTAGCAAATGAGCGGGCGAATGGCCGCCACCTAACAAGGCCATGGCCCAAATCAATAACACCCGGCAATTCTTCCTCCTCTAAAAAGGCGTAAACGAAAGGGAAGAAGAAAGGCAACAAACCTCAAACCAAAATTAACGCCATTCAACCCGAGACCAAAGATGAAGTTTCACACCTTACCCGCTCAGGAGACCCTATCAAAATATCTTCACGGATGCTCACGCCAAAGAAGCCGCCGCCGACAAGGGCAAAACCATAGCCCAGAGGGCGTTCCCTCAGAAGATGCACCTACTACCCGGTGATACTACCACCAAACACGGCGAGGCGGCGAAGCAACTTCGTTCGCACCAAAGCCGACATCTCAATCTGGGCCCTTCTACGAGACTCGCCGATCACGCGAAAAGCATTCATCCGTGCGCTACAAAATGGCGAGTGCGGATGCAGACATCTCACTTTGACCAAATGGTCGGCCACGTCCTGAGAGATTGGCTTCAGGAGCCATCACCTTCTCGATAATGAGTTCCCAACATTTGGCGCTAACCACAACTTGGCCCTGTACATTAGCGCCGAATGCAGAAGACGAACTTTACCTGTAACCTTAATCGACAACGGGTCTGCAGTAAATGTTCTACCCCTATCAACCGCCCGTCGTCTAGAGCTTGACGACAAAGATTTTCAACCCAGCAATGAAGGCGTGAAAGCCTTCGACGGAACCAAACGCAGCGTGAAAGGGACAATCTCCCTTCACGTACGCACAGGCCCTATAGAACGAGAAGTCGATTTTCAAGTGATCGACATGACACCATCCTACAATATGCTTCTGGGACGCCCATGGATTCACGCCGTCAGAGCCGTGACATCCACACTACACCAGAAGGTAAAGCTACCCCTCAACGACGAGGTCATAACCATCAACGCCTCCAATTTCCGTGCCCTTCTTGATTCACCCAAGGAGCGTAACACCGCAGAAATCACAATTGAAGAAAATCAAGAACCCTGCGGTTTCGACTTTGAAATAGGTGCTATCACAACCACACCTATCCGAACCTACAAACCTTTTGAAACCAAAGACAACCATAGCCTTTGGCCCACCATGGGACTAGGCTACAAGCCAAAGGAAGGCGATTTCGAACAAATGACTAAGGAGGTCAGAAAGCGTAAATTTGCGCGCAAATTCAACCTCCCAAAATACTCGTTCGACATGGGCAAGTACTTCACTTCAGGGGGAGAGTACAACAAAGACAACCACGCCAGATCTCAAGAACACTGTTTCGCTAATGACAGTGGACTACCTTTCACCAACAAAACCAATCAAGACCTGGTTTCATCCATTATCCGAGACCGCCGCTTCAATCCCGACGACCTCATCACTGATGTCGCCGAAAAAACCTTAAATGGTTGGTACAAGATTACCAAGTGGACCGACTCCCAAGGCCACAAATATCAGCTCGTCACAGGGGAAGGACCCCTCTTTGACAAAATAACCTCACAAGATGGTGAAGACTCAAACAAGGATACTTCAAGCAGCGACAACACCGAAGACGACGAAGAGGAGGAAATTCTTTTAGGATCTAATTCTCTAAGTGTCGGGTCACCTGTCGACCCATCTCCTAGTTTTAGCTTAGACTTTTTATTTTCGGAGGCTAGCTCCAAATTTCTTCTCCTAGTTTGTCAAACAATTCTTCTTTAATGAATAATACAGATAAGTTTGCTTACGTCTCGTCTCAAGCTAAAAACAAACAAATAAATAACAAACAACAAACAAAACTTAAGACAACACAACACATAAATCCGTGCGATAAAAATGAACTAACAAACGAACAATCGTTATTTAAATACATTGCAAACATCATAAACAACCCGACACAAAACCCGATCATCGAGGATACCCTAACCATCAACATAGGAACCCCCGAACAACCAAGGAGCTATGACTAGGCGCCTCGCTAAGTGAGGGAGAACGCGCCAACTTCACTGACTCTTAGCAGGAGTTCAAAGACGTCTTTGCATGGTCATATAAGGACATGCCGGCATCGGCAGTGAGCATAGCCAACACCACATCCCCATCAAACCCGCTCAAACCCATCAAACAAAAACTAAGGAGACTACGACCGAATGGTCCCTTATGGTCAAGGAAGAAATCGAGAAGCAATTACAAGCCGCCATTCAAGTCGCCGAGTACTCGGATTGGGTCTCAAATATGGTCCCGATATTGAAGAAAAGCGGCCAAGATACGAGTATGTGTTGACTTAGTGATCTAAACAAGGCAAGCCCAAAGGGCGACTTCCTCACGCCGCACGTGACGCCCTAGTAGACAACACCGTGACCATGCCCTTCATCCTTTATGGGCGGGTATGCAGGATACAACCAAATCAAGATGGCCCGTGAAGACATGGCCAAGACAACATTCATCACACCATGGGGACGTCGCTTTACCTTGTCATGCCCTTTGGTCTAATCAACGCGGGTGCGACCTACCAACGCACGCCGCGACCACGCTCCTACACGATATGATGCACAAGGAGGTCGAAGTATCGTGAGCGACATGATCGTCAAATCCAAGGAAAGAGATGATCACATCACGAACCTCCGCAAATTCTTCACGCGACTCGCCAAGACAAGATGCGCCTCGATCCCCAAAAATGTACATTTGGAGTAAAATCAAAGAAACTACTAGGACACGTAGTAAGCGAAAGAGGTATCGAGGTCGAGCCCCTCGAAAATAAAAGCAATTATGGCAATGCAACCACCCAAGAACCTGGATGAAATTCAAGCTTCCTGGGTCAAGTCCAATACATCTCTCGCCATAAGCAAACTAACCATGGTATGTGAACCAATCTTCAAGAAGTGAAGAAAATCGACCACGTAGAATGGGACGAAGCATGTCGAGCGTTTGATAAGGTTAAGGAGTTGTTATCCAACCCCGGTCCTACGACCGCGAGAAGGACCTACCCTTGTCACTCTACCTCACAACAACGACAATCGCAATGGGCGCCATGCTAGCCCAAGAAGTCGATGGCGAAGAACATCCAATATACTACATCGCAAGAAGTTTCTCGACTATGAAACTCGACACGGCGCCCGTCGAGAAAGAGTTGCTTAGCATTAGTATGGGCATCCAAAAAGCTCGTCACTATATGCTAGCACATCAAACAAAGGTCTACTCAAAAATGGACCCCATCAAGTACCTCTTGAGAAACCCGGTGCCAAATGGACGCATGGCACGATGGACCTACTTAGCCGAGTTCGATATTGTCTACGTTCCCCTCAAAGCTATCAAAGAAGGGCAAGCGGTCTCGGACTTCCTCGCCGACCACGCAATCGACGAAGAAACCATCACCGACACCACCTCATTTCAGATGAAGGAATTTACAACATCAACGACGAACAATGGAAATGTACTTGACGATTCGTCAAACTACCGAGGCTGTGGAATAGGAATACTACTCATTTCCCCGAACGGTGAACATACACCCATATCCATCAAATTAGACTTTGATGTAACAAACAACGCCGCGGAATATGAGGCATGCCCGCACGGGCTACAGGCCGCGCTCATACTAAACGCAAAGGAACCTCTGGCGTGTCACGGAGATTCCTCGCTAATCATCAACCAAGTGTCAGGAGCATGGAAGATACTTGCGAAAACCTCGCACTATACGAGCAAGATTCAAGAACTCATCGCCAAATTCCACCGCGTAGAGTTTTGCACCTACCTCGCGAGGAAAACCACCCGCAGACGCCTTATCAAAACTAGCGTCACTACTAAACATCCCCGAATACGGACCATTCCCATCGCCGTAGAACGAAGCGGTGAACCCGCCTACATCTGCGACATCGGTGAGGAAGAACAAACCGAACCTTGGTACCAAGCAATAATCAACTTCAAACGAGGCGGAGAATATCCGCCAACATCGACAAGCGTGGCAAAAGAGCTCTCCGGCTCCTAGCATCACAATCAGATCGAAGCGGATAAGCTACTCAAGAAAACGCCCAGGGTACATTACTCCCGTATGCTCATCACAACAAAGGAAGAGAAATAATATCCCAAGTTCATGACGGTGAATGCGGACCGCACATGAACGCCGAGCCTTATGTAAACAAATACTTAGGCTAGGATGGTATTGGACCACCATGGAAGCCGATTGCGCAAAATATGTCAAGCATTGCCACAATCAAATCTTCGCGAACGACATAACACGTACCCCTTCACCTTTATCTGACCTCACTGCGTGGCCATTTTCCACATGGGAATAGGCGTCATAGGCAAAGTACACGGTTGGAGCGAGGAGGACAACGCTTCATCCTCGTGGCCATCGACTACTTCACAAAATGGGTCGAAGCGCGTCATACCGTAAGTTGAACACAAAGGAAGTTGCCGTTTTATACAAAACAATATCATATGCAGATATGGCATACCTCATGAGCCGATCAATGACCAAGGCTCGCGTTCAGGAGAAGTTGAACCCATCCTCACCAAATACAATATCCAAGTACACAAATCATCACCATATCGACCCCAAACCAGCGGAGCGGTGAAGTCGCAAACAAAACCGTCGTCACCATCCTCAAAAAGATGATTGACACTGTCACGATTAGCCACGCAAGATTCCTTCGCCTATGGGGATACCAGAACCACAATCACGTACACCAACGGGGATGACACTTACTTCCTAACATACGGCATGGGCCGTCTGATAACCCGTGAGAAATCGAAATGAAATCACCAATTCGATGGAAGCGAACATACCGAAGCGAGAATGGGCAAGGGAGCGATACGGCGGCTCATTCTTCTAGACGAAAGGCGCTTACACTCGCTAAGCACCGTCGCATGTATCAATCAAGGCTACAACGCGCATACAACAAACGGGTGGACCACGCAATGTTAAAGTGGGTGATCTCGGTCCTCAAATCCGTAAGGGCACCCTACCGTCGACCCAAGGGGGAAATTCAAACCTAATTGGGCGGACCATACTTAGTCAAAGAAATCCTTCCAGGAGGAGCGAGGCTAACCGATCTCGACGGCGAAGAATTCAACTTACCCACCAATCTCGACCACCTTAAGAAATACTACCCTTAAGCCCCACACGACTTTGCAATGTATTTCAAATGAACAACGCGCGGATGAACTACGCTTGGTTTGATTCCACGACCTTTGTGGATACGAGGCGATTTGAAGAGACTCAACCAAAACCACGAACTCTGGCGGTTTGATTCTATGGAAAACATAGATCGTGGCGACTTCAAGCGCAGCGACCTTCCTGCACGCACGCCCAAAGCTTAAAAGGTCAAGGGCAATGCACTTACAAAAGGACACGCTCAAAGCTTAAAAGGTCAAGAGCACAGTCCACACAAAGCGACACGCTCAAAGCTTAAAAGGTCGAGAGCATAGTCAACACAAAACAAAAAAAAATCAATCCAAAGCTTAAAAAGGTCGAGGATGAATAAAGTAAGCAAAGAGACGAGACAATAGGCAAACACTTTCTTTATTTAATCATTGATTTTGAAAATGTTTACATCTTAAGTGATGAGTTTAAAACTAGCCACCAAACTCACTTTATTCATTGAACAACTAAACACAAGTTCTTTGAATAAAACATTTAAAGTCTAAATCTAAACGTTCTTCCTACGACGCTTTGGAGAATCTTCCTCATCCGCATCCTTTGAAGCATCCGCACGAACAACCACAGAAGCAATACTCCTCTCGAATCACGGGGGCTCAGCGGGGTTCTCTTCACCATCAACCTTACCGCCCAGACGGTCTGCACGGTCACCCTAGGTCCCGATCGCTCTCTCCTAGTGGCCTAGATGAAGACGCTCTGTTCTTGAACCTTCTAAGTCATTGTAGTCCGTCTCCCTCGTGACCGCGGCATGCATGATAGCGGTCTTGGACCGTCGATTCGCGCCTCGCATATTCTCCTATCCCGAGGATCCAAGGAAATACACCACCTCAGATAGAAATCGAGACACGGTTGGTCTCGAGAACCGGTGGTCGAGTCCAAGTCACCCGTCGGACCACCTCGTGCCCAAGCATCAATCATCCGGTTGTTCGTAACAACCGAGCTCGCATATCCGAGTATCATGTGCGGAATAACTGCGCTAAGCCAATCGCCTCCTCAACCAGATGGGGGTGAATCCATACACCTCGCCGAACCCACACAACAATATCCCACCACCAGATCCGCCTCGACGGTGCCGTGATGTGTCGAATGACCACCACGACCGCCCACCTAATCGCCCTCTCCCGAACAAACGCGGAAGTAGTTCACCGACCGCTCGAGGCCGCGACCCGATGAAGAGTGCGAGTAGTCAAACCGGCAGAACATACACCTCGCCACCAGGTGGAGCAAGAACACGAAGGCGCTCCATCAACCAAATCACAGAATCCTAGCACATCCACGATACGAGCTCGATTTATTTGCATGACGGCCGCCCAAGCCTAAGATAGTCTCGGCCAAGATCAAAGGCGAAGGATCGTGACCCGTTCCATCTCCTCCATAACCCGTGCATACCTGGCATGGCTGCACACCATCTTCCATCGATCCCGCAGCGATGCAGGTGTAATAAGCAAAACCCTAAAGCTCTCCTCCTGAAACGAGCGGAAATGCTCACATCACTCAAGTTCATGTAACGCCTGACAACCGTCGCATGTTCACTACACCTCCCCGAACAAGCCATCGGCGAGCATTGGTCATCGAGAGATATTGTCTCAATCTCCCATTATAGCCGATTCACTCCTAACCGCTCTTTGGGGTAGTGCGATTAGACCATCCTGCAATAGCCGAGAATTCCTCTAACAACGGACATATCTCACCTCCCGGGAACCTGAAGACATGCACCCTAGGATCCCAATAATCAAGACAAGCGTCAAGAAAATCCATCTCGACGCGCAGACCGCCTAAAAACCAATAAAAACACCCACTCCAGTCGAAGACAACGCCCTTTTCTCCGATTCACTAAGGGAAGACGTCCACCGCTTCAAAAGACCATCAAAATGGTCCATCCTTCAAAAATACAAAAATATTCCTAAAAATACTAAGCTATTTAAGAGAATACAAAATAAGCAAAGAAAAGAGATGAGATTGAATGAGGATTATGCCTCGTACCTCCCCTCTTTATATAGGAAACCGAAATCATGAATTAGGAAAATTCAGCGATAAGACCGGCAGTCCCAAATAAGAGAAGGCTGCGATTGGAAGTGCCAATCGCAAAGAGCCCTTGCGATTCCTCTACCACCAGCAATGTGTTGCGACTCTAGGACCAGCGTTATCCCTTAATTCACAGTATTTTAGACTTTCCTAATCCTAGCATGCATGTAATTCTGACGCATCAACCTAATTGGGCTCCCCGATCCGAGCCTAAATTACAACCAATCAAACATGGATCCATCAAAAATCATGATTGATCCAGATCACAACACGCCATTTTAATAGTTCGTTCTAAAGCTCATCCCGAATTTTAAAAATGAATGTTTTCAAACACATTTTCAACGAAACATTTTCAAAGCAAAGTCTCCCACTCGGGAATCATTTTCAAATTTTTTCTAGCTACTAACCAAACAGGTACGAGAAAAAATAGAAAGTACGGACACAACTACAACCATCACAAGTTCAAGCTACAACAAGAAACATATGAAATACAACAAAATTAGGGAAAATTTTTCACAAATTTTTACCCTACACAAAGGAGCAAGACATACCTCGATAGGCCCGCTAGCAAGCCTACCCCAAACAAAAGGCGCATAATCTAATCCATGAAGGAGGAGATTCTCAGGCTCACTCAAGATCTGTTGTCTCTGGCTGAAGTCAAGACCCGCGTCTCGAAAAGAACCTTAGGTGGATCAAGAGGCACCACGAAGTCGATACCTCGTGCGGATCGCCAGGCGCTCACCTAAGTACCAAACATACCCATGCAGCGTAGCCAAGTACAACCGCTGGGAGTCACGCTCCGCATTTGCCATAACCCCTCGAGGAGCGCGAGTGTCTGCTCCCATGGGCGTGGGCGGGCGTAACCAAGAAGAAACACGTTAGACGACATCTCAAGAAAAATCATTTAAATACATGCTATTTAGAAGGTTTCAACACATGCCTGACCACCTCTCAACTGGTTCAATTGTTCCCGAACGAAGTCGTACGACCAGTCATACCCGATACAGCTGCACGTACCCCATGTCAAGACCGCAGGGTATCTCTTCTCCATCGTAATTGCCCCTTCGGGCAGAAAGAAAGGGAAATGACTATAGATCCAGCACTACACAAGAGACATAAACGAAGTTAACTCAAATAAACGACATTTTGAGTAAGCCAAAAAAAAAACAGAAAAAAAAATACCTCCAACAACAAGCCAGGAGATACGATGGGAATCCTAGTTCCCCCATCCATCTTCCGTGGCCTCACAGCATCCATGCAGAAACGGATGCACAAGCCCAAGGTAGGATACCCGATAATCGTGCGCCTGATCGCACTCCAACTCAAGACACATCAACATCAAGTAGCGACCTCTCACCCTTACCGGCGAAGTAGGCAGAGCTAACAAACCACAAAACCACATACGAGCATTACGCTGCGTCCTCCAGATCCAGGCCCATGTTGAGTCTTCCCCTCGAAGTACTCCATGATATAACTCGTCTTCACAGAGTTAGGTGCTTTTCCTTGATACGGCACCTCTAAACCAGCACCTACAGCATCAAGCACCGCCTTATCATCGATAGGTGGCGCAAAAGCAAAGTCCATATCACGGTCACCGAAGGGTAGACCCGTGATGATAGCATACGAAGACAAGGTAATACCCGCCTCGAACCCGGCAGAATGGAACGTCGTGGTCGTATCCCAATACAGGTCAAGGAACGCCCGATGACCCTCAAGTTCGCCGTAGTCCGACTATCCACGATCTGGATCCAGTGTTTAACCAACGGACCCAGAGTACACCTATCAATCAACTCCTGTGCCCTAGGAGTCAAGACATTCTTATACGCCCAAACAACAGACGTAATGCCCGAAAACGTTCTCATATATCCTATCGCAAGCCCGGTCAGAGCTCTATGTGACAAGTGACGCCACGGTCCGCCATGAGGTGTGTGGCGAGTCCCGATTTTCGCCCAGGACGGTCAACACGCGGACCATGACTAGCATGACCCCAGCACGAGACCACGAAGCCTGTGAAGACTCGCCCTCCTCCATGGCCTCTACCTCTCTCCTCCTCACCTATAGCACCCCCACGATGACCACGAACACCCATGCCACGTCCACGGCCCCTCCGGGTCGGAAACTCGACAACCCCAGGAGAAGGATCCCTCGCACTAAAAGTACGACGCAAACTTGTACCACCAGGAGTAGTAGGTCCCTCATCCCTAGAGCCCGTACTCCGACGAGACTGAGATCTCGTAGAAGGTCCAGACCAATCACCTGCGACATTTTCAAGAAGACAAACATTTACAAGACGCAAGATGAAGACGAAGAAAGCAACAATTCTACAAGAACACCCTATACGGAGCCCTTCTTGGCTTAATTCACAATTTGGCCAAAAGCGCTCTATACCCTAAAAATTCCAACTTGACGGTTTCTATGGATTATATTACCCTTCAATTACGCCCCAGAACAATCAATTGCATTTTGGACTTGTCAGTCAAAAACCCCTAATTTTGACCTAAGTTCTCCGTTTTAATCAACCTTAAACCTCAATTTAAGGGATGATTATTAACATTTTCAAAACCGACGCCATACACATACTATACTAGCCAAGGGGAACCTATGGCGAAGTTTAATTGCAATTACGAGACCGAAATCCGGGTCCGATTTTGGGTGGGGACCATTTCATCTGAAATTGGTCTAAAAGCGTTCCAAACAACGAGTATTTCACACATACATTCAAGAATAGCATCATACAAGGGAATGGTATAGTTCTCTAGTAATCAAGCGGCGAATTTCAAGACTAAAAGGCGATTTTTCACCAAAAGCGTCTTTTCTACATTTCAAAAACGATCTAGCAATTTACAATATCAAGATGCATAAAAACAAGTAAGATGGAGTAATACCTTGATCCATTTTGAAGTAAAGCAAGAAAAACGAGCCAGCGGTCTTGAAATCGCAAGGAAAGCGGTTTTAAGAGAGAAGGAGTCGAAAATGGTGAAATGAGTTTAGAACTTCGGTTTTTCCGTGTTTTATAAGGAGAAAGAGCCCAAGACCCTAATCGCAGGGACGCTTGCGATTTAGGGAAGAGCCGCAAGGGCGCTTGCGATTCGACTTTGGGCATTTTCGTGTTTTTCCTATTTTCAGGCCTGATTTGGACTTCTAGTCTATGAATAGGCCTTTTAGACACTTTCTCACGTTACGTCGCTCGGTTAAGGCGTCACCTAAAGTCCGCCACACTCTTAGACGAGTTGAAACGCTATACACAACCTTTGCGTAAACACTAAACACGAGCATTTTCCTCGGACGATAATTCCCGGCGGACATAAGCACTCTTTGACGAGGTAAGCACAACCACGAGCACTAGCACGAAGCATGAAGCACATACGCTCTTTTACGAGACCAAGCACGCGCGCGCTCTTTTCACGAGACAAGCAACAAGAATAACACGCAAAGGTATTTAGCAAGCACGCGGAAGGCATTCCGTCTGGTATGCAAGGACCGTCATGTCCCTAAACATGTTCGTCCCTCCCCGGATAAGCCCGGTTCGGAGTCCTAGTCTCACCCATGGACACATACTCCGTGCCGCTGATGATATCGAGACTGTAACGGTCCGGATGTTGTCGTGTAGTTTGACTTTCGCTTTAGTCCTAAGCTCAGTCAAACTGGGGGCTCTGTAGATACCCAAATCCGCACCTCCCGCCAAAAACCCAGTGATGTAACAATGGACTTTTATTGCGTGCTTTTACGTTGACTTAAATAGTTCTAACTATGACGAATTCAAGTTAAATGTTTTTAAATGCAAATGAGGTTTCTTTATGGGTCATCACCTTTAGTGTCCTTAGGTCTAGAGTCTAGCTTGTCTCGAGTTCAGGTCCTAACCGGCATGCGCACATCCCTTTTTCAAACACATATAACACATCGATCCACCTAAATACCTAAATTTAGGCCTAGCTGCTAAAACTAACCTTTAGCATTAGCAAATACCCAGGATAGTCTCACGGAATGTCCTATTTCACAAAATTACACAAAATGCACCCTTTTCACATTTTCAGGGCTCGGGCCCAGAACCGAGCCCAAACCCATACCTGGCCCGCATTCCAAGGATCAGGATTGACCAAGTCAAACCCTAAAACAAACCCTAAACATCAGCCAAACAACCGTAGCTTAGAGCTCAAGCAAGATTATTTCGTATATCCTAAAATATAATTTGGAAATATACGAAAAAGGAGTATCTTGCCCGCCCTATCAATCGCAAGGAGCATTGCGATTGGTAGGGCTATCGCAAGACCCCTTGCGATCGCCTGTGCAAACGCAAAGAGGCCTTGCGGCTCCTACGTCCGGTTTTATCCCCTAGATTTCCTAAAATCTACCGAACCCTACACTATAAATACAACCCTTCGGTCATTCATTCAACACACAATTTCAGAATACAATTCTCACCTCAAAACACTCTCAAAGCCTCACGCATAAACACCCTTAGAATTCCTCATTTTCCTAGTGTTGAATTCTTCCTTTGAAGCGAAGCTACTGCCGGTTTCCTAAACTTGAAGGCAATTAGTTTTTCTTTACTTCTTAGACTAGCAAGGGCCTACATTAGGCTCACTTGACTTTGAGTACGCAAGTTCCGCTTTTCATAAAGCGGCCATGCACCTCGAATACACACCCTATTCAGTAACACCTTTCCAAAGTCGCATAAACAACTGTCCTCCTTAAAATAAATCAATGGCTAATTGAACTTTATTTTACTGCATGCATTTTAGCAAATCCTCTTATTGCATCTAAATCACTTAAAATGAATTCGTCATTAAACTGAACTGTTTTCGTTAATAAGTTAAGCATGCTTAACTGAGGGTTTAAACAATCTCTTTTTGCATTCTTTTTACATTTATATCGCACTTATGCGTAGCGTATTACTTAGGCTCATGTATCATTCTTTGCATTGTTCTCAAGTCTAGTAGAAATTTATCTTTTGATAGGCTTTTCCAAAAGATCTTTCATAAAAACTTTATTTTGATTTATGCTTTAGAAAAGTACCCTCACCCGAATCCGAATCTGGTTTCACAATAACCTTAGACGGATAGGTGTCGACGTGCCTTGAACTCTAAGACGTGTCTTTGAGCATGAGGACACGGAGGCGGGTTCTAAATTTCCCTCATAATTTAGTGGCGGCTCCAAAACAGTTTTAAAAGGTTTTTTGTACTTAATCTTTTTAACTTTACGGCCTTAGCAAGACGTCGAGTGGTTCCATGGACAGATCCCGGTACCTACAGATATTTCCCACCTTTTATAACCACAAATTTAAAAACTCTCACATTTTATAAGCATTTTCTTAAAAACTTCCACAAAAATGCATTTATTTGTGAAAATTGAAGGGCTTTTTTTTTTTTTTTTTTTTTTTTCATTATGAATGTAATCTATGGTGCACTGAAATTCAAAATGTGAATAAAATAAAATGAAAATTTAATGTTTTCATAAGTGAAAATAGACGTTTAATATGGTTAAAATGAGGTTTTGATGAGAATTTTTTTAGAAATGTTTATAAAAGGTGGGAGATTTTAAATAAAAAATTAGAAAAGGTGAGAGTTTTTAAGAGAGTATTGTTCAACTGTACCAAAATTTTACTCACTTATACTCAACATTTACAATTTTACCTTTCTCATTTTACTCCCACAATTAATCATCTTTGTTTGATCTCTCTTCTCCCTCTCATTACCCACATCATCATCATCAATAACAATAACAATAATGGTTTTTTTTTTTTTTTTTTTTTTTTTTCAAAAACAACAATTTTCACAACTACAATGATAATATTAATAAAAAGTTGACAATTTACAAGGAAAAGAAAAAAAAAATTAAAATGTAAAAAACACAAAGATGCACTGCATCATTGCATGCGTCCCTGCTCTACCCTTTCCCACCCTCCCACCGGCAGGAGGCCCGCTCTTGAGGGTGGTTTAGAGGAGCGGTGGACCTAGGGCCCATGCTCAAAGAGGGCCCAATTTTTAGCTATTCAAAAAAAAAAATACATGTATATTTTAATATATAACCGTTATATAATTACTATTGGATTGTTTGTGCTTCAGTGGTTTACCCCTTCATTTTCACCCACACCACCTGAGTTCAAATCCCCTTGAAAGCTTTTTTCTAGATTTCGTTTTTTGGGTTACCTTTTTATTACACTTTATATAATTTAAAGGGGTCCCAAATCAACTTTTTCGCCTAGGGCCCCCAAAAACTCAGGAACGGGCCTGACCGGTAGCCTCCCGTCGGCCGTCGACCCTCCTCCAACACCGTTGTACCCCGTCTTTGACAGGTCGTCAACTGTACCTCCACCTTGATCCATTGTTAATTGTGAAAGTTCAATTTTTTCAACTTTTGAAAACTCGAATTATAAAAAATCAATCAATAAAATTGCGAAACTTTAATTAATATAGGAGTTTTGAAAACTAATAAGCCGAGTATTGGATTTATAATTGAATAATTTGAATTTTTCTTTAAAGATTTGAATAATTTTGAATGAATTTTAATTAAGTTTAATGGAGTGGAAAAGAGAGAAAAGTTCGATTGGAATTTGGATAAGGACATGAAATAGAAATTTAAGTGTAAAAAAGGGTACAACTGAGTAAAACTTGGGTACAATTAAACAATAACGTTTTAAAATTGTGTTTAGAAAACGTGTGAAATAACAATCATTTATTATATAAAAGTAATGTAGTCTCCTGCTGATGTGGCAGCATAACAACACATAGTATCCAAAATGCTGCATTCTCAGTAACTTGAAAATTTTGCCCAATCAAAGTAATCAATCAAACAAAAATATTAAAATTAAAATAAATATAAAAAATCATTTAAGTGGCCCAACAAACAAAAATCCTAATTAATCTGTAAAAATTCATTTATGAAGCCCAACAAACAACAATCCTAAACACTGTAAATTGCAATTTACCTACATAAACGTTTAGAATTCCTAAACATTGTAAATTGCAACATTCATTTTCTCTTCACGTTTCTCAATTTCTCAATTACGTTAATCATGCTTCCCTCTTTTCTATATATATTGAATACCAGATTTTTTCTAATCCACAATCTTCTAAACTCCCAATTCAATACATTCAATCATAATTCTAAGTCCTTATACCTACACCAAATACTTCAAATTCTCTTTACCAATGGCTGTTTCACCGGTCGTTACTATCAGCCAACTCAAGCAAGGAGTGAGGCTCTTACAGATGAACGTCAGAGTAATACATAAGTACTCCGTAACTAATTACATTTATATATAAACATAATTCTAACAATTAGCAACATATAAATTACGTAATATTTAATTTAGAGGAAATTCGAAACAATCCCGTGAATTTTCACGGGTATTACACTAGTTAATCCTAAAAATTAAAATAATAGATGATGTTATTGGTTGATATGAGTAAATAAATAATGTTAAGAGTATATAGGTTGAGATTGTAGGTTGCAAGATTTGATGAATAAAAAATTATAAATTTTTTTTTTTATTTGGGTTGTGTATTAGAAAAATGTCACTAATAAATGTGGGCTTACATGTGAATGGAGTTAAACTATTGAAGGAAGGGAGTAACAAACATCGACCAACACAAACAAAAGTGTACCCAACTACCTATGAGCACTTAGATCAACTGGTGAGAAGTTGTCCTAGCTTAACCAGAGCTCTCGAGTTCGAGCGCTGTGAATGCAGTCGTGTTAAATCTCGTGAGGAAGAGCATTATATTATTACCGCCCTTTAGTGGTCCTACCCGACTCGAATCCGGACTACACCGAATGGTTTACATAAAAAAAATAAAATAAATAGCTTACCTCCCTTTAGTGGTCCTACCCGGCTCGAATCCGAACTACACCGGATGGTTTACATAAAAAATAAATAAATAAAGTTGTGGTTCAAATGTGATCTTTACTAATAATATTGAAGATATGTGAATAGTGTACACTAATTCTTGTATGAGACGGTTTTACATTAAATTATTGTAATATCACCTTATTTGTAGTCATTCATATAAGTTTTGTACCATTTTCAGTGATAAATGTAATACCATATTTTTGTAAACATTTTCATACTATATTTTAGTACTTGTGTTATTTAGTTTATTAGATCTATTTTATGTTTTCGTATATGTTTAATTGTATTTTGTATAATTTGACCTACGTTAATGAGCATGGGACCGTCTCACTGAGTCATAGGAGACTTAGGACCTGTTCTTTCCAGCTTATTTTGAGCTCATTTCGATTCAATTTCACTTGATTGGCCTGGGCCACTCCATTAAGTTCGATTCGATTAATTCATTCGATTCCAGCCACTTGATTCGATTCGATTCGATTCGATTGGGCAAAGATATGTTATAAATTTAAACTTATTCGATTCGATTCATTCGATTCGATTCATTCATTTGATTCGATTCGATTCGATTCGATTCATTTCAATTGATTCGATTCAGCTCTAAAAAGTCCGAAAGAACAGGTCCTTACTCGAAGAGTATAATGGCAAACTAAATATAGTTTTTTTGTAAACACAAATTCTTGTGTGAGTCAAGCCTCACTAGGGCTGAGCAAAAATATACGGTACGGTTTTATTATACGAATACGATACTGTATGCGGTTTTTAAAATACGGAAATTCGGGTTAAAATAGAACCGTATATACGAAATTCGTATATACGGTTGAAACCGTATCGTATTCTTGTTGGGTTTTTTAAAATTTGTATATACGGTTTCCGACCCGGTTTAAAAAAAAAAAAAAAAAAAAAAAAAAAAAAAAAAAAAAAACAAACAAAAAGCAGCAAATGAGGTAGGAGTAAAAAAACAAAAACACATTTCCTCATTACAAAAAAAAACCCTACTCTCTCTCTCTTCCTCATTAGCCTCCATTCCTCCAAAATCCAAAAACAAAACCCTAGGGGGCGTTTGGTTAAAATAAGGGAAAGGGAAAGAGAAAAAGAAAAGGAAACAAGTTGAATAGAAAGGAAAGTTATTGAAATCCCTTTGATTAAAAAATATGTTTGGTATACTTTTTCAAAATGAATCAAACCATGACTCCATTACTAACTATGCCCACCTTTATCAACACCACCACCATAAAGATGTCACCACCACCCTATTGCGGCAAGCCATCACCATATTCGACGCAGCACCACCACCAAGTGCCGACCAACAAGTCACAACCGGCGCCGGCCAACCACGACCGACGCATATTAGGCATGACCGCCACACACCACAACCGACTTTGTTCCACCACCACCGCCTTTGTTCCACCACCACCACCCTAAAAGCCCTTTTCCCACCCTTGAGATTCCTTTCTCCACCCTCTAAAACACTAGATCTGGTGTTTTTTCAGAGAAGGGTGAGAAGTTTTTCGATGCTCTGAGTCAAGTGGCGACAGGGCGTGAGGGTGGAGGAAAGTTGGCCGGAGAATGACGGAGGAAGGTCGCCGGCGGTGGGGTTGGGTGTTGCCGGTGAGGTACGTGGTGCCGCCGTCGGTGGTGTTGCTTATTAGTATGAATTGGAGTAGGTGATGAAGGAAAGGGAAAGTGATTCTCTTGGGGGGGTAGGGGATAGGAGTAAGAAGCATTTGGGAGAATGATGAGGAATAAGGAGGGGAATCAAAAATGAAAAAATAGCAAAACAAACACTAGGAAAAGGAATGAGACATTTTTACACCCTTTCCCTTTCCTAAAACCCTCCAACCAAACGCCCCCTAAATCTAACACATTTTTCCTCTTCCTTTTCAAAATTAGCCTCCATTCCTCCGAAATTTTTCCTTTTCATTAATATTTTCATCTACTCTTCATTGTAAGAACAAGAAGCAAGCACTTATCATTGTTTTGAAGGCTTTTTTTTTTTTTCGGTTTTATTCAATTTTTCGTGTATTAATTTGTTCATTTTCGTTTTTTCATCCATTATTTTGAAGTGTTATGCTTTCCCATTTGTTTTTTTTTGTATTTTACATTGTATGTATTTTGAAATTTATAAGTTGTTTATGTTAATTTGTATATTGATGTATAAATCTATTATATTTTACACTTTTATAGTTTTAATACATTTTTAATTTTTTTTTTTAGAATTTAAAAAAAAAAAAAAAATCTGCCAAAATTTGGAATTTCAAAAAATCTGCCAAAAAATTCGTATTCGTATTCGTATATACGGAATTCGTATCACGAAAAATTCGTATATCTGGCTATATACGGTTTAAGCGAAGTATCGTATTAAATATCGAGAAAAATTCGGATTTTAAAAGCGTATATCTGGCAAGTATCGTATTCGTATCGAATTGCTCAGTTTGCTCGACCACTAAAGCCTCACAATAAGTTATTGTAAGTCAGCCTCGTTTGTACTCGATTATATAAATTTTGTATCATTTTAGTGATAGTTATTATTAATTGTAACTAAATTTTTTAGTACCACTAAAAGTGACTTTAGTAGATTTGTTTCATGTTTTTATATCATTTTAACTACAATTTGTACTCTGATCTCGCATTAACTTAGTGTAAAACTCATAGGAGAATTACTGGTTTGTAAATTAATCATCTAAATTTGTTTTTATTTTATTTTATTTTTTAAAAAAATCATCTAAATTTTAAATATGTAAACCCTAAGTATTCGGAACTTAACAGAAGTATGTACTCGGTAGTTGGTACTCGTAAAACTAAAAATACTCGTAAAACTAAAAAATAACTCTTGGGTAGTAAGGTAGGATGGCCATTTGCGTGGCTCAGCCTGACACGCAAATGGGTCATGATTTGCACTAAAGGTTCGGTCCAACCCGTCGAAGTAATAGACCATGACTTGTTAGGCCTGACCCACCAAACCTTTCATTTTAAGCTAAGGTCCCTGTCCAGCCCGCCGAAGTAACGGACCATGACTTTTGAGGCTCGACTCGCCGGACCTCTCATCACGGTTATCACCCCAACAAACATTTTAAGTGTAGCTATGTAATACAATTTCATGGCTTTTTCTGCGCCCTCTGGTCTCACATATTTGTAAAATCTTTCATTCAAATAAAATACGAAATGATACATTATCACTTAAATAACAAACAAAAAAAAAAGTAAATAATAAGAATATTATACCCTTGTACTAAACCAATAGTGAGTCCGAGATGCCAAAAACATAATTGAATGCAGCGTTGACGAAAATCGTGTCAATAATGTTGAATTTCATCAACGCTGCACTCAATGATGTTTTCGCAATCTGGGATGCGTAGTTGAAAACACAACGTATAATAAATACTCGTATAAATTGGCATAGCTTGTTATGGTTAAGATTCATGGATGTGAACTATAATAAAGATGGTGAATGTTACGATGTAAATCTCTTGAAACTATATAAGGAATTTATATAGACTAATAGACATGTGCTGAAATTTGTGTAGTACTCGTACTTAACTAAAGTACAGTGTACGTTTGTACTACATTACACTACATGTCCTTAATTGGGAGTACAATGATGAATGGAGCTACTTAATACAAACCATTATAAAATTGAGTCTCTTTGCAAGCAATTCTAATTTTGTTTTCTTAGATTATCTTATTTTATTCGATTTCACCAACTATTTAAAAGATTATTGATAAATTTTGACTCCATTAGTCCACTGTTAAAATAAAGTTTACGGAGTAATTAGGAAATATAAACTACTCCGTAATACTCTATAAGTCCGTAATAGAGAGTTGATAGAAAGTAGCTAGGATAGTAGTAGTACAAAAAAAATATGCATTTTGTTGTGTACTACCATCATGTACTACACATTTAATTTGGGTACGTTTAAGTAGATCTTTAAATTAAGATTTTTTGTCAATTGCTACCTAAAGTGCTGGTCATTTATTATACAATTACCTAATATTATTGAATTACATCATAATTACCTATAGTTCTAAACTTTTTGATAATATTTACGAAAATGACATTTCCGACTAATTCAGTCAAATTACAGCGTTGACCTTTACCAATGCACGTGACATTTCTTACATTTTCGACTAATTTAGTTAAATTTTAATAATGGTAAGTCAAGTGCATAGACAAAGGTCAACGTCGGAGTTTGACTTAATTAGCCAGAACTATCATTTTGGTAGTTGTTAACAAGAAGTCTAAAATTGTAGGTTCTTATGATTTAATTCAGAAATGTTAGGTAACACTCCGATAATATCGTTTTATCATGTACTCACATTTATAAGGAGATAGACAAAATAAATACGAGTAGGATATTGTGAAAATGCTTATTTTAAAGTTGAAATAAGATTGTCTTATTTGAGATTTTAACTTTAATTTCCATAAAACAACGATCATTTTGGACATTAATTTTAGTTCACTTTGATTTGGTTTAGACATTAATTTTAGTTCACTTTGATTGATTTGATTTAATTCGATTTACTTCCAAAAAACATTGGACTTTACGCATGTTGAATAATGATTATTTTTTGCACAATTTTTTTTAACCCTAACACCTTAAAAAATCCCCAAAAATAAACATTGAGTCGAGGCGGAGATATAAGTCTTAACCATTTGATTAGCTATGGTTACAAATACAATGCTCTGCCACTATTTACTCAAAACCAACCTAATTCAATTCCAATTTGCCCAATACTTTGTCCGTGTGAGGGTTTGTTTTCATCACCTTATTTTCACATATACCTCTCATAAATACGCTTTTATATTTAAAATTAAAAAAGTATTACCTTAATTGTATTTTATTTTGGAAAATACTAGCAAAATTCATATTCCGACAAATTTGGTCAATTTTCTAACGTTGACACCTGCTAACATGGAATTGTAATACTCCGTACTCCGTAACTTTTTTCTTCATTTAGAAACTACGAACAAAAGGAACAAGAAGAATAATTGAGAGAAAGAGATATAGCAGTTTAATTGGAAATAAGAGCGGTGTTAGTTAGAGAGTGATCTAACATCTATCTATCTATCCTTTTTACAAAGCAACAACCACAGGACAGGTGTCATCCTGTGGTTGATACCTTGACTAATTTAATGGGGCCCATTGACTTTTTGAGTAATTTAATTTCCCTCTTTCGTTGATTCACACAATTTGCTTCCAAATTTGCTTATTTCATTACTCCCTATATGATTATTTGATTATATGATTATACTACTATATTTAATTACATTAGTACAGTAAAATTAATACATAATAAAATTAAACTACATTACTACATTAATTACATTAAAATTAAATTACATCAAAATTAAATTACATTAATACATAAATTAAAATTACATACATAAATTACATTAAACTATATAGATTAAAGCTACTCATTACAGAAATAAAATTTAAAGCTTACAAATTTTTCTAATTTAAGATTTGTGTTAAAAAAATTAAAAAATAATATTATAAATTAAAATTTTAAAAAAAAGGAAGAAATAATAAATATTATATTATAATATAATTATTTATACTCACTAAGCTTTCTATTATTTTCGTAAACTTATTGATAAATAAATACTCCAAATTTAAAGATTTATCATCCCCTCAGATCTATATGAAGTGCCAAACATCATTGGGGCACCACTTGGAGCCAAAAAAAGGCGACCTCGATCGATTGCGATTCCCGATGTAGGTATGTGCCATTAGGCTGACCGTATTTTTTCTACTCAACAAGTATTACTTGGAGCAAAAAAAAAATATGGCAACTTTTTCCAGCTTCAACCCAAAATCGGGTCTGTCAAACGAAAGGCTACCAATAAATTTCTAGTGCGACAAGTGCAATTTTGAGGCATGGTTATTTCATCCAATTCAAAATCATCAATCAATTCAGTAATAATTAATTGATTAACTGACAATTATATTAATTGATATTGATATTCTCCCACATTTGATATAAATAAAACCGAAATTCAATAATAATAAATCAATAATTATTTATTATTTAATAATCATCAATCAATAATCAATTAATAATCAATTAATAATCAATAATCAATAATCAATTAATAATGGACCACAAATCATATCAGTTATCCCCACCACCTAACGTTTCATAACTGCCACTTCAATTCATTCATCAGTCAATTCAATTCAACTCATTCATTCATTGGAAAAGCAACTGTAGCAGTTTACTTTTTAAAGTATCAGTTCAACACATTCATAAACAAGCAGTTCTAAAAACTACCACGTTTGGGAACTATAGCAGTTTACTACAACACACCACGTTTACCAACTCCACCTTAATTTATTTAGTACCAAATTTCAGATCTTTTAACTTTCATATGTTTCATATTTCCACATATTCCATACGCTTTTTCAAATTTACTGTAATTCCAAAAAAAATAATGGCAAGTCTTATGATTCATACACCACTAAAATATTTATCACCAAACAAACGAAACTATGAAATTACAATTCGTGTACTAAGGAAATGGATAAGAGAATTTGTTGACACTCAAGGTAAAAAGATCATCAATGGTATGGAGATGATTTGTGTCGATAATGAGGGTGTCTTAATACAAGCATCAGTAAAACAAGGGGTGGTCAGAATTTTTGATCCTCTTATTCGAGAAGGACATACTTACAAATTTGCAAAATTTGAAACGGATCCAAACGTTGGCTTAGAAAGAGCAACGTTTCACACGTCAAAGATCAATTTCCAATTTTCAGCCAAAGTAAAAGAGGTCGAAGATGCAAATATCCCACGTCAGGTTAATTCGTTTGTCAGCTTTGAGGACATAATTCACGGGAATGTCGACAATGCATATTACATTGGTAAGTATATACTTTATAATTCACATTTACAGCAAATTTTATGAACACACACTTTCAAAAATCATATACAGCAAAATATTAAATATAAGTAAATCTTTCTAAACACACAGTAATATTTTTATCTTCGTAAAAGCCTATATTTGCTTACCAATGCCTTACTTCAAAAATTTCAGATGTGATTGGTCTTATAACATTGTTTTTCGACATTGACGAGAATAAGGGCTACAAGAAGATGTCTATAGAAATTACTGACGAACGGTAATTATCAACTCCATATTCTTATTTCCCATTTAAATTGTTCTAGGTTATAATCATTTGATATTCTATACTTAATTTAAAAAAAACGACTTCTTAGGAAAATGCGTCTTAAGCTGACGGTTTGGGAAGCTTACTTTTCCGAGGTTGAAAAGATTATTGACACTTGCAAGTCATCACAAGAGAGACCAGTTTTGGTTCTCAAATGTGTTCAAAGAAAAGAGTGGCATGGTAAGCATACTTATTCATTATACAATCAATCAAAATTATTAATATTGATTACTTTCAATATGAGCACAATAAATAATTTTTTACGTATGTAATAGGAACCGTCACGCTATCAACCGTAAGATTTGCAACGAAGTTTGAACTAAACCCGGATATTCCCGAAGTAGCGGCTTTTAGAAACAGGTAATGTCACGATATAACGCTTGATAATGAATGATATCCTATTTACTACTTTCATTATTTGAAAATCGAGTGTCAGTTCTGATTTGTAGTTGCAAAAACCCAATAATGATTATATAGATGATCGACTTACCTTTCAAATTAAGAGTCTACACTTACCATAGTTCACCTTTGCAGAATCAATGAAATATCGAACGACGCTTTGACTGGTCCGGTTGAAAAAACATCAGCAAAGGCAAGTAATGTCCTCACTGGAGCAAACATAAAGTCATTAGCGGATATATTGACAATTACAAAGGTAAACATCAAGTAAAATTTGAACACAACTAATATGTTTTTTAATGTTTCATACTCCCTCCGATTCATTTGATTGGTAACGTTTGACCAAATTTGTGAGGGGGATTTTGGTCAAACGTTACCAATCAAAAAAATCAGAGGGAGTACCACTTAAATAATAACGTATTGTTTTAATTTGTTGACCAATTGTAGGCCGGTTATTACATGACGTTAATATATATTGAAGATATGAATCTATCTCATCATTGGTATTTCAATTCTTGCAAAGAATGCAAGTGTAAGGTGACCAAAGAAGATGATAACTTATGGTATTGTAAGAAGCAACATTGCAAATACGCAAATGTTGGTGTCCAAAAACCCGACCAAAGGTAATTGTTAACATTGTACCTTACACACATATTAATCTACACCAAATAATAGATAGCAAATTTTATTTACTTTGAAATCATCAGGTATCAAATGAAAGCCGACATAACTGACGGAGGGGATGTAACTGCACAACTTATGTTGTGGGATCAGCCTATATTCAATATCATTGGAAAAACAGCTTCGTCAATCTTAGCGGAACAAGAGGAGGTACATTATTATTCTTTAAACAATTGTATGTTTTATTAATTGCATTGTAAAATTTATTAATTTTGCCTAAATATTCATTCAATGTTGTCCAATTTTCACTCATATTCAGTTTAAACCACAGTAGATACATTGGAATAGTAAAAAAAAAAAAAATAAGACAAAGGAAAATCAGAAGACTCATTACCAGTTAAAAAAAAAAATAGAATACTCAATAACAGTTAAAAAAAATCAGAATACTGAACAAATAATCATGGAAGCAGTCCAAAATAATTGTCTACGATGAGATAATGGAAGCAGTCCAAAATAATCATGGAGGTTCTTTTTTTGTATATGGATATGGAGGGACTGGTAAGACATTTCTTTGGAAAATCTTATTTGCGGCATTGAGAAGTAGGGGTGAAATCGTGCTTCCTGTAGCGTCCAGTGGTATTGCATCTACCTTACTTCCTGGTGGAATAACGGCTCATTCAAGATTTGGTATCCCGATTGGTGTTGTTGAAAATTCAACGTGCTCCAGAATTAAACCAGGAAGTAATTTAGCCGAACTCCTAATTAGGACAAAGCTTATTATATGGGACGAAGCCCCAATGACGCATAGATATGCCTTCGAGGCGGTTGACAGAAGTTTAAGAGATATCATGCGAATTTTAAATGACGACGCTGCCAACCAACCTTTTGGTGGTAAGGTGGTCGTATTTGGAGGAGATATTACACAAATACTTCCGGTCATTCCTAAAGGAAACAGATCTCAAATCGTGAATGCATCACTTTGTTCCTCAAATTTGTGGATCTCTTGCAAGGTGCTACTTCAACAAACTTGCTAACGTATAATAAAATATTATTTTTGTTAACGGTCATTAATCAGTTTAACTTTATACGACCTTAGTACTAACGTCTGTTTTATCATTCAAGGTATTAAAATTGACGAAAAACATGCGCCTTCGTGGCAGAGATTCACCGGCTGAAATAGCTGAGTTAAAGGACTTTTCAGACTGGATTTTGAAAGTGGGAGATGGAGAAGCTGGTGGACCAAACGACGGAGAAGTTGAGTTAGAGTTGCCAAATGACATCTTGATTCAGCCCAATGGAGATTCTATTGCTACTATTGTAGACGCCATTTACCCATCCCTTGAAAGTCAAATGGCCAACCACGAATACCTCCAAGAAAGAGCCATCCTGGCCCCTACTCACGAGATAGTCGAGTTGGTTAATGATTACGTATTATCTCGAATACCTGGAACAGAGAAAATTTACTATAGCTCAGATGAGGTTAGTCAAGATGAAACTAATGCTGGGGTGCGTGATCTGTATTCAACAGAATTTCTTAACTCTGTTAAATGTTCTGGGATTCCAAATCACGAACTAAAGCTAAAAGTAGGTGCTATAGTGATGCTTCTTCGCAACATTGACCAATCTCGCGGTTTATGTAATGGCACTCGACTTATAGTGACTGACTTGGGATCACGGGTGATTCGAGCAACGGTTGTATCTGGTAGTCATAAGGGTGATAAAGTGCATATCCCACGTATTACATTAACTCCATCGGATTCCAGTAAGTTTCCTGTACAGTTTGACAGAAGACAGTTTCCGTTAGCTGTGTGCTTTGCAATGACAATTAATAAGAGCCAAGGACAATCCCTCGCCCATGTGGGTCTTTATCTTCCAAAACCGGTGTTTACTCATGGTCAACTTTATGTGGCTGTTTCAAGAGTCACCACTAAAAAAGGATTAAAGATTATGATATGTGACAGCGAAAAACAGGTCTCAAATAGAACAAATAACGTAGTTTATAAAGAAGTCTTTCAGAAATTATAGTACTGTACCATGTTACTTATGTATAATTTCTTTTTTTCTTAATTTTTAATTTTTAATTTCTCTCTCTTATTTTTGTTTGTCATATAATATTGCGATTTTAGATGTTTCTCAGTAATATATAAATATACATTAATATTTTACGTTTCTTTAACCCTATTATACTACGACTCCTTTAATTCATTTTTTTTTACTTCAATTTTAAAAGTACCATGCCCGTGCAATTTGCACGGGCATAACACTAGTTAAAGGGAAAAAAGAGGAAAACGAAAATTATTACGAATCTATATAAGCGACCAGATAAGCGTCAACGTTAAAAATTTAACCAAATTTATCGGAAAATTAACTATTACTTTTTTTTTTTCAAAATAAAAAAACAATAAAAGGTACTCTATTACCTTCTAAATTTTAAAAATAAAGATAATATTTCTAAAAGACATTAGACAGTATAAATAATAATATCGTACGGAGTATTATTTTTGACAAACCCAATTTAAAACTAACCTGACCGAAATAATCCGACCCGCTTCCTAGTTCCTCCCCTTTGTAAGGGCGGTGCAACCGTGCAAGTAGAAAACCAAACGAAAAAAAGAACACTCAGGAAGAAGAGAAAAACAAAGAAGAAAGAAGAGAAAAACAAAGAGAAAACAAAGAAGAAAGAAGAGAAAAACAAAGAAGAAAGAATGAAGGAAGAGGAATTCAGAGAAAGAGTGAAGAAAACCTTCGGAAATCTCTTGACAACAATCACACCCAAACCAACACCTTCTTCTCTGTCGGACCCACTTTGGTCTCTCACAGCCGGACACGTGGAGCGTCGTCAGTGGCGCCGCGACCATGTTTCCGACGACAGAGACAACAACCCTTGCGCTTCTTCCTTCGACGATTTCGTGTCTTGTGCCCGTAAAAATTCCCGCAAAAATCTTGGCAATTATTCCAGGGAGTTTGAGCATGATGATGATGATGATAATCATGATGATGAAAAATTGGGTGGTTTGGATGATTGGGATTTGAAGGGCTCTATTGGCTTGGATTCTACTCTTGATCATGAGGTAATTTTCTTTTTTTTTTTCTTTTTAAATTTTGGAGTTAATTTGATGATTTCCTTGTATTTTTGTGATTAATTTTTGATGGGTTGTGGTAAAGTTTGTGTCTTTTGGAGCTAATTTGATTGTACCCTTGTGTTTTCAATTTGTTTTGTTTCAATTGATTGAAGTATTTTTCGTATGTTTTTAGAGTTATTGATAGTTTTCTTTGTTGATTTTTTTTTTGATGGATTGAGGTAATTTTGTGCCTTTTGAGCTTATTTTGATTGTGCCCTTGTGTTTTCAATGTGTGTTTTTTTTATTTGGTTTTTGATGGATTGAAGTGCTTTTGTGTACTTTGGAGCTAATTTGATTGTACGCTTGTGTTTCTTAGAATCAATTGGACTTTTCTCCCTGGTGTTTGAATGTGCTATTTGAATTGGTTTCTGCTGTATAAATGTTTGTTGGGGATAATTTTTGCTGTGTAAATGTTTGTTAGGGTTTGTTTTCGTGAAGGAATTATAAAGAGGAATGTTCTTTTCGAATGTTCAAATAGTGAATAACGTAGACGGTGCTAATGTTCAAATAGACTGTAGGTGTTTATGATGTGATTTTGTGAAGATATTGGAAAAATTAGGTTCTTTTTTGTAATGGTGATGCATAAACTTGTTGATTCTGAGAAGTAGATTATCGATTAATGGTGCTGGTTTCTCAGTGGCGATTCAAAGTTTGAAGGTCAGCCATGGCAGTTGTGTTGTTTGTCTGAGGTTTTCTAAATATTTGAAATCAAAGGTCTCTTTGTTTGCTGGAATATTACAAACTACACCGGGAATTTTGTCTTGGATGTCGAGTGAGCGAGTGAGCGTGCCAATATTTTGTACTAGCTGGATCTAATTTTGCTTCGTATTACTCGACATGTGATTATCTCAATGATTGCCAAGTTGTCAAGTGGTCGACTGATCGACTCCGAAGGGTTTGATACCTAAGTTGTAAGGAGCAATTAGGGTAAGAAATTGTCATGTACCACTTTCGAATTTCGTGGTATGGTGGCATGGTGCCTATAGCACTTAGCTTTAGTCCATTGTTACGCTAATTGGTTCCCACTTTCCAAGTATTTAGCTTTTGTTTGCGAGGGGGAGGGACCGAGGGTTGTCCTATCTTTATGTTTCCATAGTGGTTGGGCACTTGTTGGGGTGATTGACGGTGGTGGTCTCAGAGATTTAAGACTGGTGGCCTGGTGGGTTAAATTTGTGGGCAAGAAGAGTTGAATCGAAAATATAAGCTGTTCTTCTTATAGTTTTTATAGGGTCAAAATAATATAAATGAAATAAATCTTTAGGTCGTGGTTGGGGTTGTTGGATGATACTTCTTCTCATGCAACCAAAATGATGATATGAACATAGGACATACATTTTAAATAACTTTTCCGAGATTAAATCATAGGTCTGGCTTTTATTATCTGTATTGAGATGCATGATGATAAATTAGGAGTTCGAATGCAATAGTTGATTTTGTAATTTCTAATTGACATTGTGTAGGAAGGAACTAAAAGTTGAATGATTTGAAGGTACTCTCTTGTGTATGGTAGTGGTTCTTTGTAAGTCCTCGATTTTAATTTTCTTTTAAGTGTTACTCTTCTTTAAACACTTCTGTATTTCCTTTATCATCATCTCTCGAGGCTCACTTATACTGAGAGCAATTTTTGTGGAAATAATGGGGTGGATGTGACGGTAAAACATGTTGATGCAATTTTTTTTGGGCTTACAGGATGAGGAAGATGCTTTCGACAAAGTCGCTATTGGCAGGGAGAACACAGGTGACCGGCTGTATATGGGTGTCGTCGCTAACAAAAAAGTTCCCAATTTTGTGTTACCTGATGACCTGTCCTCTTCTACCGGGAACATGAAAAGGGATCCTCGTGCTAATCGCATGGCTGCTGAGATTCGACTCAAAGAAGACGACGCAGAGGCAGGACTGCATGAAACTGCGCAGGCCCCTCCAGCAAATGCGGCGGAGAAAGTATCTGCTCCGTCATCAGGCGATGGCGTTAACGTGAAGCCTATATTGAAAAGGAAGGAGCATGAATCGACATCAAAGCCGTCAAAGCGTGTCACATTCGATCCTGAATTTGTAAATGAGGGCAGTTCCATTTTGAGAGCTAGTGGAAACACAAGTGCTAATATTCCTTTAGACGATTCAGCGTCAGTTAATCAACCCCTGTTTGACGAGAGAGTGAGCCGGGTTCCAGATTATGTTCGAAATCCTTCCAAGTATACACGGTATACTCTTGATTCCACGGACGAAACGAGTGATAAGTCAAGTGCTCAGAATTCCGTGTCTCGGTTTGATCAGGACGATCCTTCAACCGATCTCCCCAAATCAATAACCTTTGTTCCTAAGAAGAAGTCTGACTCTGCTAAAGCAGATGCTGCTCATTTTGAGTCGACAACCTTGGTTGCCAGTTTCGTAGATGAAAGTATTGAAGACGCTGAAGCTGATGATATTGAAGTTGGTATGTCTAAGAAACACGAGCGCCGCCAATATCGAACAAAGTCGCAGGCAGATGAACCTGAATAGACGATAGTCATCGCTACTGAGTCACCAAAAGGTGCACGCTTTTTACTTCACTTTCTTTTGAAACTTGTTGAATTCAGAACCAATGTGTACTATGATTTGTATTAATATTTGAGTATCAAGTTTTCTAAATTTAAAGCCATGAAATTTTGTTGGATCCTTTGGGTGCAGAATTTGGGAATATATTCTTGCTTTGTGGTTTTGGTAGAAATACCGTGGTGTCGAGTGTCTGGTGCGAGTTCAAAAGGATAAATTGAAAGTTCAGACTAACATAAACAGCTTATGATATAGCAAAATCGTATGTGCTGGAAGTTTAAAGCTGCTTGTATAGATTGCACGAAAGGTCTTTTATTAGAACTAGGGCTGCTACCTATCGGTATTGGCTCCTACGGGAGGTCAACACGGGCATTTTCTGGTGAACAGAAGTATTAGTTACACTCTCGTGCCGTAGAGTTAATTAATGGTACGAAGATCAGGGATTGATATCGGGCTGAAAATGAGGAGTTATATTGACAAGTTTGCTTCGATCCTCTACTTAACGAAACTGATCGCTTGGGTTTCCTGTATCTGTCAATGAAAATTCAATGCATGAGCACCGTATACTACGAATGAACTAGATGCAGACTGGAGCACCGGCAAAGAAATCTCGCTAGAGCTGGCAAAGGAAGACATGTCCGGTACAGTTTGGAATTTGATCTGAGGAATTGTTTTGAGTAATTCTATGGTGAGGTTGTCTCATAATATGAGACACTATTAATAACCTCACCATAATTATTACACCCTACCCCCACCTAATTAATACGGAGTAAAATTTTATATTTCATTTTCATGCTCAACATTCACCTACAACAACAACTAATACAACCACCGACAACATCAATTGACACAATACCGCAAGTCTGCAACCACCACATACAAGACAAGCTGTGAAATTGCTCCGATCGTCAGCACTGCCACGAAACTCATCAAAGTCCAATTACTCACCTCAATTTCCCAGTTATTGATTTTCAATTCGTCATCCCCAATTAGACAACTAATACCAATTTCGTTCAAATTGCAACCATCATCACCTTCTCGAAACAACCACCACCCTGCCACCGCCTCATAGTGGTTCAAATCGTTGATTCCAATCAGCTCTTTCCCAGAGTCATTCAATAAATGTTTTCCCCAATTCATCAAGTACGTGTAAACCCTAATCTTATCTATTTTAAACAAAATAATTCAAAATTTGTGAAACGTAACCATAAGTTTTTGAAACGTAACTCAATTTTTTTCAAAGTTTAATATTGTAATTATTATTCAAAAGTATTAGCATTACTATTGAAACATATATACGTTACTTTTGATATAAGGTAAGCGAATTTTTTTTCCTTACATTAATGGCGTATGGATTTCGAGTAAATTTGGTAAATCTTTTCCAACAATGTTTTCAAATATTTTTACATCAAAGATTCTTTATTTTTTGGACTTGATTGAAGAATTTACAATAAATGAAATTAAAAAGTGTAAAAGAATGGCGAGAGAGGATGAGTAGTGTAGCAGTGAAAAAAAGAGGTGTTCTTGACAAATTATAATTTATTATTATTTTGATGATGTGGCATGGTGTCTTATACAATAAGGTTGCCTTATTGTAGAAATTGTAAATTGTTTTACCCTACTCGAGGTTAATTGGCCACTGATATCACTCGAAAATAATGATTTGACCTAGCCTGAACTGAACGACCTGAGGTGAATTGTGATTCGATATTCTTGCAGTCCAATTGACGACCCGATCATTCGATCAAAACCTATCTTAATAATGGGAAAAAATATTGTTCCCTTTGTTTCAATGAATTGTATGTTAACATTTTCATTTTTAGGATGATTTATCCGATTGTTAACATTTCTATTTTGAACATTTATAAAAGGTCACACATACCATATACACTTACTTTATTCATCTTACATGTTTTACAATATAGGGTATTTCGTAATTTTAACTCAAAGACCCCTCTTCCTTAAAATTGGTCCAAAAATAAATGTTAACAATCGAATGGCAGAAGAATATCAATAGTTAACTTAATTAACAACATAAGGAGATTAAACTTAGCTAAGTTTTTTCGACCTTTTAAACTTAGCTAAGTTTTTTCATTGTTTATCGCTTTGTTATATTCCTAGATCTGAGATGACGGATGCGCAAAACCTTGCAAGGTCGGTGATGCAATGGTGATTTTAGGTTTTTTACCTGCTGGCAAAAAAAGGAAAAAAAAAAAAAAAAAACAAACAAAAAAAAAAAAGAAAAAGAAAACATAAGGAGATTAATAAAAGTGGCTATCGAAAGATAAAAGTACGTACATTTTGGCTTCGATTATATAATTGATGCAAACTTGTGCTAGGCCAAATCTGACCTAAGATCCGACATAGGCCACAACCTATATGATAAATGCAAGTTGAGTCAATTTGATTTGAAATAACCCAACTGACAACCTGTAATCATCTATTTGTTAACCGCGCTTGAAACTTAGGTTGATTTTAATCTATCTAACTTATTATATCTATTCAGACTTGTTAAAGTATAAAAATGATCATGAATACTACAAGTTACAATCAATCACCTCTAATAATATCTAAGAATCTACCATGCACAAATTACAAGTAATTACATTTAAAAAGCTTAAAGAAGCTACATTATCATACACTCCACGTATACTAATATAAGTAATTAGTGCCACAAGTTACTTACAAAAAAATGCACCAAGATTATAGTACTCTATTATTTACAACGTAACGTATATATATGTACATTTCTAAACCCTTAAATTGCATTACAATCAATTCAAAAATTACACCTTAATAGTTCTTCTACGAATCACAATTTTCCCTTGAGCATCATCTTCAATAGATCCCAAAACCTCCTCCGGCGGAACGCCTTCCCAAACCCGAGGTGTCTCCAAAACGTGCCCTAATTGCGCAAATTTATGCGCAACCCTATTACCTTCCCTATATACATGAATCATTCTAAAGTTATCCAACTCATGTATCATCGCTTCTATGTGATTCATGTACTTCTTCGCCTCCCGCGACTTCACGGGTCGTTTATCAACCACGTAGTTGACGAGCGCCTTGGCATCTCCCTCGAGCCAAATGTCGGACGTCCACCCGTTCTCGAGGATTAATTCGAGGCCTCGAGACAAGGCGGCTAGTTCTGCATTTGTACTTGTAATATTATTTTTGTTTCTAATTGACTCGGAATATCCTAATAAAAATTCTGCATTGTGGTCGCGGAAAACTCCTCCGATGCTTGCTTTTCCTGTTAAATGTTTTAGGGACCCGTCGAAGTTCAATTTCGTCCACCCTGCCTTCGGTTTTTGCCAGGAGACCGGTATGGACGACTCCTTGTGTAGACTCCTAAGGAAAATGTGATCATGAAGTCGTCCATGGTTTTGTGCTAGAGTTTTTTGGCACCTTAAGAATCTTGTTATTGTTGTCAACATATTTACAATAATTACAAAACACAAACATAAAAAGAGTTACCCTTTACACTAATTTAATTACATGAAAAATAAAAAATGAACAAAAACAATTATAAAAATTAATGTAAGTATGTAGTCGATCGATTGTTAACGATAGAATCGATTCATTGATACAACTGAAATGAAAATTTAAATCGAGAGTTAGAGGATAATTTGCATGAAAAGCGTTATATATAGAGAAGTGTACGTGGATTATATAATAGAATTCCTTACGTAAAAGACATTGAATAGTTGGAGTATAGAAGAATGTAAAGCATATACCCGAGGTTTCTTGTCTAATAATAAGGTGAATTCATCATATAACTAATAATAAAACTATATTTCATAATTAAGAAATATAATTATATATAAATAATATTGAAAATGATGATAAACACATGTAAGATTATTAGACAACTTCAAAGGGAAGTTGCGTAAATATATAGAGAAATTATTTTGTAATGGAAAACTGTTTTTATACACTACATTGGTGTTCTTTTTTTTTTTTTTAGAAAAGTCTTTTAACTTCTAATTACATCACCAAATTTGTTAACGTTAAATTTATTAATTGTAAAAATATAGACGCTAAATTATCTCCGAATTAATAGATATAAGAAGATATTTTATTGATTTTTTGCAAATTAAATCATTAGTTATTAGCTGAACAATTAGGATTTTTCTTATATAAGAATGTAATAAGGTAAGACAACGAATAACATCTTAAACATCACTGTCACTTTGAAATATAGAATGTGAGTAATTTAGAAATTTATTTATGTACGGTGAAATTATATAAAAGTAGAAATTACGTGTCTTTGTGGTTTAAAGCTGTTTCATGCGAGATTTAGGCTAATAACATCGCATTTATTAAAACACAAGTAGTGCACTTGAGTTCTTAACGAAATACTTCCTCCGTTTCACAATGATAGTCCCGTTTCACTTTTAGAAAGTCAAAATTTTAAAACTTTGATCAGGGGCGGATTTAGGGTAGGGCGGTCTGGGCCTTGGCCCAAGTAACTTTTGGGCTTCAAAAAACCTGCTGCAATTGTATATATAGATAAGTTTGAAATAAAATATTAAAAAGGTGAAAAGTGGTGCAGTGGTAATGTGAATAACATTTGTTCACTTGGTCTAGGGTTCGACACCCAATGCTTCCTATTTTTTGGGGAATTAATTCTAATTTTTATTGTTATTGCATTAAATTCATACTTTTTTTAAAAACCTCTTTTTGGTAAAAACGTTTCAAAATCCCATATTTTACCTTCAATTTATTTTCTTTATAGTCTATTTTACAATATAAATTTTCAAATTTTATATACAATAACTACAATAATATAAATAAAAAGTTAACTAACAATTTTCGCGATATTTTTCCAAATCGTGTTAGGACATACTCCGTATTAACAATAATATAAAATAAATACGAATGATTTAACATGCCTTTGCTTACTTTGTAAAGTAAATATTTGTCCTCAATTGACAAAAAATTGTATTCACTATTATTTTTCGTCTTTCTATAATAATTATGAAGATGAGTTTCACTTTTTGTACAAATTAGAATTGTCGAAAAAAATTTTTAGCCCAAGGTACTTTTGAATCCTAGATCCGCCCCTGGTAATTTGTACAGAGGCACAAAAATGTAATTCATCTTCCAAATCAAAGTCACCGTTAAAAGATGAAAAATGAAAGGGAATACCTTAGGCTTTAATTGCCAATCGACGTTAAATATCTACATTACAACTAACCCAAGGTCATCAAAAGCACAAATAACATCATTAGTATATTTTTATGTTATTTTTTTATATGAAATATTAAAACCATTAGTAAAAATACCACAAATTTTTTCAGTTAATCACTTCATTTTGTTTAGAAAATGATTTCTGAAAAAAATTACTCTATATGTCAAAAGAATAATTTCACTCTTCTTCCTTCTACCAAATGAAAGAAAAAATTAGATTACAAAAATAATAAAACTAAAATTCCCCAAAAACTTACACAAAATGAAAGATTTGATTTAAAAGAATAATTTCACTCCTCTTCCTTCTACCAAATGAAAGAAATAATTAGATTACAAAAGTAATAAAACTAAAATTCCCCAAAAACTTACCCAAAATGAAAGATTTAATAAAAAAGAAAAAAAGAAAAAGAAAAAGGCGTGGGTATCGAACTTCTCACCCTTCATCCATATTTGGGTCACTTAACCACTGCACTACTTTTTTCTTTGCTTTATTTTACGGTATTACTCATTCATGTACACAATTACTCATTCCTGTACACTTTTTACCCTAATTTTTCCATTCAATACCCCTCCCCTCTTTTTAATTACAGTTTTTTCTCTCTTTTATATTACAATTATGTTGCATAGTTTCACTATAATCAAGCAATTACGAAGATACCCTACCCTTTCATGAGGTAAACCTAATTATTTTAACGGTTTTACGAATAATTCAACTGAAATATCATCTATTTAAACGATTTCTTAATAAATATGATTTTATTTTGGGTGATAATGGTGATATAATACGGAATATGTTGTTAAAACATGACGATGAAGAGACGAGTACGCGATAAAGTCGACATCGGTAATGGTACGTACCGATGTCGCCACAATCATGTCCACCGTTGTGTTTGGTGCTTAGGGTTTTGGGTGGGGGTGTGTTACAGTACTTCGTTTTTTTTTTTTTTTTTTTTTTTTAAGTTTTGTAATTTTTTGTGTAATATTATAATTTGTTACTTTTAATTTTAGTGAATTAATTTAGTGTTTATTTTTTGTAAAATACATATTTCAATATTTATTCAAAATATTTAATGTTTTTAATTTAGTGTTTATTTTTTAATATATATTTTGAATAAAAAAAAGTGTACAAAAATGAGTAAAAATGTGTACAAAAATGAGTTAAAAAAAAGTGTACAAAAGTGTTACATGAATGAGTAAATTTAAAAAGGTGAGAGAAAAGAGAGAAAAATTAAGAGTGAAAATAAGAGAAGGGTATAAAATGGAAAATTCTGTACATGAATGAGTAAAAGTGGTACATGAAAGAACAACACCCTTATTTTATTGCAGCAAACTATATATGAACATACTTGTAGCATTTTTTTTACAGCCCAAAACTTACTTGGGCTAAAGCCCATACCGCCTACCTCTGAATCCGCCCCTGCCAAGAGCTCACTACTATCTCTATTTTAGTTACTATATTCCAATTATGTCATCCTCATTTTTCTTTTAGGCCGCCCCAAAAACTTCAAATTATTTAAACATCTCATATTGCCTCTACTTCGCTTATCCTACCCAATTTACTTGTACTCGAGATATAATAATGTTACTTCCATCATCTTTACTTAAATTCGTTAAAATGGGACGATATAAATGGAATTGAGGGGGAAATAGATTAAGTTGATGTAACTGGAATAATTGGATGGAGACAACTTACCCAGAACAAAGTTCAAGTTGAATAAGCAAGGTATGAACCAATTGAGAACCCCCATCCTTCTGTATCTTCTCCAAGTCCTTGTTTGACCTCTCTTCCTCCAACATCGCCTTTTGCTCCTCACAATCCTCCGAATTCTCCTCACAATCCACTACAACAATTGATCACTTGGGCCACGATTTATACCACGGAAATTCTTGAAACGTGGCAAATTTTCATTTAGCCACGGGAAAAACTATTTTACATGGCCACGGGAAAATTTTATGCCACGGAAGAAACATTTTGTGGCTAAAAATCACTTGCGCCACGGAAAAAGTTATAAACGTGGCAAAAATGCTCATTTAGCCACGATTGTAATTTTATCCGTGGCGCAAGTGATTAACTGCCACGAGCTCATTTATCCCGTGGCAAAAAATTCTTGTGTAAACATATTAAATTAAAATTAATTATGCCACAATAACGATAACATAAACTAATATATAATAATAAGTTCATTTATCATATTAAATCAAAAATAATATGTCACATAATAAAGCTAACATAAATTGATACATGACAATTTAATCATCATACGTGTTATAATATAATTTTAAAATGTTTTCTATTTCGTTACAATCACTATTTAAATATTTAATCAAAAATACCCATTAATCTCAGTTGTTTTCTATAATTATTTTTTCAAATTCTCTATGATGCACTTATAAACTAATTTTTTCACAGTAAAATACTCAAATATTTGAGAAAATCATCGTAGGATTTTATTTTATATGATAATGTCATAAGTGTTACAACCCCATCCTTAAAAACTAGAGTGAAAATATGTTTTTGAGATACACCATTATTTTTTAATATTTTAGCTCGTTTATTCCGAAAATTTTGATCAATGTTATTACATAAAAGAAATTTATAAAAAAGAGTTCAAGCTATAAAAGAAAGGAAAAAACATAAGCTCAATAAAGCTAATTATACAAAATTTAGACTTTGTAAGTTTATATCTAAAATATTGTTTGATTTAAATAATATTGGAAAAATAATTAAAACTTTATAAATATCTATAATTTTTAGTCTAATCATTTTAAAAATAATATTGTTAATTCAAATATTACATTAAAATAGCAAAAAAGTAAACAATTTAAAGTTTAATTAAATATTGAGCACAAAAATAGTCAAAAATTTCTAAGTGGCACAGTGGTTGGTACGTCATCTATTAAATGAGAGGTCATGGGTTCAAATCCTTTTATCAACATTATTTTTAGCCACGGAAATTTTATTCCGTGGCAAAAAAATGAAATCTAGCCACGATTTGGTTTTTCCTGTGGCTATTTATTTGCCACGGCCACTTGCGCCACGACCTAAATTTCCGTGGCAGAGTGCTATAGCCACGGAAATTTAGTACTTGCGCCACTAATTTTGTCGTGGCGCAAGTGACAAATTGTAGTAGTGATCCTCCGAAATCTCCTCAGAACCCTCCGACTCTTCCTCATACTCGACTTGCTCCACCCAACATGTGTGGTATCTAACCACATGAGGATGGCTAAGCTTCGCCATCATGACAACTTCACTATTGTAAAAAAAACAAGTATAAGCTAACAATAAAAGATTGTGTATACAAAGGATAAAAGATATAGAATAAGAATAGTAATGTACCTCACAGCCTTTTCGTATCCTCCACGACTTTTCAAGAATCTCACATGCTTAATGGCGTATTGATGTTGGTCGTGTTTGCTTTTGACAAGCACAACCTTACCAAAACTTCCAGAGCCCAATTTTCCCAAAATATCAAAGTCACTCAACATCCTGCGAATGATTCAAGGTAAAAAAAATTGATCTGATTAACTCATGTGATAATACTATTGGACTTAATTGACTAAATCCTTTGACAACGTTTTGAGTGTAGCATCTCCAGCAACAAATATAAAAGTATCAACACCATCATCTCAAACTAAAGCAAGAACATCAGATCTACTAATCGACAACTTAAAGCCAAAGTTCAATCTCTGCAATACGAAACCTATATCTTCGGTGCCTATTATAATAGATAATCAACCTCTATATCAACAAGCTACTCCTAACAAATAGCGTAGAAACTTATAAAAAGCAAAATACAATAACTATGAATAAACGGGTTTACACTAAAATGATACGAGGGCTGATGGCCGTCTCAAACAAGAATTTGTGTTTTACTTTTTTGATAAATTTGTAAAAGTCAAATGACTAAGGTACAACACAGAGATGTACCCATAGACTGAGTACAAAAACTTGGTGACAAGCCTAGTGTACAAGATAACACCAACAAGAACCCCCAATAAAGAAAACTAACCTAAAACCAAAGCCAAGAACAAAACTCCTATCAACACTGGGAGACTTCTACACTTCATGCAGTGCAAGTGATATGCTTTCTTCCTACACTTCATGCAGTGCAAGTGAAACAGTGATTCCCCATTCTTCATTAACATTATTCAAAAGACACCGCCAATTCCGAAGAATTCAGATAAGACGCAGGCTTAAAACCTGATCATCCATAACTACAACTGGACTAAATTGACTAACTCCTTTGACAACCTTTAAAAAAAAGTTGTATCTCCACCAGGCATTCTTAAAGTAATACAGCATCACCCCAAACTATATCAAGAACATCACGATTTCCTCGTCAACATCGTAAAGCCAAAGTTCTTATCGAATGTAAGAACTTAGATTACATCACAAGCCTAACTTACATTTAAATGTTGGCCAACGATCATATTTCCGCTCCAGAAACAAAAATCACACAGACAAGTTGAAACCGATCAATTTTGCCAGAAAATACCTTAGAATGCTGAAAGCGTAATGAAAGAATTTCAGATTTTGCAAGACCTGCAAACGTGAAACACTTAGAAATCGTTATCACAAATCATCTCAAAACTCTAAAATGATAATCCCGCTTTCTAAAAAAAACTAATTACTATGTATAATGCATACTATTTCTGATTTTTTGTATTAAGTATGCCGAATTTCAGTTCATAATTTATAAACAAACGTCACTTTACTCCTCACTCTCGTTTTGTTCAAAAGTTTAGGTGAACTTGACAGTAATCAAAATAGCAACTAAAATTAGAAATACTTCATAATTTTGTATTGAATCATCAAAATTCAAATCGTTACACCTATACCGAACTAAATCATTAGCACTGTCGAAATTAAAACCGTAAGAGATCGTTATCGCAATATTTCTGTAATTTTTACTTAATTAAAATGCCGAATTTCAGCAGTTTGTGAACTAGTTTTCTCTAAATTTTTGGTAAACTAAGCATTTATTCAAAATAATTTCACAAAACTTCGACGATTTTCAGTCGAATCAACAAAATTCAAATCATTAAAAACCGAAATAAAACCTAAACACCTGCGAAATTAAAAGCGAAAAAAATCGGCATTGCAAATCATAATCAGATCATTTACTCTATAATTCATGATAAACGAAATTAACGACTAATAATGCATAGTAATTCAGGAACTTTTACTTTAATATGCCGAATTTCAGTTCGTAAGTGTCAGGTTTACTCGTTTTAGCCCAAATTTTAGGCAAACTAATCATTTATTCAAAATATCAACTATTTTCACACAAACTTGAATGATTTCTAGTTGAATAATGAAAATTCAACAAATATCATCAATAGCGTTGAGTAATTTACCTCAAATGCTAAATCGCGGAAACGTGATATCTCAAACAATTATGATGAACTGCGAAATTCGATGAAATAGGTTAGTAACGACGTCAAATTGAAAAATAGTAGAAAGAATTGTCGTAGATTATGAAAGAATAATGGCAGAGATGAAGACCTTCTAGCTGGAATTCAAAAACGAAATGAGATATGAGGGGCAGTTAATTTTACCGCCAAATATATATACATATGAATATGAGATTAAAACGACGCGTTTGATCTCCGTGCTCCCTCCGCTTTTTTTCCTTTGCAAGTGTCGAATCCGTCTCACGTATGAAACTATTTTATAATTCAGTGTACAAATTTTTTAAATTAGAAATTTTATTCTATAAAACGATTTTTATTATTCTTACATGGGGATTTACGTTTTTTTTTTTTTTTTTGGATAACGTGGGGAACCCGCAGCCGCTACCTTAGGTGCAAGACTGGTAAACCCCCGAAGCTGCATAATAGCTGCAAAACCATACACGCCAGGTCACCACCCTTTTTACTGAGGCATGACAGCTGATCCGATTAGCAGATACCGAGTTTTTAACATTCCCCACAAGATTGCTCTTGGAGGGAATCGAACCTGAGACCCATGAGAATTTCACCCATGTTTTAACCACTAGACCACACCCTTGCGGGGATTTACGTTTTCCTTTATAATATTACGTAAAATATTTCGTATAAGACGGCCTTACATAAAAGATAATTTTATGATTTGATATCAAAAAATTACAAGCCAACAAGATATAAAATGATCAATTTTAAAATAAAATTCGACAACATCAAATAAAAAGTTAATTTTTTTTACAGTTGTAAAGACAAAATAGTATTATATTTGGTGTATGTACCCGAATCTCAGAGTCATATATAGTATAATACTACTAAGTAAACTTAAACATAAAAAAGAAGTTACAACGATAAAGGGGACACAGTGATATGAGAATTTTTTGGCATGAAATCGGAAAAGCACAACTTATTTGTTAGCCCATCCAACGTCTTCATTTTCTTCAACTCTCTTCCTTCTTCAATTCTTCTTCTTCCTTTTTCTTGTTCATCACCATCTTTTACTTCTTTTGCGGTTTTTTTCGTTGTTCTTGCTTTGTCAATGAAATTCAAATCTGTACCATATTTGTATCAAAGGAGATCAAACGACGACAAGTCACAAAAATATGACTCGGTGATCTATCCATGATGCAAAGACTCGACAACTTACAGATTTTGAATTTCGGTCATGCCTTCTTTTTATATGAGCCTCATGGTTGGTCCAACAACAATACACACACGTAACAAATGCGTGAAGAGGAAGAAAAAAAGACATGCATGAAAAGCAACACTACTACATATTAGGCCTACAACAATAACACGGGACCGTTGTAATAGCTCCCGTAGGAAAAGCCTACCACAACGGTTGTATTATAGCGAATCCCAAAAACAAGTGCATATCTTCACCAATTCGTGTTCTTATTGTAATCTCTTAAACTTTCTCCTTTCTCTTCCTCAAATCTCAAAAATTTGCATTCCTAAAGATAATTAATACTCCACCAAAGCCAAGAACAAAACTCCTATCAACACTGGAAGACTTGTAAACCTGATGTACCAAAAAAAAAAAATATGAAGTGCAAGTGAAACAGTAATTCCTCATTCTCCAGTTACACTTTTCAAAGACAACCATTTCGGTCAATAGGTACATGTAGAGCTGGGTGGCGACGTCTGACGGCGGCCCGACGGCCAAGACGGCAAGACGCAAGACAAAGACGAAGGAACAAGATCTGACGCAAGACGCAAGACGACTGCCTGGCAATCGCGCTCGCCACAAAATCCTAAACTTCCGCGGCTCAGTGCATCAAGACGCTGGGCACGTCGTGCCAGGCACGAGGCACGGCACGCGTGTCGGCATGCCCAGGCACGATGGAAAACGGTCAAATGGGCCGTTTGGTTTTGGAACGTTTGGCTTTTTTTTTTTTTTTTTTTTTTTAAATTTTCTAAACTCTATAAATACTAATCAATTTCAATTCATTTTTCACAATTCAATCCAATTCTTCTACTTATACTCATCTAATCATCTTACAATATTTCTCAATACTCTTATATAATCTACAAAATTATTCTAAATATTATACACCAAAATTATACAACAAAATTATACACTTTATTACAAAAATAATTATACAACAAAATTAAATAGTTTATTCTAATTACTTAATTAGCTTGGGTTATATTTTTAATTCGGGTTATTCAAGATTACGGGTTTCAAGGGTTCATTCCTATTTCCGAAATCCGAAAGCTTTGTTTGCAATTTCTAACTTAAAATTTATATAATTTGTTTATTTTTTGTTTGCATTATTTCATATACGTAATTTTATTTGCAATTTTGTATTTGTGTTCTAAATTTGCATTAAACATTATGGACTCACAAAACACATCGTCTAGTTCAAAGAGGTCACGTAACTCTCGTGGCACTCGACGACCCAACCCACAAACACCGAGACCCGGCGAAGAGACACCCGTTACACCACCACCATTTAACATGAACCAATGGGCGGGTTTTACTCCTTCCCACCTTCAAAACATACAATGGTCCGGTCCGACCCCTTTTGGTATGGAACAACCGACCCAACCCCCGAGTATGACCATGACCCCGACTAATCTCTTTAATTATCCGCATGGTACAATATTTGAAAATCGACCTACGACAAGTGCCCAAATGCCCATGCCACCATTTACACAACAACCGTATATGCCCTCATTTACACAAGCACCACCTTATATGACTCAATCACAACAACATTCTTCTAGTAGTGAGTCATCGACACAGTCAATGCCTCCCCGACCACCCCAAAATGATCCAAATATTCCCTTAAGGCCCGAACCAACCGATGTTTGGATGGATGAGGCACAAAAGACTGTTTGGATGAGTAGAGCACGGTCTAGTAAAGCGTGGCCACACTTTGATTTAACCGTTGATAAATTACGGGCTAGGTGTAAATATTGTAATAACATATACACCGCTAGAAGTGCAGGTGGTACGGGCCACCTACTCCGACATACCCCAAAATGCACTATGCTCCCTGACCTTGGCCAAACAACACTCGACTCATTTCTTAATAAACCGAGTGGTTCCCAGCAATATGAGTACGATTATGAAGAGTGTAGTAATGATAATATAAACTGAAGAGCAGAGAAAGATTGAAAGATTAACGTGTGTATTGTATATTCAAGATGGTGTAATTACAATAAGGATTTCCTATTTATACAATAGAAAGAATAAGCTAAGTATGGAAGAATATATTTACATTTGGAAAGAATTATTGTGTGGTCTTGACTTGTGGAATGGTAAAGCTATTTTGCTGATTTTGAGCAATGGATGATGTGGTGGCATTATCCTGCTGACTTTGAGCCACGGATGATGTGGTGGCATGATCTTCAGATTGTGGCGTCATTACCCCCCCGCAAGTTGGAGGGTGGATAGAAGACACACCCAACTTGGATAGAAGGTCATCGAAGGAAGTACGACCAAGAGCTTTAGTTAAAATATCGGCAAGTTGAGCCTTGGTGTGGATATAGCTAGGTGCGATAACACCCTTCTGGACTTCATCGCGGATGAAATGACAATCTACTTCGATATGTTTGGTGCGCTTGTGGAAGACAGGGTTGCGAGCAATGTGTAATGCCGACTTGTTATCACACTGAAGTGTGATTGGGTGTTGTTGAGGAATCCCGAGTGCCTCAAGGAGGCCTTTAAGCCATTTGAGCTCACAAATTGTAAAAGCCATGGCTCTATATTCTGATTCGGATGAAGAGCGGGAAACGGTATGTTGCTTCTTGGTTTTCCAGGAAATGGGTGAGGAGCCCAAGAAGACAAGATAGGCTGAAAGTGAGCGGCGAGTGATGGGACAAGCAGCGTAGTCCGCGTCACAATAAGCATGGAGACGGAGATCACTGTTGGAAGGAAGAAGAATACCTTGGCCAGGAGAGTTTTTCAAATAACGAACAACGGTAAGAGCTGCACTCCAATGCTCGGTAGTGGGAGCATGCATAAACTGAGCAAGTGTGTGCACGGAATAGGTGAGTTCGGGTCTAGTAATTGTAAGGTAAACGAGGCGACCCACAAGCCTACGATAAGGCTGAGGATCTGTTAACAAACCAGCCGTGGAGAGAGCAAGGCGATGATTTTGTTCCATGGGAGTAGAGGCGGGTTTAGAGCCAAGTAGACCAGTTTCCGTTAAGATATCCAGTGCGTACTTGCGTTGAGAGATAAAAATGCCGGAGTCATTTCTTGCAATCTCGAGCCCGAGGAAGTATTTAAGGAGCCCAAGGTCCCTCATGTGAAAACAGGTGCTCAAGTATGCTTTAAACGTGGTAATAAAGTGGACATTGTTCCCACACAAAACCAAATCATCAACATATACAAGGACGTGGACTTCGGTATCGGAGTTTGAAAAGGAGAATAATGAGTGATCAAGAGGACTTTGTTTGAAGCCATAACTACGAAGAGCGGTAGCTAGCTTGTCATACCAACATCGAGGTGCTTGGCGAAGACCATAGAGAGATTTTCTTAGACGACAAACCTTGCCAGCAGTGGAGGGAAGAAAACCGGGTGGAGGTTTCATGTATACTTCTTCAGTAAGGTCCCCATGAAGAAAGGCATTATGGAAATCCATTAACAACCCAACGTTTTGCGGAGGCGATGGCAAGAAGGGTGCGGACAGTATCCAATTTAATTGTAGGAGCAAATGTTTCATTATAATCGACCCCTTCAATTTGTCGATTACCCATCACAACTAATCTGGCTTTGTAGCGTTCGATAGAACATCCGCGTGATATTTAATTTTGTAAACCCACTTCGAACCAATAGCTGTCTTGTGCGGGGGAAGAGGTTCAAGAGTCCAAGTGTTATTCTTTTCGAGAGCATCAAGTTCTTGTTTCATAGCCGCGCGCCATTCGGGAACCTATACAGCATCTTTGTAAAGACTAGGCTCGTGGTGTTTAGTCACGGCCGATACGAATGCTTTATGGTTAGTAGAAAGGTTGGCATAATTAATGTAATGAGATATAGGATAGAGGGTACCTGAAGACGATGATGCAGTGAGGAGTGAATGAAGCGAGGGGCGAGGTTTGGAGAGGACAAAATCTTTCAGTTTGGTGCTGGGGATTTTGGGTCGGTGCCCCCGTCCCAAAGGTATCGAGACATCCGGCTCAGGGGTAGCATGTGTGTCCTGATCAGGGGACGAGGCCAGGATCGCCAGTCGTCTCCGCGGTCCGTGGTGTGCAAGCGGCGATCGAGCAGAGGAGATGATGGGACGCCAGGCTGCAAAGAAGGGACAATGGGAAGCGTGGAGGAAGATGTGGGTAAAGAGGTAGGGGAAATACAAACAGGGGATAATGTGTCAAGAACAGAAGATGGAGAATCAGTCCTAGAGTCATGTATGTTGAGCTGTTGGTAAGAAAATTCGGATTCGATAAAAACAACATCCCTAGACTCAAAGAAAACACCGGTATCTAAGTCGTAGAGGCGCCACCCTTTCTTCCCAAATGGGTAGCCAATAAAAATACATTTTCGGCTTCTAGATGCGAATTTGTCATGGGTACGGTTTAAGGCTTTGGCATAGGCAAGACACCCAAAAATGCGAAGATTTTCAAAGGAAGGCGGTTTGTTAAAAAGAACCTCATATGGTGTTTTGCCTTGTAAAAGAGAAGTCGGAGTACGATTGATTAAGTAAACGGCACTTAAAACACATTCGCCCCAAAAGTAAATAGGGAGACTTGCTTGAAAAAGGTGAGCACGCGCGACATTTAAAATATGACCATGTTTGCGTTCGACCCGCCCATTTTGTTGGGGGGTGTCAACGTTAGAGGTTTGAAATAAGATGCCGTTTTCAGTAAAAAAAAAAAAGGAATAAGAGGTTTAAACTCCGTACCATTATCGGTCCTTAAAATTTTAATTTTCTTTTCAAATTGACGTTCTATCATGGCGAAAAAATTGAGCAACTTTTGTTTAGTATCACTTTTGGAGCGTAAGAGGAAGACCCACGTAGAACGGGAAAAATCATCTAAATCAAGAAAATCAGATCTCTCCAGCAACAGCGTAGAGCGAAAGTTCAATTAATGGAAAATCATCTCTAAATATCAATAATTATCGCGTATGAATACACTCACTACCAGTCTATCACACTCCTCATAAATCAGATCCCGGGGATTGTGCGCGATATATGACTAAAAATTTTACTAGGACAATTTATTACGGAAAATGATACGAAGGCAGTATTATATCATTGGGTAATATCGAATTTTAGTAGAGCTATATTCATATGTATAATAAATACAATTTAAGTTAATTTATTATTCTATAAAACTGTCAACGCAAGTTCTCTCAGACGAAGGCACTGAGCCCGCCTCTCAAAGCCGGCACAAGCCTACTGCGAAGCTCACAATAGCAGCAGCAGATGTAGTGGCAGCCATACTAGTGATACTACTACTACTTGAAGTAGTGTGCTGCTTTGATTTTCGAGGTGAGGGTACCGCTCGGGTTAGACCTGGGGCCGGAGGAGCTCTCGAGTTACCACGTGTTAGGGTCTAGGGTCTAAGGTCTAATGTATAGGATATGTTAGCTACATTATGTGTGTAGTGAATAATGGGCTAGCCTAACCCTGATATTTGGAGTTTGTTTTCTATTTGAAAGAGTAGTTTAGGTTGCCCAAAGCCAATAATACATCGAATTGTTCGAAAAGCAATTGGTTTTTATCATAATTTGTCTGAATCATATTGAATTGATCAAAAAAATTAAAATTTAGTTTAATGGTCTTATGATTCACGTATAATTTTCAACATTGTATTTTAATCATGCGAAATTTTAAGATAGTAGAAAGAGGTCGAAATCGTATAGGGTTGCCTTTGCACACTCGAATTGATTTTGTTTTCATGAATTCAATTTTAGAAATCAAAATGTCTAGATTCAACTGCGTGCATTTTCAATCAGAATTCCAATTACAAAAAATCCTTCTGGATTCCTTGGAATCTATTTCTAACTTTCAATTCGATGGTGATTGGAAAGTTCGTGAAATTCTAATATAAAAATCAAAATATGTCAATTATTTTTGATAATTTCAAATTAATCCATTTCTAATACTTGTCACAAATTAATTTGAAATTTTGATAATTTCAAATTAATCAAAATATGTCAATAAAAAAATTATTTATCAGTTTTCTCACTTATAAAATTTTGGGAAATTCACATCGCACTGAAGAATTGATTTTTCGCATTCAGACTGCACGCTTTCTTAATTATACCCTGCCTTCTTTTGGAGTCCAAACACACCTAAGTCGTAATTAACGTCCAATTAGTTTCGTTAAGTGCCAACGCGACAACGATTAGCGTGTGATTTGGACTTGTCGTTGATTTCCCCATTAAAGAATCCATCTTTAATCAAATTGGTGAAAAAAAAAAGAAATTCACGTAAATTACAACTTAGGTCGTGTTTGGGACTCAATAAAAACTTAAGCATATAATTAAGAAAGCGTAAAAAGTGCGGTAAAAACCGAATTTTTCGGCGATCTGATAAATTTCCCTAAAATTTTAATGTGTGCTTTGAGATTACATATAAAATTTTAACTAGCTTTATTACCCGTGAAAAATCACGGGTGGGTTTTATTTTGCGTTATCGGCTTAATTTTTTTATAGAGATGTTAAACTGAATATTGTTAAAATCAATAAATTATTCTCTTTACATTTTAAATTATCAATAAATATTTCTTTAATTTTTTAATTTTTTAATTTCATTATTAATAACCATTTAACTTAAGTTTCAAATACTTATATATGTTTATCTTTCTTCTTAAAATTTATTATTCTTTTTCTAACAAAACTTTAGTAAACAAATTTAAGTGTTTAATTTTTTACTTTCGAACATACCCTCAAAATTAGTTCTACAATCACAATTATGGCCATAACAATTCATCACAACAACACATTATTATGTTATATGTTTTTAATATTTCAATATAAATTACGCATGCATATATTAGCAAATATAATTTAATGAGTTGAGTATGCAATAAGAACTCCAAGCTCTGTTTGTTAAACTCGTTTCATGTGCCTGAATGGAGCAATATTTCAACATATATTAATGATTTAGGGCGCATTTTTCAGAACATTTTTCATTTCATTTCGATTCAAATTTCGATTCGATTCGATTGATTCGATTCGATTCGATTCGATTCGATTCGATCAGCTCAAATTCGATTCGATTGATTCGATTGATTCGATTCGATTCGATTCAAATTTCAACTATATTAAATTCAGCTCAATTATTATTATTATTATTATTATTATTATTATTATTATTATTATTATTATTATTATTATTATTATTATTATTATTATTATTATTATTATTATTATTATTATTATTATTATTATTATTATTATATTATTCATATTATTCATATTATTATTATTATTATTCATATTATTCATATTATTATTATTATTATTATTATTATTATTATTATTCATATAATAACGCTTGATGTTATTATTACACTTTTGAAGATAATAATAATAATAATAATAATAATAATAATAATAATAATAATAATATTATAATTATTATTATTATTATTATTAATATTATTATTATTATTATTATTATTATTATTATTATTATTATTAATAGTAACAAAGACAACAACAATAAAGATCAAAGAAGTAATAATTATAATAATAATAATAATAATAACAATAATAATAATAATAATAATAATAATATTAATATTAATAATATTAATAATATTAATAATAATATAATATTAAGAACAATAATAATAATAATAATTATCATAAAAATAATAATCAATTTTAAATTTTTGTTCGATTCATTCCATTCGATTCGATTCGATTCGATTCGATTCGATTCGATTCATTTCGATTCGATTCGATTGATTCGATTCGATTCGATTCGAACATTCGATTGATTCGATTGATTCAATTCTAAAAAGTCGAAAAGAACGAGTCGTAATAGTAAATATTTGGTGAAGCCGTTTCAGATGCCTAAATAAATTTTCGAGTACTTAAAATGAAAAAAAAATACTCAAGTAGCTTTTACAGTTTCGTGTGCCTAGAAATATTGTCATTTAAATTTTTATTTTTTATAATTTAATTACAACTTACAGTGTACTTTAATGAAATTTTATAATATATTAGTTATCTTTTCATCTAATTTTACAAACACTTTACAGTTAATTAGCTAACCTATCAGTATTTAATTGTAAGCTAATTTTTTAGACACCTTTTTTTTATTTCAAAGTACGTTTTTAGTTTTCGAGTATTTTCTCATTCAGTTTTACTAAACAAAGTACGACATATGAAAATGTAGTTTTAAGGACCCGGTAGTTTTAAAGTGACACAATAAGAGGCAAAACGCTTTTTTTTTTTTTTTTTTTTTTTTTTAACATTTTACGGTAAATATATCATTTTATTTTAATTGTACACTTTATTCATTGATTTTTACATATTTTATATGTTCTACAATTTTATATTTATTAACCATCATTTAATTTAAAGTTTCTGATATTTATATTTGTTCAATTTTCCGGTAAAAATTTAATATTTTTCTATTTTATTTGTTGTGCTTAAGAAAAATAATTATTAATAAATTCCTAACTAAAAGATTGACGTGCATGATAAAAAAAAAAATAGTTTTAATTAATAAACTAATATTATCCCAATTTTTAGAATAACATCAAAAATTTTAAAAATAGATTGTTGTTTTAAGAAAATTGACTATTATTTCGTGCTAATGAATGACCAAACTATAAATAAATTAATTCTCATAATTGGAAAAAAGTTATTTACAAATTGAAATAAAGCTACTAATAACTATACTTTAATTATTGTAATTGAATGTATTTATAGATCAAACACAAGTAGATGACATGTGTAATATTGGGAGTGTATTTGAAATCCTATGTGGCAAGTTTAGGAGGCTCTAATTGCCTTTTAATATTATATACGGATACGGATACGGATACGGATACGGAGTAGTAGATAGTAGATAGTAGATAGTAGATAGATGTTTTCTTTGAATGTTTAAATATTACATGGTATTGAAAATATGTTTATCGTTTTAGAAATATTTTAATAATGATAAGTTATCATACATTTCTTAACATTTACAATATACAAATTTAAGTAGTGTCTTTAAAAAGTAGTATTAAATAGAAAGTTTCTAATCATCTTTATCGTCGTCCAACTATTATATTTCCCAAATTAAATCAAATTATCAGTATTTCATATGCCTCTATTAGTCATACTATATGCGTTTAAGGGAGAGAATCATGTAATATATCTTGAAGAGATGTAGTACTTTACTGTGACATCTTCATGTCCATGAAAGGAACAAAGATATTTTTAAAAAAAATTATTTCCGATATAAATATAATGATCTCTTTACAAATTTTGGAAATATATAGTTTGTTATATTAGATTGTAGTGAATTTAATTCATTTTAATGTATGGTTAGACACTTTAGAATGAATTTATATTTCTAATTGATTATAACTCTACTCAAGACTCTTAAAATCTTATATTCATTTCTTCCCCTAGGTTTCTAACTTTTTCCATCATCACTCATTTTATAAAAACTCATATTATTTCAACATACCAAGCAAATTAAAACGCCCATGAAGTGTTAAATTTATATCTTAATGATTTTACGTACTATCCATTTTATTTAACTCAAACCCGTTGAACCAAAAGACCCTTTAAAAGTTAATGATGTAGGTGATACATAAATTAATAGTAATAATCGTAATTGTTACAGGTAACAATCGGAAAAAAAGATTATACATTCGAATATATGTACATCCAGATTAGAGATGAGATGATAAGTTATTAAGCAAATTTATTGAGCTACTAAAAATATGTGTTCTAAAAGCTCAACAATTTTATTTTAAAACTCAACAACCAATACGTATGTATGTACATCCGGATATATGATCTACTAATTGGTAATAATCATGTATTATACTCAGTGACACTATTCCAGCAAATATTTGTTGGGGTAACAGGCCTAAATTTAGAGTTTAGCGGAAGCTTAAACCTGTTACTGTTTTAAGTGTAATTAAAATGGGCTAGGCGATTATGATAATAAAATAAAATACGTCAAAAAAATAGAGAATAACGACACACCGAATTTTTACGTGGGAACCCCTCAAAATGGTGAGGGTAAAACCACGGGACCTCTCGTCCGCAGAAAATCCATCCACTATAATAATAATGGGTTTACAATGACTTTCCTAGTATCAACTAGGAGATTACAGATAATTTCCTGGCTATCCGAATGTAATCAAGTTTGACCTCAGAAAAATTACTCTAATTTTTGTGGGACTCAGTCGGAGATTATAAGACTTTCCGACTGGATAACAGACTCACAGGATTATTTGAGTAGTACCACAATTACTCTCAAACTCTCTGTATTTTACACTCTTAGTAAGTGGCTCTTACTTCACTTACTAGCTTATGTGTTTTGCTGGAATTTGTTTTTGGGATGTTGATTGTAGTAATTTGCAAGGCTTTGGAAGGTGGTATTTATAAGCCTCAAAATGCAGTACACTTTTCAATTGTGGTCTCAAAAGTCTTCAACCTAAAGTCACACGCATACCTCTTCAACTTCCCATACCTCTTCAACTTCTAGCTTTTCATCATTTGTCCCCTAGGAGGGACCCAACAATATTTAACCTATTATTATATCTTAAAATGTCTCATCCAATTGTTTAATATAATTAGACATTCATTATTAATGGAAAATGAATGTGCAATGAATCTATATGCATTGTAGCCAATTGTTTTACGTTATCTAAAGGTGTAAGTCTTGTGTGAAGCAGATGCTTGTTTCTTTGTGAAAAGCAATTGAATATTAGCGAAACCAGAAAGGGCCAGTGGGGAAGAAAATCTTTCTTAAGCATCACTATCTTTAACTAATATTAACCGTTCTCACAAGAAACAAGCAATTCTGCTTCATATGAGAATTTGTGTATCTAAAGTGTACCTAATAAATTTAATCAATTAAACACTACTTAAATCGATTCTTTAATTTCCCTTAAAATTATTATGTAAAATATGTGAAACGAGAAAGAGGACCAAGTGACATATGAACATGCTTTTATGTTGATTCGTATAAAAAAACATGACAAATTATTTTAAATGTATCAGTAAAAAATTTGAATCGATCAAAATGAACCATATAATAAAAGTTTTTTAATTTACAAATACCGTTAATTAACCTGTGCATCGCACGGACATTAAAACTAGTAGTGGATGATTTATAAAGAAAGTACTCCTAATACGACTTATTAGTAGACATTGTTTTCCTTTCTATTCCAAAGCCAATAACATTTTACATAATACTATAGAGGCTTACATTTCATTATTTCATGGTTCCTAATATATTTATAAATTATTATTATTATTATTATTAACCTATGCAATTGTTTGAATTTTTAATTTTTGGATTGATTACACGGCATTTAGGCATATACTTATCACTTTACTTGACATTTATCTTTTGGATTGTATCAAAATAATTATATCCATTCTAGTAGTGAAAATTTGAATACCTTATATTGCTCAAAATAAAGTAATACAATTTCTTTTGGTCGAAGGATAATGATTATACTCCATATATTACAAATATAAGTGAGATAACGCGAGTATACACTCAATGACCTTTAGTAAAACATGTACAAATATAAATGCACAAAAAAATGATACACTCAAATGTATATACATTCGGGTATAATGATACTTTAATGTGACACTTATTTAATTTGCTTCTTATATTATATGTATATTGTGTATATTCGGTAATACGTTAAGACGGAATCGAGCCCTTGCATATAATTAATCTCTGCTTTCTTCTCTAATTTCCCCCATTTCATCATCATACATACATATCATGAGACATGAGCTGGTGGTGGGCAGGTGCTATTGGTGCTGCCAAGGTAACCTCCCCGGCTCCCTCCGTTTAATTAGAAAGATTACGTTTGCTTTATTTCGTGACTGCGCCAAAGATTTTTTAAACAAACCTCAAAATTCTATAGATGTATTTGTGATTTATTATGTTAACTTTAGCTCATTTATTCATTTCTAACTGTTATTACTGCTTCAATCATTGGATTGGATTTAGCTTAATTACCAGATATGGTTTGATATTCATACCACATGATATCGATTGAATATTTGTTGTCGATCACACTTCATTAGTATTATTGATTGATTGATTTAATTCAAGATTTTTAACTTTAGACGAGTATTATTGATTGATTGATTGATTTAATTCAAGATTTTAAAAGAAATGTTATCTCAATCATTAAAGATTTATCAATTTTAGATTAAGCTGATGTGTAATTTATGATCTGCACAAGAAATTAGACGATCCAGATGATTTACAAAAACCTACCCGAGCATAGCTCTGATTATCGGAGTGACGGGAATAGTGGGTAATAGCCTGGCAGAAATTCTCCCACTTTCTGACACTCCGGGCGGTCCTTGGAAGGTTTACGGGGTGGCCAGAAGACCTCGGCCTAATTGGAACACGGACCACCCGATTGAATACATCCAGTGTGACGTTTCCGATGAAAATGACACTGTCACTAAGATCTCCCAGCTTACTGATGTCACCCACGTGTTTTACGTCACATGGGCGAACCGTGTCGAACTAGACACGAAGATAGCAAACCCGAAAATGACCCAACCCAAACCCAACCCGGTTGACCCATTTGCCAGGTGTACGAGGAGCATCAAAAAGAAATTTCAGTGTTAAAAATCTGTGAATTTATATATACACAGCAGAATTTGTGTAAATTACAACACCCGTCACTATCTCGATGAACAGCTGAGAAACAGCATAACAAATTGACTGAAAAAAGTGACTGAAAAAACTGTGGAATTTAGTGACAAAAAGAGGGCAACCGAAAGGAAGTAATATCAGCTGTTGAACTTTGCCTATATTTTAAGAGTAAGGAAACCGTGTATGATACTTTGGGTGTCAAAATTGTTAGCTACGAAAGCAGCAGAAATTCAGTTGAATTACTAGGGTGCCATGAGCCCTTCGATTGTGTACGAAAGCGACTGAGCCCAATCCACTTTGAATAACAAAGTTTGAAGCGTTTGCATCACGTTGTAATCTGGATCAAGCTTCCGTTGCCAACCCTGCAATAAAGACATATTATTAAGAAAAACGGGGGTATCATAGTCACAAAACAAGGATCAACGGATGTGCTACGATCAAGAAAACATAAAACATCCCCGATATACATTAGAAAACCAAGTCATGGACAGAAACGTATTAACGTTGCCGTTTAACAACCATGAGACATGTAGACGAGTATATGTTTTTGTTGCTGGCTGGTACCCAATAAAACAGTGGGAGTAACGTAATAACTGGTTGGAGGTGCTAATACTACATCCCCATGTTTTGGGTTAACTTCACTTTATCGCCACGAGGTTTCATAAAGAGAATCCTGAGTTGGTAAAGCCCAAGGGCCAAGGCCGAGGTTTGAACTCTTTTTACTTGATTGACCCGAGGTTTGATAATATGATACGTCCGTGATTACATGTTCTGACATGGTTGAATTTTCGTAAGTGAAATGAGATTTTATGCATGGAAATGTTGAAGTCAACATCAACTAAACTACCAAGAGTGTTTTTTCACAAAAGTTTTTACTCAACACATATTTTATGAAGCATGAAAACATATCTGATCTGCTTGCAGTCGTAGTCACACAGCTATAAAAGAAAGGTAACCTAATTCAATTTGAATGTGATACTCCGTAACAATATGAGCAAGAACTTACTAGAGTATGGGATTCATAAATTTAATGTGAAATAATACAAAAGGAAAGGATTCCCTGATCTTGGTTACGATAAAGCCATGAAAAATATGGATTCTCCATTTCCCTCCGACCTAACCTACACTCTAAGGTTAATTACGTTCCTTCCTCCCTCTAAATCCCGTCACGAACAAAGCTTTAAAAGATATTATTATTTTCGGTTTTCTTTTTCATAAAGAATGTATGTAGTTAACACAGAGCAAAAACATCTTCAAATTAAGAAGCATTATTTGCCTCAAAAGACAGAATAATGGAGTTACCTCAAGGACCAAGGTAGTCACAATAATCGGTGCACACGTTACCATCGACATTAACTTTGTGACGCCTAACTTGCTCCAAAGAATCGTTGCATAGCATCTCATGGATGAACCAAGTCACCTTCCTCAAGTAGCCCGTAAATCAAAAGACTCCTTAACCTCCTGCACAATAGTTGCAAACATAAATTTGAATCCCGCGCACATGATTATTAAAAAAATTGCCCTATCAGAATTATATGAATCCTATTCTTGCGGCTATCTTCGCCTGCAAATTTTGGTCGTCCATGGATACGAATATGGAACATTCAAACTAATTACTTAAGCGGAGTAATGGCACATGAGTAACTCCTTCATCCCTTAGCTTACTTTAATACTATTACTTAAAATTGCCACAAATGTCTATTAGTTTTCTCACGATGACAGACTCCATAAGTGATTGGATATAACCATGGAGGGAGCAAGATACAACGGCAATCTTGTCTTGGCTTAAAATTACACGCCTTTGAGATGCTTGTACGCATTTGGCGCTAAAGAACGCGACATATAGTTTCCAGGAGAATAGCTCCCTGTTCTCCTCGAAGTGTCCTGACTTACGGCCAGTCAAACGAATATATAGCATATGGATACCGATGCGGACTAGAATACGAAGTTCTACATTACATTTCCTATTAAGAAGCCCCAAACATTTGATTCCCCATAGGATGGAGAAAACATAAGGTTTTCCGTTCATCTTCATTCGACCATAGGCACAAACCTTCAGCCCAGAAGAAAGAGCAAACTTATCTTCCTTTGAGCTTGGTGTTAGTGAATAAGTATAAACCATTAGAGAAAAAGGGAACTGAAGAAGATAACATTTGTACTGCATCTGATGGAAAGAAGAAATAGCTGTTATAGCCGCACTCTATTCCGCCAATAACATCCAATACTACAGACGTATATCAGTGAAACCTAATAACTCAATGTACAGGAAAACTGATAAAACAGAAAACCAGGGTAAACCAGCATCAAACCTGGATGAAAGCCTGTGGATTAGGGCAATTCTGTTCCTTTGACATTTGGAGAGTGCGCTCAGCTACCGTGCGGCCATCCCGTCGAGCAACAGCCTTGAAGAATTCCAGCAAGGTAACACGATCAGTCTTAGCAAGCTCAGCAGTCATGCCTACGTCAATGAAAATGACATGAGGCTTTGATTTTGACTTCCGCTTTTTCTTTCCTTTCACTCGAACGAGAATATTCCCAGGATGCATGTCGGCGTGGATGAAGTTATCCACCTAAAAACCATAAAAGGTAAGTTGCCAAGCAATGACGGCATGCGTTGGAAGACTAATGATTAAATGGCGATAAAAAGGCTAGTCACATGTTATCATAACATCTACAACATCATATATGAAAGATTTCATATAGGGATGATTAACCGAATGACAAACTACATGAACAAAAGAAAGACGGTTTTTGATGAAAACAATTAAGGATGCATAAGTTAGTTACCAGGAGCATCTTGAGAAGAGCATGAGTACCAAGGTGAGCAAGTGCAGTTTTAAAGCGTTCATTCCCATCAAACCCATCAACATAGTGTGACACACTTTCTCCGTGCTCAAACGTTTCAACCAAAACTGCGGGATGCACGAGTGGATACAAAGGTTTGGGGAAGGACACGTCTTTCCATCGACGGATACAAAAGATTGGAAGGACACGTCTTTCCATCGACGGATGCACGAGTGGATACAAAGCGTCTTTGTCATCATATCCGATCCATTATCATCGGTATGGATTTTCTCAATCTGCAAAAGATTGGAATCTAACACATCTCGGATCCAATGGTATCGCATGTCGATATGCTTGGACCTGGAATGGAAGGTGGGATTCTTTGCGAGATGAATCGCACTCTGACTATCACAATGTAGTCGATACTTCTCCTGTTCTTGACCCAACTCCTGTAAGAACTTCTTCATCCATAGGAGTTCCTTACAGGCTTCACCGATCAGAATGTACTCGCCTGCGTGGTTGACAAGGCTACACATTTTTGCAGTCTGCTCTGCCATGATACTGCTCCCCCTGCATAAGTCATCAGGTACCCCGAGGTTGATTTTCTGAGTCCGGATCTCCACTAGATCGCATCGGTGTATCCATCTAGCTCACTTTGCCATCACCAAAGCTTAAACACATCTTGGAGGTACCGCGCAAATATCCGAGAATCCATTTGATGACCTTCCCGGTCGCCTCTTTCCTGGTTTAGAGAAAACGACTAACAACACCAATCGTGCATAAGCGATATACGGTCTTGTGCACACCATTGCGCATATAAGACTACCATTCTGGCCAAGCATAAGGAATTTTCAGCATCTCTTCTTCTTCCACCTCGTTCTTGGGGCATTGTTGAGAACTCAACTTAAAATGACCCGCTAGTGGAGACTTAACTTGCTTCGCGTTATGCATGTTGAACCTCTCTAACACCTTCTCAATATATCTTTCCTGTGACAGCCAAATCATCCTTTTCTTTCTGTCACGGGAGATCTTCATTCCAAGGATTTGTTTTGCAGGACCCAAGTCTTTCATAGAAAAATACTTGCTCATCGCCTTCTTTAGATTGGCGATCTTCGTAGTATCACGGCCAACAATCAACATATCGTCAACATATAACAGGAGGATAAGAGATTCCCCGTCTGGGAACTTCTTCACGAACACACAGTGGTCTGCTGTCGTCTTCTGATAGCCATGATCTATCATGAAGGATTCAAACTTCTTGTACTCGCTCGAACTTGCTTCAAACCATACAAGCTCTTGTTCAATCGACACACAAGGTGCTCATTTCCATTCTCTAGAAAACCCTCAGGTTGCTCCATGTATATCTCTTCTTCCAAATCACCATGTAGGAAGGCTGTCTTCACGTCGAGTTGCTCGATTTCCATATCCATGCTTGCGCTGCCAAGCACAACTCGAATCGAAGACATTTTCACAACCGAGAAAAGATTTCATCAAAATCAATCCCTTCTTTTGATGAACCCTACACAACTAGCCGCGCTTTGTACCTTGGTTGTGAGCTATTTTCTTCAGTCTTTAACTTGAACACCCACTTGTTTTTGAGTGCTTTCCTGCCCTTTGGTAACTCTACCAGATCATACGTGTGGTTCTCATGCAAGGATTTGATCTCCTCTTGCATGGCTGCTTTCCACTCCTTCTGGTAAACATCAGTAATTGCTTCATCAAAGGACTCTGGCTCTCCCCCTTCACTAACTCACGCCCATGTAGTTGGTGATAGGGAGAGGAATTCGCCGAGGCCTTGTAGACCTTCTCACTTCATGAGGTTGCCCATTTGCCTCCAAATCATCATGGTCCTGTGGTGGGTCTGGATCATTACCACCAAGACCGTTTTCAGCGTCTCCCCCGTAATCATCATTCCTTGGAGGAGGATCTAAGTCAAGGCTCGTTGGACTTACTTCGTCAGACTTTGGTTTCATCTGCTTCTCAAAGTCTTCAATCGTCTGATCTTCAAATAATACAACATCCCTACTTCTAAAGATCTTCTTGTCTACTGGATTCCACAACCGATAACCGAACTCTTCTTCCCCATAACCAACGAAGATGCATTGCTTCGTTTCTTTGTCAGCTTTCTTTAAATCTCTCGGGATATGAGCAAACGCTCTGCATCCGAAGACTCTCAAGTTCTTGTAGGAAACATCTTTTCCTCAGATAGACTCTCTGCAGGGATATCACCATCGAGGAATCGAGGGATCGGTTGATCAAGTAGACAAATGCTCAGGTAGTGCCTCTTTCCAAAATGTTTTTGGAAGCTTAGCGTGAGAGAGCATAGATCGGATCCTCTCTCCAATCGTTCGGTTCATTCTCTCTGCAACACCGTTTTGCTGAGGTGTCTTGGGAACCGTCTTCTCGAGCCTAATTCCATGACTTTTGCAATACTCTTCAAACGGACCCCGATATTCGCCACCATTGTCTGCTCGCACACACTTTAACTTCATACCAGTTTCTCTCTCAACTTTGGCATGGAACACTTTGAATGAATCTAGAACTTGGGATTTGGCAGCCAATGCAGATGCCCAAATCTTTCTAGAATGATCATCGATAAAAGTCACGAAGTATAATGCACCATCGTGTGACTTCTCGGTCATCGAACAGACATCCGTGTGGACTAAATCCAGCACGCGGCTTCGCCTTTTTCGAGGTGTTCTCTGAAATGACACCCTATGCTGTTTCCCAGCCAAACAGTCAACACAGGGTTTCAGAGATACGCCTTTAACTTCAGGGAGGATTTGTTTACGGGCGAGAATTTGCAGCCCCTTCTCACTCATATGCCCGAGCCTTTTGTGCCAAAGCTCGGTTGAGGCTTCTGGTCGAACGACATTTGCCTCTCCATGACTCACCTTTGCCTGAGTCATGTACAATGTTCTCTGCTTCTTTCCTCGAGCCACGATCATAGAACCTTTGGACAACTTCCACTTGCCGTCACTTAGTTGACTGCAGTAACCATCATCATCCAACATTCCGGCTGACATCAGGTTCAACCGAATGTCTGGAACATGTCGTACATTCTTCAGTGTCAGCCTGCATCCAGTGTTAGTTTCTAAACATACATCTCCAATACCAATAATTTTGGAGGAACCATCATTTCCCATTCTTACACTACCGTAGTCTCCAGGAGTATAAGATGAAAAGAAATCGGCATGTGAGGTAAGGTGGTACGAGGCGCCAGAATCAATGACCCACGTACTGTCCTCACATGCGACATTTAGGTAACCATCATCACCTATGAAAAATACTTCATCACTGGCTGCAACTGCACTGGTTTCTCCTTGATTACCGTGATCCTCGTTGCCAGATTTTTCTTTGGCTTGATCACGTTTGCGTTGTCTGCTGCGTTACGCTTGTGGCAGGCCTCTTCTGATAGTAGCGATTCGCCTTGATTCACGGGCTTCGATCTCCCCCTGGAATAATCGCGTTTCTGCGATCCTCTGTTTTTACCTCTTCCACGAGAGGTTTCTGCAACATGAACCTCCACAGAGTGGAGTTGAACTCCTTTCGTCTTGCTTCCTCGTTGAGCAAGCTATCTTTCACAGTCGTCATTGTGAGATTTCCTTCTGGAACGGAGTTGCTCAAGGACACCACGAGCGTTTCCCAGCTATCCGGGAGGGGACTGAGAAGTAATAGTGCCTGAACCTCATCAGCCAGACTTATCTTCATGCTTGCTATTTGATTTAGCAAACCTTGATAGTCATTGAGGTGCTCCACCATGCTACGACCGTCTTTGTACTCTTGTCTCACCAGTCGTCTGACCAGAGACGCTTTGTTTAGAGCCGTCTTGCGTTCGTACATGGACTCCAATCTTTTCCAGAGTATATTAGCCATCGTATCACTGGCTACATGTTGGAAAACACTTTGATCGATATATTGTCGAATTAAACCAACCACTTTTCGATTAAGTGTATTCCACGCATCCTCCGTTTTATCATCGGGCTTCGTCGAAGTTTCGACGACATTGTACATATCCTTACAATAAAGGATATCCTCCATTCTTGGCTTCCAAATTGGGTAATTTGTCGCCGTCAATTTTATCATGCCACTAATAGTGACCGTATCCTCGATTTTAAAATTTTCACTTAAGGATATAGAGCTACCAGAGCTCTGATACCACTCTGTTGGGGTAACAGGCCTAAATTTAGAGTTTAGCGGAAGCTTAAACCTGTTACTGTTTTAAGTGTAATTAAAATGAAATTTGGCGATTATGATAATAAAATAAAATACGTCAAAAAATAGAGAATAACGACACACCGAATTTTTACGTTTGAACCCTCAAAATGGTGAGGAGTAAAACCACGACCTCTCGTCCTGAGAAAATCCATCCACTATAATAATAATGGGTTTACAATGACTTTCCTAGTATCAGTAGGAGATTACAGATAATTTCACCATTTATCCAAGATAGGCCAGTGGACCCCTTAGAAAAATTACTCTAATTTTTGTGGGACTCAGTGGAGAGATTATAAGACTTTCCGACCTGGATAATCAGACTACAAGTGATTATTTGAGTAGTACCACAATTACTCTCAAACTCTCTGTATTTTACACTCTTAGTAAGTGGCTCTTACTTCACTTATTAGCTTATGTGTTTTGCTGGAATTTGTTTTTGGGATGTTGATTGTAATAATTTGCAAGGCTTTGGAAGGTGGTATTTATAAGCCTAAAAATGCAGTACACTTTTGAATTGTGGTCTCAAAAGTCTTCAACCTAAAGTCACACGCATACCTCTTCAACTTCCCATACCTCTTCAACTTCTAGCTTTTCATCATTTGTCCCCTAGGAGGGACCCAACAATATTTAACCTATTATTATATCTTAAAATGTCTCATCCAATTGTTTAATATAATTAGACATTCATTATTAATGGAAAATGAATGTGCAATGAATCTATATGCATTGTAGCCAATTGTTTTACGTTATCTAAAGGTGTAAGTCTTGTGTGAAGCAGATGGTTCTTGTAGAATCGAATATTAGTTAAAGACAGTGGGGAAGAAAGATTTTCTTCCCAGCATCACTTTCGCTAATATTAATGGCCGTTCTCATAACAATTCTGCTTCATACATGGTAATTATGTATCTAAAGTGTACCTAATAAATTTAATCAATTAAACACTACTTAAATCGATTCTTTAATTTCCCTTAAAATTATTATGTAAAATATGTGAAACGAGAAAGAGGACCAAGTGACATATGAACATGCTTTTATGTTGATTCGTATAAAAAAACATGACAAATTATTTTAAATGTATCAGTAAAAAATTTGAATCGATCAAAATGAACCATATAATAAAAGTTTTTTAATTTACAAATACCGTTAATTAACCTGTGCATCGCACGGACATTAAAACTAGTAGTGGATGATTTATAAAGAAAGTACTCCTAATACGACTTATTAGTAGACATTGTTTTCCTTTCTATTCCAAAGCCAATAACATTTTACATAATACTATAGAGGCTTACATTTCATTATTTCATGGTTCCTAATATATTTATAAATTATTATTATTATTATTATTAACCTATGCAATTGTTTGAATTTTTAATTTTTGGATTGATTACACGGCATTTAGGCATATACTTATCACTTTACTTGACATTTATCTTTTGGATTGTATCAAAATAATTATATCCATTCTAGTAGTGAAAATTTGAATACCTTATATTGCTCAAAATAAAGTAATACAATTTCTTTTGGTCGAAGGATAATGATTATACTCCATATATTACAAATATAAGTGAGATAACGCGAGTATACACTCAATGACCTTTAGTAAAACATGTACAAATATAAATGCACAAAAAAATGATACACTCAAATGTATATACATTCGGGTATAATGATACTTTAATGTGACACTTATTTAATTTGCTTCTTATATTATATGTATATTGTGTATATTCGGTAATACGTTAAGACGGAATCGAGCCCTTGCATATAATTAATCTCTGCTTTCTTCTCTAATTTCCCCCATTTCATCATCATACATACATATCATGAGACATGAGCTGGTGGTGGGCAGGTGCTATTGGTGCTGCCAAGGTAACCTCCCCGGCTCCCTCCGTTTAATTAGAAAGTTTACGTTTGCTTTATTTCGTGACCAGGCCAGTATTTTAAACAAACCTCAAAATTCTATAGATGTATTTGTGATTTATTATGTTAACTTTAGCTCATTTATTCATTTCTAACTGTTATTACTGCTTCAATCATTGGATTGGATTTAGCTTAATTACCAGATATGGTTTGATATTCATACCACATGATATCGATTGAATATTTGTTGTCGATCACACTTCATTAGTATTATTGATTGATTGATTTAATTCAAGATTTTTAACTTTAGACGAGTATTATTGATTGATTGATTGATTTAATTCAAGATTTTAAAAGAAATGTTATCTCAATCATTAAAGATTTATCAATTTTAGATTAAGCTGATGTGTAATTTATGATCTGCACAAGAAATTAGACGATCCAGATGATTTACAAAAACCTACCCGAGCATAGCTCTGATTATCGGAGTGACGGGAATAGTGGGTAATAGCCTGGCAGAAATTCTCCCACTTTCTGACACTCCGGGCGGTCCTTGGAAGGTTTACGGGGTGGCCAGAAGACCTCGGCCTAATTGGAACACGGACCACCCGATTGAATACATCCAGTGTGACGTTTCCGATGAAAATGACACTGTCACTAAGATCTCCCAGCTTACTGATGTCACCCACGTGTTTTACGTCACATGGGCGAACCGTGTCGAACTAGACACGAAGATAGCAAACCCGAAAATGACCCAACCCAAACCCAACCCGGTTGACCCATTTGCCAGGTGTACGAGGAGCATCAAAAAGAAATTTCAGTGTTAAAAATCTGTGAATTTATATATACACAGCAGAATTTGTGTAAATTACAACACCCGTCACTATCTCGATGAACAGCTGAGAAACAGCATAACAAATTGACTGAAAAAAGTGACTGAAAAAACTGTGGAATTTAGTGACAAAAAGAGGGCAACCGAAAGGAAGTAATATCAGCTGTTGAACTTTGCCTATATTTTAAGAGTAAGGAAACCGTGTATGATACTTTGGGTGTCAAAATTGTTAGCTACGAAAGCAGCAGAAATTCAGTTGAATTACTAGGGTGCCATGAGCCCTTCGATTGCGTCTGAAAGCGATCGAGCCCAATCCACTTTGAATAACAAAGTTTGAAGCGTTTGCATCACGCTGTAACCTGGACCAAGCTCCCGTTGCCAACCCTGCAATAAAGACATATTATTAAGAAAAACGGGGGTATCATAGTCACAAAACAAGGATCAACGGATGTGCTACGATCAAGAAAACATAAAACATCCCCGATATACATTAGAAAACCAAGTCATGGACAGAAACGTATTAACGTTGCCGTTTAACAACCATGAGACATGTAGACGAGTATATGTTTTTGTTGCTGGCTGGTACCCAATAAAACAGTGGGAGTAACGTAATAACTGGTTGGAGGTGCTAATACTACATCCCCATGTTTTGGGTTAACTTCACTTTATCGCCACGAGGTTTCATAAAGAGAATCCTGAGTTGGTAAAGCCCAAGGGCCAAGGCCGAGGTTTGAACTCTTTTTACTTGATTGACCCGAGGTTTGATAATATGATACTTCCGTGATTACATGTTCTGACATGGTTGAATTTTCTCGTAAGTGAAATGAGATTTTATGCATGGAAATGTTGAAGTCAACATCAACTAAACTACCAAGAGTGTTTTTTCACAAAAGTTTTTACTCAACACATATTTTATGAAGCATGAAAACATATCTGATCTGCTTGCAGTCGTCGTCACACAGCTATAAAAGAAAGGTAACCTAATTCAATTTGAATGTGATACTCCGTAACAATATGAGCAAGAACTTACTAGAGTATGGGATTCATAAATTTAATGTGAAATAATACAAAAAGGAAAGGATTCCCTGATCTTGGTTACGATAAAGCCATGAAAAATATGGATTCTCCATTTCCCTCCGACCTAACCTACACTCTAAGGTTAATTACGTTCCTTCCTCCCTCTAAATCCCGTCACCAGAACAAAGCTTTAAAAGATATTATTATTTTCGGTTTTCTTTTTTTCATAAAGAATGTATGTAGTTAACACAGAGCAAAAAACATCTTCAAATTAAGAAGCATTATTTGCCTCAAAAGACAGACAATGGAGTTACCTCAAGGACCAAGGTAGTCACAATAACGGTGCACACGTTACCATCGACATTAACTTTGTGACGCCTAACTTGCTCCAGTAACTGTTGCATAGCATCTGCGGGATGAACCAAGTCACCTTCTGAAGTAGCCCAGAAATCAAAAGACTCCTTAACCTCCTGCACAATAGTTGCAAACATAGGCTGAATCCCGTGCGCACAGATTATAAAAAAAAAATTGCCCTATCAGAATTATATGAATCCTATTCTTGCGGCTATCTTCGCCTGCAAATTTTGGTCGTCCATGGATACGGAATATGGAACATTCAAACTAATTACTTAGCGGAGTAATGGCACATGAGTAACTCCTTCATCCCCTTAGCTTACTTTAATACTATTACTTAAAATTGCCACAAATGTCTATTAGTTTTCTACGATGACAGACTCCATAAGTGATTGGATATAACCATGGAGGGAGCAAGATACAACGAAGTACTGTCTTGGCTTAAAATTACACGCCTTTGAGATGCTTGTACGCATTTGGCGCTAAAGAACGCGGCATATAGTTTCCAGAGAATAGCTCCCTGTTCTCCTCAGAAGTGTCACAGCTTACAGCCCCGTCAAACGAATATATAGCATATGGATACTGATGCGGACTAGAATACGAGTTCTACATTACATTTCCTATTAAGAAGCCCCAAACATTTGATTCCCCATAGGATGGAGAAAACATAAGGTTTTCCGTTCATCTTCATTCGACCATAGGCACAAACCTTCAGCCCAGAAGAAAGAGCAAACTTATCTTCCTTTGAGCTTGGTGTTAGTGAATAAGTATAAACCATTAGAGAAAAAGGGAACTGAAGAAGATAACATTTGTACCGTACCCGATGGAAAGAAGAAATAGGTGTTATAGCCGCACTCTATTCCGCCAATAACATCCAATACTACAGACGTATATCAGTGAAACCTAATAACTCAATGTACAGGAAAACTGATAAAACAGAAAACCAGGGTAAACCAGCATCAAACCTGGATGAAAGCCTGTGGATTAGGGCAATTCTGTTCCTTTGACATTTGGAGAGTGCGCTCAGCTACCGTGCGGCCATCCCGTCGAGCAACAGCCTTGAAGAATTCCAGCAAGGTAACACGATCAGTCTTAGCAAGCTCAGCAGTCATGCCTACGTCAATGAAAATGACATGAGGCTTTGATTTTGACTTCCGCTTTTTCTTTCCTTTCACTCGAACGAGAATATTCCCAGGATGCATGTCGGCGTGGATGAAGTTATCCACCTAAAAACCATAAAAGGTAAGTTGCCAAGCAATGACGGCATGCGTTGGAAGACTAATGATTAAATGGCGATAAAAAGGCTAGTCACATGTTATCATAACATCTACAACATCATATATGAAAGATTTCATATAGGGATGATTAACCGAATGACAAACTACATGAACAAAAGAAAGACGGTTTTTGATGAAAACAATTAAGGATGCATAAGTTAGTTACCAGGAGCATCTTGAGAAGAGCATGAGTACCAAGGTGAGCAAGTGCAGTTTTAAAGCGTTCATTCCCATCAAACCCATCAACATAGTGTGACACACTTTCTCCGTGCTCAAACGTTTCAACCAAAACTGCGGGATGCACGAGTGGATACAAAGGTTTGGGGAAGGACACGTCTTTCCATCGACGGAAATTATATATGAACCGATTCAGATGAGCAGCTTCTCTGGCGAGATCAACTTGTGACAACATGAAAACTGCAAACTGCTGGACACTTTCATCTAGTCGCAGCCACTTCAAAGCAGGAACAAACGTGGACACTTTTGCAACGGTGTTGATAATAGCAAAGTCCCTCCTGATTGATTCACCAACTCCAGGATGTCTGACTTTCACTGCAACTTCGATGGGTTTAATTGCTTGACGGGGATATCGATGGCGCACAACAGCTCGGTGAACCTGTGCAATACTCCCGGATGCAACAGGTTGTTCTTCGAAACTCTCGAAAATCTCAGTGAGCTTACGACCAAAGGCTTTTTCCACAGTTTTTTTTGGTGTATGCAAAACTGTGTTCTGGGGCTTTTGAATGGAGTTTGGAGAGCAGCTTTTCTAAGATTGCCGAGCATGAACACTCTGAAATTAACAAATGAGCATTCCTACATATGAACGTACATGGTCTCCTAGAGCTAGTATAGTATATTATTATCAGCTCAAAACTAACAAAATTCATAAAACACCGTACAAAACACGACAATTTCACAAAATCTCATATAAGACGGAATCACATACTAAATCAATCTACACCTAATGAAGAAATTAAGATGGCAGACATAGTATCAAAAGCTTAAAAAAATGTACATTGACCCACATACTACAAACACCAATCAAATTTAATACCCAATTCAAACAAATACTAACAGTTAAAATTCACAAAACCCAATTATATCAAATGAGAAATATAACATGGAAAAACAAAATTCAAAAAAAATTTTAATACCCAGAACATAAAATAGGTATAGAAACAAAATTAATTGCAGAAATGATAAAAAGAAGGGACCTTGACATTGAAGAATTGATTGAAAAGGAGGATGAACCCTAAATCAATTGAAATGGGTTTTTTTTTTCCCACCCTAGTGATCTGGGTTGAGCTATTAATTTAATTAAGAACAATGATGACACACAAGCAAATTGACCCATTTTGCGTGCTACATCATCAAATCGACAATCTCTACTTTGTGCTTCATAATTATGGATATTTATCTCATTTTGTGATTTCTATTGTAACAACACGGTATTTCCGTCTTAATCTTACAAGGGTAAAATATTTCTTTTACTTGCACACATGTAAATAATTTGTTTTTCCCTAAACATTTCACTTTTGTTTTATTCAAAATACTGGACTCGTCTTAACTTAACATGGATACACCCGTTTTATATGAAAAAAATTGTGTTTTATATTGGAATACTAAGTATAATATTTAATTTCACGATCGAGTGAGGTTGGTTTTATTGAATTGTGTTTTCCATTTCACTTTTACACGGTTTGTAATGTACTACTCTGTACTTTGATCATATTAGTCTTCCTTTATATACAATTATTTTTTATGCTGAAAGTAAAATTTGTGAAGACATTTGTTTAGTATCTTATTATGGTATGGAGTATAACAATTCTTTACTTGTGTGTAGATCATCAATCGTTTAGATATTTTGACCGTTTAGATCATCAATTGTATTTTGTTTCAAAAGTTTTGTCTAAGTGAGACACGTAACGAGACATCAAAATGCCACAAAGGATCGGAACTCATACAAGGGAAGGTTTTACGATAGAGAATATTTTGATGATCATATCAACTATACTCCTTTTATTCAATTTCATTCATATCATTTACCCTTATCACGTTTGTCAAGGCACATATTGGGACGAGAATATATACGAAGTATAATTTTGCATTATTATAAATTATAAAAATTTGATATTCTTGTTGTAGTCGTAAAGACGTATCATACAAGATCTTGCTTGACTATATATGTTTTCGTTTATACATTGCTAAAATTTATGAGCATTATCTAGTTAAATGAATAGTGCTAATTTTATCTTAGATCATATTTAATGGTATTTTTTCCTAATAGGTTACAACTTCCAAGCAATAAAGAATTTTTTTTTTGAACTGTAAACCTAAAAATGGTTGGTGGAGACTTCGAGGGAGATAACAACCTATGAGTTAACAACAGTAAGTCTTTTGTGAGACAAGTCTCACATTAATTTAATGTGAGATTAAAGTACAAATTGTAGTTAAAAGGATACAAAAACATGAAACAAATCTACTAAAGTCACTTATAGGGGTACTAAAATTTTTTAATAACAATTAATCGTAATTATCTCTAAAGTGATACAAAAAGTATATAATCGAGTGCAAATGAGTCGACCTTACAATAATTTATTGTAAGGTCCAACTCACACAAGAATTTGTGATGAGCTAATTGGTTAAAGGTAAATGAGATATGATAGATAAAAATTAATAGGGTTATTTAACAAGAATAAACCAACCTTTGGTCGATCTTCCATAAATAAACCTAACTACATTTAATCCCGTAATAAACCCAAGTATGTAAACTGTCTTCCCTAATTAGACCACCCCCATATTTTACATGCTACTAACCTGTAATCACAAGTTATCCTTCCAAAAAGTTTTAGCCCCTACCACCACTACCATTATCTACTCCTTTCTCCCTACCAAAATCTCACCATTGATAACCACTAACCTTGTCGGAAAAAAGTTTGACTTCTACCCTCTCTCTCCCTCCATGCCATCATCACCACCGTCGTCTTCCTCTGAATTCCTCTTCCTGTGAAAAATACCGTTGTTCGATGGAGGAGGTCGGGTTTTCTGGGGTCGAGATTGATTTTCCAATGGGTGAATCGAAGTTTCAGATCAAAGAGGTGAGGAAGAGGTGTCCATGGCAAGTACGACGGTGGTGGGTAAAGGCAATTTCCGACGAGGGTGAGGTGGCCACCATGGTGGAGGGAGAGATGAGAGATGTTACTATGGTCACTATATTGGTTGTTAGGGCCGTGGTTATTGTTGAGAGCTGCTATTATTTTAATCTTGTTGACTAATGGAGAAAAATGGAGTTTAAGGGGGACTTTTGATAGTAATTAAAGTATTAATGATTTTTAGATTAAAATTTTACCGGTTTAACAGGTATTCGGTTACTAAGTGCAATAGTGGAAGAAGTTGTAAATAGATGAGTTTATTGTGCGATTATTTAAAGATTGGTTTATTATTGACAGATGAGTAATAGGTTGGATTATTCCTGTTAAATGTTCCAAATTAATATGATATTTTCCACATTTTATAACCACAAATTTAAAAACTCTCACATTTTGTAATGTTTATTTAAAATATTTCACCTTTTAAAAGCATTTTCTTAAAAACTCCCACCAAAATGCATTTATTTGTGAAAATTAAAGATTTTTTTTAACTATTTTCATTATGAATGTAATCTATCGTGCAATTACACTCAAAATGTGAATAGAATAAAATGAGGTGAAATTTTAAAGTTTTTCTATGTGAAAATAGACGTTTAATATGGTTAAAATGAGGTTTTAGTGAGAATTTTTGAGAATTGTTTATAAAAGGTGAGAGATTTTAAGAAAAAATAGAAAAGGTGAGTGTTTTTAATATTGTATTTAGAAAAGATGTGAAATAACAATTAATCCTAAAAATTAAAATAATAGATGATGTTATGGGTTGATATGAGTTAGAAAAGAATGTAAAGAGTATATATGTTGAGATTGTGAGTTAAAAGATTTGAAGAATAAAAAATTATAATTTTTTTTTTATTTGGGTTGTGTATTACAAAAAAAAGTCACTAATAAATGTGGTCTTACATGTGAATGGAGTTGAAGTGTTGAAGGATGGGAGTAACAAACATCAACCAACAAAAATAAATTGTACCCAAGGACCCATCAGCACTTAGATCAACCGGTGAGAAGTTAGGTTGCATGGACACTTCTTTAAATATGTCGGACACCGACACTTGTCGGACACTTGTAAAATCGTGTCCGGTTTTTTTCAATTTATTTGGGGCCGTGTCGGGCACAATTTGTAGTATTTTAACACTCGTCGGACACACGTAATGTTGTTTTCGTGTTCCCGGACTTTAATAATTGACAATGTTGTAGGTTTATGCATGGTAGCTACCTAGGTTGTAGGAACACGACATAAAAGGTCTTGGATACACCTTAAGATGGATCCCCGACTTTCAAACTGTAAATTCCTTTTATTTTAACATTTATATTGGGTTTTTTTTTTGCGGTGTCTCGTGTCCTAATAATTTGAAGTGTCGTGTCCTGTGTCTCGTGTCCGTGTCCGCTTTTGTGCAACCTAGATGAGAAGTTGTTTTAGCTTAACCAAAGCTCTCGAGTTCGAGTACTGAGAATGCAGTCGTGTTAAATCTCGTGAGGGAGAGCTTTACCGCCATTTAGTGGTCCTACCCGGCTTGAATCCGGACTACACTGGATGGTATACATTAAAAAATAATAATAAATAAAGTTGTGGTTCAAATGTGATCTTTACGAATATTAAAGATAAGTGAATACTGTACACTAATTCTTGTATGAGACGGTTTTACATTAAAATATTGTAATATCACCTTATTTGTAGTCATTCATATAGGTTGTATCATTTTCAGTGATAATTGTGATACCATATTTTTGTAACCATTTTCATACTATATGATTCCTTTTATTAATAATTGTAACAATATTTTTCAATACCTATGTCAGATAGTTTAGTAGATCTATTTTATGTTTTTGTATATGTTTAACTGTATTTTGTATAATTTGACTCACGTTAATGAGCGTGACACCGTCTCACTGAATCATAGGAGACTTACTCGAAGAGTATAATGGCAAACTAATATAGTTTTTTAGTAAATTAATCATCTAAATTTGTGTTTATTTTTTTTAAAGAAAAATCATCTAAATTTTAAATCCTAAATATTAGGAACTTAACAGAATTATTTACTCGGTAGTCGGTACTTGTTAAAATTAAAATAACTTGAAGGTAGTAAGGTAGGATGGCCATTTGCGTGGCTTAGCCCGACACGCAAATGGGTGCTGATTTGCAGTAAGAGTCCGGTCCAACCCATCCAAGTAACAAACCATGACTTGTTAGGCCCCGACCCATCGCCCACCGGACCTTTCATTTTAAGCTAAGGTCCCAGTCCAGCCTGCCGAAGTAACGGACCATGACTTTTGAGGCTCGACCCGCCGGACCTCTCATCACGGTTATCACCCTAAGGGTGTGTTTGGATAGCAAAATAGGAGGGAAATGAAGGGGAGGGGAAATTAAATGAGGGAAGGGGAAGGAAGGGGAGGGGAGGGGAAATGGTGATGTTTGGATACCATTTTCCCTCCAAATCTTGCCTATTTTGGAGGGATTCTAATTAGGCTTTGAGGAGGGAAAATGGATTCCTCCAAATCCCTCCCCCCTCATTTATTTCCTTCCATATTTTGTATCCAAACAAAGGAAATTTAATCCCTCCATTTCTTTCCCCTTCCTTTCCCTCAAATTCCATCAATCCAAACACACCCTTAAAGTCTAGCTATGTATTACAATTTCATGGCTTTTTCTGCCCCCTCTGGTCTCACATATTTGTAAAATCCTTCATTCAAATAAACTACAAAATGATACATTCTCACTTAAATAACAAACAAAAAAAAGTAAAAATAAGAATATTATACCCTTGTATGAAACCAATAATGAGTCCGAGATGCTAAAAACATAATTGAATGCAGCGTTGACGAAAATCGTGTCAACAATGTTGAATTTCATCAACGCTGCACTCAATGATGTTTTCGCAATCTGGGGTGCGTAGTTGACAACACAACGTATAATATATAATCGTATAAATTGGCATAGCTTGAATTGTTATGCTTAAGATTCATGGATGTGAACTACGGAGTATAAGAAATTTATATAGACTAATAGAAATGTGCTGAAATTTGTGTAGTACTCGTACTTAACTAAAGTACAGTGTACGTTTGTACTGCATTACACTACATGTCCTTTAATTGGGAGTACAATGATGAATGGAGCTACTTAATACAAACTACGGAGTATAACAAAATTGAGTCTTTTTGCAAGCAATTCTAATTTTGTTTTCTTAGATTATCTTATTTTATTCAATTTCACCATCTATTTAAAAGATTATCGATAAATTTTGACTTCATTAGTCCACTGTTAAAATAAAATTTACAGAGTAATTAGGAAATACTCCCTCCATTCAAATCCAATGGCATCCCTTCTCTTTTCACACTTGTCGAGACGCATTTTGTAACGACAATATCTATAGTTTTATATTGTATAAAAATATAAAAATTTGATATTAATATTCTACTTTTCAAGACGAATAAAACAATATCTCACATGACTATATTTTTATTTATATATTACGAGTTATTTCAAAGATTCTCCGCCTTCATGAATAGTACTGAAAAAGAAGGGATGCACTTGGATTTGAATGGAGGGAGTATAAACTAATACTCCATAAGTCCGTAACAGAGAGTTGATAGAAAGTAGCTAGAATAGTAGTAGTACAAAAAATATGCATTTTGTTGTGTACTACCATCATGTACTACACATTTAATTTGGGTACGTTTACGTAGATCTTTAAATTAAAATTTTTTGTCAATTGCTACCTAAAGTGTTGGTTATTTATTATACAATTACCTAATATTATTGAATTACATCATAATTGCCTATAGTTCTAAACTTTTTGTTAATATTTAGCAAAATGAGATTTTCGACTAATTCAGTCAAATTCCGGCGTTGAACTTTACCAATGCACGTGACATTTCTGACATTTTCGACTAATTTAGTTAAATTTTAATAATGGTAAGTCAAGTGCATAGGCAAAGGTCAACGTCGAAGTTTGACTTAATTAGCCACAACTATCATTTTGGTAGTTGTTAACAAGATGTCGAAAACTGTAGGTTGTTATGATTTAATTCAGAAATGTTAGGTAATGGTATGGCAGATGAGTTGAACATTAGACAACAACTGACAAAAAAACACTCTGATAATATCGTTTTATCATGTACACATTTATAAGGAGATAAACAAAATAAATACGAGTAGGATATTGTGAAAAGGCTTATTTTAAAGTTGAAATAAGATGTCTTATTTAAGATTTTAACTTTAACTTCCATAAAACCACGATCATTTTGGACATTAATTTTAGTTTACTTTGATTTGGTTTAATTCAATTTACTTCCCTAAAACATTGGACTTTACGCATGTTGATTAATGATTATTTTTTGCACAATTTTTTTTAACCCTAACCCCTTAAAAAATAAACATCGAGTCGAGGCGGAGAAATAAGTCTAAACCATTTGATTAGCTATGGTTACAAAATACAATGCTCTGCGACATTTTACTCAAAACCAACCTAATTCAATTCCAATTTGCCCAATACTTTGTCCGTGTGAGGGTTTATTTTCATCACCTTATTTTTACATCACTAATTCTTGTATAAGTCAAGATTTACAATAAATTATTGTAAGTCTGCCTCATTTTGTATCCGATTATATAGCTTTTATACTATTTAAATGATAATTATGATTAACGGAATTGATTTTCCGTATACGGATTTTACTCCCGTTGTATACTTTTTTTCATTTAGTTTCCAAACCCTACCCTTTTTTACTCCCATGGTATACAAATTCTCTCTTTTTTTTTCCCCAAATTTTCTTAATCAAATTCAATCAATTGCTCAATTATTCAAGTCTGAATTTCAATAAACAATTCAATGATGTAATAATCACTTTCAATTTCAATTATTGTCATTAAATTATCAATTTTTATTAATTCTAAATGGATTTAATTTAAAATCACAATTAGGGTTTGCATAAGGAATAATTTGGGGCGGCGGTAGGCACCGACTTAGGGTTGCGGGAGGCGGTAGCGGCGTCCGGAGAGGGTGGTCGGAGGTGGCGGCGTCGACGTGGGTGGGCTTGGTGGTCAATATGGTGGTGTAGTAAATTGTGTTAGTTTGTGAGTTTTGTGGGTAACTAAGTAAGACCGGTCACCGGCGAGGGTGGGACCGCCATGTGTAGCCGGCGGTGAACTCCGGCGTGGTGGGCGACCGGTATGGTGGTGATCGAACTCGGTGGTGGCCGGAGATGATGGTGGTCGGAGTAGCTTGTTGATTCATTTTTTTTTTTTTTTAATTTTTTTTGTATATTGTGAGAGTAAAAAGAGTATAGTTGGAAAATCAAGTGAAAAAAGTATATAACGGGAGTAAAATCCGTATACGGAAAATCAATACCCGTGATTAATTGTTATTAAATCTTTTTAGTAACTCTGTTAGTGACTTTAGTAGATTTGTTTAATGTATTTGTACCCCTTTAACTGCAATTTGTACATTTAGTGTAAGTTCAGTCTTACAGAAGAATTACTGTTTTTACATATACCTCTCATAAATACACTTTTATATTTAAAATTAAGAAAGTACTACCTTAATTGTATTTTATTTTGGAAAATACTAGCAAAATTTATATTCCGACAAATTTGGTCAATTTTCTGACGTTGACACTTGCTAACATGGAATCGTAATACTTCGTAACTTTTTTCTTCATTTAGAAACTACGAACAAAAGGAACAAGAAGAATAATTGAGAGAAAGAGATATAGGAGTTTAATTGGAAATAAGAGCGGTGTTAGTTAGAGACTAACACGAAAATTATTACGAGTCTATATAAGCGACCGGGTAAGCCGTCAACGTTGAAAATTTAACCAAATTTATCTGAAAAATAATTTTTGCTGTTTTTTTTCAAAATAAAAACAATAAAAGGTATTACTTTCTAAATTTTAAAAATAAAGATAATATTTCTAAAAGACATTAGATAAACAGTATAAATAATAATACCGTATTATTTTGGGTTTTTTGTCAGATAGTACCTTTTATTTAGGGTCATTTGTGAGATAGTACCTTTAATTTTTTTTTTTTTGTTATCTAGTACCTTTTATTTTCAAAATTTGTTAAAAAGTACGGAGTACCAAATATCAGAATCCGGTGACTAAAGTCAACTTTCCGATAGTTGACCTTCGTTTTCTTTCATTTTATTTGTTAAACACTACCTTAAATTTGTTTATTTTGTTAAACCTTACCTTAAGTCATTAAATTTTTCTATCAATTTCATATTTCTCATAAACATACAATAATTAACAATTAAACTAACCTAAATTGACATACACAACCCCTTTCTTCTTCATCTTCTTCTTCTTCATATTCTTCTTCAATTTAACTAATTATATCAATATTATCTCACCATATTCTTTCGCAATATTTTAAGGTTGACAATTTCAATTTGAAGCTTAAAAATTCAATTCTTTGAATTTAACTAACACTTTCACTACTTCCATAGTTTTTCATCATCATACCCACTTGAAATCTTTTTAATGTTTTATCTTACTTGATAACTTCAATTTTATCACTTTCCCCCAATTTTGTGAGGTTCGAAAATCCGATTTACACAATGTAAGTCACATTTGCGTTTTATTCTCGCGTAACACATGTTTGATGACGAAAACCGTTTTTGAAATTTGTGGTAAAAACATTAAAGTGGTAGAAAATTTGTGGGGAAAAGTTTGAATTTAGGATTTAGATTGAAAATTGATAAATTTGGGGGATTTTTTTTTGGGTAAATCTTATATTGAAGAGAAAGTAGAATAAGATAGGATCTAACATCGTTTATTAGGTTTCATTTGCCAAATAAAAATTATCACCGGAATATTGACTTTTTTAACCGGAAAATTAACTTTCATCGCCGGAATTCTTAATTTGGTACCTTTTAACAAATTCTGAAAATAAAAGGTACTAAATAACACAAAAAAATTAAAGGTAGTAACTCACAAATGACCCTAAATAAAAGGTACTATCTGACGAAAAACCCTATTATTTTTTTACAAATACCCAATTTAAAATTAACACGACCGAAATAATCCGACCCGCTTCCTAGTTCCTAACTTCCTACCCTTGGTAAGGGCGGTCACCGGCGGTGCAACCGTGCAAGTAGAAAACCAAACGAAAAAAATAACACTCAAGAAGAAGAGAAAAACAAAAGAAGAAAGAAGAGAAAAACAAAGAAGAAAGAATGAAGGAAGAGGAATTCAGAGAAAGAGTGAAGAAAACCTTCGGAAATCTCTTGACAACAATCACACCCAAACCAACACCTTCATCTCTGTCGGACCCACTTTGGTCTCTCACCGCCGGACACGTGGAGCGTCGTCAGTGGCGCCGCGACCATGTTTCCGACGACAGGGACAACAACCCTTGTGCTTCTTCATTCGACGATTTCGTGTCTTGTGCTCGTAAAAATTCCCGCAAAAATCTCGCCAATTATTCCAGGGAGTTTGAGCATCATGATGATGATAATCATGATGATGTTGATGAAAAATTGGGTGGTTTGGATGATTGGGATTTGAAGGGCTCTATTGGCTTGGATTCTACTCTTGATCATGAGGTAATTTCTTTTTTTTTTTTTTTTTTTTTTTTTTTTTTTTTTTTTTTTTTTGGAGTTAATTTGATTATTTCCTTGTATTTTTCTGATTGATTTTTGATGGGTTGTGGTAAAGTTTGTGTCTTTTGGAGCTCATTTGATTGTACCCTTGTGTTTTCAATGTGTTTTGTTTCAATTGATTGAAGTATTTTTCGTATGTTTTTAGAGTTAATTTGATATTTTTTTTTTTTTTGTTGATTTTTTTTACCTGATGACCTGTCCTCTTCTACCGGGAACATGAAAAGGGATCCTCGTGCTAATCGCATGGCTGCTGAGATTCGACTCAAAGAAGACGACGCAGAGGCAGGACTGCATGAAACTGCGCAGGCCCCTCCAGCAAATGCGGCGGAGAAAGTACCTGCTCCGTCATCAGGCGATGGCGTTAACGTGAAGCCTATATTGAAAAGGAAGGAGCATGAATCGACATCAAAGCCGTCAAAGCGTGTCACATTCGATCCTGAATTTGTAAATGAGGGCAGTTCCATTTTGAGAGCTAGTGGAATCACAAGTGCTAATATTCCTTTAGACGATTCACGGATTCAGCGTCAGTTAATCAACCCCTGTTTGACGAGAGAGTGAGCCGGGTTCCAGATTATGTTCGAAATCCTTCCAAGTATACACGGTATACTCTTGATTCCACGGACGAAACGAGTGATAAGTCAAGTGCTCAGAATTCCGTGTCTCGGTTTGATCAGGACGATCCTTCGACCGATCTCCCCAAATCAATAACCTTTGTTCCTAAGAAGAAGTCTGACTCTGCTAAAGCAGATGCTGCTCATTTTGAGTCGACAACCTTGGTTGCCAGTTTCGTAGATGAAAGTATTGAAGACGCTGAAGCTGATGATATTGAAGTTGGTATGTCTAAGAAACACGAGCGCCGCCAATATCGAACAAAGTCGCAGGCAGATGAACCTGAATAGACGATAGTCATCGCTACTGAGTCACCAAAAGGTGCACGCTTTTTACTTCACTTTCTTTTGAAACTTGTTGAATTCAGAACCAATGTGTACTATGATTTGTATTAATATTTGAGTATCAAGTTTTCTAAATTTAAAGCCATGAAATTTTGTTGGATCCTTTGGGTGCAGAATTTGGGAATATATTCTTGCTTTGTGGTTTTGGTAGAAATACCGTGGTGTCGAGTGTCTGGTGCGAGTTCAAAAGGATAAATTGAAAGTTCAGACTAACATAAACAGCTTATGATATAGCAAAATCGTATGTGCTGGAAGTTTAAAGCTGCTTGTATAGATTGCACGAAAGGTCTTTTATTAGAACTAGGGCTGCTACCTATCGGTATTGGCTCCTACGGGAGGTCAACACGGGCATTTTCTGGTGAACAGAAGTATTAGTTACACTCTCGTGCCGTAGAGTTAATTAATGGTACGAAGATCAGGGATTGATATCGGGCTGAAAATGAGGAGTTATATTGACAAGTTTGCTTCGATCCTCTACTTAACGAAACTGATCGCTTGGGTTTCCTGTATCTGTCAATGAAAATTCAATGCACGAATGAACTAGATGCAGACTGGAGCACCGGCAAAGACATCTCGCTAGAGCTGGCAAAGGAAGACGTGTCCGGTACAGTTTGGAATTTGATCTGAGGAATTGTTTTACCCTACTCGAGGTTAATTGGCCACTGATAACACTCGAAAATAATGATTTGACCTAGCCTGAACTGAACGACCTGAGGTGAATTGTGATTCGATATTCTTGCAGTCCAATTGACGACCCGATCATTCGATCAAAACCTATCTTAATAATGGGAAAAAATATTGTTCCCTTTGTTTCAATGAATTGTATGTTAACATTTTCATTTTTAGGATGATTTATCCGATTGTTAACATTTCTATTTTGACATTTATAAAAGGTCACACATACCATATACACTTACTTTATTCATCTTACATGTTTTACAATATAGGGTATTTCGTAATTTTAACTCAAAGACCCCTCTTCCATAAAATTGGTCCAAAAATAAATGTTAACAATCGAATGGATCAGAAGAATATCAATAGTTAACAACATAAGGAGATTAAACTTAGCTACTAAGTTTTTTCGACCTTTTAAACTTAGCTAAGTTTTTTCATTGTTTATCGCTTTGTTATATTCCTAGATCTGAGATGACGGATGCGCACAACCTTGTAAGGTCGGTGATGCAATGGTGATTTTAGGTTTTTTACCTGCTGACAAAAAAAAAAAAAAAAAAAAAAAAATAATAAAAGTGGCTATCAAAAGATAAAAGTACGTACATTTTGGCTTCGATTATATAATTGATGCAAACTTGTGCTAGGCCAAATCTGACCTAAGATCCGACATGGCCACAACCTATATGATAAATGCAAGTCGAGTCAATTTTATTTGAAATAACCCAACCGACAACCTGTAATCATCTACGGAGTATTTGTTAACCGCGTTTGAAACTTAGGTTGATTTTAATCCGCGAAAGTGGTAATTAAGCCCCATTACTTTGTCTAATTGTGAAATTAAACCCCTTAAGTTTCAGTTGGAGTGATTAGGCCCCATAAGTTATACATAAAGTGAAAATCAGCCCTCTAATCAAAATCTCATGAGAAATTAAATATTTGGCAAAAATTTATAGTATAAGTTATTTTAATATTAATAATGATACTTTAAAACAAAATAGAATAATTATACGGAGTTATTTTGAAACTAATTTAAATATACGAATTTTTTATAAGAATATGAAAAAAAAAAAAAAAAAAAAAAAAAAAAAAAAAAAAAAAAAACATTTTTCTAACAAAATGTTTATAGTCGGTAAATAATGCTTTTACAATTCTTAAAATTAGTTACAAGTAAAAAAAAAATACAAAACTAAATTTAATTTGTCAAAATTTGAAAGACCCTAATAATATACTCCGTGCTTTATTTTTGCTACTTAGAGTTTTTTTAAACAATAGAACAAAAATAATTTCTTTTTATTTAATAATTTTGAAATTTTCTTTTTTATTTAATAATTTTTATTACTTTTTCCTAATACAATTATTTAAAGAAAATATTCTACTTTTTTTTTATTTTTTTTATTTTTTGGTTTAAATTAGTATAATTTTGTGTATGAGATTTTCAATTTCTCATGAGATTTGAAATAAGGGGTTAATTTTCACCTTCTATCAAAGTTAAGGGGTCTAATTACTACCATTAAAATTTAAGGGGCTTAATCTCACGATTAGGCAAAGTAATGGGGTTAAATTACTACTTTCGCCGATTTCCATCTATCTAACTTATTACGGAGTATATCTATTCAGACTTGTTAAAGTATAAAAATGATCATAAATACTAGGGTTAATTGATAATTACCACCCTATAAGTACACTTTTTTAAAAATTAACACCCTATAAAAATTTCCTTAAAAATTATGACCACAATTGAGACATTTTTTTAAAAATTGGTACCCAAATTCTTATTTCAACCGAGTAATAGAATTTTTTGAGGAAATCTTACCTATTTTCTTAAAGTTTAATATTAGTTATCCAAAATATTCTTCATTTAACGTTATAAACATATGAGTTGACACCGAACTTCAAAATTAATCAACTTATTCATTCTACGACCAACTACATTTTTCAAGATATCGACATTACCAATCATTTGATCATGAAAGAAATAGGTTAATGGTGTTATATGAAAGCTTTTTTGAGTAATTCATATTAAATTTTATGAGATATGAAAGATTTCCTCGAAAAATTGTATTTACTTTGTCGAAATCAGAATTTGGGTACCAATTTTTTTAAAAAAGTCACATTTATGGTCATAATTTTTAAGGAAATTTTTATAGGGTGTTAATTTTAAAAAAAGTGTACTTATAGGATGGTTATTATCAATTAACCCTAAATACTACAAGTTACAATCAATCACCTCTAATAATATCTAAGAATCTACCATGCACAAATTACAAGTAATTACAAGTAATTACATGAATACTACAAGTTACAATCAATCACCTCTAATAATATATAAGTAATTAGTGCCACAAGTTACAAAAAAATGCACCAAGATTATAGTACTCTCTATTATTTACAACGTAACGTATATATGCATTACAATCTACTCAAAAATCACACCTTAATAGTTCTTCTACGAATCACAATTTTCCCTTGAGCATCATCTTCTATAGATCCCAAAACCTCCTCCGGCGGAACGCCTTCCCAAACCCGAGGTGTCTCCAAAACGTGCCCTAATTGCGCAAATTTATGCGCAACCCTATTACCTTCCCTATATACATGACTCATCATAAAGTTATCCAACTCATGTATCATCGCTTCTATGTGATTCATGTACTTCTTCGCCTCCAACGACTTCACGGGTCGTTTATCAACCACGTAGTTGACGAGCGCCTTGGCATCTCCCTCGAGCCAAACGTCGGACGTCCACCCGTTCTCGAGGATTAATTCGAGGCCTCGAGACAAGGCGGCTAGTTCTGCATTTGTACTTGTAATATTATTTTTGTTTCTAATTGACTCGGAATATCCTAATAAAAATTCTGCATTGTGGTCGCGGAAAACTCCTCCGATGCTTGCTTTTCCTGTTAAATGTTTTAGGGACCCGTCGAAGTTCAATTTCGTCCACCCTGCCTTCGGTTTTTGCCATGAGACCGGTATGGACGACTCCTTGTGTAGACTCCTAAGGAAAATGTCATGAAGTCGTCCATGGTTTTGTGCTAGAGTTTTTTGGCACCTTAAGAATCTTGTCATTGTTGTCAACATATTTACAATAATTACAAAACACAAACATAAAAAGAGTTACCCTTTACACTAATTTAATTACATGAAAAATAAAAAAAATGAACAAAAACAATTATAAAAATTAATGTAAGTATGTAGTCGATCGATTGTTAACGATAGAATCGATTCATTGATACAACTGAAATGAAAATTTAAATCGAGAGTTAGAGGATAATTTGCATGAAAAGCGTTATATATAGAGAAGTGTACGTGGATTATATAATAGAATTCCTTACGTAAAAGACATTGATTAGTTGGAGTATAGAAGAATAGAAGAATGTAAAGCATATACCCGAGGTTTCTTGTCTAATAATAAGGTGAATTCATCATATAACTAATAATAAAACTATATTTCATAATTAAGAAATATAATTATATATAAATAATATTGAAAATGATGATAAACACATGTAAGATTATTAGACAACTTCAAAGGGAAGTTGCGTAAATATATAGAGAAATTATTTTGTAATGGAAAACTGTTTTTATACACTACATTGGTGTTCAATTCTTTTTTTTTTTTTTTTTTTTTTTAGAAAAGTCTTTTAACTTCTAATTACATCACCAAATTTGTTGACGGTTAAATTTATTAATTGTAAAAATATAGACGCTAAATTATCTCCTAATCAATAGATATAAGAAGATATTTTATTGATTTTTTGCAAATTAAATCATTAGTTATTAGCTGAACAATTAGGATTTTTCTTATATAAGAATATAATAAGGTAAGACAACGAATAACATCTTAAACATCACTGTCACTTTGAAATATAGAATGTGAGTAATTTAGAAATTTATTTATGTACGGTGAAATTATATAAAAGTAGAAATTACGTGTCTTTGTGGTTTAAAGTTGTTTCATGCGAGATTTAGGCTAAGGACATCACATTTATTAAAACAAGTAGTGCACTTGAGTTCTTAACGAAATACGGAGTATAAAATAACCCTTACTAGGCTCGTATTGAATAAGAATCGGGCCACAATGGTTCGAGTTGTATCAGGTTCTACTTCATGATCAGTATCGTAAATGATTAATTGTCAAAAACTACCTTATAAATACACCTATTATAAAATACTACCTTTAAAATCATATTTTGACTAGGCTCGTATTGAAGAAGTCTCGTGTCTCCGGTGGTCAACATCAGATTTTGACTTTTTTTGGCCGAAAAATGAGTTTTGGTAGTGTTCTACATAAAAATATATGTTTAAGGTAGTGTTTTGCAAAAAAAATAATTTAAAGGTAGTGTTTTACAAAGAGGTGTATTTATAAGGTAGTTTTTGAAAATTGATCCTATCGTAAACTATAAATTCATGACATTAGGATTCCTAATTACGAAAAATAGATATTGTGATATATGATCATTATATAATCTTGAAATTATGACACAAGTTTTGACTGATTTTAATTTACTTGTCATGTTAAGCCATCCCTCTTCTTGTAAATTCGACTTCTATAATACGAGTAGCTTTTATATGTCCCGATAGATATACTCCTTGTATTCTCAACCCTAGCTAAATCCGGTTACAAATCGTTATCGAACTATATGTTATGTTGATCGCATTCGGCACCTACAGCTCAAGGTTGGGTTACGTCAACGAGCGAGAGACTCAAAACTCAGCTCTAGAACAAAGAAGGGTTCCGTACGTGACAGAGAAGGACTAGCAATACAAGCAGGGGCACCTATTGACAATTTTATTATTACAAATGTTTGTTAGAATATAAAATCGATGTTAACTCGCAACCATCAGATTAAACCTTCATTTGAATTGACTTTTGACAATGTTGGTGTCTAAACACGATAACAGATTAAAAAAAAAAAAAGCCAGTCTAAACACGATAACAGATAAAAAAAGCCTCAGACAGGCCAATCAAATAATACGACTCGCAAACAACTTTCAAATATGATACTATTGCACTCGATTATGGTAACAAAAGGTAACATAGGCAATAATTGAATGAACATAGAAACATGGATGTAATACAACAACTTTTAATCTGTACCAACCTTAAATCAACATCAAAGATCTTTTAGACCCGAAAAACCATATAAACTATTGACAATTGATATTGTTTGTATCAAAAACAATTCTTAGAACATTTTGTTCACCATGATATGATTCTTCAATTAGTCTTTTCCACTAGAATTTTCCGTTGCCTATAATCCACAACCAATCGAGGCAAACGCCGGTGAAAATCCCGGCTAGAAGGAAGAGAACCAGCAAATTCCCGATTGCGTTTTGCTCCGGTCCCTACATTGAGGTTTATAGGGTTTAATCATTGTCCTAACTTTGACGGTTTTATATGAAAGTACTGTGTGTCAATGTTAGCAGACGTCAATTGGGAGTTTGGACTGATGAATTCGTTGTTGATGGTTGTATGCATACGACGGATAGCTTGCTACTAGAATGTGACTAATGTAATGCTTAAGGCGGCCACGATAACGTTGGAAGTGATCCACTTTAAAACCCCCAAACGTGGTCAGTATAAACGTTAAAATAGTCACCTTAATCTTAAAGTATTCACTTGTTAGGCACAAAAAGACCCCACACACGATGAAATGGGTACATTGGGACAGCTGCGTATGAGGCCAATTAGAGTCGGATAAAGGAGACGGGTCAAGTACTACAGGTCGGATAAGTTTTGCTAGCTTGTAGCTTGTCCTCACTCATTGTCGAGACTCTGTCTAGTCATAAAGGAGACATCGAACTCCTAGTTCTAAAGAAGACATCAAATGGTTTCATATGAGTATTCATGACTAAAATTTCACAAAATTTAAGTCCTGATTTCGTACCTTGTAGCCCTTGGGTGCGGCAGTCATAACGCAAACTGTGAGATGACCATTAGTCAATCCCAACAATCCCACGAGCGCGATCATCCATCCTTCGCTGGCATATTTGGCCGTGAAATAAAACACAGGAACAAAGACGAAACGCGCTAGGATGGCCAATGTGAGTCCTTTACGCGATTGCAGGTTCAGGAAGCTTAGAAGCGGAGTGTACCTTCCGATCAAATCCAGAACGTTGTATGCAGCGATCAACACGAGGGGATACCTTTAATCATCATAAATGAAATCCGTAAGAGAACGCCACAGATTTGTTCAGATTTTGGTGAACGATAAAGGATAAGGAAAGTACCAGCTTCCTAAACCATGTTTTCCGGTATTTTCGTACAGAAAACCAGGGAATATCGACAGTGTCAGAACATAGATCAGATACAAATCAAGAAAATAGTCGCAGTTCTTGTAGAGCAGTTCCTTGGTACTCAAACGATCTTCTACTTTCACAGGTCCGTCAATCTGCACAAAGACCGATACATAACCCATTTTAGCCTATGCTATGCTCTGAGTTTTCGCACTGTCTCGTGTACCACATGTCCAGCACTTGACTTTATGCAAATGTGTGAGACTTGAACACTTCTTGCCAAAAACATGAGAAATTTTTATAAATTGTTAATTGTCATATTTTTCTAATGGTGTATGAATGAGTTGTGTACATAGCGCAGCAGAGAGGACGAGACTTGCCTGGTGAATACCGGCAGCAGCCAGGTCAGCATTGACGGTTTTAGAACCTTCTGAAGCGGCCTTTGAGCGAAAGTACTTGACGATTGGCAATTTCGGAAAATAGAAGGAATATAGCAAGACGCAAAGAAACTCAATTCCTGTCGAAATGGCCAAAAACAAGACTGCAGAAGGTAGAATTAAAAGTTTTAGTTACAACGATGACACACAAAACTCAATGGCAGGATAAAAAGATGAGAGACTGTGTTGTTACTTACTAGCACCCTTGCGTAAACCGTCATGCGATTTTTCGAATATGGCTTTCGTGAATAGCCTTAACCCCGAGGTCAATGCACCAGAAGCTGCCATACCGCCAGCGAAAGACTGAATGCAAACATCATAAAGTGATCACTGATCAGTCCATCTTTTCATAGACAAAGACGGTTTGAAAATGCACACTTAAACACGAGGAGAGGAACATACTTGCATGAACTCGGGCAACATAAATGACAAGTCGCCAACCATGCCACCTAGGACATGAGCGTCTGCAATCCCAAAAGCACCAACCAGAAGACACAAGCCAACATATTGACCAACGCCTCCTTTTCCTGACGTTGCTAAATCCAACTGCCATGATCAATTAAAAGAGGAAGTTCAGCATAAATCGAAATATGATGGTCTGGTTAGGTGCGGAGAAAGAGGTGGAATGAAACGTGGCGTACCAGTATACAACCGAGAGTACTTAGGGCAAACAGAATGAAACCAGCGATGATTCGCTTTCTAGTATCGATACGTGCTTCGTTGTAGGCGAGGATTAGCATACATCCAACGGCAAATGGTTGATACACAAGGGTAAGCACTCTTGAAGGATGATAGTCCTTCACAATAAAAACAGAAGCACAAAATCACTACAACGATAACATAACTCCATGCTCAGACTCGCAAAATTAATCGACACTACTTTGATGCCACGTCCTGAGTCTGAACGCCATTGCAACACCTAAACACTTCATTTTAGACCGGAAACACGAAACTTTTTCACTCTAAACAAAGTGGCCATCTTCATACTACGATAATGTGTCGTGTCAGACACTTGCACAGTAATAGCAAAAGAGAAGGAATAACAAACATACAGGGAAAACTTTGTAGTAGTAATCTCCAATGGTGAGCATACTGCTCCAGGACATGAGTGTACCCGTCCCTAGCAAAAAACATACAAATATTGCAACACCTTTTCCCTGACAACGATAACATCTCAACAAAAACATCAGACAAAATAGAGACCGTCATATGCATACGAGTCCTCGTAAACTTAATTTTATATCACCTTACCTCCAATCTAGGTGGAGTCTCATTTTGTGCTGATATTGTCATTATAAACTTCCTGTCATCATATTAAACACTTGATTATAATTTGTGTAAACCGATATATGATCAGCATATAACATAATCAGTCTACTACTCGTTTTGATATATTAAATCCGTCTACTGGTTAGAACAGAGGTAATTCCATATGTAGCAACGAGGTTGACAAAACAAAGAATATCACTTTCTTAAAGTCAATTAAATTGTCCATTGAAAAGCATATAACTTTCTTAAAAGCAATAATTACATACAGTGCGACCTCCATTGCAGTGAATTATTTACGACTTTTTAATTTCTTTGAGGGAAACCGAGGGAAAAGTAAATAAATGGCTGACAGAGAGAATAATATCCAATAGTCTATCGACTAAGACAGAAGGTATTGGATAACATCAAAATACTATGGCAAGGAGTTAGGGAGTGCGCCAAGCGCTTGCGATAAGCGAGGAGTTGCGAGTCCCGGGTTCATTTCCCGGGTGGGCATGTATGGTATCACCACGTATGGGGTGGTTTACGTAGTCTGGTGGTGATTTGAAATCGCGGGCGGGAGAATAAACCCCTCGTTACCCAAAAAAAAATAAAAAAAAAATACAACTTTATAAAAGCCAGTGATAGATACATATGATCTTTGATACTCGTCACCGTAAATATATAGTCTATTGGTTAAGACGGTGGTAATTGGTTAATGGTTAAATGGTACTCCGTAAAAAAGAACAACCAAGCACTCTAAAGAACAAAGAAAACCTAACTTTCTTGAAGCAATTGAGACACATGATCTTTGGCACTTGTAGGCTTGTAGCAAATAGATAAATTGACAATCTATATACGGTTTATTGGTCAAGACGAAAATAAATGGGCATAAAATAACCCGAAATGGCGAAATTTTACACTCTAGGAGTACAGAAATACGTGAGTCGTGACATATGAAATTCAACTGTTGTGTGACAATCATTAAAGCACGTACAAAACATAAAAAAAAAAAGGTGCAACTTTTACAGGCATAAAGTGAAATATTTTAAACGTGTCATTGACCATTTTTATAATCAATATAATCAATAAACAAAAAAAAAAAAAAAAAAAAAGGTAAGATCCCAGATTTAAGTCAAATAAAGAGAACCCAGAAAACAAAAACTAATCAAAATCAAAACTTTGCATGATATGAAGAATTAAATACGCAAAAACATTTAGGGAAAAATGAGAAATTACTGAGTGTAAATGATGTTTATGAAGGAACACAAGAGAGCAGAGAAGAGAGCAAAGTGTAAAGAGGAATTACAAAAGAGAGATTATTATATATATACGCATTTTTTAGTGTGAAAAATAATATAGTGTGAAAGTGATGTAATGTGAGATAGAGATGGATGGACATTATTAAATTGAATTTATGGAAGTAGATTCCTTAATTATGATAGTCTTGATAATTTGGGATTAGAAGATTCAATTTAAAGTTAAAACATGTGATTCAATTTGTGTAGTATGGCAGGATTCTCTATACTAACTCTACCGTAGAGTTACTCAATAATTTTGGTTTTTAAATTAGATTATCATAATAAACTTATTTAATTTTGATATTTTTCTTATACAAATATCCTCATATGAAAAGAAATTTTTAGGTGATTGATGAATTTTTTTTTTTTATTCTATGCAAGTAATGTGACAAAAATGGAGTAACTTTACGGTAGAGTTACTCCAAATATTGGTGCGATTTTTTGCCTTTTATACTTGTATTTGATGTTTGATTGATTGATAAGTACTCTGTTGCTAATGGCTTTGGGATATGCACTCCGATGTATGCTATCCGTATTAATTAATTGTTTACACATTTTTCTTTTATGTGGTGAGACATTAAGGAAAGTATAAACAATTAATCGAGACAGAAGAAATAATATGAAGTACGGAGTATTATTTTGTTACATACCACTGGTATCTTTATGTTGTATTCCCTCTATTCAACAACATTGTACGCATTGACTTTTTCATACTTATTGAGGCAAATATTAAAATGACAATATATTTCGTACATAATTTCACATTGTAAAAAATTATATATATAAAAAAATTGATATTCATATTGTAATCATAAAGATGAATCAAACAAGATTTTACATGGAAGTTTGCGTCCCTTTTTTTTTTTCCAGTAAACCTCTCCGATCGTTTGTCCGTGACGCTTTTTGGGGGATGCACTCTGCCCTGATTCAACTTCTCCCAAGGTTTAGAAGAAATTGGAAATTAGGCCAGGTCAAATAGAGCTTTACGATGGAGTATCTCTTCTCACGTCCTAATTCTAAAACTATTACTGTTAAAAAAAAAAAAAAAATATACTTGTGTTGAGCAAATGTCCTAATTTGCATCCTCTTACAATTCTATTTTCAACTAAATCTTAACTTATGAACTTCACGGGTTGTTTCTTAATTTTTGTTCTTAAAATAATTGCTTGAAAGTACATCATAATGTATAGTCGTAACATTTTTAGGTTTAATTGTGTATTTGTAATTTTATTTATTATTTTTTTTTGTTTTAATAATTTATTTATCTCTCCATTTTGAGAATAGATGTAAATGATTCATTTTCTTTATATAAATCTAAAACTTAATTTAATTTTGCTTTCAATGTTTTAAATAAAACCATTATTCTTCCAATTTCATGATTATTTTGGAGCACTTTATATTACTTCTTCCATTCCAATAGGTAGTATACATTTGACCATGACACGGTAATTTAGGTAGAAGAAAATCAAGTGGGGTAGACAATATAATTACCAAACTAACCCTACTTTGTTTGCAAGTGGGTGGTTGGGTGTGTACTAAATATAAGGTATAATAGTCTTTTAATTAAATAAAGTACGTACTAAAATAGAAATGTATATAATTGATTGGAATTTCCAAAAAAGGAATATATACATAACCTATTAGAATCCACACTACTACTATACCTTTTATATCCACACTCCATTCATATCCACACTACTACTATACCTTTTATATCCATTCAAATCCACACTACCACTTTCTATTTTCATCTTATATGGCCCACTTTATTCCTCATTCAAAACCAATTTTTAAATCAATTTTTAAACCAATTTTTAAAGCCATTTGCTTTTTGCAGTCGGCTCATTACTTCGCGCAGTCGGCTTTTCTTTTCACTAATTACACTTAGCGATTTTCCTAATTAATACAACTCCAAGTACGTCCCGTGCTTGGGTTAAGGTGTCACCTACAGTCCGCCATACGCGTATATTAAGCATTTAATGTACTGCATGTTGTATACCTAACGCTCTTCACGAGCATTTACATCATTTTTCTCCTCAACGGAAGGCAATCATATGCAATTACGACTACATAGACGCTCCTCGGCGAGCCCAAGCATAAGCACTCTGCAATATACACTTAACTCCAAGCATTTCACTCTTCATAGACACTCCTCGGCGAGTTCAAGCACAAGTATTTCACGAAACACATTCAAGCACAAGCATTACACGGACGCTCTTTCACGAGACCTACATGAACACCCCTACTCAATTATACACCTCACGCATACCCAAACATCTTACAAGCATATGCACCCCTGCATTTTAGCCCCTTTTACATTTCAACATGAAGACATTACAAGCAGCACCAGGCATCTGACGACACCAAGCGTATACAAAGGCACCAACAACGACAGTACAACAATCCCGACGAAGACATCCAGCAGGCCGGCAGGCCCTTATAGCATGCACGGACCGCCACGTCCTTAAAATGCGCACGCCCCTCCCCGCATAGCCCGGTTCGAAGTCCTCGTCTCACCCATGGACACATGCTTCGTTCCGCTGACTATATCGAGACTGTAATGGTCCGGATATGGTCGTGGAGTTTGACTTTCGCTCTAGTCCGAGCTCAGTCAAACTAGGGGCTCTGTGGATACCCATATCCGTACCCTCCCAAACAAAACCCTGTGATGTAACACGGACTTTTATTACGCATGCTTTAATGTTGACTTAAACGGTTCTAACTAATGTCGAATTCATTTTTGAGTCGTTTGAAATGTTAAAATGATTAAGGTCTCTTCACATCGCTTTAAATAAACGTTCATTTTGTCCATTTGGAGTCTAGCTAGGTACTTGTCCTGCTTCATTTGGCATGAGCTTCGCATTTGCACTACAATTAGCCCTTTTACATTAACAAGGCCTAATTCGGCATTCCTAAATCCCTAAATTTAGGCCCGGCGGCTAGATCTTCCCTTTAGCCTCCTCTTACACAAAATACAACCTCACGTGTTACCTTATTTCACAAAATCTATGCAAATACACCCTTTTCATTTTTCCGGGTCTCGGGCCCGAAACCGAGCCCAAACCCAGCCTTTGGCCCGCACTCCAAAGCCCTGAACATCAAAATATCTCAGAAATATCCCAGGCCTCTTCCTTGGCGAGCAAGCAAGGATTATCCCGTAATCTTTCTAAGATATAATCAAACCGGAACTAGGAAACTAAACAAAAAACCACACCTTCAAACCGCATAGCCTTATGCGGTTTGGGGTGGCAACCGCATAAGCCTATGCGGTTTGCCTGGGCAACCGCATAAGGCTATGCGGTTTCCTGGCTTGTTTTTATCCCCGGATTTCCTAATTTCTCCGAGGTTTTTTGTATATATACACCTATGCGACCTCGAAAAACACTGATTCCACAACCGGTTTTCGCTACAAACACACTACAAAACTCTCTCAAAGCCTCACGCACTCAAATCCTTGAGTTCAACACACCATCCCGTGTTGAATTCATCCTCCTTTTAAGTTCAAGAAGCGAAGCTCTGCCCAGATCTGAAGCGTTAGGACAAGGTAGGTACCGATCCACTTGGATCAAAGCTTTTTCTTATTTTCTATGGACTAACAAAGGGGACTACACTCTAGCGCCCCCCCTGGCTTTGGCACCCAGCGCGCTTGCACTCCAAGTGTTCTATTTACTTCGGGTACACTCCATATCCGATGACACGCCAAAGTCGCATAAGCAACCAACCCTTATAAAATAAACCAATGGACAATTGAACTTTATTTTATTTGCATGCATCTTGCACCTTCTTATTTTGCATTAAAATCAACTTAAAACAATGAATTCGACCTTTAACTGAACCGTTTTCGTTAATAAGTTAAACATGCTAAACTGAGGGTTTTAATCAATTTTTTTGCATCTGCATCTGCATTCTTTTACAAACTTTTTCGCACTTGAGGTAGCGATAACATTAGCTCAAATATCATCTTATTTGGATTGTTCTAGGTCAGTAGAGGCTATTTTTACATAGGCTTTTCTAAAAGGTTTTCATAAATCATTATTTGAATTACTCTTTTTCTAAAGTACCTACTTTAGAATCCATTCTGGTTTCACAAGCCTTAGATCTAGGGGTGTCGGCGTGCTCCAAAATCTAGGACATGTCTTTAGGCTTAGGACATGATAGCAGGTTCCTAATTTCCGCGATAATTAGGTGGCGACTCCAAAACAGTTTTAAAGGTTTTTGTAAATTAGTCTTTTTAACTTAAATGCGCCCTTAAGCAAGACGCCGAGTTGGGTCCCATTCGATCCCGGATTCCACAGGTTTGCATAGATGCACTAAAAAAACACAGTATTAGCGACGACTTTTGCGACAGAGTGTTTTCGCGGGCTAAATAATTGATATGGCGCCTTTGTTAGCGATGTAATTTGCGACAGATTTTCCATTGCAAAAACCGTCGCAAAGTTGAGAAAAATTGAAGTCCCACATCGGTGAAGCAAGTAAATTATACTCCCTCCATTCAAATCCACTCCCACCATGATGTCATTTTGCGCTTGCCGAGACGGTTTTTGTGACGAAAATATCCGTAGTTTCACAATATTAAATATTATAAAAATTTGATATTAATATACTATTTAACAAGACGAATCAAACAATATCACACATGACTATATTTTCACTTATATATCACTCACAATATCGAATATTCTCATAGCGCGTAAATAGTGTCAAATAATAAAATGGGGGGAGTGAATTTGAATGGAGGGAGTATAAGGTTTATATAGTTTGGTTATGTGGTATTGTTTGAGATAAGATGGCGAACTTATATGAGATTTAAATGATGCGGTGTAGGATTTTGGGATAAGTTATTTGAGATTCCGATAAAAAATTTTGCAAAGGGATAACTGTCGCAAAATTGTTTTTTAGCGACAAATCCATATCGTCGCAGAGGTCATTTTGCGAAGGTTTTAAGTGTTTTACGGAATTTTTATTCCTTCTCAAAACGCTTGTTTTTTTTCTTGAAGTGGGGTTCGTGGCGTGGGAAGGTAGCGGTGACATGGGCGTTACGCAGTGGTGGAATGGTTGGTCGGCCCGCAACAGATAGGACGACTAGACGGTGGTGGTCGTGTGGTAGTGGCGGCAATGTGTTGGTGTGATAGTTTGGTTGTAGGCTTGTGTATTAATAAACCATAAAATAAAAACAAAATAAAAAAACGATAAACTAACCAACAACCTAAACCACCCCACGTTGGCCACCATTACTCGACTCCACATGCTGGCAACCAACGTTGACCACCCAGATCAGCCAACGGTCAAGACTCCGGGGAGACCAACAAAGCCACCCACTCCACCACAATTAACAAACAACATCCAAAACACATACCACACCTAAACCTTGCCGCCAGAATCACTCAACCACCACCATCATACCGCCCATGTCGCTGTCTGCCACCTCACACCACCAACCCAACTACCTATTCTAACCCTAACCGGCTAACTATTGTAACACCCCGACTATTTTTAATTTAAAGTATATATACTTTATTTGGAGTTTACCATTTTAATTCAGGCAAATCATAATTGTAGCTTAAATCGGGTTTAGTGTGAGTCGGGTGTTACTTGGGCCTAGTAGACCAAGTTTGGATTAACATGTTTTGGCCCAATTCATTAAACCCAAGTCTATTATAATTAAACCTATATTAAAACTCTTTCTCATCCATTCAAAGTCAGTTACTGCTTCTTTCTCCTACCTCTCATCTATCTCTTCTCTCTCCTTAATCTCACCGAAAAAAAATCATCAAAACTCCATTAAAATACATTCAAGTTTCAATCTTTTTGCCACAATTCTCTCTTAACCCTAATTCATTATCTTTCCTCGGTAAAGTTTCTCTCTTTTATTGTTTTTAGCATAGTAATTGTAGAATTAATTATGATTATGTATTAGGGCATAGTTTTTACTGTTTTTCCTTTGTTTTGAGATCAAACTTAAGGGAGAAGAAAAGCTTAACGAGGAGGATACCATCTACGTTGAAGAGGAAGACGGCTAGGATCGTTCTGTGCTTTAAAAAGGTAATTGGGTGTAGCCGTAGTCGTATTTTAGCATGTGTGAGACCGTGTAGAGTCCATTAGGGTTGTTTGATTGTTGCCTGGTTGTGAAAGAGATGAACTTGCTATGAATTTTGATGTTTGGATTATCGGTTGTGTTGTTTGATGAGACAAGTCGGTCTCACCTTGTCGAGTCTATTGAAATATGATGCAAAGGTTGTTACTTTAGCGTTGTATGTGTGTAGGAGTGCTTTGGCATGAGTATTGTGTAGAACCACGAGTTTTCGTGGGTTTAGAGCTGATGCACGGGAAACAAATGCCTGTCCCGTCCGGGATAGCCATCCCGGTGCACCAGGACACCGTTCCCAGCCATCGGGACACCCATCCCGATCGCGACAAAGACTTTTTCGTGTCCTGAAACCTGGGCAGTTGTGACGGCGTCAAAAATTTTCTTTTATTCCTCGTGGCGAATCGTAAAATTACTCAATATTAATCTTGTTAGTGCATCGTTCACCATAGCTTGTGTTGTGATTAACTAAAGTAGGATTTGTTATGACGTATTGGAGTAAAAGATGATATTATGATAATTGATTTTGAGTTCGTCAAGTTGTATTGACTTGATTGTATGCTTGAGATGAGTGTGCGTACGTGCCCAGTTGGACACGTCCGTGAGGAGTTACAACGTCTTTTGTAGGACGGATACCGCCCTCTGGGTTTCCACGTCTTTTCTAGGGCGGGCCCTTTTGGGTTCTTAACTATTTTGTAGCGGCTAAAGAGTATGGTTATTGTTTTACCGTTTTGTAGCGGGAATTATCTCGACACTGTTTTGTAGCGATGGGTTTGGCCAAATTTAGACATTTGTTTATGGAATTTTGTAGTTCCGCCATAGGGTTGAGACTTTTGTAGGTGCCGAGGTGATTCTTATTGTTTCACCCAGTGCCCCGTACTTTCTCTTGCGATTGTTGATTTTTGATTGTCACTTTGTTGATGACGGTTTGAGTTGGTGTAATGTAAGTTGCATCCTGTTGTTGATTGTTGTTTTGTACTCTGAATGTAGGCCATAGGCCATGTAAGGTACATGTTGTGTTGTTGATCATGTTTGTCTTGTTGAAATATGACTGGGGAGTACCTAGTTACTCCCCACTGATTGTGGCTGTTGCATTTTTTTTTACAGGTATGCTTGTGGGGATGGGTAAAGAGTGAGGATAACCACGAGAAAAGCTCTATACTATAGTTTTTTTTATCGGTTTAGTCTTATCTTTAGTTTAGAGCTTGTTTATCAGTTACCTTTTGTACGGGTATTTTATTCCCACTTGTTTAGACTTTAAAGTCTCGACCATTGTTTTAGTTAGTGGCGATCCGAATTCCACGGTGTTTCCGTCACCGTGGCTCGCTTTTATTTTTCTTTATTAAAACCTTTTTATTTGGATTTTATTTTACTGGAAAATCTGGGTTGTTACAACCGTAATCCTAATTCCCTAATTTTTAAGTAAATTAGTTAAAATTATTAAAATTAAATATTTAAGAGGAAAGTTAAAATTGAAAGAGATATCTATTTGATTGAATCGATTATCTGAGTTAATGATTAAATTGTTGAGAAATTGGTTAAATTTTGATCAAGGTAAGTTGAAAAAAAAACAAAAACAGAGAGAAACTTGCATATGAAGGGAGTAATAAAAAGGTAGTTGTGAAAAACTAAACGAAGAATAAAACTCGAATATGAAATAACTATTATGTTTTTTTAATTGCGCCACTCAAATTATGAGTGCGAGATTAAAATAATACATACTCAATAGTTCTTTCATATAAGTAATAAATTAAGTAACAAAAGCAACATATAAGTGGCGTTCTCAATACCCTCATCTTATCAGACCAACTAGACTAACAATATACTCCCTTCAACTTCATTTGCATCCCTTGTATTTTCACGTTTGCCGAGGCAAATGTTGGAACGAGAATATCTATAGTTTCAAATTATTAAAAAATTTAAAAACTTGATTTTCTTGTTGTACTCATAAAAACGTATCATTCAAGGTTCAATATGACTATGTTTGGTTCCATATATTACAAGTAATTTCGCAACTTCTACACTTGAATGAATAGTGTCAAATTTCTCTTTGATGCGAATGGAGTTAAAGGGAGGGAGTATATTTTACTCCGTATTAATTTACTCCCTCCCATCAATTTCATTCACATTTAGAGAAAATCGGCACTATTGCATTATGATGTAGAATTTGCAAAATTTCTTACCCTATACTACCTCCAATCCAATCTAATCTTTTCATCTTTGTGTTGGCACTATTCATGGGTCTAACGAATATCTGGTATTCTTTGGAATATATAAGGCAAATTATAGTCATGTGAGATCTTGTTTGATTTGTCTTATGAGTACAATAACAATATCACATTTTTATAATTTTTTTTTTTTTTATCGGAGTATAACCAAAGATATTCATATTACAAAATGTAACGGCAAGTGTGATAAAGGTACAACAAAAATCAAATTTTCACAATTTAATAAAATAAGCATATTAATCTCGTTACGACATTTGTTACGGCAAATGTTCGCTGTTATTTGTTGCAAAAATATAATTTTGTCAAGTTTATTTTGATAATAAATGCAAATTATCGAACTTTCCAATGTGACTTTAACTATAATGCGAATTATCTACGGTCAAAATTTCAAAAGGGGTGAAAATCGAAATGTCTGAAGAGAGAGAAAGGGGAGAACGACATGATCCTAACCCTAAAAGTGATGAAATTCCTTCTTTTAGCTCTTGTTTTTTTTCCAGAAAATTCCCAAAAAAATCAGAAAAATAAAAAAACACAAAAAAAGCGTCTCCTAATAATGGTGGTGCACCATTGCTTGGTGGACCAGGAGGGAGTGGTGTGGCGATTGGAAAGACGGTGCATATGAATGATATCATTGGTATTGCTCCTTATGATTTGGATTCGATTGGTGAGGATGGGGGATGGAGTACTGTGCGTCGAAGAGGAAAGAATCAGCTTGTGAGTATTGAGGAGGAGCTAGCTGGTCTTATTCGATTTTCGGATGAGGATGTTAGGGATGAGATTGAGTTCTGGAATTCAGCTGTGTATTGCTTTATTTTGGGTGCAAATCCTCCATGGGAGGTTATAGAGGGTTTCATTAAGAGGATTTGGCGGAAGTATTCTATTGATAAGATCTCGTTTTTGCCAAATGGAATTTTCCTTGTCAGATTTGCTTCCATGGAGGATAGAGAGAAGGTTCTTCAGCAGGGGCATTTTCTTTTTGATAACAAACCGCTGATTGTGAGGCCCTGGGTTGAAGGTATTGACTTGGTTAAGGATGATGTGAAGGAGGTGCCTGTGTGGGTGCGTTTGCATCAATTGCCGCTAAAGTTTTGGGGCAAATGTATTCCTCGCATTGCGAGCCTGATGGGTACGTTTCTTAATTGTGATGCTGCTACTCAGAATAAAACTCGTTTGGGCTTTGCTAGGGTTCTGATTGAGGTTCCCTTTGGTAAGGCTATACCTGAGCATGTTTCATTCTTGGATGAGGATGGCCGCCTTGTTCAGGTGATTGTAGAGTTTGAATGGAAACCAGTATTGTGTGATAATTGCAAAGGTGTTGGTCATGTTGGGAAGGACTGTAAGAAGAAGAAGGGAGGCGGCCAGAAGGCTCCTCTTGCTCAGCCAGCGAAAGAATGGCGGCAGAAGCCTCCTGCTCAGAAGGTGGTTGAGGATGGGGTAGTTCAGGCTCCTCCTATCATTTATCTTCCGCAGAAGCAGGTTGAGAAGGAGGGCGGGCAGTCTGCACAGATTATTACTCCTGTTAGGGGTGTGCAAAAAAAACCGAACCGATAAACCGAACCGAAAAAATCGAGAACCGCACGTTTTATAGGTTGATTGAACCGAAGCAGATTAAGAAATAATGGTTCGGCGCAGAGCAGATTAAAATTAACGGTTTCTGGTTCGGTTTAGGTTCGGCATTTTGAGTTAACGATTAGCAAAGACCAAGCAGATTAAGAGTAAAAATATTAATAAATTATACTTATATATACAAACTAAAACATAAAGTTTAACTTTACAACTTTCATCAAATTTCAAATATCAATTATTTATTCTACCGCATTTTTCTAACAGTCAAAAGCCTCATTCTCGTAAAATAAAATCTCATATGTACCCTCTCGCTTCAATTTTAACATGTTTTTGCTTTGTTATTGTTCAATCGCATTTTTGAGTTAAAACATTTATAAATTTTCTATTTACTACTGAGTATAATTAATTTAGTTGATAATGGTATATTAGATGTGGCATTTGTAATTTGTCGCTTTTTATTTTGGGTAGTTAGTGTGTTGTTAAAGTGCGTCGTAATCAATAATTAACTTACAATTTTTTTAATTTGACAAAGTAAGCGGTTCGCGGTGAAAGCATAACCGAGCAGATTAAAAATGTGAACCGAACCGTATAGTAACCGTTCTTAATGGTCGGTTTAGGTTCGGATTTTTCCTAACGAACCGCATTACCTAACCGTAAAAATTGCGGTTGATTGCCGGCAGATTAATGAACACCCCTAACTCCTGTTAATCAAGGGGGTGGTCATCAAGTGCTAACTCCTGCTCGTAATATTATACGTCTCAGCAGGCAGGAGATTGTTGATAAGAGGCAGAGCTCCACTAAATTTGGTACGGTTTCCTTTCTTGAAGCTCTAAACACTGTTACTCCTAGAGTTGGGGTTGATATTACTGGTAGTGTGTTACTTCCTACGGGGGGTAATGCATAAGTTCGGTTTTTGGAATGTGAGGGGGATGAACAGCCTACCTAAACAGAGCTCTATTAAATGGTTTCTTCATCATCATCAGGTAGGGCTGTTTGGCCTCCTTGAGACGAAGGTTAAAACTTCGTCTCTGAACAAAGTATGTAATAGTTTCTGTGGAGAGTGGAGTATCACTACAAATAATACGATTCATAATAGTGGACGGGTGTGGATTCTTTGGAAGCCTGCCATGTTTCAGGTGCAAGTCTGTGAGTATAATATGCAGTTTATACACCTTTTGGTGAAGGACCTTGCTGAAGGAAAGTCTTTCTACCTTACTATGGTCTATGCTTCTAATGCTCTCTGTGAGAGGAAGGAGCTGTGGAGTAGATTATGTTCCTTTAAGAATTCGGTTGTAGGGCCATGGGTGATCTGTGGTGACTTTAATGCAGTCATGGTCCCTGCTGAGAGACTAGGTGGTCATACATCGGAAGAAGAGATGAGAGACTTTGTTGATTGTGTTGCCTACTGTGAGATGGCTGATTGTGTTGCTAGTGGATCCTTTTTCACTTGGAACAACAAGCAGGAGGTTGCAACTCGAATCTATAGTAGGTTGGATAGGGTGTTGGTGAATCATTCATGGACTACTACTATGAACATGTATGCTCATTTTTATAATGAGGGCCTTTTTGATCATACACCTTGTATAGTTCAGTCATCTGGTGCTCTTGATACAGGTAGAAGAAGTTTCAAATATTTCAATATGTGGAGTGCTGCTCCTAACTTTGCCGATTGTGTGAAGGATGTATGGAGTGTCTACGTGCAGGGTGTACCCATGTATCAGCTTGTTCGAAAGCTGAAATTATTGAAGAGACCCTTGAAGAACTTGAATAAGCATGATTTTGATGATGTGGTTAATACAACAGCCAAGGCAAAAATGAATCTGGAATATCTTCAGGATCAAGTCAAGCGGGATCCTTTGAATTCAGTGTTAATCCATCAAGAGAGGGCTGCTCTGGAGAGTGTTAGAGTCCTTGAGAAGGCTACGTATGAGTTTTATGTGCAGAAATCTAAGGCTGCATGGGCTGAGTTTGGGGATGACAATACTAAATATTTCCATTCAATTCTCAAGAGTAAACAAGGTCAGAATAAGGTGATGCAGATAGAGGACCTGGATGGTAGGCTGTGTAACACACCAGATAGTATTCAGTCTGCGTTTCTTCGCTTTTATACTCATCTTCTTGGCTCCCAGGTTGCTACGACAGAGGTGAGTCTGGATGTAGTAAGGAGAGCATCATTATGTACCGAAGATCATGCTGCTATATTGCTCTCTCCTGTTACTGCACAAGAGATTAAAGAGGCTATGTTCTCCATTCCTAAGCATAAGGCTGCTGGGCCTGACGGGTATTCAAGTGGATTTTTCCGGGATGCTTGGGAAGTGGTGGGTGATCAGGTTTGTTCTGCTGTTGCTGACTTTTTTTCGGTCTGGTACTCTTTTGAAACAAGTTAATCATACTCTCATCACTTTGATTCCAAAGTGTGAGAGGCCACCCAACGTTACACAATTCAGGCCTATTTCTTGTTGCAATGTGGTTTATAAGTGCATTACTAAGATTCTTTGTAACAGATTGGCGCCTGTATTGCAAGATATTATATCCCCTAATCAGGGAGGATTTATTCAAGGATGACATATTGTTGAGAACATTCTTATTTGTCAGGATATTGTCAGATTGTACAACAGGAAATCGGTGTCGCCTAGGTTTCTGCTTAAGGTTGATCTCAAGAAAGCATATGACTCTGTCAGCTGGGATTTCTTGTATCAGATGTTGGTGGCTCTTAAGTTTCCTACTAAATTTGTCCAGCTGATTATGGAGTGTGTCAAGACTGCTAGTTATTCTTTGGTCCTCAATGGATCCATTTTTGGATTTTTTCAGGGGAAGAAAGGCCTCAGACAAGGGGATCCGCTCTCTCCTCTCTTGTTTACCATTGCCATGGAGTATCTCAGTAGGGTCTTGTCCTTTACTACTGATTCAATGGGTTTTAAGTTTCATCCCATGTGTGCCAAGCTGAAATTGTCTCATTTAATGTTTGCTGATGACCTTCTTTTGTTTAGCAAAGGAGATGTGGGTTCAATTATGATTCTACTACGCTCCTTTGCTACCTTCTCTGTTTCTTCAGGTCTTCAGATGAGCCCTGAAAAGTCTGATGCTTATTTTAATGGTGTGTCACAAGGCCTTAAGAGCGATATTCTGCAAGTAGCTGGTCTCACTGAGGGGCGATTGCCTTTCAAGTACCTTGGAGTACCCATTACAGTGGGCAGATTGAAGAAATCAGATTGTAATCAGTTGGTTGAGAAGCTGATAGCCAGGATACGGGGCTTTGGTGCTAGGCACTTGTCTTATGCAGGGAGATTAACCCTAGTAAATTCAGTGCTCACATCTCTATATGGATATTGGATGAGTGTTTTTGTGTTGCCTAAAGGGGTGCTCCTTAAAATTAATTCTGTGTGCAGGTATTATTTATGGGGAGGTGTTGTGGATCAGATGAAAACTCCTCCGGTCAGTTGGGAAAAGGTGTGTGCACCTAAGGATGAAGGTGGTTTGGGTGTTAAGTTCAGTGTAATGTGGAATTGGGCTATTATTGGGAAGTTGGCATGGTGGATATATACTCGGCCTGAAAAGCTTTGGGTACAGTGGGTTAGTCATGTTTACTTAAATGGGACTGATTGGGCAACGTATTCAGTTCATGGTGATGTGTCTTGGGGATGGAAAATGGTTTGCAAAGCTAAGGAGAAGTTTGCAGGAGGCTATGATAATGGTGATTGGACCTTGGATGCCAAGGGTTACACCGTCACATCAGCCTATGATTATTGTCGGGAGCACTTTCCTAAGGTCCCCTGGTGGTCTTTTGTGTGGAATATTTGGACTGTCCCTAAACATCGATTTATCAGTTGGTTGATGATTAGGGAGGCCTTGAACGTGAAAGCCAAGTTGTATGCTTGGAATGTTTGTGAGGAGGATGTCTGTCAGTTGTGTGGTACAGAGGACCATGAGTACTTATTTTGGAATTGTCCTTATACAGTACGGTTGATGCTTCAATGGTCGAAGTGGTCTGAGCTGTCTCCTCTTCGTTAGAGAGCTGATGCGTGGGGGTCATTGCCGCAGGGTATGGAGTGTAGATGCAGGTGTGATAGAGCTTTGATTCAATGTTTGATATATTATACTTGGAAGGAACGAAATTTGGCCTGGGCTGAAAATTATATACATCGCCCTAAAGAGGTGATTCATCAAATGAAACAAGTAATTAGAAGTCATTTTTTGTATGATAGACAAGGTAGATCTCGACTTAACCACCTATGATTGGCTAGTTAGAATTGGCTTGAAATAGCTAAGGTGGTTTGATTGTTCTCAAATTTGTAATCGTATTTGGTAATCAATATAATTCTTACATTTTACCAAAAAAAAAAAAATTTCAAAAGGTAAACTTGCTAAAAGGAAAACCAAGAAAAATTGATGAAAATGAGAGTAATATGCTTATTTTACTAAATTGTGAGAATAAAGTATTTAGTGTATGTTAGCATAGAATTACCACCTTGTATAGCATTGCCTAACTCTTATTTGTTTATTTTTCATGCACATAAGTCATCATTTAAGTCCCCTTTTGTCATTTTCGCTCGTTTCCCGTCTTTTCGCTTTAAGTCTCCGCTTTTGGACGAGGTACTGCTCTATATTGGCTTTGTATGCAGGTACTCGGGAGCACACTCGATGAATTCAAGCTAAAGGAGCAAAAGAAGCAAGAAGGAAGCAAGAAGAGCAAAATTGGGGGGAAAACGGGCGACAGGAAGACAGAGCAGACGACACATCGCCCCCCGGGCAACATGCCGTCCATCTGGTGACTGGGTCGCCCCCCGGGCGATATGTCGTCCATCTGGTGACTGGGTCGCCCCCGGGCAACATGTCGTCCATCTGGCGACTGGGTCGCCCCCGGGCGACATGTCGTCTATCTGGTGACTGGGTCGCTCCCCGGGCAACATGTCGTCCATCTGGCGACTGGGTCGCCCTACCGTGGCTCTGTCGCCCGGTCTGGGCCCTGTTTCACGCGACTTATTTTGGCTTCATTTTGGAGCGACTATATATACTCTAAACCCTCATTTTTCATTGTTGGGCATTTTCTAAGTAATAAAAACTTGGGTTTTTCCCAGCTGTACCCCTGTACTATTGAGTTTTCTCAACTGTACCCCTGCGTATATCGTATTGCCAACTGTACCCCTGAGTTTCTTTAATGTACCCAACTGTACCCCTGAGTTTCTTTAATTACCCAAAATCATACCTGAAATCATACCTGAAATTGAACAAAGGACTGCAAAAGTTCAACGATGAAGATGTTGCAACGACGATGAACTGCAAAAGTTCAATAGCAAAAGGAAGGAGATGAAAAGAACAGAGGAAGGAAGGTGAAAGAGTTTCAAAGGGTTTTAAAAAAAATTGAATCAAAAGAAAGAAATGACGGTTAATAAATTGACTCAACTTCTAATTTACAACTAATCCATCCACGTAGGCAAATTAGGCGCTCCACGTAGGCAAATTACGCATCCTAATTGGCATTTAACGGTGATAATTAACGGCTTAAGCATAATTAGTTACAGTTGGGAGTAATTAAAGAAACTCATGAGTACAGTTGGGAATACGATATACGCAGGGGTACAGTTGGGAAAACCCAATATTACAGGGGTACAGCTGGGAAAAACCCTAAAAACATTTTAGAAGGATAATTTAGGGAGATTAGCTAGGGTTTTAAGGGTTTTCAAGGGTTCCTTCTGCTCCAAGTTGTATTTTTGGGTCAATTGTTCTTGAATCTATTCAATAATTCTTCCTATTTTCTTCATCTAGTCAAGGGTATAACTTCTCCTCTTTCTCATTTAGTTATTGATTAGTTTAATATTTGTAGTAGAGTAGTTGTTTTGTAAAACTTGTTTGATCTTTGTTAATGTTATATAATCATCTTGATTTGAGTTTGATTTTGTGTTTTTAGTTGCTATTTCTTATTTCTTTTGCTTTTTATTCATCAAAGATTGAAACTTTAATTATGGGCTTTGTTTGGATGATGAGTATTTGTTGGATTATTGTTGATTTTGATACGATTAGTGAGTAGTCTTTTAACTAGGGGTCAATTTCCTCCTCCATGTTAAACTATTGTGGTTAATCTCGCGAAATATTGTGATTGTGGAATTTGGGTTCATCAAAGGGGGTATTTTCATGGTTAGTTTGGGGTTGTGATGATTCATCCGACAACCCTTGACCGTCAATGGCAATTGGCTAGGTTTAGGAAGTCTTACACACCGACTAATAGGCTTTTGGGTTGAACTCGGGAGAGGAAACACGTTAGAGCACCCTTTGACGATCTTGACCATGGGAGTGGGAGAGAGGATGATTCATTTGATCAATTGCCGTTTTTAATGCCTTAGACTAGGTGAAAACCACCATGGGAGTGGGGTTTTGGTTGAGTCTAAGAGTCTTATTCTGACCCGGAAGGGGAGTCTTAAGAGAAATAGAGGCTTGTCCACTCATGATCCATGATTACAATATACAAGCGAGACGAAACCACATTAGCGAGACTATAAGGAGGAGAAATTGATCCCTAGGCTTCCCTTTATCACCTTATCTCCATTCATTTCTTTAGTTAGTACTCGATTTTGGATATTGTAGTTAGTTGGCTTGAGTAGAATTGTTTAGCAATCTTATCTTTAAATATTTCTTCGATCTAGATAAACATATATTCAAACACATCCATAATCATCTCACTTCCTTTGGAACGACCCTCTCAAGCTACAACGACCTCGTATACTTGCGAGAGAGGTTATATTTAAAACTCGGAACAAGTTTTTGGCGCCGTTGCCGGGGAGCAAGGTGTTATAAGTGTAATTTGTTTTTGTTTAGACTAGATCATTCTCTTTTGCACACTTAGGTGTGCCCCTTTTATTACTAATCCCTCTCTTTAGTGTTGTTTTGCATGGTAGACGGATTCTCGGGTTACCACCACTACATTCTATTAATCCCGAGATTGAAGCTACCGCACGACACCTAAACTCCGAAAGACGGGACCGGGTTGATATTTCTTCTCCACGAGAGCCTACTTCTCCGTCTTCATCGTCTTCGTCAACATCTTTTTCTCAATCGGGAGACGAGAATCCTTATATCGAGCCTACTTTATTTATGGATCCTCCACCACCTCCACCAATGGCGTCTATTCGAGATCAAAGTGCTCCGGGAGCGCCCGCTAACTCTTCTATTCAAAGACCTTCGGTGAATGCAAACAATTTCGAGTTAAAGACCACACTTATTCAATTCGTTCAACAAAACTCGTTCATGGGTTTGCCAACGGAGAGTCCTACCGAGCACATTAGTACTTTCCTCGAGGCTTGTGACAACATCAAGATAAACGGAGCTTCCGAAGATGCTATTAAGCTTAGACTTTTCCCGTATTCTTTGCAAGGTAGAGCTAAAGAGTGGTTAAGGTCTCAACCTCCAGATAGTTTTGATACATGGGCTAAGCTTCAAAAGGCCTTCATTCTAAGGTTTTTCCCACCCGGAAAAACGGCCAAGTATCGGAACGACATATCCACTTTCACTCAAGAGGACCATGAATCCCTTTATGAAGCATGAGAAATGTTTAGCGATTTGAAGAGGCAATGCCCTCACCATGACATTCCTCCGTACTTGCTCGTGCTTTATTTCTACAATGGGGTTCGGCCGGAATACCAAACCGGATTAAATGCGGCGGCCGGAGGTGCTTTTGACATGGTAAATCCCGATGAGGCTTTGGAGATTATCAAAAGGATGGCATCGAATTCTCACAATTGGAATATGGATAGTCGAAGCATAAAGAAGAAGGGTAATGAGTCGGTCCAAACTTTAAGCTCCAAGCTCGATGACTTGACGAATCAAATTTCCAAATTCATGAATGGCGGTTCGAGTTCGTCTAACGCCCCACTACACCTTTCATGTCAACTTTGTGGTGTCAAGGGTCATGAAGCGGCCGAATGCATGAATGTTACGGAGATGGAGCAAGCGAATGCAATGACGGGTAGACAACACTTTGATCCTTACTCAAATACATACAACCCCGGCTACACTTTCCACCCTAACATCTCATATGCCAACAACAGCTCTCAAAATGCTTCACGACCTCATCAAAACACCTACAATAATTAATCACAACAAAATTCATTCAACCCACCCGGTTTTCATGGTAGACTTCACTCTCCAAATAACTTTCATCCACAACAAAATGCTCAATTTCAATCACGACCACCACAAAATCCTTTGAACCCTCATCCACTTCAAAGACCGGTTTTGGATCAAGCCGTAGGGCAACTAATGATCTCAAATTCGAACTTCAATCAATTCATGGTGGCCCAAACACGGATAAACAATGAAATTCAAGCATCTCAAAAGATGAGCGAGACCCAAATCGCTCAACTTTCTCAACAAATCACCGAGATGAACTCTAATCCCGGTCGGTTCCCGGGACATACCATCCTGAATCCGAAGGATCAAAAGCATTGTAACGCGGTGACTTTGAGAAGCGGTAAGGAGTTGGTTGAGGTTGAAAAAACGAAGAAATCGAAGGGTAAAGAAGTCGAAATTGAGAATGTTGAGAAACCTTGCTTATCTAAGGGCAATGGCGATGAGGTGATTGAAATTGATGATGAAACGAATGAGTCGAAAGACACTCCACCTTTAAGGGTGTTGTAGATACCCAAATCTGTACCTCCCGCCAAAAACCCAGTGATGTAACAATGGACTTTTATTGCATGCTTTTATGTTGACTTAAATGGTTCTAACTGTGACGAATTCAAGTTAAATGATTTAAAGTGCAAAAGAGGTTTCTTTATGGGTCATCACTGTTAGTGTCCTTAGGTCTAGAGTCTAGCTTGTCTCAAGTTCAGGTCCTAATCGGCATGCGCACACCCCCTTTCGAAACACATAGTCTAATTGATTCTTTTACATTAACAAGGTTCAATTCGATTCACCTAAATCCCTTAATTTAGGCCTAGTCACTAAAACCATCTTTTAGGACTAGCAAACGCCTAGGATAGCCTTACGGAATGTCCTATTTCACAAAATACCACAAAATACACCCTTTTTACATTTTCAGGGCTCAGGCCCAGAACCGAGCCCAAACCCATGCCTGGCCCGCTTCCCAAGGTCCAGGATAACCTAGTCAAACCCTAAAACACAGCCACAACAACGTATCTTAGAGCTCAAGCAAGATTATACAGCATATCCTAAAATATAATTTGGAAATATACGGAATAAAAGGATAATGCCCGCCCTACCAATCGCAAGGGGCCTTGCGATTAGGGCAGGCAGCCGCAAGGGTCCTTGCGATTGCCCCAAGCATTCGCAAGAGGCCTTGCGATTCCTAAGTCCGGTTTTATCCCCTGGCTTTCCTAATTCTTGACAAGCTCTACACTATAAATACGACCCTCCATTCATTCGTAGAGGGACAGAATTGGAGAATACAATTAACACAACTCTCTCTCAAAGCCTCACGTATAAACATCCTTAGAATTCTTCATTTTCCTAGTGTCAAATTCTTCCCTTTGAAGCGAAGCGCTGCCGGTTTCCTAACTCGAGAGTCGAGACAGGTAATACTTAATCCTAATAAGGATTAAGGTCTTTCTTTACTTCTTAGACTAGCAAGGGCCTACATTAGGCGCACCCCGACTTTGGTACGCAAGTCTGCTTTTCCTAAGGCGGCCATGCACCTCGAATACACACCCTATTCGTAACACCTTTCCAAAGTCGCATAAACAACTGACCTCTTTAAAATAAATCAATGGACAATTGAACATTTATTTTATTGTATGCATTTTAGCAAATCCTCTTATTGCATCTAAATCACTTAAAATGAATTCGTCATTAAACTGAATTGTTTTCGTTAACAAGTTAAGAATGCTTAACTGAGGGTTTTAAACAATATCTTTTTGCATTTTTTTTTATATTCATATCGCACTTGTACGTAGCGAATTACTTAGGCTCATGTATCATTCTTTGCATTGTTCTCAAGTCTAGTAGAGGCTATTTTTTGATAGGCTTTTCCAAAAGATCTTTCATAAAAACATTATTTTGATTTATTCTTTAGAGAAGTACCCTCACCCGAATCCGAATCTGGTTTCACAATAGCCTTAGATGGATGGGTGTCGACGTGCCTTGAACTCTAAGACGTGTCTTTGAGCATGAGGACACGGAGGCGGGTTCTAAATTTCCCTCATAATTTAGTGGCGGCTCCAAAACAGTTTTAAAAGGTTTTTTTGTACTTAATCTTTTTAACTTTACGCCTTAGCAAGACGTCGAGTGGTTCCATGTCCGATCCCGCTACCTACAGTTGGCGACTCCGCTGGGGATAGGTTTTATTTTTAAAACTAAAATTAGCTTTTTCTTTTTAAAAATAAAAATGAGACTTGAACGACTTGAGAACAATCAACATACATGAGTTAAGCATATCCGTTAGAGTCGAATCTAGTCGGATTCACACACCAACACCCCGAGAGGTGGTTCCAAACGCAGGCATCGTCCATTCGACGAGGCACGTTCTGGACTAACCTTCCTCTCACCCCTCCACGGCTTGCCGTAACGAACTGATTTGACCGCCCCAGGGCTTCCTTCGTATCCTACACGTTATACTGTGTGGGCGGAGGACTAAAAGCACCTGCCAAAGCGTACTCAAATCAGTTGGAGGCGTACAAGACTTGACCAGACGACCAAGAGTCATACGTACGAATGCGAGGCTATACAATATGGTCTTTTTCAAAATTCATTGGCATATTTTCGAAAAGTCACCTTAGATTTTCAAAGATAATCAACCTAACAAACTAACAAGCTAACACTTTTCAAACAAAATAATCGCAAGTTTTTGAAATAAACATTTTTTTTAAAACTTTTCTTTCTTTTACGAATTTAGCAAAACCCGGGTCAAGGTTTTTAACCTAGACTCGTGGATTTCATTCTTTGAGCCTCACGGCTCGAATCCTTTTTAACATCTTCGACTTAATTTAAATTTGAGTCGATTCCTTTTTACGCATCCATCTTTAGCCCATGACAAACGTACCGTCGCTCGGGCTAAATGGATGCGAAGCAAAATCTTTTAACATCGAAATGAGCTGCGCGCACGCATTCTCGTCTCAAAAACACTCCTAGCTTGTTTTCGAAAACTTCCTTCTTTCCTAAAACTTAAAAGAGTCTTGTTTTTCAAACGAAATGAGCTAAAAACGAACATAAAAATGAATGTGTCAGTCGGGTCTGTCAAATAGCTGATGCATCCCATGCAAATGTAGGGGAACCTCAACTGGATACCCGCCGCACTAAGAACCGAGTTGTCCTCCCTTACAAGAAACGAACCTACAAACGAAAGATGGCCGGCAACGAAGATGTCAACGCACTCAGCGAACAAGTTACCAAACTAACCAATGACCTTGCACATCTAATGACCCACCACGAAACCGAAGTCAATAGGATGAAGCTGAAGATTAAGGACGAGGCAGATAAGCACATCAAGAAGCTCCAGGCTATGGAGGAACGCCTCGGTACCCGCGGAGGTTACTCCATACACAAAGAAAACGAGAGCATCCCCCAAAATATCAGGGATGCACTGCCAAGCAAGCTCGCCCTCAGTGACCTCTCGATCTTTCAAGGTCACGAAAGTCCGATCACCCATATCAGGGCCTTCAAGTCACAAATGGGTATCAAAGGGGTCGACCCGGAACATTGGCCATCACTGTTCCCACACTCTCTCGCGGCCATACCGAAGACCTGATTCTACTCTCTAAATCCGGAGCGGGTTTCCTCGTTTGAACAAATCACCGTCGAGTTCGATCATCAGTATAAAGACAACGACGACACCCATGTTTCTATCCGTACCCTGGAGGTCCTATCACAGAGGGACAACGAAGGATTCACCGAGTACCTTACTGGGTGGAAGAAGCTCAGTGCACAAATTCCGAATCGTCCGCGAGAGGACGAACTTGTGCCCAAATTCATCAATAACTTGCGACCCGTGTACCAGTTCTACATGAGCTATAGCAACATACAAACCTTCAAGCAACTCACTAAGGTCGGCACCCAGATCGAAGACGACCTTAGGACAGGGACCATGGCCAAGTACCACTGGTCATGCATATCAAGGCAGCTCATCTAATCGACACGTACGACCAAGAGCGATGAGAATCGCACCGTTGCCAACCTAGAATCACTTGGCGATTCAGAGTCATTCGCCACTACTACCTCTTCTTCCTTCAAACCGAGGAGGAGTTTCGACACACTTTACATGTCTTACACTAAGGCATTCAAGCGACTGGTCGACAAGAACTATCTACAACCCATCGGCCCTACCACTGAACCGCCCGAAGACAAGAAGCCTAAGTCGTAGGACTCTAATGCTTACTGTGGCTACCACAGGGGCAAGGGCCACGACACTGAGAACTGCTTCAAACTGAAGCACGCTATTCAAGACCTTATCGACCAAGGAAAGCTCGATAAGCCGACTGCTAATGGTAAACCATCCAACAAAGACAACCCCTTGGCTAGCCATGCAATCTTTGTGGGCTCCATACCCGTCATTGATTGCTCCTACCTCATCACATCTACCGACGACCAGATCAACACTATCTCTCTTGACCAACCGATAATGGAGAGTAATGTTCAAAACGACGGCGAGAGCTTCACCAATTTTCTAGCAAGATGGAGGGAACTCAATGCACACCTTGTAGGTATAGTGCACCCGGATGAACTCGTGCGTGACATCATCGAAGACCTACACCCATTATACCAAACCCACGTCCAGAATGCTAACGTACGCAATTTCCAGCATCTTGTCAACATCGCCACACAAATTGAAGACGATTTGAACGCATGCTATGGCGAGCAAATCAATGGAGTGTGGTACTCTAGTAGCGAGAGTGAAGGCGAATGGCCACCACCTAACAAGACCATCGTCCACGTCAACAACACCGCCAGTTCTTCCTCCTCTAAAAATAACAAAAAGGGGAAGAACAAGAAGGGTAAAAAGAAGGGCAATAAGCCCCAAACCCAAGTTAACACCACTGAACCCGAGACTAAGGACGAAGTCTCAAACCTCACTCGCTCCGGACGGCCTTATCAAAATATCTTCACCGACGCCCATGCCGAAGAAGCCGCCACCCCTGACAAGGGCAAAGCCATGGTCCAGGAGGACATCCCCTTCAAAGACACACCTACTACTCCAGTAGTCCTACCATCAAGCACGAGCGAGACGCTTCAAAAGCATCTCGTTCGCACCAAAGCCGACATCTCCATCTGGGCTCTCCTACGAGACTCCACCGAGCACAGAAAGGCATTCATCCGCGCCTTACAGATAGCAAGCGCGGATGCGGACATTTCACCCGACCAAATGGTCAGCCATGTCACAAGAGACTCGCTCGCCGGAGCTATCACTTTCTCTGATAATGAATTTCCGACATTTGGCGCTAATCACAATTTAGCCCTATACATTAGTGCCGAATGCAGAAAACGAACTTTACCCGTAACCCTAATGGACAATGGGTCTGCAGTGAATGTTTTACCCCTATCAACCGCACGTCGTCTAGAGCTCGACGACGAAGATTTTCAACCCAGCAACGAAGGTGTCAAAGCCTTCGATGGGACCAAACGTAGCGTGAGAGGGAAAATCTCCCTTCATGTACGCACAGGCCCCATAAACGAAAGGTCGACTTTCAAGTAATCGACATGACACCATCCTACAACATGCTTCTAGGATGCCCATGGATCCACGCCGTGCGAGCCGTGACGTCCACACTACACCAAAAGGTGAAGCTACCCCTTAACGACGAGGTCATAACTATCAACGCCTCCAACATCCGTGCTCTCCTTGATTCACCCAAGGAGCGCAACGCCGCAGAAATCACGACTGAGGAAAATCAAGAAGACTGTGGTTTTGACTTTGAAATAGGCGCTATCACAACCACGCCTATCCGAACCTACAAGTCTTTCGAAACCAAGGATAATCATAGCCTTTGGCCCACCATGGGCCTAGGCTACAACCCAAAGAAGGGTGATTTCGAGCAAATGACTAAGGAAGTTAAAAAGCGCAAGTTTGCGCGTAAGTTCAATCTTCCGAAATACTCGTTCGACATGAGTAAATACTTCATCTCAGGGGGAGGATACGATAAAGACAACTATGCCAAACCCCAAGAACACTGCTTCGCCAGTGAAAGTGGACTATCTTTCACTAACAAAATCAATGAAGACTTGGTCTCATCCATCATTCAAGACCGCCGATTCAATCCCGACGACCTCATCACTGACGTCGCCGAAAAAACTTTAGATGGTTGGTACAAGATCACCAAGTGGACCGACTCCCAAGGCCACTGATACCAATTTGTCACAGGGGAAGGACGCCTCTTTGACAAAGTAACCTCGCAAAATAGCGACGACTCAAGTGAGGATACTTCAAGCAACAACACCACCGAAGACGACGAAGAGGAGGAAATTCTTTTAGGATCCAATTCTCTAAGTGTCGGGTCATCTGTCGACCCATCTTCTAGTTTTAGCTTAGACTTTTTATTTTCGGAGGCTAGCTCCAGCTCTTCTCCTAGTTTGTCAAACATTTCTTCTTCTTTAATGAATAATACAGATAACTTTGCTTACGTCTCGTCTCAAGCTAAAAACAAACAAATAAACAACGAACAACAAACAAAATTTGAACAAACAAATAAAACAATACAACCCGTGCAGCAAAAATGAATTAACAAACGAACAATCATTAATTAAATACATTGCAAACATCATCAGCAACCCAACGTGGAACCCAATCGTCGAGGATACCGTAACCATTAACATAGGAACCCCCGAAGAACCAAGAGAACTGCAACTAGGCACTTCACTGAGTGAGGACGAGCGCGCAAACTTCACTCAACTCTTAACCGAATTCAAAGACGTCTTTGCATGGTTGTATAAGGACATGCCCGGCATCGACAGAAGCATAGCCGAACATCACATCCCCATCAAACCCGGTGTCAAACCTATCAAACAAAAGCTAAGGAGACTACGACCCTCATGGTCCCTCATGGTCAAGGAAGAAATCGAGAAACAATTACAAGCCGGCTTTATTCAAGTCGTCGAGTACTCAGATTGGGTCTCAAACATGGTCCCAGTTCTAAAGAAAAACGGCAAGATACGAGTATGTGCCGACTTCCGCGACCTGAACAAGGCAAGTCTAAAGGACGACTTTCCACTACCGCACGTAGACGTTCTAGTCGACAACACCGCTGATCACGCACTTCTATCCTTTATGGACGGATACGCGGGATACAACCAAATCAAGATGGCCCGTGAAGACATGGCCAAGACAACATTCATTACACCATGGGGCACTTACTGCTACATCGTTATGCCTTTTGGTTTAATCAACGCAGTTGCGACTTACCAGCGTACCGCGACCATGCTTCTACACGACATGATGCACAAGGAGGTAGAAGTATATGTGGACGATATGATCGTCAAATCCAAGGAAAGAGGCGACCACGTCACAAATCTTCGCAAATTCTTCACACGTCTCCGCCAATACAAGATGCGCCTCAATCCCCAAAAATGTACGTTTGGAGTAAAGTCCGGCAAACTACTAGGACACGTAGTGAGCCAAAGAGGCATCGAGGTCGACCCCTCAAAAATAAAAGCAATTATGGCAATGCAACCCCCCAAGAACCTAGACGAAATCCGAAGCTTCCTAGGTCAAATTCAGTATATCTCCCGCTTCATAAGCAAACTAACTGATAGGATTTAGTCGCGTCTCCTAATCAAAAATAAGTCCAAACTCACTCTAATAGGTAGCAAGGGTAAGTCGGGTCGATATCCACAGGGAGATGGTCGCTTAAGTTGGTTATTTTTAGTGATTCTAGTCTTGGTTCGAAGGGTCGAGGTTACTAAAGCTATAGCGGAGAATAAGGGTTTAAAACTTAGAGGAAAAAGGTCTAGGGAATCGGGTTAGGCACGGGGAATGCTAGGTCAAAGGATGGTGACAGAAATGAGTAGAAACGCTCTCGCTAAGGGTAAGCTAGGCCTCTCGGTCTTAAGCTCCTTTAGGTCTCAAATGCGGGCTCTGCATGACTTACAAGTGAGGGTCCTAATGATTGGTCTCGTGTCCTACCCTAAACTAGGCTTTCGGTCTTAAGTTTAAGGGTGACAAACGCTCACAAATCCTTGGCCAAAGGATCAACAAACGCATACAAAACGAGACAATCAAAACGAGCGCGAAAACCTAACTCAAAACATCAACAAAAACAACCCAAGCATGCACCCATGATTCACCCTTCTTCCCTAGAATAAGAACTACTCAAGCATAGCGGAAATGATAACAAAAGCAATAGAGAAAGACGAAGACATGATTACAAACAATATAAAATGAAATCACAATGAAAATAGGAGAAAAAATTGATAATACCAATCAGAAATTTGATGAAACAAAGGATGAATTCGACAACAAAAACCAAATAGACGATAAAACTAGAGCAATCCGAGTCGGGAATTGAAAGTACAAGAGATCAAATTATTCAAACCTAAGTTTTCTTGAGAATAAACTTAAAAGTGTTGTAAAAATGCTGGAGAAAAGAATGATCTGAAATTATAATGTTTAGGCCTTCAAATAGACGAAGTATTTTGAGCCAACGAGGAGTCACAGGGCCGTCCCGACCGGGACAAGGGTGGTCCCGTCCGGGACATAGTCATCCCGTCCGGGACAGGGTCATCCCGGAGGGTTCAGTCTTTTTCAGCTTCGTAACTCACTCGTTTCTTGGCGGAATTAAGCGTGTGACCTGCCGTTGGAAAGCTATCGAGGCGAACTATCATCTCCACTTGGTCTTGCATCCATTGGAGGTCTAAAACTTGAGATATAACCATTTGAAGTTGACCTTGCGTCGGCTTTAGTTCACCTTGACTTGACTTTGACCTTGATCTTGGTCCTAACTTGTCGTATGTTGACCCAAGGCCTAGGGACAAGGCGTGGATCATCCCAAAGGGTAGGGACGGGGTCTAAAGTGAATAATTGAGCTCCGTGCTCCGTCCCATGGTCCCGGGACGCCTTCAAACGTCAAAACGCGGCTCGTACGCAAGCGAATCGGCACGAAACCAACTCGGAACTTCACGAAACTTTATGAAACTTCACTAAACCTCTCGACAAGCATCCTATACTCCAAATATGCGCGTGTACCTGCAGAATGGACACAAAAACGCAGCAGTGCCAAAACGGGGAGAAATAGGAGCTAAAACGCGTATAATAGCACAGGAAACGCAGAGAAAGGCTCGTGAAGCAGGGGCTAATTATGAGTAAATATATGAGATATCAAACTCCCCCAAACCGAACCGTTGCTTGTCCTCAAGCAACCAAGCATGACAGAAAATAGAGGACAAAGCGAGCAAAAGAATACTTCCCCAAACAATCGCCAAACCATGGCGGCTTGAGCAAATGGCAATCAATCCCAAGCGACATGGGACGCAAGGAAATAGCAAGCTAACGGCTGAGAATTACAAGACGGCGCAGAATGAATAGCATGGCTTAAACAAAGGCTCTCTAGCAATCAAATCACGGACCTCTCGCGGTTTCCACTCTAGCACAAATGATGAACAGGGTGATATATGTGATGACACTCACCTACTCGACTAGTGGAAGCACGCCCGCAATCTAATGTGGACCAAATCTCGCATTCCCGTACACAATAATGTCACAAAAACGAACCAAACATGAGGGCTTACATAGGAAATGAGGGTGTAAAGGCCAAAGAGAGGTTAAGGGTGATAAGGTGGAACAAATGATTATGGAATCGTGGAGCTAAGCCACTAGAAACCACTCGTACTACTCAAGTGCTCGTCCAACCAACAAAGGACCCAACTCCCATGAAAGCGGATAAACAAAGCATATCGGTCTCCTTTACACGTCAACGCAACAATAGCAACAAATTTCAAGTGCTCGCTCATGTAAAACAACAACAACTTCTTCATTTTGTGCACACACTTTCTTCTTCTTTTTGAATTTTTGTGTTGTGTTTGATTTTTTTCAGATTTTTGTTTGAATTTTTCTTTCTTGAGCAAAAGAGCACACTCACAAGTTGCGGAAATACCTCATTAAAAGGTCGGGGAAGCAGCAATCCCGACTCATATTCACCATCACTCTCAAAGCCAACGACGTCAGCAAGTCGTAGCATGATCAAAACCCGTGGACAAGCACAAGAGTAAGCAAAAGCGGTGACTAGCTAGGCTAGGGTAGGCTATTTGGCAATGTAACTTAAAACTCATGTGGGTAGGGGGTATTAGGATCATATAAGAGGATAAAGACAATGTAAAAAATATGGTGAATCGTAAGCAGTCAACTAAAGCCTCATATACCAAAAACAAGTGACAGAATCATGGGAAGCACGGGATAGGGGCCACACTTATGCGCGTTGATATTACGCACCCCACGAGGAGAACTACTCTCAATAAAGCACGGGGACCGGGATAGATGAACCGGCCGCAGGAGGCTAAAAACCTCACAATATAGGTAGCTATAGTCCATGAATGATAAAGCCAAACAAGTCAAGCACGCCATCATCTGCAAGCACGTCTAAACATCCCCGAAAGCGCTAATCCAACAATATAAATCATGCCAAAGCTCAAAGCAGACAAGGGAAGGGATGTCGGGAAAGAAAAATGGTAAAAACAAGCTCGCAAACAACGATCGGGATACGTATTTTTGATATTTTTTGAGAATTTTTCTGATTTTTATGGGATTTTTGGGATTTTTCAGATTTTTTTGATTTTTGTGATTTTTTGAAAAATGAAAAACGAAAAAGAAAACGCAAAAATAAAGCAAAGCGGAAAGCAAAGCGTTTCTCCCCCCAAACCGAACGACACATTGTCCCCAATGTGTCCTAAAGCACATCAACACGGGGACCCGTAAAATAAGGGAGAAAAACGAGCAAAGAAAGTCTTAAAAGAAAGCAAAGTACATACAATTTATATACAAATGAAATCGTCCCCCCCAAACCAGCTTCAAACGGGGGGCGCAGCAGGTCTGAAGTACCACCAACCATGGGCCTCGTCATAAACGACCCCACTACCATCGTCTTCTTCATCATCGTATCCAACGTCATCATCCAAAGCACCATCATCTCGGCCAAAACCAGCATCAATTCGGCCAACAAAGAAGAACACCGCGCACATCGTCTTTGATTACACTTCTACCCGCATCCAACCTCCCTGGCGTTACTGCAATCATGTCACAACAAAGCACGGCCTCAAGAGGGTCCTCTCGAGGACTTGCGGTGAAGTACTCATCCACGCAATCATCTATCGCGTCAGCGAAAAAGGCGGTCTCCTGCAACATGGGACTGACTTTAAAGCGTTAGAAAGGTTGAAAGTAACTTTATCACCTCCTATATCCAACGTCAATTTCCGTTCTTGACGTCAATGATAGCACCAAAGAAGGTGCAAGAAAGGCCGACCCAATATGATTGGAATTTGGGAGTCCTCGGCCATGTCAAGAACAATGAAATCGACGGGAATGAAGAACTTACCAACCTTGACCGAACGCCCTCCAAAACACCGAAAGTGGGCGCTTTGATGTAACGATCCGCCATCTGAAGAGTGATATTAGTTACTTTCAACTCGCCCATGTGGAGCTTCTCGCACACCGAGTAAGGCATGACACTCACGCTTGCACCTAAATCACACAAGGCTTTATCAATGAAAGTAGTTCCAATAGTGCAAGGGATCGAGAAGCTACCCGGATCTTTCAATTTAGGAGGAGACTGGTTTTGTAAAAGTGCACTGCATTCCGCAGTGAAAGCAACAGTCTCGACCTCATTGAAAGATCGTTTACGAGTGAGTATGTCTTTGAGAAATTTTGCGTAAGCAGGGACCTGCGTGACTAGTTCAGTAAAGGGTACCGTTACCTTTAGGTCCTTCACTACCTCCATGAACTTACCAAATTGCGTGTCTAGCTTTGACTTTACCACTCGGCTCGGGAATGGTAATTTAATCTGAATTGGCGGCTCGACAGGCTTAGCTTTCTCCGCTTCCTTGGGCTCCACGTTCTCGGCCACCTGCACACCACCACCATCCACGGCCTGTTCTCCTTGGGCACACGGCTGCCCCATTTCCTGCGCTCCTCTCGTGCTTCCACCATTGCACTTCGTACCTGCTCCTGCAAAACTATCACTAGAAACATGCATATCGTTAGGAGAAAGAGGAGGGTTTACCTCACTTACCACCGTAGGCATGGGTGGACCATCATAGCTCGTGCCACTCCTTAAAGAAATGGCGTTGATCGACTCATGTTGTTGAGGTTGAGTGCGCTGCGATGGAAGGTTACGGTTTCCGTTGAGAACTTGAAGAAGCAAGTTGAGCCATTTGCGTTTCAAGCATCTTGATGGCGGCGTCTTTAGCTTGATCGCTTTTGCATTTGAGCCATCATTGTTTCTTGATTTTTAGCCATTTGCATCATCATGGCTTGCATGGCATCCATTCGATCGGAACCGGCGGGAACAACGGGTGGTGGGGCATTTTGTTGTTGAAAATTAGAGGCGATTGAAGCCCTGAGGGTTATAAGGTCGAGGAGCATTGTTGTAGCTAAAATTTTGTGGACTGCTTTTGGTATTGTGGTAGTTGTGGGCTGAAGTTTTGTTGTTGGGGAGGTGGATTCAACACATTTTGGCTCTTGTAAGACAAATTCGGATGGTTCTTGTAGCCCTCGTTGTAATAGTTCGAGTAGGGCTGTTTTGAGAATGTAAAGCATGCACATGATGAGATTGTGTGTTCATACCTCGGCATTCCATTGAAGTGTGACCGAAACGCCACATGTATTGCAAGGTACATCATAAGAAGTGTGCAAAGCCGCTACCGTTTGTCCACTAGCACTCGAGGAACTACTACCCGCTTGCATTTGACTCATAATCATCGCGGTCATAGCATCCATTTTGCGGAAAGCATGGCTACCATATCACCATCGGTCTTACCTCCAATCCTAGGCACATTCCTAGAGCTCCCATATTGCGCGTTGTGAATCGCCATTGCCTCGATCGTATCGATGGCCTCCTCCACATCAATATTGTCAAAGCGTCCATTCGCCATGAGTCAAGCACTTGGCGTGACTCGTTGTAAAGACCGTTATAAAACTGCATGACAATAAACCATTTATCCATACCGTGGTGAGGGCATTGACGTTGAAGGTCTTTGTATCGCTCCCACGCATCATACAACGTCTCATCCCCTCCTTGCCTAAAGCTCGTGATTTGGCTTCTTAGCATGGCGGTCTTTCAGCGGAAAATATTTTTGATAGAATGCCAAGACTAAGGAGTTCCAATCGGTGATGGCTAGTGCAACCCGGTTCAATGAATTAAGCCACAGCTTGGCTTTGTCTCGGAGTGAAAAAGGGAAGAGCATCTCCCTAATTTGGTCTTGAGTGACCCCCGTTTGCTTAATAGTGGAGCAATAATCGCAGAAATTTTGGATGTGCAAGTTAGGATCCTCGCCGGGACTCCCACCGAATTGAGTACGCTCAATGAGATTGATAAACGCGGGCTTAACCTCGAAATTGTTGGCCGCTATGGTTGGCATAGCGTTTCCCGTTGGAACTTGAGCCGCGGTCGGCCTCGAGTGATCGGAAAGCTTCACCATTTTCTTTGGCTCGGGTTCAAGTTCAATGTGAACTTCCTTAGGTGATGGAGTAGAAGAGGAAGTAGCCTCCAAGTCTTTCAATAAGTTCTTGCGCCTCAAAAATGTACGCTCCGGTTCCGGGTCAAATTCGATTGACAAACCTTTTTGAGACGTACGCGTTTGCCTGGGCATACAAAAACACTAGAGGCAACGATAAGTAACGGCCTCAAGGAATTGAGGTTCCTTGAGACAAGAGAGTAACAAGTAAGAAAAGAACCAAATAAACAACGAAAAACAAAGCCGTCTCCCCGGCAACGGCGCCAATTAGCGAGGAATCCCCGTATACTCGTAGGTTCCTTGCGTTTAGTATGAGTGCGGCCTGTAACCCATGCAGGCATGCCTCATATTCTGCGGCGTTGTTTGTCACATCAAAGTCCAATTTGATGGAAAGGGGTGTATGTTCACCGTTCGGGGAAATGAGTAGTATCCCTATTCCACAGCCTCGGTAATTGGATGAACCATCGAAATATAGTTCCCATTGTTCTTCGTTTATGTTGTATATTCCTTCGTCGGGGAATGATGTAGTGTCGATGATGGGTTCCTCGTCGATTGCGTGATCGGCGAGGAAATCTGAGACCGCTCGTTGATGTGTCATATATTTACTTATATATAGCCCCTGCTTCACGAACTTTTCTTAGCTTTTCTTGTGCTTTTACTTGCGTTTCAGCTCCTATTTCTCTCCGTTTTGGCACTGCTGCGTTTTTGTGTCTGTTTTGCAGGTACACGCACTTATTTGGAGTATAGGATCCTATTCGAGAGGTTTCGTGAAGTTTCGCAAAGTTTCGTGAAGTTCCGAGTTGGTTTCGTTGCGTTTCGCTTGCGCACGAGCCTCGTTTCACTAAATGAAGGTGTCCCGGGACCTTGGGACGGGATTTGAAGCTCCCATAATCATTCTAAGACTCGTCCCTACTCATGAGCCTCATCCCTTAGCCTTGGGACAACAAGAAGAAGCAAAAACAAGGAAAAAAACTAAGTACAAAAGAAGAACAAAAAGCTGAAAAAAACTGAACAACACGGGATGACATTGTCCCGTCCGGTCTAGCCCCATCCCGTCCGGGATCCCTTCTGTCCCGTCCGGGACCACTTGCCCATAGTTGAGACGCTTCGTTGGCTTTAAATACTTGATCAGTTTGGAGGAGCAATTCATCTTTTTTTCGTCTGAAATTTTTAGAGCACTTCATAGACACTTAGAACTACTTTCCATCAAAAATTTAGGTCTTGAATAATTTTCCTTCTTGTATTTCAAATTCCCGACTCGGATACGTTGCTTGATCATCTATTTCGGTATTGTTGCCTTTGTTCTTCTCTTTCTCCTTGCAATTTCTGATTGAGTTTTGTTTTATAATTTTCTTGTTTGATTGTCATTTCATTCTTCATCGTTGTTGATCATGTCTTTCATTATTTCTTTCGCTTTTGTTTCCGTTTCCGCTATGAGCGAGTAGTTCTTCATCTAGGGATGAAGGGTGATCATGGGTGAGTAGTTTTGGATGATTTTGGTGATGATTTGATTAGGGTCTTGTATGTGTCTCTGGTTTTTCTTGTTTTGTATGCGTTTGTTGATCCTTTGGCCAAGGATTAGTGAGCCTTTGCTACCCTTAAACTTAAGACCGAAAGCCTAGTTTAAGGTAGGGCACGAGACTAACCATTAGGACCCTCATTTGTAAGTTGCGAGAGCCCGCACTTGAGACCTAGAGGACGCTTAGGACCGAGAGGCCGAGCCTATTCCTTAGCTCTTGCGATTCCCGACTCATTTCTTTCACCATCCTTCATCCTAGCTTTGCCTATGCTAACCCCGATTCCCTAGACCTTTCCCTTATAAGTTCAATCCTTTATCCTTCGCTCTAGCTTTAGTATACCTAAACCACTCGAACCGAGATTAGAATCACACAAAATAACCAACTTAAGCGACCATCTCCCTGTGGATTCGACCCGACTTACCCTAGCTACCCTAGTGTTGAGTTTGGATTTATTTTTGATTAGGAGAGTGCGACGAACCCTATCACTCGTCCTTTGATGGCTTTGAGGGGAACGTAGACAATATCAAACTCGGCTAAGAGTAGGGTCCATCGTGCCATGCGTCCATTTGGCACGGGCTTCTCGAAAAGGTACTTGACGGGGTCCATTTTTGAGTAGACCTTTGTTTGATGTGCCAGCATGTAGTGACAGAGCTTTTTGGATGCCCATACTAATGCTAGGCAACTTTTCTCGACGGGCGCGTACCGAGTTTCATAGTCGAGAAACTTCTTGCTGATGTAGTAGATTGGATGTTCTTCGCCGTTGACTTCCTGGGCGAGCATGGCGCCCATCGCGGTTGATGTTGTTGTGAGGTAGAGTGACAAGGGTAGGTCCTTTTGTGGTGGTCTTAGGACTGGGGGGTTGGATAACAACTCCTTAACCTTATCGAATGCTTGTTGACATGCTTCATCCCATTCAACATGGTCAGTTTTCTTCAGTTTCTTGAAGATCGGTTCACATATCATGGTTAGTGATAGGATTTAGTCGCGTCTCCTAATCAAAAATAAGTCCAAACTCACTCTAATAGGTAGCAAGGGTAAGTCGGGTCGATATCCACAGGGAGATGGTCGCTTAAGTTGGTTATTTTTAGTGATTCTAGTCTTGGTTCGAAGGGTCGAGGTTACTAAAGCTATAGCGGAGAATAAGGGTTTAAAACTTAGAGGAAAAAGGTCTAGGGAATCGGGTTAGGCACGGGGAATGCTAGGTCAAAGGATGGTGACAGAAATGAGTAGGAAAACGCCCTCGCTAAGGGTAAGCTAGGCCACTCGGTCTTAAGCTCCTTTAGGCCTCAAATGCGGGCTCTCATGAACTTACAAGTGAGGGTCCTAATGATTGGTCTCGTGTCCTACCCTAAACTAGGCTTTCGGTCTTAAGTTTAAGGGTGACAAACGCTCACAAATCCTTGGCCAAAGGATCAACAAACGCATACAAAACGAGACAATCAAAACGAGCGCGAAAACCTAACTCAAAACATCAACAAAAACAACCCAAGCATGCACCCATGATTCACCCTTCTTCCCTAGAATAAGAACTACTCAAGCATAGCGGAAATGATAACAAAAGCAATAGAGAAAGACGAAGACATGATTACAAACAATATAAAATGAAATCACAATGAAAATAGGAGAAAAAATTGATAATACCAATCAGAAATTTGATGAAACAAAGGATGAATTCGACAACAAAAACCAAATAGACGATAAAACTAGAGCAATCCGAGCCTGAATTGAAAGTACAAGAGATCAAATTATTCAAACCTAAGTTTTCTTGAGAATAAACTTAAAAGTGTTGTAAAAATGCTGGAGAAAAGAATGATCTGAAATTATAATGTTTAGGCCTTCAAATAGACGAAGTATTTTGAGCCAACGAGGAGTCACAGGGCCGTCCCGACCGGGACAAGGGTGGTCCCGTCCGGGACATAGTCATCCCGTCCGGGACAGGGTCATCCCGGAGGGTTCAGTCTTTTTCAGCTTCGTAACTCACTCGCTTCTTGGCGGAATTAAGCGTGTGACCTGCCGTTGGAAAGCTATCGAGACGAACTATCATCTCCACTTGGTCTTGCATCCATTGGAGGTCTAAAACTTGAGATATAACCATTTGAAGTTGACCTTGCGTCGGCTTTAGTTCACCTTGACTTGACTTTGACCTTGATCTTGGTCCTAACTTGTCGTATGTTGACCCAAGGCCTAGGGACAAGGCGTGGATCATCCCAAAGGGTAGGGACGGGGTCTAAAGTGAATAATTGAGCTCCGTGCTCCGTCCCATGGTCCCGGGACGCCTTCAAACGTCAAACGGCTCGTCAGACGCAGTTTAATCCAAGACGTAAACCAACTCGGAACTTCACGAAACTTTATGAAACTTCACTAAACCTCTCGACAAGCATCCTATACTCCAAATATGCGCGTGTACCTGCAGAATGGACACAAAAACGCAGCAGTGCCAAAACGGGGAGAAATAGGAGCTAAAACGCGTATAATAGCACAGGAAACGCAGAGAAAGGCTCGTGAAGCAGGGGCTAATTATGAGTAAATATATGAGATATCACTAATCATCAACCAAGTATCTGGGGCATGGAAGATACTTAACGAAAACCTTGCACTATACCAAAACAAAATTCAAGAGCTTATCGCCAAATTCCACCACGTAGAGTTCTTGCATTTACCTCGCGAAGAAAACCAATTCGCAGATGCCCTATCTAAATTGGCATCACTACTAAACATCCCCCCGGGAATACAGACCATTCCCATCGTTGTGGAACGAAGCAATGAACCCGCATACATATGTGACATCGAAGCCGAGGAAGAACAAACTGAACCTTGGTACCAAGCCATAATCAACTTCAAGCGAGGCGGAGAATATCCGCCAAACACCGACAAACGCGGCAGAAGAGCTCTCCGGCTTCTGGCATCACAATTCGTGCTGGAAGTGGACAAACTACTCAAGAAAACGTCCCAGGGTACACTACTCTTGTGCGTTGATCACAATAAAGGGCGAGAGATTATATCTCAAGTCCACGATGGCGAGTGCGGACCTCACATGAACGCTCGAGCCTTATGCAAACAAATCCTTAGGCTAGGATGGTACTGGACCACCATGGAAGCCGACTGCGCAAAATATGTCAAACACTGCCACAATTGCCAAATTTTCGCAAATGTACAACACATACCCCCTTCACCCTTATACAGCCTCACATCGTCATGGCCATTCTTGACATGGGGAATCGACGTCATAGGCAAAGTACACCCGGTTGGAGCAGGAGGACACTGCTTCATCCTCGTAGCCATCGACTATTTCACGAAATGGGGCGAGGCCGCGTCATACCGTAAGCTTGACACAAAGGAGGTCGCCCGCTTTATACAAAACAATATCATATGTAGATATGGTATACCCCATGAGCTGATCAGTGACCAAGGCTCACATTTCCGAGGAGAAGTCGAACCTATCCTCACCAAGTACAACATCCAAACACATAAGTCATCACCATACCGACCCCAAACCAACGGAGCGGTAGAAGCTGCAAACAAAACCGTAGTCACCATCCTCAAAAAGATGATTGACACATGCCATGATTGGCCACACAAGATTCCCTTCGCCTTATGGGGATATCGAACCACAATACGCACACCAACAGGGATGACACCCTACTTCCTAACCTACGGCATGGAAGCTGTACAACCTGTAGAAATCGAAATGCAGTCACTTCGAATTCTAATGGAAGCAGACATACCAGAAGCAGAATGGGCACGTGAACGGTATGAACAACTCATCCTTCTGGACGAATAGCGCTTACACTCACTATGCACCGTTGGCATGTACCAATCAAGACTACAACGAGCATACAACAAACAAGTCAAGCCACGCAACATTAACGTGGGTGACTTGGTCCTTAAATCAGTAAGGGCCCCACTACCGATTGATCCAAGAGGGAAATTCAAACCTAATTGGGCCGGACCATACCTGGTTAAAGAAATCCTTCCCGGAGGAGCTGCGAGATTAACCGATCTCGACGGCGAAGAATTCAACCTACCAACCAACCTCGATCAGCTTAAGAAATACTACCCTTAGGCTCTACAAAACTTTGCAATGTATTCCATAACGAACATAACACAATGCACGGATGAACTACGCTTGGTTTGATTCCACAAAAATGGATACGTAGGCAGTCTCACAAAAGACTCAACCAAAATCACGAACTACGCCGGTTTGATTCTATGTAAAACATGGATACGTAGGCAGCTTTTCAAAGCGCAACCAAACTCTTTTGCACGCACGCCCAAAGCTTAAAAAGGTCGAGGGAGATGCACTCACAAAATGACACGCTCAAAGCTTAAAAAAAGTCGAGAGCATAGTCAACACAAAACGCATAAGTCCAAAGCTTAAAAAGGTCGAGGACTTAAAACAAAAGCATATATCCAAAGCTTAAAAAGGTCGAGGATAGACAAAATAAAACAGAAGAGACGAGACAATAGGCAAACACTTTCTTTATTAGTCATGAATTTTGAAAATGTTTACATTTTAACCGAGTAGGAGTTTAAAACTAGCTTTCAAACTCATTTTTATTCATTGAACAACTAAATAAACAAAAATTCTCTGAATAAAACATCTATGCTCTAAGTCTAAGCATCCTTCTTACGGCGCTTTGGAGAATCCTCTTCATCTCCATCCTTTAAGGCATCCGCACGAACGACGACCGAAGCAATCACTGGATTCGGAACATTCCTCTCGAATCCTGGGGGCTCAATAGGGCCCTCTTCACCCGCAGTTTCAACCCTCTCGCCCAAACGGTCCTTCACAGTCACCCTAGGTCCAAGTCGCTCCCCAAGTGGCCTAGAAGAAGACGCTCCCGCACTCGAACTCGCCAGGTCACTGTAGTCCCGTCTTCCACGCACCGCAGCATGCGCGAACGACGGTCTTGGACCCGTCTGTTCGCGCCTCCGCATATTCTCCCTATCCTGAGGATCCAAAGAAATACACCACCTCCGATAGAAGTCCGAGACACGAGTAGTCTCAGAACCAGCTGGTCGAGCCCAAGTCATTCGATCAGACCATCCGCGCACCCAAGTATCAATCATCCGGTTGTTCAGAACAACCGACGAGATATCAGGTGTCTGTATTTGGAATAACCTGAGCTAGACCAATCTGCCTCCTCAACCGATGAGGGTGGATCCACACACCTCGCTCGAACCCACACAACATTATCCCATTAGCCGCATCGGCAACCGACGGTGCCGTGATGTGTCGAATGGACCACCACGACACGACCCACCTTATTGTCCTTTCCCGAACAAACCCCTGGAAGTAGTTCACTGACCGCTCCCGAGGCATCGCCCAATAAAGAGTACGAGTAGTCAAACCAGCAGGCACATACGACTCACCTCCCGGTGGGGCCAACACACGCAGACGCTCCATTAGCCAGATCTGCAGGATCCTAGCACATCCACGGTATGAGCTTAGACGATTCGCATGGCGGTCGTCCAAGCCTAATATAGTCTCAGCTAGGATCAAAGCTGAAGGATCGTGCCCCAGCTCCATCTCCTCCATGACCCGTGCATACCTAGCGTGGCCATGCACACCATCCTCCATCGACCCAGCAAAACAATACCGGTGTAGCAAACAAAACCCTAGGGCCCTCCTCCTAGACCGAGCAGAGATGCTCACGTCACTCAAGTTCATGTAACGCTCGCACAACCGTCGCATGTTCACTACACCTCCCTCAAACAAACCCTCAGCTTGAGCATTGGTCATTGAGAGATACTGTCGCAATCTCCCATTATAACCAAACTCACTCCTAACCGCTATTGGGGTAGTACGGTTAGACCATCCAGCAATAGCCGAAAATTCCTCTACCAACGGACATATTTCACCTCCCGTGAACCTGAAAACATGCACCCTAGGATCCCAATAATCAAGACAAGCGTCAAGGAAGTCCACCTCGACGCGCATCTGCCTAAAACCTATGAAGACACCCGCACCAGTCAAAGACAGCGCCCTCTTCTCCGAGTCACTAAGAGAAGACGTCCACCGCTTCAAAAGACCATCAAAATGGTCCATCTTTCAAGAACACAAAAAATATTCTTAAATATACTAAGCTATTTAAGAGAATACAAAACAAGCAAAGAAAAGAGTTGAGATTGAATGAGGATTATGCCTCGTACCTCCCCTCCTTATATAGGAAAACAAAATCTCGAATTAGGAAAATTCGACGATAAAACCGGCAGTCCAAGCCGCAAGAGGCCTTGTGATTGGAGGTGTCAATCGCAAGACCCCTTGCGATTACCCGTCCCATTCGCAACACGTGTTGCGATGCCTAGGGGCGGCTTTATCCCCAAGTTTCCATATCTTCGACTTTCCAAATCCGAGAATCCATCCAATCCGGACGTACATCCTAATTGGGCTCCCTAATTCGGACATGATTAATCCGATTAAAACACACTTCATTTCATAATTCGTTTTAAAGCTCATTTCGAATTTCAAACGTCTAAAATGAACATTTTCAAACAAATTTTCAACAAAGCATTTTTCAAAGCAGAGTCTCTCACTCGGGAATCATTTTCAAATTTTTTCTAGCTATTAACTAAACAGGTACATGAAGAAATAGAAAGTACAACGACAACGACTACAAGTTCAAGCTACAAGAAACGAAAACGACTAGGGATGACGACGACGACGCTCCTCAACCTCCCTCTGAAGCCGAGCCACCTCGCCTCTGGCTCGACAAAGCTTCACCGCCGCTCCGCCTAAGCCATCCTCCACGTGGTCAGTCCGCCACAACTTTTATGGGCGTCGCCCGCCTTTGAACAAGACATTTTCAAGCACATTTTGTCTTAATTATACACCAAATTAAGTCAAACTACAAGGGTAATTTCAGACCTTTCCCAATAACACCTTCTCTCCTCCACTTTGCCTTAATTTCATTCAAATTAAGACAAACTACGGGGGCTAAATCTCAAACTCGCACCTCCACTTTGCCCCCAGACTTCCCTACGACGGTGGAGCATGGTAATGCCGGGGCACGGGAGACCTTCCACGTACCTGAGTATCTGCCGGCAATTACGGATGCAGGGATGGAGAGTTGGGGTGACAAGGTGAAAAAGGTATGGCTTCTGGCTTCGTCAATTGTATACTATGTAAGCCCCCAGTTTGACCGAGTTAGTGGTTAACGAAGGGCAAACTTAAGTTCTGGGCTGGGTTTTGTATTACTCCCCCGAGTTTGACTATAGTTTAATCGGATTATGAAATGAAGTGTGTTTTGCCATAAATTAGGGAAATGAAGTGTGTTTTGCCATAAACACACTTCATTTCATAATCCAGCTTGAAGGTAACACACTTCATTTCATAAGTCAGCGTCAGGAACCTGCAACATGAAACACAACAAAGTTACGAAAATTTTGCCATAAATTAGGGAAAATTTTTCACAAATTTTTACTCTACACAAACGAACAAGAACAAGACATACCTCGATAGTTCCACTAGCCAGCCTACCCCACGCGAACTACGTGTAATCCAGCTCTCGAAGGAGGAGATTCTCCGACTCCCCCTCAAGATGCAGCGGCCTCTGCTGCCGACTCAAGACCCGCGTCTCGAAAAGAACCTTTGGTGGGTCAAGAGGTACGACGAAGTCCGGATACCTCGTCTGAATAGCCAGACGCTCACCCAAGTACCAAACATACCCATACGGCGTAGCCAAGTCTGGCCGTGGGAGTCACGCTCTAAACGCACTCCACAACCTCAGAACGCCTGTCTCGCTCCCACGTGAAGCGGGCGGAACTACGACAAAACCAAAAGAAGAAACACGTCAAACACCTTTTTCAAGCAAAATCATCTAAATACATGCTATTTGGAAGGTTTCAATACATACCTGACCACCTCTCAACTCGTTCAGTTTGACCCGAACGAAGTCATACGACCAGTCGTACCCGATACGGCTGCACGTACCCCAAGTCCATACCGCAGGATACTTCTTCTCCATGGCAACCGCTTCCTCGGGCAGGAAGAAGGGGAAGTGACTGTAGATCCAGCACTACACAAGAAACATAAAACAAGTTAGCACGAGTAATCAACATTCTAAGCAAATCAACTAAAGACAAGAACGACGTACCTCCATCAACAAGCCAGGGGATACTAGGGGAATCCTAGACCCCCCATCCATCTTCCGTGGCCTAACAGCATCCACGCAGAAACGGATGCATAAGCCCAAGGCCGGGGACACCCAGTCATATGCCCCGATCGCACGCCAGTCCAAAAGATACATAAGCCAAGCGTAGCGGCGGCTCTCGCCTGGCAAGTAGCGAGAGCTAACAAACCACCAAAGCCACATACGAGCATTCTGCTCGTCACTCCAAGCTCCGGGCCCATGCTGAGTCTTCCCGTCAAAGTACTCCCTGATATAGCTCGTCTTAACAGAATTAGGCGCCTTCCCCTGATAAGGCACCTCCAAACCAGCTCCAATGGCTGCAAGCACCGCGCTGTCGTCAATAGGCGGCGCCAAACTAAAGTCCATATCACGGTCGCCAAAGGGCAGACCCGTGATGATAGCATACGCAGACAAAGTAATGCCTGCCTCGAACTCCGGCAAATGGAACGTCGTGGTCGTATCCCAATATCGGTCAAGGAACGCTCGGACGATCCTCAGGTTCGCCGTGGTACGTGAATTTATAATCCGGACCCAATGCTCAACCAACGGGCCCAAAGCACACCTATCTATCTTCTCCTTCGCCCCAGGAGACAAAACCTCTCGATACGCCCAAATGACGGACGAAATACCAGAAAACGTCCTCATGTATCCCACCTCGAGCCCAGTAAGAGCCCGATGTGACAAATGACGCTCACGGTCCGCCAACAGGGTATGACTGTCCCAATTCTTCGTAAAAGGACGGTCAACACGCGGACCATGACTCGCACGGCCTCTACCACGACTACGAGACCCTGAAGCCTGTGAAGACTCGCCCTCCTCCATGGCCTCTACCTCTCTCTCCTCCTTACCAATTGCACCACCATGACGCCCACGGGTGCCCATGCCTCGCCCACGACCCCTCTGGGTTGGAAAGTTAACGGATCCAGGAGAAGGATCCCTCGCACTAAAAGTACGACGCAAACTCGAACCGCCAGAAGTCGTAGGCTCCTCAGCACTAGAACCAGTACTCCGACGAGCACGAGCCCTCGTCGTAGGAGGTCCAGACCAATCCTCATCTGCAATATTTCAAGAACATAAACACAAGACAAAGACACAAGACGAAGACACAAGACAAACCGCTAAAGTAACAACAATTCAAAAGAACACCCTATACAGAGCCCTTTCAGGCTCAATTCACAATTTGGCTGAATGCCGCTCTATACACATCAAAATTTCAACTTGATGGTTTCTATACCCCACATTAACCTTCAATTACACCCCAGAACAATTAATTGTATTTTGGACTTACCGATCAAAAACGCCTAATTTTAACCTAAGTTCTCCGTTTTAATCGACTTTAAACCTCAATTTAAGGACCGATTACTAGCATTTTTCAAAAAGTAACACCATACACATACTATACTAATCAAGGGGAACCTATGGCGAAGTTTAATTGCAATTCCGAGACCAAAAATCCGGGTCCGATTTTTGGGTCGGGACCATTTCACACGAAATTGGTCTAAAAACGCCTCAAACCGTATACATTTCACACATACATTCAAGGAAAGCATAATACAAGGGATTGGTATCGTTCTCTAGTAATCAAAAGGCAAATTTCAAGACAAAAGACGGTTTTACATTAAAAACGTCTTTTCTACATTTCAAGAGCGATCTAACTATTTACAACATCAAAATGCATAAAAACAAGTAAAATGGAGTGTTACCTTGATCCATTTTGAAGCAAAGCAAGAAAAACGAGCGAAAACGGTCTTGAAATCGCAAGGAAACGATTTTAAGAGAGAAAAACGTAAAATGGGAAATGAAGTGTGATACTCGGCAAAACCGAGTTTTATAAGGACGAAAAACTCAAAACCCTAATCGCAAGGACGTTTGAGATTTGGGGATTGATTCGTAAGGACGCTTGCGATTTCAGCCTTGGGAATTTTCGTGTTTTTCCCGTTTTTAGGTCTAATCTGGATTCCTGGTTCACTTGTAGTCCTCTTAGACGCTTTCTCACGTTACGTCGCTCGGTTAAGGCGTCACCTAAAGTCCGCCACACTCTTGAACGAGTTTGAAGCACTATACACAACCTTTGCATATACACTGAGCATTAGCATTTTCCTCGGACGATAATTCCCGGCGGACCTTAGCACTCTTTACGAGATGAGCACCAACACAAGCGCTAGCACGAAGCATCAAGCATCTACGCTCGTTTACGAGACTAAGCATACGCACTATTTTTACGAGACCAAGCAACAGCAACAGCACGCAAAGGCATTTGGCAGGCAGGCATGCCCATACGAGTATGCAAGGACCGTCATGTTCCTAAACATGTTCGTCCCTCTCCGGATAAGCCCGGTTCGGAGTCCTCGTCTCACCCATGGACACAAACTCCGCGCCGCTGATGATATCGAGACTGTAACGGTCCGGATGTTGTCGTGAAGTTTGACTTTCGCTTTAGTCCTAAGCTCAGTCAAACTGCGGGCTCTGTAGATACCCAAATCTGTACCTCCCGCCAAAAACCCAGTGATGTAACAATGGACTTTTATTGCATGCTTTTATGTTGACTTAAATGGTTCTAACTGTGACGAATTCAAGTTAAATGATTTAAAGTGCAAAAGAGGTTTCTTTATGGGTCATCACTCTTAGTGTCCTTAGGTCTAGAGTCTAGCTTGTCTCAAGTTCAGGTCCTAATCGGCATGCGCACACCCCTTTTCGAAACACATAGTCTAATTGATTCTTTACATTAACAAGGTTCAATTCGATTCACCTAAATCCGTTAATTTAGGCCTAGTCATTAAAACCATCTTTTAGGACTAGCAAACGCCTAGGATAGCCTTACGGAATGTCCTATTTCACAAAATGCCACAAAATACACCCTTTTTACATTTTCAGGGCTCAGGCCCAGAACCGAGCCCAAACCCATGCCTGGCCCGCTTCCCAAGGTCCAGGATAACCTAGTCAAACCCTAAAACACAGCCACAACAACGTATCTTAGAGCTTAAGCAAGATTATACCGCATATCCTAAAATATAATTTGGAAATATACGGAATAAAAGGATAATGCCCGCCCTACCAATCGCAAGGGGCCTTGCGATTAGGGCAGGCAGCCGCAAGGGTCCTTGCGATTGCCCCAAGCATTCGCAAGAGGCCTTGCGATTCCTAAGTCCGGTGTTATCCCCTGGCTTTCCTAATTCTTGACAAGCTCTACACTATAAATACGACCCTCCATTCATTCATAGAGGGACAGAATTGGAGAATACAATTAACACAACTCTCTCTCAAAGCCTCACGCATAAACATCCTTAGAATTCTTCATTTTCCTAGTGTCGAATTCTTCCCTTTGAAGCGGCATTTGGGTTCCTAACTCGAGAGCGAGGTAATACTTAATCCTAACAAGGATTAAGGTCTTTCTTTACTTAGACTAGCGAGGGCCTACATTAGGCTCGGCGGACTTTGCATGCGCAAGTCTGCTTTTCATAAGGCGGCCATGCACCTCGAATACACACCCTATTCGTAACACCTTTCCAAAGTCGCATAAACAACTGACCTCTTTAAAATAAATCAATGGACAATTGAACGTTTATTTTATTGTATGCATTTTAGCAAATCCTCTTATTGCATCTAAATCACTTAAAATGAATTCGTCATTAAACTGAATTGTTTTCGTTAACAAGTTAAGCATGCGTAACTGAGGGTTTTAAACAATATCTTTTTGCATTCTTTTTACATTCATATCGCACTTGTACGTAGCGAATTACTTAGGCTCATGTATCATTCTTTGCATTGTTCTCAAGTCTAGTAGAGGCTATCTTTTGATAGGCTTTTCCAAAAGATCTTTCATAAAAACATTATTTTGATTTATTCTTTAGAGAAGTACCCTCACCCGAATCCGAATCTGGTTTCACAATAGCCTTAGATGGATGGGCGTCGACGTGCCTTGAACTCTAAGACGTGTCTTTGAGCATGAGGACACGGAGGCGGGTTCTAAATTTCCCTCATAATTTAGTGGCGGCTCCAAAACAGTTTTAAAAGGTTTTTTGTACTTAATCTTTTTAACTTTACGCCCTTAGCAAGACGTCGAGTGGTTCCATGTCTGATCCCGGTACCTACAAGTGTACACTCCTCCGGTTCCATTTCCTCAACGCCTCGCTAAGGTAAAAATGGAGCAAAAGTATGGAAAATACTTGGATATCTAGAAGAATTTGCATGTTGATGTCCCATTTTTGGATTTAATATCCGAGATCCCGTCCTATGGAAATTTCTTGAAGGAACTTATCATGAAGAAAAGAAAGCTTGACGAAGCTCAAACGGCGACTCTCTCCCACGAGTGTAGCGCCATTTTGACAAGCAAGCTTCCTCAAAAGCTTGACGATCCGGGTAGCTTTTCGATTCCATGCTCTATTCAAGGCGTGAAGATCAAAAGAGCCTTATGTGATTTGGGGGCAAGTGTAAGTTTGATGCCTTTTTCTACCTTCAAGAGGTTGAATTTAGAGGATTTGAAGCCTACAAGAATCTCTTTGCAACTAGCGGATCGGTCGGTGAAGTATCCTATTGGTGTTATCGAAGATGTTCCCTTAGAAGTGGGAAAGCTTGTGATCCCATGTGATTTCTACGTCATGGATATGCCCGAGGACCATCATGTGCCTATCATCTTAGGCCGCCCTTGTTTGGCAACGGGTGGAGCTAACATCGATGTCAAGAGTGGGAAGCTTTCACTTGAAGTGGGAAATGAGAAGGTTGAGTTCGAACTCAACAAGTCCACTAGTCCTTCCTTGAGTAGTACTATGAATGAGAAGAACAAGAGCTCTCCAAGTAAACTATCTTTTGAAAAGAATACTCAAGAAAGTGTCAAGTGCATCTCACTACCGTTGTTGACAAAGAAGGTTAAGGCAAATGAGAAGAAGGTTGGAGAGAAAAGGAAGATGGTAAAGGATGACTATTCAAATGAGATGAGTGAAGTGCTTGGAGGGATTCAATCTCTTGTTTCAATGTTGTCGAAGGTAGTTTATGCTCAAAACGGGAAAAGGTTGAAGGTAGGAAGAAAACCAAAAGGGAATGGATGTCTTGGGCATCCAATTGGTGACCCCGGTTAGGTGACTAATGAGAAGAGTCAAGCTAGTGACTATAAAGAAGCGCTTCTTGGGAGGCAACTCAAGTAATAAATTATTTTTGCTTTCACTTTTCTTTTGTGTTTGTCTATATTTGTAGGTAACGCTCTCTCCATCAAACTCGGTGGGTTTCACAAGCATTTTCAAGCTACTTTCTTTGGTGATTCCACTCGAGCTCTCCTTGGTAATATTCTAATTCCCTTTTTCCATTACACCCCTTCCCCTAGCATTTACATTGAGGACAATGTCTAGTTCTATTGTGGGGGAGGACGCTTTGCTATACTTGGTGGATTTGGAGATTGTGGTTTTGTTGTGCAATGTTGTGCTGAGGAGTTTGGAGAACGTGTTTAGTGTATATATATGCTTTTGTTGTCTTTTCCTATTTTTAAAAACCAAAAAAAAAACAAATTGAAAAATTTTCAAAATTCCTAAAAATTGAAAAATTTGAAATTTCCAAAAAAAGGTCAAGTTACTACTTTTTGTGCATATTGTTGATTATCTAGCTCGTCACTTGTATGAAAACGCTTATTAGAATTACTTAATTATGCATACTTGAATTGTTGTTAACCAAACTTTTAGGGTCATTTTGATTGTGATTACACTTCCATTTTTCACCCTCTTTGGAATAAGTACCTAAGTCATCTAGTTTCAAGGTGACCGATTTCGACTCGACTACCACAAAATGTCACAAAAAAGGGGTAAACACAATAACTATCTCATCTCATGCCTACTTTTGTAAAGTGCTTGGTTCTATAATGTTGATTTTGGCTTCCCAAAAAGTTTCAAATAAGGGTTGTGGTGACCACTTCGATGCCTCAATAACGGTAAAAAAGACCGAGAGGTAAAGAGTGAATACCCGTAAGCTATTGTCGACCACTTGCTTCGAGCCGAGAAAACACGCGGCAAGTCGATGACAATTAGCGAGCGTGGGATTAGCCACACCCGGAAAAGAAAAGAAAAAAAAAAGAGGAAAAGAAAAAAAAAAATTAGAAGAAAAATGTGTGTTAATAATTCGAGAGCCAATTTTTATGGGCACTTGTTTCCTTTTGAGATGACCTTATAGTCGAGTCAATTCGGGACGACCCTTCCTCCTATTTTTGGAGGCGAAACACGACACTAAGGGCTTTGAACACGAGGTTCCCATTATTCCATCTTTCCCCACATCCGATTTGGTCCTAACGAGTTTGGTTCGTTAACAATAAATGCATGCATGATATAAAGTGATACTACTTTGCCTTTTTATCCAAGTGACCTCTTAGGTTTTAACATAAATGCGTGACTAGTATCCTTGCTCGTGTAGAGAGCAAGGGAGCCACCTAGGTGAGGAGGTAGGCTTATTTCTAGACCGAATCGACCTTATTTTGATTGATCTTGTGCCTTATTGTTTGTGTCGATTCGCATTTTTGAGCAAGACCCCACTTGCCTTGCACGTAACACTTCTTCCTCATGAGTATTGCGTTGTGAGTTGAAGGGGCGGAGCGAGCCCGCTAATAGACTCGTATCGGATGTATTGTATAGATTAGTTGGTAGATTTCTCATTAGTTAGTCCATGGTTTAGTCGTCTAGACTTGCGTGCTTTGTTTTACTCGAGGACGAGTAAGAGTTCTAGTGTGGGGGAATTTGTTAGCATAGAATTACCACCTTATATTGCATTGCCTAACTCTTATTTGTTTATTTTTCATGCACATAAGTCATCGTTTAGGTCCGTTTTTGTCATTTTCGCTCGTTTCCCGTCTTTTCGCTTTAAGTCTCCGCTTTTGGACGAGGTACTGCTCTATATTGGCTTTGTATGCAGGTACTCGGGAGCACACTCGATGAATTCAAGCTAAAGGAGCAAAAGAAGCAAGAAGGAAGCAAGAAGAGCAAAATTGGGGGGAAAACAGGCGACAGGAAGACAGAGCAGACGACACGTCGCCCCCCGGGCAACATGTCGTCCATCTGGTGACTAGGTCGCCCCTCGGGCGACATGTCGTCCATCTGGTGACTGGGTCGCTCCCCGGGCAACATGTCGTCCATCTGGCGACTGGGTCGCCCTACCGTGACTCTGTCGCCCGGTCTGGGCCCTGTTTCACACGACTTATATTGGCTTCATTTTGGAGCGACTATATATACTCTAAACCCGCATTTTTCATTGCTGGGCATTTTCTAAGTAATAAAAACATTTTAGAAGGATAATTTAGGGAGATTTGCTAGGGTTTTAAGGGTTTTCAAGGGTTCCTTCTTCTCCAAGTTGTATTTTTGGGTCAATTGTTCTTGAATCTATTCAATAATTCTTCCTATTTTCTTCATCTAGTCAAGGGTATAACTTCTCCTCTTTCTCATTTAGTTATTGATTAGTTTAATATTTGTAGTAGAGTAGTTGTTTTGTAAAACTTGTTTGATCTTTGTTAATGTTATATAATCATCTTGATTTGAGTTTGATTTTGTGTTTTTAGTTGCTATTTCTCATTTCTTTTGCTTTTTATTCATCAAAGATTGAAACTTTAATTATGGGCTTTGTTTGGATGATGAGTATTTGTTGGATTATTATTTATTTTGATATGATTAGTGAGTAGTCTTTTAACTAGGGGTCAATTTCCTCCTCCATGTTAAACTATTGTGGTTAATCTCGCGAAATATTGTGATTGTGGAATTTGGGTTCATCAAAGGGGGTATTATCATGGTTAGTTTGGGGTTGTGATGATTCATCCGACAACCCTTGACCGTCAATGGCAATTGGCTAGGTTTAGGAAGTCTTACACACCGACTAATGGGCTTTTGTGTTGAACTCGGGAGAGGAAACACGTTAGCACCCTTTGACGATCTTCACCATGGGAATGGGAGAGAGGATAATTCATTTGATCAATTGTCGTTCTTAATGCCTTAGACTAGGTGAAACCCACCATAGGAGTGGGGTTTTGGTTAAGTCTAAGAGTCTTATTCCGACTCCGGAAGGGGAGTCTTAAGAGAAATAGAGGCTTGTCCACTCATGATCCATGATTACATTATTCAAGCGAGATGAAACCGCATTAGCAAGACTATAAGGAGGAGAAATTGATCCCTAGGCTTCCCTTTATCGACTTATCTCCGTTCATTTCCTTAGTTAGTACTCGTTTTTAGTTATTGTAGTTAGTTGGCTTGAGTAGAATTGTTTAGCAATCTTATCTTCAAATATTTCTTCGGTCTAGATAAACATATATTCAAACACATTCATAATCATCTCACTCCCTTTGGAACGACCCTCTCAAGCTACAACGACCTCGTATACTTACGAGTGAGGTTATATTTAAAACTCGTAACAGTGTACGTATATATATGATATTCTCACTAGTTTTAACCTCCGTGATGCTCACGGTTGTCCTGTAATTCCATTTGAATGTATAGACCATAAACAATGTCGTATTGATTTACGAAGACGGAAAATGTCATTGTTTTATTTGACCTTGATTGCATGCATGGACAATAATAGTTTCTCTTGTAAATACTTAATGCTCTAGTAACCCATTTTTCTGAATTAAACTTAACTTATTGTTCATTTTTTTTGTTACTAGTGTTTTCTTGTGGTTGTTGTCGCGTTTCCTTCTTCTACGATTTACTATTTTTATATTTTCTCGCCTTTTTCTCTTCTATATGTGTGCTGCGTTGAGTATTTGTACTTACATTTTTTGAACCTCAAGAGATTTAAAATTAAAACGGTTTGGTTGCGTTGTTTTTAACTTAATTTGTAGTAGTGTTGGTGATTTGTATGACCCTTTTGCGCTTCATGTTGTCTATGTTGTTTTCTGTTACCACTTATATGTCATCCCTGTTACATTATTATATATGGTTAAGTCTTCTCTAGTCTTTAGGTGTTATGATATTTTTTTTTAAAGTATTTGTACTTACATTTTCCCTTGTTCAGTTTGGATGATTCCTTTCCTTATATTTGGTCACTTTCAATTTGTTTCGGGTTGTCTTACTCGATGGTGTTTGATTTTTTCGCTTTTCTTGTTGTATACTCCGTATGTCTTAAATATCGTACCTTCAACTCCATTTTGTTTTCGTATTTTCTTGTTCCGACCCTTACCTTGAAGGTGTATGCTTTTCCAATGCATTATTGTACGATGTCCATTACTTTTTTCTTCAGGTCTTCTTACATAAATTGAACCTCAAGAGAGAATTGGGAACTAGACGAATGTAGTTTTGTCAATAAAGTAAATATATACGAAGTAGTTGGTTGTCATTTAAAAAAAGCCACAACCCTTTTGTACTTGTGTCAAATTTCGAAGCAACCAACTTTTACTTAATTTTTTTTCCATAGGTAGCCCAGAGGAACAATTAGAATAGGATTGAAAAAAATTGCATAAAGAAGAGCAAAAACTAAAGTATATAAACAAAAAGAGAAAGTGGATATGAAAAGTATGCCTATAAATACATGGAGTTCGAGGTTGAACAACTTAGGAAAGCTATTAATTATTGGAAATTGGGTAAGACGAAGGCGAAAAGGTCGGCTGAAGAAATGTCGTGAATGTTCAAAACTAACAAAGATGAAGGTGAAAGGGGTGTTTAATTAATATTCACGGAAAGCAAATAAAAGAGTAAATGTAGGAGTATGCCAAAAAATGTCACGTGGAATTAAGTTGGGAGTTAGCTAGAGATTTAAGCTGCCCTTTTAATAATATTATATAGATAGATTGGACATCAATAAACAAAGAAGTATGTTGGTTTTTATTCATTTGTGAGAGACAAAGATTGTTGACACCAAAGGCCCTATTATTCTTTGTGGTTAATTTCACTCATAGTTCAGTTTTAATAGGTTAGTTATACTGTAGATTTTAGCTTTAATAATTCTAGCTTCCAAAAGTTTATCTTATATGACTTTGGTTTACAAAAATCGAGCATATATGACTGAACTTATAAGAGTTAAACTCATAATAGTTTAGTTAGAACCCGTTCTTTCGGACTTTTTAGAGCTGAACTGAATTGAACTGAATCGAGTAATTGAATCGAATCAAATGAATAATCGAATCGAATCGAATGGTGAATCGAATCGAATCGAATGAAGTTCAATTAAAAACATGAATGATCTTCAATCGAATCGAATTAAAGTGAGCTAAATCGAATCAAATCGAATCGAATTAAGTGAATGAATCGAATCGAATCGAATCGAAATGAGTTGAACATAACTGAAATGTGCTGAAAATAAGCTGGAAAGAACAGGTCCTTAAAGTGAAATTGAAACTAAATTTACAGAAGTTAAAACGCTGAACTTGTACGATTTAAACTTATAAAAACTAAGCTGAACTTATAGTAGTTGAGTTGAAAATTTGGGTGCTAAAATTAAGTAAAAAACATGGTGTCTAAACACGATAACAAATAAAAAAGCCAGTCTAAACACGATAACAAATAAAAAAGCCTCAGACAGGCCAATGAAATAATACGACTCGCAAACAACTTTCAGATATGGTACGATTGCAATCGATTATGGTAACAAAAGGTAACATAGACAATAATTGAATGAACATTGAAACATGGATGTAATACAACAAATTTTAATCTGTACCAACCTTAAATCAACATCAAAGATCTTTTAGACCCGAAAAACCATATAAACTATTGACAATTGATATTGTTTGTATCCAAAATAAACTATGCCAGAAGTGATTTTGAAAAACAAAAAACAATTCTTAGAACATTTTGTTCACCATGACATGATTCTTCAATTAGTCTTTTCCACTAGAATTTTCCGTTGCCTATAATCCACAACCAATCGAGGCAAACGCCGGTGAAAATCCCGGCTAGAAGGAAGAGAACCAGCAAATTCCCGATTGCGTTTTGCTCCGGTCCCTACATTGAGGTTTATAGGGTTTAATCATTGTCCTAACTTTGACGGTTTATATGAAATCTTGTGTGTCAATGTTAGCAGACGTCAATTGGGAGTTTGGGTGATGAATTCGTTGTTGATGGTTGTATGCATCTTGTTGGGGTCGAATAATTCGACACGCTACGACAACAAGACGACAAATAAAAAGGCCAAGAGCTAAAAGTTCAATAAACTCTATAAATAGCAAAAAGAAAGGTAAAGGGTTGGTTTTTCAATAACTCTTCCCACTCTCTCTCTCCCTACTCTCCCTCTATATTTATATTTTCCACTTAAACACCATATTTATAGATTTCGGTACTGATTTGAGCGTCGGAGGGCCATAACTCTTCCCACTCTCTCTCTCCCTACTCTCCCTCTATATTTATATTTTCCACTTAAACACCATGTTTATAGATTTCAGATCTTGAGCAGGCGTCGGAGGCCATGGGCAAGCCCTCGGGCCCGGAGTTCACCCTGCAGGTCGCACATGGAGCTGGCCCAGACCCTGGAGGCCACCCATGACGTCACCTTCAAGGTCCCGAGTTTACACCCGAAACAATTGGCGCCGTCTGTGGGGAAGTCTATGTAATACACACCCACGAAAACCACAAAAATAAACCGTGCACTACCCTACGGAGGGATCATTCACGGCATACCTATTCTTCTCAAAACAAAAACCCTGATGAAACACAAAACTTCAACCTGGCACAAAAATCAAGACCGTGCATTTTGGTCCCACCACCTAAAAGCGCACTTGAGAGGGAAGAGCAGGGACATACCCCATTTTTCAGTCAAAGATGAAACAAACCAAAGTTTTTATTAAGCCATAATAATCATACTTATAAGTTTAATTTTGGCGAGTGTTATTCGACGGAAAGGATTACTAAAAGACGGAATGCCAAAAGACTAATCTACCCCTCATTAATACATAATTAACTTACACTAAATCTTAAAAATTTAACCTTGAAATTAAAAATCAAACCCATAACATTGAAATTAAAATATAACCTTGAAATTAAAATCAAAATATAACATTGAAAATAAAAAAAACGTCCCCCTTTTCCTTGAATTGAATTGAATTTGCTGGTAAACCCATAACATTGAAAATTAGCAATAAATTTAACTAAATAAGTTAAATTAATGTAAAAAAAAAAAAAATCATACGGAGTATACAAATAAAGAAAACGATTTTTTTTTTTTTTTTTTTTTTTTAATATTTCTACGACTTTGGAATTTATGGTAGAACCTTAGAACATTTAAGGTTCTACCATGGTAGAACCTTAAATGTTCTAAGGTTCTACCATGGTAGAACCTTAAAAGTTCTAAGGTTCTACCATTAAATTAAAAATTACCAATAAATTTAACTAAATAAGTTAAATTAATGTAAACAAAAAAAAAAAAAATCATATACAAAAAGAGAAAACAATTTTTTTTTTTTAATTTTTTTTTTTTTTTAATATTTCTACGACTTTGGAATTTATGGTAGAACCTTAGAACATTTAAGGTTCTACCATGGTAAAACCTTAAATGTTCTAAGGTTCTTCCATGGTAGAACCTTAAAAGTTCTAAGGTTCTACCATGGTAGAACCTTAAAAGTTCTAAGGTTCTACCATTAAATTAAAAATTACCAATAAATTTAACTAAATAAGTTAAATTAATGTAAACAAAAAAAAAAAAAAAATTCATATACAAAAAAAGAAAACAATTTTTTTTTTTTTTTTTATATTTCTACGACTTTGGAATTAATTTATGGTAGAACCTTAAATGTTCTAAGGTTCTACCATAGGTAAATAACTTCTTCAAAATATAATTTCCACATATCTAAAAATTACCTCTACTCCGAGGTCACCGTTTTCTGAATTGTGGAACTCCGACATTTAAATCCTTAACTATAATTTTCTTAAAAAAATTTACTGTTTTTAAGAGAGATTTTACTAGTTAAATTTTTTAGACAATGTAAAAAATTTAGACAATGTAAATAATAAATGAGGTAAATACTCATTTCACCTACATGGTCAATTAATGAAATAAATACTCATTTTACCTACAATGTAAAAAATAAATTAAATGAAGTAAAAAAATAAATGAAGTAAATTTTTTTTAACTACAAATCAATTAATGAAAAACAAACAAAATTAAGCACAAGGGTAAAATGGTCAATTCACCTACATAACTAGTCATTAACTACACTAATGCATTCCGTTTTCAAGTAATCCTTTCCGTCGTATAACAATTGGGTTAATTTTTCCCCCAATTTTTTTTTTTTTTTTTTTTTGACAAGAATTTTTCCCCCAATTAAGTAGGCAATTAAGGGAGAAAATTCAAGCCAAAAAGCAACAAAAATTGAAGCTAAATAAAGATCCAAATACTTGAGGAATAGGCCAAGAGGCCCAAGACCACGTGAAAAAAGCAAACCTAGTAGATGCAAGTTATTCATGGCCTTACAAGAAATTAAAAATAGGAGTGAGCACGTGAAGAAAGCAAGGCTCCAGGGAAGAATTACCAAAAATGAGCATGATACCCACCATTTTCAACGAAGAAGTATACGGGGTAGAGCACCCGGGGAAAAAATGAGGTCCCGGTCCCGGCCATGCTTTTCAGCTCCCCCGGCCAACACCGTCGGCCATAACCACCCGAGACGACTCAATCATCACCGCACAACCACCCGGGACGGACATCTGGTCACAAGTTTCGAGTTCCGGTCCTGGCCAAACCAACCCCTCAGCGGGCTGTCGGACGTCCCGTTTAGGCCTCAGTCACCCGGGAAGGTTGAAACCTCCGGAGGCAGAGTAGGCCAAACTGGAGCGCTAGTAAAATATGAAGTTAAAAACAGGAGCACAAGGAAATTGGGCAGCAGATGGAAGAAAAAGCTCAAGAAGGAGTAATAATAATAAGAATAATAATAATAATAATAATAATGAGGTGAAAAAGGAAACTGTGAGCATGTGAGCCACAATTGGGAAAATGGGTCCCACAAGGAGACAAAAAGAGCAAATAAAATAATAAGATGATAATAATAATAGTAATAATAATACAGTCATGGGGCAATATAAAAGCAAGAAAGGTTCCCGGGAAGCTACCCGGGGACAGAGCCGAGAAGAATGAGCACCACCATTACCGTTAGCCGCTCACCGCCATAATCTAAGTTCCAGGAGGCTCCTGATCCCGAAACTACGCCAGCACACCGGGACCGCCCCTAACGCCTGGAAGCCTGACCACCGTCAAACCCGAGCTCGGCCCCCGGGACCCTCTCAGCCGTTCACGGGAACCTCTCAGCCGCCACCGTCGAGACCGTGACTCGGTCGATACCATCCCGGGCCGGCCACTAACACCACTTTCCCGGAGCCAGCCACACCAGTTGACTCGGTCGATACCATCCCGGGCCGGCCACTAACACCACTTTCCCGGAGCCAGCCACACCAGTTGACTCGGTCGATACCATCCCGGGCCGGCCACTAACACGCTCGGCCACCACCATCACGCCGGCCGCCTGAGTTCGTCTTGCACCATGCCAACTTTTCCCGGCACCACCTTGCCACCGGGACCGCTGCCCTCTCCCGGCCAACTGAGTGCCGTGAAGGCTGACCACCACCGCCTCGTCCAGAACTGATCTAACGGGACTGGGACCCCTGAACCACCGAGTCGTTATAAAGAAGAGATAAGTTACTCTACCCTTTTTATTATTATGGGTTTTTTGTAACCTGCACTGTCTTATTGGGTTTCCATTTATCTGCGTATATCGTTTCCCATTCAGACTTCGAGCTTTAATCGCTTCCAACCATAACTAATTATCTTCGCCAGTGCTCACCGTTAAATCACCAATTAGGATGCGTGAATTTCTTTGCGATGGAAGCCTTTAATTTCTTCACGATGGAAGGATTAGTTGTAAATTAGAAGTTAGTCGATTTATTAACCGTCATTTCTTTCTTTTGATTGATTTTTTAAAACCTTTCAAAGCCCTTTCACCTATATTCTCTTCATCTCGCCTTCATCTTTTCTTTATCAACTTTTGCGGTTAAATCGTCGTTCTGCAACATCTTCATCGTTGATTTTTGCGATTCTTCCTCTCTGTTGATTTTAGGTGATGATTTGGTATGATTTTGGGTAAATTAAAGAAAGCTGAGTCTGAGTTAGGAGTAATTAAGAAACTGAAGACAGTTGGGAAACGATATACGAGAAAAAGATGTTAAAGCCGATAGTAAAGAATGCAATTAAAAACCCTATTATTATTTTATTTCATTTATAAGAAAAATAAATATAGCAATTATATTTTCTAGTCTCCTTTTTTGAGAGGGCATAGCATGTGAGGACCCCCTTTTTAGTTTGAACTAATGTCGAGGCACTATATATTGTTAGAGCCCATATACGTCACACATGTGCTATTGTGCTTCATTTGTCTACTCCGTAAATATTTACATCAGTACACCGAGTATACAACTTAACTTAGTTAGTACTCGGACTTTGGCATACGAATTATATACAATTAAATGTAACAACATACGGAGTACCAATTAATTTCGTTATATCGAATTATTTTCAGGAGTAATGGAGAAAAGACGGGGATAAAGAAATATGCGCTACACCTCCGCGAGGCCTAGCCAACTTTTAATCACCCGAAACTCCACGAAAGCTCCACAAGAGTCACCTTATACTCAAAAACCGCCATATTTATATTTGTAAAGCGAGTGATCAGGATTGTTGACACCGCGAGCTTTTCCTTGTAATTGGCGTAGAATTTTTGCCCAGCATTTCTTTAGATTCAGACACAAAAGTTCTGGCCAGTGTAAAGGAGGGGGGACTACCCCCGACCCCGGCTAATCACGATAGTAGGATTCAAAAATAGAAATTTTTGAAAAATTTGCTAACACTTTGCAGGAATGGATACATAAAGACCGGAGGGGAATAAGACCTTCCAGGCACCCGCCTGGTGGGCTCCCGTGCCTACGTGTGGATGAACATCGCGCCTTGAGAGTCCATGGCCTGGGGCCTGGCGCTCGCCTGCGTATGGCACATTGCCTACGGCGGATGAACATCGCGCTGAGAGTCCATGGCCTGGGGCCTGGCGGCTCGCGCCTGCAGATGGCACATTACCCACGCATGGTCGAACATCGCGCATGTAGAGTCCACGGCCGGCCCGGCGGCTCGGCGCCTGCGTATGGCCTTCAGCACAATGCTCATCCGCGGGTCGCTTGCCCGGATGAGGTGCCTTTATGCAAAGAGCCGGATGTTCATGATGGCCCACGTGCTGAAGCCGCTTTCTCGCATGATGTCGATGTCGACCTTGTTGCCGGTGGCGGCTGCGGACCTCCCATGCCTACGTGTGGATGAACATCGCGCCTTGAGAGTCCATGGCCTGGGGCCTGGACGGCTCGCGCCCCACGTATGGCACATCGCCTACGTACGGATGAACATCGCGCCCTGAGAGTCCATGGCCTGGGGCCTGGGTGGCTCGCGCCCTACGTATGGCACATTGCCTACGCACGGATGAACATCGCGCCCTGAGAGTCTATGGCCTGGGGCCTGGGCGGCTCGCGCCCTGCGTATGGCACATTACCCACGCATGGTCGAACATCGCGCACAGAGAGTCCACGGCCCGGGCGGCGGCCAGGCGCCTGCGTGCGTAGACACTACTGCGTATGGAGAGTCCACGGCCGGCTGGGCGCCTCTGCGCTTTACACTACGGCGTATGGAGAGTCCACGGCCGGCACGGCGCTCTGCGCCCTTTATACTACCCGCGTACGGAGAGTCCACGGCCCGGGGCCTGGGCGGCTCCTACGTCTTTTACACTACCTGCGTACGAAGAATCCACGGCCCGGGGCCTGGACGGCTCCTACGTCCTTCATACTACCATCATAAAAGACCACTAACGACCCTCGCGCCAAGGTGACTTGCTCCGGATAAGACCATGCTACGGCCCTCGTGCCTAGGTGGCTCCAGTCGTACAAAGTCCATGGCTACGTGCCGGGACAGCCTCTTTATGCCCGTGACGCAGTTTACTCTGCGTCACCCTAGGCCGCGCCACGTGATTTTGTCCCACGGCCAACCTCCTTATCCCCGTGACGCAGTTTACTCTGCGTCGCCCTAGGCCGCGCTATGTGACCTTGTCCCGCGGCCGACCTCCTTATTCCCGTGACGCAGTTAACTCTACGTTACCTTAGGCCGCGCCGCGTGACCATCCCCGCGGCGCTAGTCCTTTTATTCCGTTGATGTTGCGTACTCAACGTCATCCCCTAGCCACGCCGCGAAACTCCGATCGCGCCGTAAGACTTCGCCAGACCGCATCTTTGCCAGGCCGCATGCAGATGACGGACCGGGTGAGACATCCCCGCCTGCACCGGGAGGGACTAACGGTCCCCTGGGTACATGGGATGCTCCCGGCTCATGACCCCTCCGACCCGAGGTAGTCAGACCCGGGAGACGCCACCCCCAACAACTATCGTGTAGCTTTCGATGCCTGTTCTATATTTGGTATGTCACGGCTAGACAACCACTTTCACGCGGTACTTCTACCGCCAAGGACTCGTTCAACGAGATCTTTTTCACTTATATCACCCAAGGTCAACGATTTCGCGCACTTTATTCGACGCCGACGTCCGACACCGAATCCGCACGATGGCATGCGAATCCGGTGGGGGCAATTGTTGGGGGTCGAATACCCGATTACGCTTACGACAACAAGACGACAAATAAAAGGCCCAAGAGGCCCAAAAGCCCAATAAACTCTATAAATAGCCCCTAGGGGGCAAAGGTAAAGGGTTGGTTTTTCAATAACTCTTCCCACTCTCTCTCTCCCTACTCTCCCTACTCTCCCTCTATATTTATATTTTCCACTTAAACACCATATTTATAGATTTCGGTACTGATTTGAGCGTCGGAGGGCCATAACTCTTCCCACTCTCTCTCTCCCTACTCTCCCTCTATATTTATATTTTCCACTTAAACACCATATTTATAGATTTCAATACTGACTTGGGCGTCGGAGGCTCCACCGGGGGCAAGCCCCTCGGGCCCGGAGTTCACCCTGCAGGTCGCACATGGAGCGGGCCCAGACCCTGGAGGCCACCCATGACGTCACCTTCAAGGTCCCGAGTTTACACCCGAAACACATACGACGGATAGCTTGCTACTAAAATGTGACTAATGTAATGCTTAAGGCGGCCACGATAACGATTGGCAATTTCGGAAAATAGAAGGAATATAGCAAGACGCAAAGAAACTCAATTCCTGTCGAAATGGCCAAAAACAAGACTGCAGAAGGTAGAATTAAAAGTTTTAGTTACAACGATGACACACAAAACTCGATGGCAGGATAAAAAGATGAGAGGTTGTGTTGTTACTTACTGATGCGGTTATCGACAAGTTCCGTCATAATTAGAGTATTTAGGCTATTGCATTAAGTTAGTTTCCATTTTATTTAGTTAATAAAAGGGTTGTGAGGAGTCTTTAGTTTCATGTTTTAATTGTATAATAATTAAGGGTCTTAATATAGCTTAATTATTAGTCTTAATTAGATTTTCTTGAGCAACTATTTGTTGCCATCAAGTTGGCTATTTATAGCCTTTGATTATTTGTAATGAGGATGAAGAAGTTTAAGGAAATCAAACTCGCTTGCTTAGCAAAATATCGCTGTTTCTATTCAAACGCGTCTTTGAATATTAACTAGTTCGATCTCAATGGGTCTTGAGTTCGTTCGCCATTGATGAATTATAGGTCTAATTCGTCAAATATCGCTTTCGCAAATTAATTCGTATCATAAGTGGTATCAGAGTTTCGGCTCTTGATTTCCATTAATCGAGACGACCCTTAGTTTTCAATTCTTTAAAAAAAAAAAAAAAAGTCACAAACACATTTCGAAACACATACACACACAAAAAAAAGAAAACACACACACACACACACACACACACACAAAAATAGAACAGGGGCTACGAGCCAAAAAATAAATCATGGCAGATTTTGTGGCTTGTATTTTATCGATGGGTTCAATGAATTTGTTTTGTTGTTCTGATGATTCTCAAGATGATAGTGTCTCACTCTTTGATCCGAGTAAGCCACCCATCTTTGACAGCGAGTTTGAGGGTGTATTTGACCCAAGGAAACCGCCTATCTTTGATGAGGAGTATGAGGCGACAATTAGCAGCCCTAACGAGGAGTTGAAACACCATTCAGGACAAATTGTAAACATGGTATTCGATGAGATTATCGAGGGTCAAATCTGGTTAGTTCCTATAAATCCTGGTGGCGTGATTGCAATGAATTTATGGTGTAACAAGTCGGGGCGTAGTAGGCATAGTCCACTAGGGCGTGGGTGGTGGTCTAATTGGGCTTTTAAGCGCAAAGCTCGATGGTCGTTGATGGTAGTAAAAGAGGAGGGGTTTGGCTTTGAATCCGTTTTTGATCCTAGTAGTTCGACATTACGAGAATTGAGGGCAATTCTCTTTTCAAGGGGGAGGAGATGATGCCGTCATCGGCAAGTTCCGTCATAATTAGAGTGTTTAGGCTACTGCTTTAAGTTAGTTTCCATTTTATTTAATTAATAAAAGGGTTGTGAGGAGTCTTTAGTTTCATGTTTTAATTATATAATAATTAAGGGTCTTAATTTAGCTTAATTATTAGTCTTAATTAGTTTTTCTTGAGCAACTTTTCGTTGCCTTCAAGTTGGCTATTTATAGCCTTTGATTATTTGTAATGAGGATTGTTTCGGGTACAAAGTTAGGAACTAAATACCAAAACTAAATACAAATGATTATGAGTTGAATATTGATTACAAATTAAATAAACTAAGTCCTTGAATGGTCCTTAGCTCACGGCTCTCCGCTTCCTTCCCCTCGTCCTGAAATCACGTAACAAACCTAGCCCCGGGGCCTTCCGGGTGATGGCCCTCCGACGCTCAAGTCAGTTACAAAGACAAAGTAAAATGTTTAGAGAGAGAAAAGAGAGAGAGAACCTTTAGTGTAGTGTTTTTTGTGTTATGTGTGTGAATGACCTAATTTTAGGGTTTTAGGTAGCCTTTTATACTTGTTATAGATTTGTCCTCTTCTGCTGCCGCTCCGTACAGTACGGCCCTGGGTGGGCCATACCGCTTCCGGACCGGGTAGGATCATAGGGTCCCCTGGCAAAAGGGGTTCACCCGGCTCTCAGTACTCCCGGCCATATGCTGCCTGACCCGGGAGAAATGGATAGACCAGTGGGTGCATGGGCACGTCCTGACCCGTGGCCTGACCGGCCTGAGTGTACCGGACCCGGTAGATGCCACCCCCAACAAGGATGAAGAAGTTTAAGGAAATCAAACTTCCTTGCTTAGCAAAATATCGCTGTTTCTATTCAAACGCGCCTTTGAATATTAACTTGTTCGATCTCAATAGGTCTTGAGTTCGTTCGCCATTGATGAATTATAGGTCTAATTCGTCAAATATCGCTTCCATAAATTAATTCGTATCATAAGTGGTATCAGAGTTTCGGCTCTTGATTTCCGTTAATCGAGACGGTCCTTAGTTCTTAATTCTTTAAAAAAAAAAAAAAAAAAAAACCAGTCACAAACACATTTCGAAACACATACGCACACAAAAAAAGAAAAAGAAAACACACACACACACACACACACACACACAAATAGAACAGGGGCTACGAGCCAAAAAATAAATCATGGCAGATTTTGTGGCTTGTATTTTATCGATGGGTTCAATGAATTTGTTTTGTTGTTCTGATGATTCTCAAGCTGATAGTGTCTCACTCTTTGATCCGAGTAAGCCACCCATCTTTAACAGCGAGATTGAGGGTGTATTTGACCCAAGGAAACCGCCTATCTTTGATGAGGAGTATGAGGCGACATTTAGCAGCCCTAACGAGGAGTTGAAACACCATTCAGGACAAATTGTAAACATGGTATTCGATGAGATTATCGAGGGTCAAATCTGGTTAGTTCCTATAAATCCTGGTGGCGTGATTGCAATGAATTTATGGTGTAACAAGTCAGGGCGTAGTAGGCATAGTCCACTAGGGCGTGGGTGGTGGTCTGATTGGGCTTTAAAGCGCAAAGCTCGATGGTCGTTGATGGTAGTAAAAGATGAGGGGTTTGATTTTGAATCCGTTTTTGATCCTGGTGGTTCGACATTACGAGAATTGAGGGCAATTATCTTTTCAAGGGGGAGGAGATGATGCGGTCATCGACAAGTTCCGTCATAATTAGAGTATTTAGGCTATCGCATTAAGTTAGTTTCCATTTTATTTAGTTAATAAAAGGGTTGTGAGGAGTCTTTAGTTTCATGTTTTAATTGTATAATAATTAAGGGTCTCAATTTAGATTAAATATTAGTCTTAATTAGTTTTTCTTGAGCAACTTTTCGTTGCCTTCAAGTTGGCTATTTATAGCCATTGATTATTTGTAATGAGGATGAAGAAGTTTAAGGAAATCAATAGGTCTTGAGTTCGTTCGCCATTGATGAATTATAGGTCTAATTCGTCAAATATCGCTTCCGCAAATTAATTCGTATCACTTACTAGCACCCTTGCGTAAACCGTCATGCGATTTTTCGAATATGGCTTTCGTGACTAGCCTTAAACCCGAGGTCAATGCACCAGAAGCTGCTATGCCGCCAAAGAAAGACTGAATGCAAACATCGTAAAGTGATCCCTGATCAGTTGATCAGTGCTATTTATATACATTATTAGCCCCCGGTTTAGTCGCATTTAGCTTGTATTTATTCATATTCATTACAGTTTTATGCGCTATTTGTTATATTTCTCGATACTGCTGCCTTTTATTTATATTTTGCAGGTTTTGGTGGTTTTGAGCCAAAACCCGGGACACTTGGAGCATTTCGAGGACCGTGACGACAAGACCAAGCTCGAGCTCGCGCAGGAGCTCGGGATGCAAAAGAAGGACTAAAAAGACTAAGGGCCACGAGCTAAGTTAGGCCCAAAGTAAAGAATAATGCCCAAGATGATTGAAGAAGAGCTGGCCCAGGCTGGAGCAGGCCGGCCGGTCAAGTGGACCGGCAGCCGGCCGGCCGGCCCTGGTACCTTTATCGTCGGTTTTGTTTAATTCGAGTTGATTATTTGGAAAAAACATATATAAATCCCTAGGTCGTGAATACTTAGTTTTATGCTTTGTTTTTATGCTTTATTTTATGTTCTAAGTTAGGTTAGTTTACTGCTTTTACTTTCTCTCTTTTAAAAACTCTCAAAAGTAGTTTAGTTCAAGATTGGTTTGATTGTAATCGTCGGTACTCCGTAAAACTCCAGGTTTAATTCAATTGCAACTATTTCTTTTATCATGTCTTCTTCTTATTATTGTTTTGTTTTAATTTTAATTATGCGTAGCTAATTTCTTAATTAGGGTTTAGGGTGATTGTGAGATTGGTTCAGGAACATGTTTTAATTGCTTATTTTGATTGAACTTGTGCAAGTTGACTTCTTCCTACGTGTTTTTATCAATTGAATTTAGGGACGCCTTTATTGAATTGAACTTAGGTTGTTTCAGTTTAAGATCGAAAGCCTAATTGAAACTAGACTCACGCGTATTTGATAAGTTAATTTTAGTAAGTTGCGAGAGCCCGCTAAATTTGCTTAAGGTTAATATTGACTCGAGAGAGCGTATTCCTAAACCTAGTCACTTGCATAGCTTCAATTGATTGATATTTACTTTTGAGTTGAGTTCCTGAATCGATGTCACATTGATCCCGATGCCCTAATCTCCCTTTTATATATTTTTATACCATCTTATTTGCTGTTCTTAGTTTAGTCTTACAAAATACCGTTTTTATCATCTTGAGACTGACCTAGATTAACTGAGCATCCCTCTTGACTGCCTGTCTCTCTGTGGATTCGACCCTACTGCCACTAGCTACCCAGTTAGTTGACTTTAGGTTATTTTGACTTAGGTGACGCGACTTTAGCCTTGTCAATTTTGGCGCCGTTGCCGGGGAGACGGTTTGCTAGTTCTTGTTTTTGCTTAGTTTAGGTTTTTCTCCTTTTGTCTCAGGGAACTCTAGTTCCTTGAGACCGCTTCACCGCTTTCCTTTGAGTTATTTATGCGCGGTCACCTCTGAGTTTAGTCCCGTTTGATCCTGAACCTGAACGTACCTTGCACCGTACGCGTAACTTCTTCAAGGAAATCGCTGAGGCCTACGCAACTGAGAGCGTGCAAAGTTCAGACGAGGAATCTCGTGCGGAACAATCGTCCTACGAAGGGGACAATATACACGTTGTTATTGATTTAGTGGAGCCAGTGACCATGCCAAAACTCTACAGTCACTCGGTACCTAAGCCGGAGTCCATTCCGAATGGATTCACGATGCCCGCTACTTTGACGGGCAACTTTGAGATTCGCCCCGCCTTCTTAACCTTGGTGGAGCGGAATCAGTCTGGTGGTTATCCCACCGAGGATCCCGGTCGGCACATGCAGGTTTTTACGGACTATTGTTCGACGATAAAGCAAGCTGGGATCACTCAAAATCAGATAAGGGAAATGCTGTTCCCTTTCTCATTAAAGGATCGAGCTCGTGAGTGGATCACGGACCTCGACAAGGAGGCTGCTGGTATTACGGATTGGAGGGGGTTAGCTCTTGCTTTCTACTCAAAGTTTAATCCTCCTGAGCGCACGAATCAAATGCGCTTGATCAGTTGAGGCTTCAAGCAGGCGTCTGACGAGTCGCTGGCGAGAGTGGGAAAGGTATAAGAAGCTGATTCGGGACTGTCCTCATCATGGGCTGAACGATTGGCTCGTGATTATGACCTTTTACAACGGGTTATACGCAGAAAGTCGCGCTATTTTAGATTCTGCTGCAGAGGGACGTTTTGCTAACAACGTCGACGATGATAAGGCTTGGGGATTGATCGAAGAGATGGCGATACATTCGTCACAATTCGGGAAGCCGAGGGGTAATTCACGGTCTGCTCATAATGACCGTGATAAGGAGAGCATCAGCGCGCTCTCTAGTCAGGTTGCCGCGCTGACTGCGCAGATTAGTATGCTAAATGAAGGTGGTTCTTCTAGTGCTCATGTGACCGCTGTTGTAGGGCACGATTTAGGTTATTCTACGGGGTATGCTGCACCCCAAGAGCAGGTTTACGGTTACCAATCCTATAATCAAAACTTGCCCTACCAAAACCAACCCGGTTACGATCGCTCGCTCCTATCTTATCGTAACTAGAATGTGCTGAACCCGACTACCCAACCACCCCAAAACACTCCCTACATTCCCCCTCACAAAAATTTCCAACAACAACAACCCACATACCAAAAGCCATCCTATGTCCCTCCACCACAAATTTCACCTGGTTCCGACCCTCTACCGAGATGCGTTCCATGATGATGGCCATGCAAAAGATGCAAATGGAAACAAATCAGGCCGTTAAGCACCTTGAGACGCAGGTTGCCCAGATTGCTACGTCGCAGTCAACCCGTCAAAAGGGGCAACTACCTCCGCAGGACGACCAACCGAAAAATATTGAGCACATTAATGCGATTCAGTTGCGGAGTGGGCGAGCTTATGATGGTCCTGTGATGCCCGGGTCGGGTAAGGTGAGTGGAAAAGCTGCTGGAGAAGATGGGGATGACGACGGGGTAAGAATCGAGGCCGAAGCGATCAAGCAGACGCAATTGGACCGTCGGCCGGTCCGGTCACAACGGCCAGGGCGAAGCCGGTGAGATGCGTTCCATGATGATGGCCATGCAAAAGATGCAAATGGAAACAAATCAGGCCGTTAAGCACCTTGAGACGCAGGTTGCCCAGTTGCTACGTCGCGATCAACCCGTCAAAGGCAACTACCTCGCAGGCGACCAACCGAAAAATATTGAGCACATGTACGATTGATTCGATGGAGTGGGCGAGCTTATGATGGTCTGTGATGCGGGTCGGGTAAGGTGAGTGGAAAGGCTGCTTTGGAGAAGATGGGGATGACGGGGTAAGAATCGGTGAAAGGGCGAAGCGACGCCCGGCCGTCGGCCGACCGGCCGGTCCGGGACCGACGGCCAGGCGGCGAAGAGTTATGGGAAATGCTCCTCTGAGACAAGGCTCGGAAATTCAAATCAGGTTGCCACTTTCCACGTAGTGTACGTCCGACCAAAGTGGACTCCCTGCTCAAAGAAGTTCTTCGAGATCATCAAAAGCTTGCGGGTAGCGTTCCTTTTATTGATCTAATTCGTGAAGTTCCTGCTTATGCTAAGTTCATGAAGGAGGTATTGCTTAGGAAGCGGTCTTTAGATGAGGTCGAGTTGGTCGCTTTTACGGGGGAATGTAGTAGTTTTCTGCAGAGTAACCCTCCCCCTAAGCTGAAGGATCCGGGTAGTTTCTCTATCCCCTGTGCTATAGGCACCCACACTATTAACAATGCCCTTTGTGACTTAGGAGCTAGTGTGAGTGTGATCCCCTACTCCATCTGTAAGAAGCTTAACATGACCACTTTTAGTTGTACTACTATGTCTATACATCTGGATGGTGGCCAGATTCGGTTAAGCGACCTCTGGGCTTGCTAGAAGACGTCCCGGTACGGGTTGGAAAGTTCTTTATCCCCGTAGACTTTGTTGTGCTTGACATACCTGAGGATTCTCATATCCCGGTTATCTTAGGGAGACCCTTCTTACACACCGCAGGCGCGCTTATTGATGTGGGTAATGGGACATTGACTTTCACGATAGGGGGTGAGAAGTTAGTTTTCACTCAGTCGAGTACCCCGAGCTCGCCTATGCAGTTAGAGTCGGTTTGCGCTATTAACGTTGTCCCTCCGTCTCACTCTACTGGAGACACTTTGGAGGTCTTTTCTGTTGTCTCTCCTTGTGCAGGTTCGTCGAAGAATAGCTGCAGGACTGGTTTGGGGGAGAGGAAGCTGCTGCCTACCGACTTGTTGGATGCTAGCGTTGGCAATAGAGGACCCACGATCGAGTCGCCCGGAGTACAGGGGAGATATGGAGAGCCATTTAGAGAAGGAATCCCTTGCGTGCTGATTCTTGATGATGATCTGCCTCGAGGAGGTAGAATCTTGCTGCATGCTGACCACATTTCGCCGAGTGAAGCTGTTGGGAATGGCCAACGTCCTTGGCCTGATTTGACATGATTTTTGGCTTTGAAGAGTCGTGCGGGACTATAAACCAGCGCTTCCGGGAGGCAACCCGATGACGTTGTATTTTTATTGCACTTTGTACCTTTGTTTGGTTTGATTTTGATGACATTTTACGGTTTTTATTGAGCGCGCATGGATGAGGGTATTATTGTGTGATTTAAGCGCGCAGGTACTAAAGGACTTTTGATCCTTAGTATTGTTGAGAATGCTCACGAGGAGGCAAGCCGGTAGACCTCACCATTTCAGAAGACTCAGGCAGCACCGTAGCTTAAATTTGAAGCAGAGGAGAAAAAACGCAAAAAAAATAAAAAAGTGCACCAGGGCCGGCCGGCCGGCCGCCGGTCTGGACCGGCCCCAGTGCTCTGTTGTTCTGTTTTGTTTCGTCTCGCATGCTACTCTGAAGTACTACATAGCTGGACTGATTTGGATGCATATTCGTGGATTTATAGCCGCACTCCATGCTTCACTTCGGTTTGGGGGAGCTCCGACTTGATAATGTGAGCTTTCATTACCCTCCTTTCTCGTTTCATTTTCCTATCCCCGTCTATTTTTTGTCCTTTTCTGCTGTTGTGGTTGTGCTGTTTTCCACATTGAGGACAATGTGCGATTCTGGTTTGGGGGAGGGAAGCACTTTCGCGCTTTTCATTTGCATTTTTCATTTTGTGTGTCTTATATCAAAGCGCTTTTCATTTGCATTTTTCATTTTGTGTGTACTTATATCAAAATCCAAAAAAATGAAAAAAAATTTCAAAAAAATACAAAAAAATACGAGTCTTTTTGGTTTGAATTGTCACGTTTGGAGAGTTGATTAGTGTGCTAATTTTAATCTTTAGTATCCCCGAGTTAAAAATCTATCGTCGTAGCTTGCACTATATGTTTGTTTCTTATTAATAGATTGCGAGTCTCAAACACTAGCCCACTTGTATTTGCTTAATTCTTATCGCTTTTCGTTCTTTTACTTTCGATTTTGGTATTCTTGCGAGGCAACGGTTTGTGGAATGTATGGAATGTTGGTTTGTGTTATGAATGGATGGATGCTAATAATGTTGGAGCAATGCTTCGATGCTTTCGGAGGGGACTCATTGATTTGAGTAACCACAATGGCCATGAATTTGGTTGTGACCGAGAGTATAAGCAATGATGTAACCCTTAAGGAAATATGTATACCCGAGCTCGATCCTTACCGAGTAAATGTCAAGCTAAACGGTATAACATACGAGGGATGCTCCACATTTAAGGAAAAAAAAGAAAAGAAAGATAAGAAAAGAGAAAAAAAATGGATTGTGGAAAGAAAGGTGGAACGGAAAGTGGTATGCTTGGTTGGCCTTGCTTGAATTCAATCATCGTAAGTTTTATTTTTGCGAAAGCGTTAGAGGTTAGCAATATAAGGTGGTGTGAATGATTGAGACTTGTGCTCTATTTTTGGTGAAATAATCTATGGTTTGTAAGTTCATGTGTATAGGTCGTCAACTTTGAGATACTAACGTGATAAGTTCGTGTCACTTTGATTTTCTCCGACGCTTTTTGCTTGAGGACAAGCAAAGGTTTGGTTTGGGGGAGTTTGATCAGCGCTATTTATATACATTATTAGCCCCCGGTTTAGTCGCATTTAGCTTGTATTTATTCATATTCATTACAGTTTTATGCGCTATTTGTTATATTTCTCGATACTGCTGCCTTTTATTTATATTTTGCAGGTTTTGGTGGTTTTGAGCCAAAACCCGGGACACTTGGAGCATTTCGAGGACCGTGACGACAAGACCAAGCTCGAGCTCGCGCAGGAGCTCGGGATGCAAAAGAAGGACTAAAAAGACTAAGGGCCACGAGCTAAGTTAGGCCCAAAGTAAAGAATAAAGCCCAAGATGATTGAAGAAGAGTTGGCCCAGGCTGGAGAGGCCGGCCGGTCAAGTGGACCGGCAGCCGGCCGGCCGGCCCTGGTGCCTTTATCGTCGGTTTTGTTTAATTCAAGTTGATTATTTGGAAAAAACATATATAAACCCCTAGATCGTGAATACTTAGTTTTATGCTTTGTTTTTATGCTTTATTTTATGTTCTAAGTTAGGTTAGTTTACTACTTTTACTTTCTCTCTTTTAAAAACTCTTAAAAGTAGTTTAGTTCAAGATTGGTTTGATTGTAATCGTCGGTACTCCGTAAAACTCCAGGTTTAATTCAATTGCAATTATTTCTTTTATCATGTCTTCTTCTTATTATTGTTTTGTTTTAATTTCAATTATGCGTAGCTAATTTTTTAATTAGGGTTTAGGGTGATTTGTGAGATTGATTCAGGACATGTTTTAATTTCTTATTTTGATTGAACTTGTGCAAGTTGACTTCTTCCTACGCGTTTTTATCAATTGAATTTAGGGACGCCTTTATTGAATTGAACTTAGGTTGTTTCAGTTTAAGATCGAAAGCCTAATTGAAACTAGACTCACGCGTATTTGATAAGTTAAGTTTAGTAAGTTGCGAGAGCCCGCTAAATTTGCTTAAGGTTAATATTGACTCGAGAGAGCGTATTCCTAAACCTAGTCACTTGCATAGCTTCAATTGATTGATATTTACTTTTGAGTTGAGTTCCTGAATCGATGTCACATTGATCCCGATGCCCTAATCTCCCTTTTATATATTTTTATACCATCTTATTTGCTGTTCTTAGTTTAGTCTTACAAAACACCGTTTTTATCATCTTGAGACTGACCTAGATTAACTGAGCATCCCTCTTGACTGCCTGTCTCTCTGTGGATTCGACCCTACTGCCACTAGCTACCCAGTTAGTTGACTTTAGGTTATTTTGACTTAGGTGACGCGACTTTAGCCTTGTCATCAGTCCATCTTTTCATAGACAAAGACGGTTTGAAAATGCACACTTAAACACGAGGAGAAGAACATACTTGCATGAACTCGGGCAACATAAATGACAAGTCGCCAACCATGCCACCTTGGACATGAGCGTCTGCAATCCCAAAAGCACCAACCAGAAGACACAAGCCAACATATTGACCAATGCCTCCTTTTCCTGACGTTGCTAAATCCAACTGCCATGATCAATTAAAAGAGGAAGTTTAGCATAAATCGAAATATGATGGTCTAGTTAGGTGCGGAGAAAGAGGTGGAATGAAACATGGCATACCAGTATACAACCGAGAGTGCTTAGGGCAAACAGAATGAAACCAGCGATGTTTTGCTTTCTAGTATCGATACGTGCTTTGTTGTAGGCGAGGATTATCATACATCCAACGGCAAATGGTTGATACACAAGGGTAAGCACTCTTGAAGGATGATAGTCCTTCACAATAAAAACAGAAGCACAAAATCACTACAACGATAACATAACTCCATACTCAGACTCGCAAAATTAATCGACAACTACTTTGATGCCACATCCTGAGTCTTAACGCCATTACAACACCTAAATACTTCATTTTAGACCGGAAACACGAAACTTTTTCACTCTAATAAACAAAGTGGCCATCTTCATACTACGCTAATGTGTCGTGTCAGACAGGGGCGGACCCAGCATATTTAAATTGGGGTAGCAGAACTAATTTTAATTAGTTACAACGTCATAAAAAAATCATCTATAAATACAATATATTATATATTGTAAATATATTGTACAATATACTATATATTGAAAATATATTTTGATTTTTAGGAGTTGCTAGTATAACTTTCAGTTTTTTTTCTTTAGTATGGGGTAGCAGCCGCTACCCCATAGCACTACCTAGATCCACCCCTGGTGTTAGACACTTGTACAGTAATAGCAAAAGAGAAGGAATAACAAACATACAGGGAAAGCTTGTATACATATGGCGGTATGCTCACACTGTTCCAAGACATGAGTGAACCCATCCCTAGCTTAAAACATACAAATATTGCAACACCTTTTCCCTGACAACGATAACATCGCAACAAAAACATCAGACAAAATAGAGACCGCCATATGTATACGAGTCCTCGTAAACTTAATTTTAGATCACCTTACCTCCAATCTAGGTGGAGTCTCATTTTCTGCTGATATTGTCATTATAAACTTCCTGTCATCTTAGACCTGGCAAACAGGTCGTGTCGTGTCGTGTTCGTGTTCGTGTTCGTATCACGTATAAATGGGTCACTCACCCCTCATCCCAAACCCGGCCCGATTAATAAATAGGACATTAGTGCTTGACCTAAACCCAACCCGTTTATATTTTAAATGACCTGACTTGACCTGTTTAATCCATTTAAATAAATAGGTTAAATTTTAACCCGATCGACCTGTTTGACCTGTTAAACCTGTATAACCCATTTAAAATTTTTAAGCATTAAAACACCACAAATAACTCTATAGTCAAAATCAAAATTTTAAAGAAAGAAATATTTTGTTACTTCGTAATCTTTTATTTTGATTTTTGAATTTCAGAGGAAAAAAAAAAGTATAATAGTATTATATATGGGTTAAATGGGTTATCGGATTAACCTACCCGTTTAACCCAGTTAATTAAATAGGTCTTTTGTGTCAGATTCGTGTCTGGAAAGCTTGACCCAAATCCAACCCATTTATATTTCGTGTCGGGTTCGTGTAAACCCACTTACTTAAATGGGTCATCACATAGTGACCCAAACCAATTTATTTCGTGTCGGGTTCGTGTCGTGTTTTCGTGTCGTGTCACTTTTTGCCAGCTCTAGTCATCATATTAAACACTTGATTATACTCCGTAATTTGTGTAAACCGATATATGATCAGCATATAACATAATCAGTCTACTACTCGTTTTGATATATTAAATCCGTCTACTGGTTAGAACAGAGCTAATTCCATATGTAGCAACGAGGTTGACAAAACAAAGAATATCACTTTCTGTTAAGTTTTTTATAATATGAATTCATATAAATATTGAAAGTGTATTATTATTATTGAGTTGATTCTTTACATTACAACTAACCACCTTGTATAGACTTCAGATGGAAAGCCAAAGGTTTACATTTATTATTAAACTTAATACTACTATTAATACCCAGACATAATTATATGTCTACTTGTATTCCTATTACCCTCCCGCAATCGTAACGGTAGTGCAACGAACGTTGCGATTGGAGAAATAAGCCCCTAATATGTCTTCATCTTCAATCTTCATTCCTCAAGTTTCATCTTGGCAGTACTGGTTAAAAAAAGTGCGTATAGGACTCACCAGACAATCTTTAAAATGCGTATAGGACTCGACAGACAATTTATACGCACGTATTGGGTAGACTGTTACCCTCTTATGTACTGGCGAGTTACGCATTTTTTGTCTGGCGAGTCCTATACGCACGTATTGGGTAGGTCATTACCTCTTATGTCTTTGGCGAAGTTACGCATTATTGTTGTCTGGCGAGTCCTATACGCATCTAAGTATTGTCTGGCGAGTCCTATACGCATTTATTTTTACCACTATTGCCAAGATGAAGACGAAGATCGAAGATGAAGACATTTTTTTGTTAGTTCTCCAATCGTAACTTTCGTAATACTACCGTTACGATTGCGGGAGGGTATTACAGTATGTGAGGAGACATATAATTATGTCTCGATATTAATAGTATTATTAAGTTTAATAATAAATGTAAACCTTTGGTTTTCCATCTAAAGTCTATATAAGGTGGTTAGTTGTAATGTAAATTAAATTAACTCATAATAATATAATTATCTTCTATTTCTCTAAAATGCATTCTCCTATATATCTTAACATGGAGGCAGATTTGAAAAGAAAAAGAAATTGAAAAATAAAAAGTCAAGAATCTCAAAGCCTTGTATGTCCACTGTTAAATAGCATGCTCAAAATCACTATACAATATAGCAACAAAATTTGAGGTGATAAATTTATTCATTGATAGAGGAAAACAACAGGGAAAAAAAACGTTACTCATCAAAAGCTTGTGGTACGGGATTTTGAAAGCACTTTATTTTAATTTTTTTTTTTTTTAAATAGTCTTTGTTGAAATCCCGCCGGTGGGTATTGTACATGAACCCACCGGCGAGGCAGCGGAAAATTTACGTGGTCGGTATTCAGAAACCAAAGGGCTCTGATACCATGTTAAGTTTTTGTATAATATGAATTCATAGAAATATTGAAAGTGTATTATTATTATTGAGTTGATTCTTTACATTACAACTAACCACCTTATATAGACTTCAGATGGAAAGTCAAAGGTTTACATTTATTATTAAACTTAATACTACTATTAATACCCAGACATAATTATATGTCTACTTGTATTCCTATTACTTTCTTAAAGCAATAGATACACATGATCTTTGTTCGTCAATTAAATCGTCCATTGAAAAGCATATAACTTTCTTAAAAGCTATAATTACATACAGTGCGACCTCCATTGCAATGAATTATTTACAACTTTTTAAACTTTTCAAGGGGAACCGAGGAAAAGGTAAATAAATGGCGGACACAAAGAGAATAATAATATCTAATAGTCTATCGACTAAGACAGAAGGTATTGGATAACATCAAAATACTATACAACTAAAGAATAAAATTTTCTAAAAGCCAGTGATAGATACCTATGATCTTTGATACTGGTCACCGTAAATATATAGTCTATTGGTTAAGACAGTGGTAATTGGTTAATGGTTAAACGGTAAAAAGAACACCAAGCACTCTAAAGAACAAAGAAAACCTAAGTTTCTTGAAGCAATTGAGACACATGATCTTTGGCACTTGTAGCAAATAGATAAATTGACAACTAATAATACTCATGATTTTTGGTACTCAATTAAAACAATTTATATACTACGTAACAATTTATATACGGTTTATTGGTCAAGACGAAAATAAATGTGCATAAAATAACCCGAAATTGTTAGCCCGGGTCATAAAATAACTACGACCAGCTCATTATTAGCCCGGGTCGGGCTAGACTTTGGAGGGCCGCATCGGGCCACTGAAAACAAGGCCCAATGGCGAGACAGGCTGAACCGCACAAATGGCCAGCTCTGCGTGGTATATTATTTGAAATTCTTATTAAAATTTTATCATTGCAAATTTAATTGCTCCATAGTTGATTGAATTTTATTTGGAGAAGACACAAGACCTCGTTATACACTTGAATTTTATCGAGTAAAATATATATATGTAGCCTACCATATATTTGGGGTGTTGCTCAACTGTACCCGGCTTTTTCTCAGTTGTACCCTTTTTGTCAATAATTTTTCATCCCCTACCCCTCATTTCCCAATTTTTCTCTCTTCTCTTTCCACCCAAAAAAAAAACCCTAAAACAATTTAAATCAACCAATTTCTTCTTCAATTAATTCAATTACTTATACAATTAATTCAATTCTTAACCTATGGATCCTTGTGACGATATATTTAATGTAATTTACTTTTTTTTTCATTAATTTAATTTTTTATCATTCATCTTGTTTTTGTTTGTTTTTGTTTTTGTTTCTTTATTTTTATTTTTTATGAATTATTTGGGTTGGCGGCGGTTGTGGCGGCGGGCGGTGGCTGTGGCGTGTGGCGGCAATTGTCGTGAAATTTGAGCTTGGCTATGGTGGGGGCGGCAAGCGGTGGTGGAGGGGTTGCCGGCAAGTTTGTTTTAATAACAATAATAATTATAACAACAAAAATAATTATAATATAATAATAATAATAATAATAATAATAATAATAATAATAATAATAATAATAATAATAATAAAAATAATAATAATAATAATAATAATAATAATAATAATTAAAAAAAAAAAAATTGAAAAGCGGGGGTGGTGGGCGTGGGCCGGTGGTGGTGGTGGTGGTGGGAAAGCGGTGGTGGTGGGTGAAATTTGGGCGTGTGGTGGAGGGTGGCTAGAAAGCGGGGTGGTGGTGTGGGCGGTGGTGGTGGTGGTGGTGGTGGTGGTGGGCGGTGGTGGAGGGTGGGGTGGCCGAGCGGTGGAGGGTGGCTAGGCCGGCGGTGGAGGGTGGCCAGGCGACAGAGGTAGTCCATGGTGGTGGGAGAGGCGGTGGTGGGTGGTGGGAGAGGCGGTGGTGGGTGGTGGGTGGTGGTGGTTTAATAGAGGAGGGAGGATGAAAAGAGGAGAGAGAAGAGAGAAAATTAGGTTAACAAAAATGTGGGGAAGGAAATGAAAAGGGTATCGATGTCTTTTTCGGGTACAACTGAGAAAAAGCCGGGTACAGTTGAGCAATTACGTATATTTGTTATAGGTTCGGTCCATTTCTATAAATCGTCATACTCTGTATATGGTTGTTATAGGTTTTGTTCATTTCTATAATTCATCATGTATAGTTTTTGTAGGTTCTCTAAAGACGATAATTTATAAAAGTCAATATTCTTATATTAGACCATTTTCATGAGAATTAACTGCAATTATATTAGAGACGTAACTATAACCATAACCATAAATACCGTATTATTTAAATATTTGTGAAGAAAAAGGTGTTTCAATAGTTGAATACACTACCATTGGCCCAACCAATGTGGCTTACAATGTTTTTCAATCAATTAATGCAGCCCAACCAAAAGTAAGGAATATCTTTTACAACAATCTCTCGTGTAAAACCGTCTTATGTCGTAAAGAGTAACAAATAGTCAAATAAGTATACAATCAAATACGGAGTTACTTAGTACATTTCAACGTAAACTAAACTACTCGTTCGACATAGCGGGCAAGAGGGCTTTCGAGTGAGCCACTTAAACACACATCGATGATGAAACTCATGACCGCACCCTAACTTCATTATCTCGTGAGCGTGACCCTCACTAGCATCGTTGAAATACCCATTATCGTGCATTTTAGTCCCCGAAAACTTCGACAAGCATATTGCACACTCCGTGTCATTGTCATCACCTTGTCGTACGCACGTCATCTCCTTACACGTGACACAATGTACGTCCATGCTTTCAACTGTTGCGCTTGATTTCACCTCCACCAATGAGGTCATCTCGTCGATTTCTAGCCACGACTTGGCGATTCCCGTTACCTCATCCAGAAAATCATCATCTTCGTCGTCCTCCTCCTCCTCCTCCTCCTTCTCCATTTCCTCGTCATCAAACTCATTATCATTCGCGCAATAACAATATTTCATTTCGTTATCACCCTCTTCATTATTGTTATCATTATTATTATTGTTATTAGGAAAATGACATTGTACCACCCGGTGGTACTCAAATTGAGTACCACCGAGGATATAAATGTCAATTACCAACAATATTTTACTTGTTTTTTAAAATTTTGAATTTTTAAACTTATCTCTAACAAAGGATATTTTAGTAACTTGACATTATATAATTTATTAGGAATATTATACAAAAAATCTTTGTAATTTCCATGTTTTATACTTTTATACGGAGTATTAGTTATGGATTTGGCTAACTTCTATCTGCCATCATTCAATATTCATCATATACAAAGTAAACCTAAAGAAATACGGAGTACTACTTTGCGTTCTTCGTTGAATATTTAGCTCTTGAATTTTGATCAAAATGAAGGAGCATATAACAAGTTCTTATTAGTTATTACTACGGAGTACTAAAACTTGCCTATTGCTTTATTAATACGGAGTAATTAAATAACACTTCATTATTACTTACAATTCACGTTTTGTCCTCCATAAAACTCAAAGAAAAATATACCAAATCATTTACATGGTATTAATTTTTTAGAGACCAATCATAGCTCCACTTAATTAAATTAAGTGTAAATTATAAAATTACTTATATAAATAGTTACCCCGTACAAATTTGTTTTATTTTTAATCTTAGATTTTTCTAAAATTACTTCAAAATTTTATTATTGATTTTGATTTTATACTACTCCGTATTTAACAACGTTCGCTTTTGGAATAAGAAAATTTTAAATACAAATTTCATTTTAGAAACATTTGGAAATTCTATAGAAATCAATGGAAAAAAAAGAGAATATTGTAATTGGTTATTAAATAGAGTAATATTACTATGTGTTGATCGTAATTTAGGATTCATTTTCAAAAAAAATAAAAAAATTATTGATTATGAATTTAAAATTGCTTAGATCTCATAAATATATTTTGTGGTTAGCTAAAATCCTACCCATGTTAAATTACATTGTTATCCATAAGATTTTGGTTTGAATATCCTTCATTTAATTTAATTTAATATATTTTTTTATTTTTCTTTTTTATTTTAATTAGGTGAGTCTTGAAAATAGATGCTGAATGTGCCTCTATCGCTTCCTTGTTATTATTATTGACTTGATCTTTCTCAAAATTATCCAAATACCTTGCCCTAGACGCCAAGTAATCTTTAGTAGCAAGTAACCGATCAACCCCGACAACGGATACCAAACGAAACGGGCTAACAGACCCACCAGTCCCAGGCCCGAAATCAAACAAACTATTTAGGTAACTACTAACCTCCTTAGCTATATCGACATACGACGTGTCGTGCAAGAAAGCTTGAGTTGCACACAAACTGTCCAACAAATTGGGCTCCAAAACACTTGGGCTCATACAAAGAGCCCCTAAACTCAACCAAGTTGATTCGAACTTGGGTATGGTCTCCTGCACGATTCTATCGGTGTTGGTACCAGGTTCACCATAATGGTTCGTGTCGTAAACCTTCATTATCAAAAGCGCCGCCTTATCATCATCGTTGTCATTTGTCGAGGCGGTTTGACACTTAGCTTGTATATCTTGACGTTCTTAACATAGACAGCTTCGACTATTTTCATTGCATTTTCTTCTTCGGTGAAATTATTGTTGTATATCTCCTCCATTTTTTTATATTTTTGTATGAAATTATTTGATAAAAAAATTTTGTGATGGAAACGTAATATGTGAGCAGCAATTTGAAAAGAAGTAATAATAATAATAATAATAATAATAATAATAATAATAATAATAATAATAATAATAATAATAATAATAATAATAGCAATTTGAAACGTAATATGTGAGCAGCAATTTGTGAGTTTGTGATCATTACCATGACTATATATATATATAGGAATAAGATCAGATAAGAACATGCCCTTCGGTAAGAACGGTAAGAACATTCAAAATACATGATGAATACACATGATGTACATTTTAAATTTATCATTCATATTAGTAATGAAAAATATGTGACACAAATTTTAAATTTATAACGTATAATCTCTTTATATTGTAGATATATGTCAAAATTTTAAGGTACATTTATACTATACCAAAAGTACATTTAATTTTTGAATTTCGAATATACCTATAAATTTTGAATATAACTCATTATTTTGAAATGTACATAACGTATATTTATATTGTACCTTAAGAAATATACTTTTTGTGTGTTAATTAAATGTACCTTATGTATATTTATTATGTACTTTGACTGTTCTTACCGTTCTTACCAAAGCTAGTGTTCTTACCGGATATATATATAGCATAGGATTATTAATGTTGTTTAGCCCGTAGAATTGAATAAGGAAAATTTTCCTAAATTTGATTATGATGTAGTGATGTACTCGTAATTAATAAATATGAAAATGAAAAAAAAAAAAAAAAAAAAAAAAAAAAAAAAAAAAAGAGAAAATATGGAAATTTTCCTTAATTTAAAGCTTAGTAAGAGCCTAAGAGGGTTTTGTTGTCGTAAGCATTTTAATCCTTTCGGGGTTATTTAGCTCAAATCGATTAGATAAGTTTCATTCAGTTATTTAACTCACAAAATAAAATTAAATTAAATTATATTTAGTTTTAGATAAATTCAGCTCAATTCATCAAAATTACTCATCAGTCTAATATAACATTCTTGGCATAAATGATCTAGTGATGTGGCATCGATCTTGTAAACATAATGCTACAAATGTAATACCGAGATACTAGTTATGACACAAGTTTTGACTGATTTTAATTTACTTGTCACCTTAAGCCATCCCTCTTCTTGTAAATTCGACTTTTATAATACGAGTAGCTTTTATATGTCCGGATAGATATTAGGGGTGTTCATTAACGGTTCGGTGCACCGAACCGTTAATTTTTACGGTTCGTGTACGGTTCGGTTCGGAAAAAATCCGAACCTAAACCGACCATTAAGAATGGTTACTATACGGTTCGGTTCACATTTTTAACGGTTCGGTTATGCGGTTCACCGCGAACCGTTTACTCTGTCAAATTAAAAAAAATTGTAAGTTAATTATTGATTATGACGCACTTTAACAACACACTAACGGTCCAAAATAAAAACGACAAATTACAAAATGCCACATCTAATATACCATTATCAACTAAATTAATTATACTCCGTAGTAAATAGAAAATTTATAAATGTTTTAACTCAAAAATGTGTATTGAACAATAACAAAGCAATAAACATGTTAAAATTGAAGCGAGAGAGTGCATATGAGATTTTATTTTACGAGAACGAGGCTTTTGAGTGTTAGAAAAATACGGTAGAATAAATAATTGATATTTGAAATTTGATGAAAGTTGTAAAGTTAAACTTTATGTTTTAGTTTGTATATATAAGAACAATTTATTTATATTTTTGCTCTTAATCTGATTCGGTTGATTAGCAGTTAACTCAAAATGTCGAACCTAAACCAAACGGTTAACCATTAATTATAACGGTTCGGTGCACCGAACCATTATGCCTTAACGGTTCGGTTCATCGAACCTATAAAACGTGCGGTTCTCGGTTTTTTCAGTTCGGTTTATCGGTTCGGTTTTTTTTGCACACCCCTAATAGATATACTCCTTGTATTTTCAACCCTAGCTAAATCCGGTTACAAAACATTATCGAACTATATGTTATGTTGATTGCATTCGGCACCTTCAACTCAAAATTGGGTTACATCAACGAGCGCGGGACTCAAAACTCGGCTCTAGAACAAAGAAGGGTTCCGTACGTGACAGAGAAGAATTAGCAATACAAGCAGGGGAACCTATTGACAATTTTATTATTATAAATGTTTGTTAGAATATAAAATCGATGTTAACTCGCAACCATCAGTTTTAACTTTCATATGAGTTGACTTTTGACAATGTTGGTGTCTAAACACGATAACAAATAAAAAAGCCTCAGACAGGCCAATGAAATAATTCGAGTTGCAAAACAACTTTCAGATATGATACGATTGCAATCGATTATGGTAACAAAAGGTAACAGAGGCAATAATTGAATGAACATTGAAACATGGATGTAATACAACAAATTTTAATCTGTACCAACATTAAATCAACATCAAAGATCTGTTAGACCCGAAAAACCATACTCCGTATAAACTATTGACAATTGATATTGTTTGTATCCAAACTAAACTATGCCAGAAGTGATTTTGAAAAGAAAAAAAAAAAAACAATTCTTAGAACATTTTGTTCACCATGATATGATTCTTCAATTAGTCTTTTCCACTAGAATTTTCCGTTGCCTATAATCCACAACCAATCGAGGCAAACGCCGGTGAAAATCCCGGCTAGAAGGAAGAGAACCAGCAAATTCCCGATTGCGTTTTGCTCCGGTCCCTACATTGAGGTTTATAGGGTTTAATCATTGTCCTAACTTTGACGGTTTTAAATGTAAGTACTGTGTGTCAATGTTAGCAGACGTCAATTGGGAGTTTGGACTGATGAATTCGTTGTTGATGGTCGTATGCATATGACGGATAGCTTGCTACTAAAATGTGACTAATGTAATGCTTAAGGCGGCCACGATAACGTTGGAAGTGATCCACTTTAAAACCTCCAAACGTGGTCAGTATAAACGTTAAAATAGTCACCTTAATCTTAAAGTATTCACTTGTTAGTCACAAAAAGACCTCACACACGATGAAATGGGTACATTGGGACAGCTGCGTATGAGGCCAATTAGAGTCGGATGAAGGAGACGGGTCAAGTACTACAGGTCGGATAAGTTTTGCTAGCTTGTAGCGTGTCCTCACTCATTGTCGAGACTCTGTCTAGTCATAAAGGAGACATCGAACTCCTAGTTCTAAAGAAGACATCAAACGGTTTCATACGAGAATTCATGACTAAAATTTCACAAAAGTTAAGTCCTGATTTCGTACCTTGTAGCCCTTGGGTGCGGCAGTCATGACGCAAACTGTGAGATGACCATTAGTCAATCCCAACAATCCCACGAGCGCGATCATCCATCCTTCGCTGGCATATTTGGCCGTGAAATAAAACGCAGGAACAAAGACGAAACGCGCTACGATGGCCAATGTGAGTCCTTTACGCGATTGCAGGTTCAGGAAGCTTAGAAGCGGAGTGTACCTTCCGATCAAATCCAGAACGTTGTATGCAGCGATCAACACGAGGGGATACCTTTAATCATCATAAATGAAATCCGTAAGAGAACGCCACAGATTTGGTTCAGATTTTGGTGAACGATAAAGGATAAGGAAAGTACCAGCTTCCTAAACCATGTTTTCCGGTATTTTCGTACAGAAAACCAGGGAATATCGAAAGTGTCAGAACATAGATCAGATACAAATCAAGAAAATAGTCCCAGTTCTTGTAGAGCAGTTCCTTGGTACTCAAACGATCTTCTACTTTCTCAGGGCCGTCAATCTGCACAAAGACCGATACATAACCCATTTTAGCCTATGTTATGCTCTGAGTTTTCGCACTGTCTCGTATACCACGTGTCCAGCACTTGACCTTTATGCAAATGTGTGAGACTTGAACACTTCTTGCCAAAAACATGAGAAATTTTTATAAATTGTTAATTGTCATATTTTTCTAATGGTGTCTGAATGAGTTGTGTACATAGCGCAGCAGAGAGGACGAGACTTGCCTGGTGAATACCGGCAGCAGCCAGGTCAGCATTGACGGTTTTAGAACCTTCTGAAGCGGCCTTTGAGCGAAAGTACTTGACGATTGGCAATTTCGGAAAATAGAAGGAATATAGCAAGACGCAAAGAAACTCAATTCCTGTCGAAATGGCCAAAAACAAGACTGCAGAAGGTAGGATTAAAAGTTTTAGTTACAACGATGACACACAAAACTCGATGGCAGGATAAAAAGATGAGAGACTGTGTTGTTACTTACTAGCACCCTTGCGTAAACCGTCATGCGATTTTTCGAATATGGCTTTCGTGACTAGCCTTAAACCCGAGGTCAATGCACCAGAAGCAGCTAAACCGCCAACGAAAGACTGAATGCAAACATCGTAAAGTGATCACTGATCAGTCCGTCTTTTCATAGACAAAGACGGTTTGAAAATGCACACTTAAACACGAGGAGAGGAACATACTTGCATGAACTCGGGCAACATAAATGACAAGTCGCCAACCATGCCACCTTGGACATGAGCGTCTGCAATCCCAAAAGCACCAACCAGAAGACACAAGCCAACATATTGACCAACGCCTCCTTTTCCTGACGTTGCTAAATCCAACTACCATGATCAATTAAAAGAGGAAGTTCAGCATAAATCGAAATATGATGGTCTGGTTAGGTGCGGAAAAAGAGGTGGAATGAAACGTGGCGTACTAGTATACAACCGAGAGTGCTTAGGGCAAACAGAATGAAACCAGCGATGTTTCGCTTTCTAGTATCGATACGTGCTTCGTTGTAGGCGAGGATTATCATACATCCAACGGCAAATGGTTGATACACAAGGGTAAGCACTCTTGAAGGATGATAGTCCTTCACAATAAAAACAGAAGCACAAAATCACTACAACGATAACATAACTCCATACTCAGATTCGCAAAATTAATCGACAACTACTTTGATGCCACGTCCTGAGTCTGAACGCCATTGCAACACCTAAACACTTCATTTTAGACCGGAAACACGAAACTTTTTCACTCTAAACAAAGTGGCCATCTTCATACTACGATAATGTGTCGTGTCAGACACTTGTACAGTAATAGCAAAAGAGAAGGAATAACAAACATACAGGGAAAACTTTGTAGTAGTAATCTCCAATGGTGAGCATACTGTTCCAGGACATGAGTGAACCCATCCCTAGCAAAAAACATACAAATATTGCAACACCTTTTCCCTGACAACAAAAACATCGCAACAAAAACATCAGACAAAATAGAGACCGTCATATGCACACGCGATTGACCTCGTAAACTTAATTTAGATCACCTTACCTCCAATCTAGGTGGAGTCTCATTTTCTGCTAATATTGTCATTATAAACTCCCTGTCATCATATCAAACACTTGATTAAAATTTGTGTAAACCGATATATGATCAGCATATAGCAGAATCAATCTACTACTCGTTTTGGTATATTAAATCCGTCTACTGGTTAGAACAGAGGTAATTCCATATGTAGCAACGCGGTTGACAAAACAAAGAATATCACTTTCTTAAAGCAATAGATAGATACACATGATCTTTGTTAGTCAATTAAATCGTCCATTGAAAAGCATATAACTTTCTTACAAGCAATAATTACATACAGTGCGACCTCTATTGCAGTAAATTATTTACGACTTTTTAATTTATTTTTTTTGAGGAAAACCGAGGGAAAGGTAAATAAATGGCTAACACAGAGAGAATAATATCCTATACTCCAACTTCATCTTCATCTTCATCCTCATGAAATCTTTAATTAAAAAAAAAAAAAAAAAAAAACAAAATTGTGCATATTCCATTTATTCCCTAGACTCAAAGAAACCCAAATTTGTATCCCCGTAAAACCCAAACAACCCAGATCTTCATCCCCTATACCCAAATGTGTGCATGACCCAAGTTTGTTCATCCTGAAACCGACGAGCCATGACCCAGCATCGTGAGAAAATCGTCGCAACAACCTCCTTCAACGACCCAAACCACCGTTTTAATCACCTCCTTCATGCACCAACACCGTGCTTATCATCAGCACCACCATATGTACGAAAAAAAAAATTAAAAAAAATAAATAAAAATATGGAGAATCGGTGAGTTACCCGACTTACCCCATAGTGAGTCGGGTGCGAAATCCGACTCACCAATGGTAGGCTCGGGTGTGGTACCCGACTATACCAATGGTAAGTCGGATTTTTAACCCGACTCACCATGTGGTAAGTCGGGTTTTTCACCCGATTTGTCTCCCTTCACCCAAATTTTGAGTTTTTTTTTTCTCTTCATATTCCCGGCTTTTTTGTTTTTAATATTCTCAACATTTTTGGTCTTTTGCCAAATTAACAAAGTTATTTTTTGGTGTTGTTAATTTCTACTTAATTTTTAAATATCTAAATAAAGTTATAAATAGATTTTGAATTTTATTAATTAAATGTTGTCAATTTTTTAGAGTCTTTTTATCCAAATAAGAACAAATATGATGTTAATTTAAAAAGTTGAAGCAAGAAAGGGTATTTCGGTCTATTCATTAAAAATAAGGGGCGAAAAATAGTAAAAAGGGGCGGAAAATAACAAGTCCCAAAAAAAAAAGTGCAACTTTTACAGGCATAAAGTGAAATATTGGGAGTTAAGGGTACTACAAGGACCTAAAGTATCATTTATTTTTCCGTTAAGGACCTGAATGTTAAAAATTTCCAGTTAAGGACCTCTACTCACCTTTTCCGTTAACTCTTTGCATAGGTCCATGGTTTTTTTTTTTTTTTTTTTTTTAAATTTTTATTTTATTTCCATCTTAGGTGTAAAAAATAGAGAACTCATTCCATTTTTTTTACTGCGTATAAGCGTATTAAAGTATGAAAGAGTAACAAATAATATCTAAAATATCAAATAAGAGAAGTCTAAACATAATTTTTAAACTTATGGTAAGGGGTCATCCGTATATGTTAATGCTTCATGACAACAATTTTTCAGTTATATTTTTATATTTTTCTGTTTTATCTGTTGAATTTTTGTTCAAATTACAAATTTTAATCACACTTGTCTAATAAATATTTATAACTGTACTAATATTGAATATTGATTAGCAAGTAGTGTACGAATCTAAATATATATATTATATATATGAATATATTTAGACAAATGTAGCTAACAAAGAACATGATTGCATATATTTTGAAAATGTAAAACAATTCTCGGTACTTTTTCTTTTTTATATTTTCCTGTGGGATAAATGTATAAAACTTGTACCGTCATATTCCCCGACAAAACTACTATTTTCTTAAACAGGTACATTATCTCATACTTCAATATCTACTCATGTATGCAACCTATATATGATTTACATATAAAAAAATTAGGTAGTACACCTCATAATAAATAGTCGAATATTAACATCGTGGTCAATATTTGTCGAGGGTGAATTGAAATTTAAGATACAGAGTAATAGATATTAGATAACAAAGAATGTCATAAAGTAAATTTAGACCATGTTTAAGATTAACCACTCAAATGTAGGTAGCTAATTATTTGGGATAATTGTTTTTGATAAATAGTACTCGTACTACTTCGTACGTCTTACGATATGAGATTGTCTCACAAGAAATCCACAAATAATTGTATTAAAAATCAATTTATTATTAGTATTAGTTTTATTAACTTTTCTAAGTGTTATACTCCGTAACTTATAAGATGAGATAAATAATTATATTTTTCACCCTCTCAAAAGATTTGAAAAAACATATAAAAAAAAATCCACAAACTTGAACATGGGAAGACATAACGGCAAAGGTGAGTTAAGGTCCTTAACTGGAAAATTTTAACATTAAGGTCCTTAACTGGAAAAAAAGGTGATAGTTAAGGTCCTTGTTATACCCTTAGCTCGAAATATTGGCTATAGTACCAAAAATATTTTAAACATGTTATTGACCATTTTTATAATCAATATAATCAATAAACAAAAAAAAAAAAAAAAAAGAAGTAAGATCCGAAATTTAAGTCAAATAAAGAGAACCCAGAAAACAAATACTAACCAAAATCAAAACTTTGCATGATATGAAGAATTAAATACGCAAAAACATTTAGGGAAAAATGAGAAATTACTGAGTGTAAATGATGTTTATGAAGGAACGCAAGAGAGCAGAGAAGAGAGCAAAGTGTAAGGAGGAATTACAAAAGAAAGATTATTAAAGTGAAAGTGATTAATAATTTGGGTATGAAAAATAATATAGTGTGAAAGAAGAGAGCAGAGAAGAGAGCAAATTTGGGTGTGAAAAATAATTTAGTGTGAAAGTGAGTAATAATTTTTAAATTAGAATTGAAGTAGTAGGAGAAGATGTGTGGAAATATTGACCAAATGATGTAATGTGAGATAGAGATGGATGGACATTATTAAATTGAATTATAGAAGTACGTCTATGCGAAGAAGATTCCTTAATTATGAGAGTGTTGATAATTTGGGATTAGAATATTCAATTTGAAGTTATAAACATGTGATTCAATTTGTGGTATGGCACAAAATTCTAAAAATTAATGCGAGTTTTTGCCTTTTATACTTGTATACTTCCTCCATTCCGTTTGATTCTATACGTTTGACCAAAACACGATAATTAAGGTAGAAGAAAATCAAGTGGGGTAGATAATGGAATTACTTAAATACCCCTACTTTATTGTTTGCAAGTGGGTTGAGTAGGTATTAGTGAAGGGTATATTGGTCTTTTAGTTTAATAAAGTAGAGACTAAAATAGAAATGTATAGAATTGATTGGAATTTCCGAAAAAGGAATATGTATAGAATCAAATGGAATGGAGGAAGTATGATATATGATGTTTGATTGATTGATAAGTACTCTATTGCTATTAATGGCTTTGAGATATGCACTCCGACGTACATTATTCGTTTTAGGACTTGTTCTTTCGAACTTTTTAGAATTTGAATCAATCGAATAATCGAATCGAACCAAACCGAATCAACTAAATCAATCGAAATTTGAACTTAATCGAATCGAATCGAATCGAATCGAATGAATCGAATCGAATCAAATCGAATGAATCGAATCGAATGAAGTTCAATTAAATAACATAAATCATTGAATCGAATCATGAATGAATCGAATCGAATCGAACTTAAGGGAATGGAATCGAATCGAATCGAATCAAATGGAATGAATCGAATCAAATGGAATGAAAATAAGTTGGAAAGAACAGGTTCTTAATCAATTGTTTACACATTTTTCCTTTATGTGATGAGACATTAAGGAAAGTATAAACAATTGATCGAGACAGATGAAATAATATGGAGTATTATTTTGTTACATACCAGTAGTATCTTTATGTTGTATTCCCTCTATTCAACAACATTGTTTGCATTGACTTTTTATACTTATTGAGACAAATATTAAAATGACAATATACTCCGTACATAGTTTCACATTGTAAAAAATTATAAAAAAAATTGATATTCATATTGTAATCATAAAGATGAATCAAACAAGATTTTACATGGAAGCTTGCGGCCCTTTTTTTTGTTTGTTTTGCAGTAAACCTCTCTAATCGTTCGTCCGTGACGCTTTTTGGGGGATGCACTTTGCCCTGATTTAACTTCTCCTGAGGTTTAGAAGAAATTGGAAACTAGGTCAGGTCAAATAGAGCTTTACAATGGAGTATGAAACTCTTCTCATGTCCTAATTCTAAAACTATTACCGTTAAAAATAATAATAATAAATAAATAAATAAGTACTTGTGTTGAGCAAATGTCCTAATTTGCATCCTCCTTACAATTCTATTTTCAACTACTCCGTAGATCTTAACTTATGAACTTGTTCTTAAAATAATTGCTTGAAAGTACATCATTATGTATAACATTTTTTAGTTTAATTCTGTATTTATAATTTTATTTATAATTTTTTTTGTTTTAATTATTTATTTATCTCTTCATTTTGAGAATAGATGTAAATGATTCATTTTCTTTAGGAAAATTTAACGACAATAATCCATCCTATTGTCGGTATTTCATAAATAAACCATCCTTTGTTTAATCCCCCAATAAACCAAAGTATAATAGTTATCTTCCGTAAATAGACTCGATATAGATTTAACTTATTGGTGACCTGAAATAGCAAGTCACCTCTTCACTTGCTAAAATGTCAGCCTTCTTCTTCACTCATCCCTTTCTACTAAATAATTTAATCATCATCATCATCATCATCTTTCAATCGTCATTATCATCATCCATCATCACTTCATGCAAAGCTACTCATTGTCATTTTCATTGCCAACCATCATTTTATCAGTCGTATTTTTCATCATAGACATCCTCACTTATCTCTTAAAAACCTGCTTAATTACCCACAGAGTTTGGTGCTTTTTGCTTCATAGTTATTATTTTCTCCATAAATAATTGATGGCTTTTTGATATTTTACTTCAAATTCATTCTTTTTTTCCTAAAAAATTTGCTTACCCAACAATTATGATCTCTATTCTCTTCGAAAAGTTTGGATCTTTGGTATGATTTTGATTTTTTTTTTTTTTTTTTAATTAGTTGTTTCTTGATACAGTTTGGAAATGGGGCTTTGTTGGCTATGTGAGTTTCGGTTAATTGATTTGTTTTCGGGGAAATAGTGATTGTGGGAGGGAGATGGAGCTGCTGCACGGTGTACGAAGAGGCAGTGTTGGTGTCAATGGAGGACTTCTATGGTGGTGTTGTAATAGTATTGGTTGGAATTGGGTGATGGTGTTGGTCTCGACATTGGTGACAAACTCCGATGGAGAAAAAATGAGAAGAAGGTGGTCACAATGGTGACCTTGTGTGTGGCGATACAAACAACGACATAACAGAGGGAGGAAAAGAGGGTGGCGTGCGTGGTGGTAGTAGCTCCCCGACTTGGTGACGACGTTGGTGGTTGGCTCCGGCGAGGGGTGTCGTTGATAGATGCTTGTTAATGTGGTTTGGGTTGTTGACAATGGGGTATAAATGGTGGTTTAATAGATTTTTTTTTTTTTTTACCGGTTAAACAAGTAGCAAGTTACCCGGTCTATTTAAAGAAGATGATAGTGATAGTTGGGTTTATTGTGGGATTAAACAAAGGATGGTTTATTTATGGAATACCAACAATAGGATGGATTATTGTTGGTAAATTTTCCTTTTCTTTATATAAATCTAAAACTTAATTCAATTTTGCTTTCAATGTTCTAAATAAAACCAATGTTCTTCCAATTTCATGATTATTTTGGAGCACTTTATATTATAAGGTAGAAAACCACCAATCTGTGTCATGTCTCAAAAATAAAAAGGTAAACAAATATGTTCATGACATTAAAAGTGTGGGTTGTCGAAAAAAGTTGTTTTTTTTTTTCCTCCTTTACTTTTTTTTTGAATGTGACTCAATAGTCAATACTATAGTATTAACTATTAATATTAGTGGTGAATACATATATGAAGAAGATATCTCATGGGCACTTTGTATGCAAAGTACCCAACTTACTTAATACTCCCTCCATTCAACTCCATTTACTGCATTCACTTTATTGAGACTATTCACCTATGTTAAGAATCTTTAATTTGAATTGCCGACAATCTATAAATGAAAACATAGTCATATAAGATCTTGTTTGATTTGTTTTCATGAGTACAATATTAATATTCAATTTTTAATTTTTTTTATCGTGTAAAATTATAGATATTTTCTTTCCGACATTCGCCTCGACAAATGTGAAAAAGTGAAATGTTGTGAGTGGAGTTAAATGGATGGAGTAATACTTTATAAGGATATATATTCTACAGGGTACCTTTAGTATTTTGACTTTTTACATGACATCCTTTTATTTTAGAAAACACACATGGTACCTCTAATTATGTTAATTAATATCAAGTGTGACCTTCAACTTAATTTCCGTTTAATTAATCTAGTTTAAGGCATTAAAAATCAATGTGGATAATGACTTTTCTACTTATACGACGTGACTTTTACAAAGTCTTGGAGGAGGCACGAGGTATCTTATGTTCTAATCACGGGTTTAAATATCCTCCGTTCTTGAAAGAACATTTGTTAATGAATTTAATACCGTATCATATTACGTATTTCAAAAGGGGGTATTTAGGTTTTGTAAGCAGCAAGTATTAGTTACGGTACCTAACAAATTAAAAAACTGAATGGAAAATGAAACGTGCTGATTTTCCAGCGAGTTAAAGCATAAAAGTCAACGTGACATATTTTTTGTGCATAAGTCATTATTGATGTACTCATCGGTCATCAGTCATCACCTACTTCTATTTATGTACTGCCCTTTTTTGTCCATATGTTCCCAATAATCCTCAACGACTCAATCCATCATTAGACCATGTTTATTGGTAGTTGAAAAAATAGTTGGAGAAGTAGTTTAGAAAAACAAAAAAAGGAAAAAGAAAAAAAAAAATGTTAAACGAGTTTATGAATTTGTCCCAACTCGTTGCCCCACCCAACTCTGCAAGAATGTGTCCAACTACCTGCAAGTAGTCCCATTTTTTCTTTTTTTTTTTGTCCTTCCACTTATTCATTGCCACTTGGCAATATTTGACAGGTAGTTAATTTCTAATTGTTAGATACTTTAAAACGGTAATAAGATAAAATTTACACAAAATTTAAAAAAAAAAAAAAAAAATTACCAACAGTTATAATTTTTCATTATCTATAGATAGAGACCAATATTGATATATTTTGGTATACTTTTTTTTAAAAAAAAAAAAAAAAAAAAAACTCTAAACTAAAATTTTTTAAGTCTTAAATTTTTTGAACTTTTTTCCTTGATTAAATTTTTATTTGTTAAAAAATTTATAATTAAAATAAAACATGAATTTAAAAAAACGTAAAAGAAAAAATAAATTATATGTGGAGGACATATAAAAAGTAGGAGAGAGAGTAGTTTAAGGTAGTTTGTTTAAACTATTGATAAAGTGGGAAAAATTTGAAGTAGTTGAGAGATGTAGTTGAAGGATATAAAAATAATATTTTATTGGTTAAACTACTGATACATGTTATTTATATTCATTTTATGCCCCCGGTTCAGTCGCATTTAGCTACATTTACTCGTGATCTTTACTAGTTTTATGAGCTATTTGTTATATTTCTCGATACTGCTGCCTTTCATTTACATTTTGCAGGTTTTGGTGGTTTTGAGCCAAAACCCGGGACGTTAGGAGCATTTCGAGATGCATGACGACAGGACCAAGCTCGAGCCATCACGAGAGCTCGGGAAAACAAACCAAGACCAAAAGTAATAGAAAGGGCCACGAGTTATTTGAGCCCAAATTGAGAAATGGGCCTAAGTTAAGGAAGAACAAAGCTTAGAATCGAGCCCAAGATCAAGAAGAAGAGTCCATTCACCCAAGACAAGTTTACTTGCCTGACTCGCCTGGCCGGCCACTCAGTGCACACAATCGAGTTTTGTTTTATTTCGTGTTTTAATATTTGGAAACATATATATATAACCTTAGGTCGAAAACTAATGTTTTATGCTTTATTTCTCTAGTTTAGTTTACTGCTTTCTTTTATTTTCTCTAAAAACATTCAAGTTTTAGTTTAGTCTTCAAGATTCAAGATTCAATTACTTTGTAAATCGCTTGCATTCGTAAGTTTCTGTGTTTTTATTCGATTGCAATTATTTCTTTTATCATGTCTTCTTATTATTGCTTTGATTTAATTTCAATTATGAGTGGCTAAATTATAATTAGGGTTTGAAGGTGATTTGTGATAGTTGATTCAGGACATGTTTTAATTGCTATTTTGATTGAACTTGTGCAAGTTGGTTTCTTCCTACGCGTTTTATTATCAATTGAATTTAGGGACGCCTTTATTGAATTGAATTTAGGTTGTTTCAGTTTAAGATCGAAAGCCTAATTGAAACTAGACTCACGCGTATTTGATAAGTTGAATTTAGTAAGTTGCGAGAGCCCGCTAAATTTGCTTAAGGTTAATATTGACTCGAGAGAGCGTATTCCTAAACCTAGCCACTTGCATAGCTTCAACTGAATGTTATTTACTTTTGAGTTGAGTTCCTGAATCACTGTCATAATGATCCTGATGCCCTAATCTTCCTCTTTATTGTTATTTGTTGATTTGCTCTATTTCTGCTCTAGTTTATAGCTTATAACAAACCCACTTTTCACACCCGAGTTGAACTCATATTGCTTGACTTTAACTTATAAGCGAAATGTTCCCTGTGGATACGATCCTTCTTGCTGCTAGCTACTGTTAGTTGTCTTTTAGGTTTATTTTGATATTGGCGATACGACTTAGCCGTGTCAATTTTGGCGCCGGTGCCGGTCCGGACCGGCTCTGGTGTTCTGCTGCTCCGTTTTGTTGCTTCTTGTCTGCTGCTCCGAAGTATTGCCTAGCTGGACTGATTTGGACGCATATACGTGGATTTTTAGCCGCACTCCATGCTTTGCTTCGGTTTGGGGGAGCTCCGACTTTATCATGTGAGCACTCTTTACCCCTTTTTACCCTCCTTTCTCGTTTTTACTTTCCTTACCCCATATGTTATTTGTCCTCCTCTGCTTTTGTGGTTATGCTGTTTTCCACATTGAGGACAATGTGTGATTTGGTTTGGGGGAGGGAAGCTCTTTCGCGTTCATTAGTTCATTTGCATTTAATTTTTGTGTGCATTTATATATATATAAAAAAAAAAAAAGAAACAACAACAAAATTGAAAAATTCAAAAATTACAAAAATACGAGTCTTTTTGGTCTGCTTTGTCCTGCTTTGTCTAGATTGGAGACTTGATTAGTGCGTTTACTTTGATCTTTAGTATCTCTGAGTCGACTTTCTATCGCCTTAGCTTGCACGATTGGTTTGTTTCCTATTAATAGATTGCGAGTCTCAAACGCTAGCCCACTTGTATTCGCTTAATTCTTATCGTTTTTCGCTTGTTTACTTTCGACTTTGACATTCAAGTAAGGCATGGTTTGTGAAATGTCTGGAACGTTGGAATGTGGTATGTTTGGAAAGATCATATATGTTGGAGCAATGCTTCGATGCTTTCGGAGGGGACTCATTGACTTGAGTAACCACAGTGGCCATGAATTTGGCTGCGACCGGGAGTATGAGCAATAATGTAACCCTTAAGGAAATATGTGTACCCGAGCGCGATTTTTACCGAGTGAACGTCAAGCTAAACTGATTACATAATGCAGGGATGCTCCACATTTGCAGAAAAAAAAAAAAAAAGAATACAGAAAAGAAAAGAAGGAAAAAGGAAGTGATTTGGAAAGATTGGATGATGGTTAGTGGTACGATCGGTTGGCCTTGCTTGAATTGATTGTCGTTAGTTTTATCAAGGCGCAAAGCGTTAGAGGCTAGTGATATAATGTGGCGTGAATGGTTGAGACTTGTGCTCTATTCTCGGTGAAATAGACTTTGGTTGTAATGTTTATGTGCATAGGTCGTCCACTACGAGATACTAACGTGATTAGTTCATGTCACTTTGATTTTCTCCGACGCTGTTTGCTTGAGGACAAGCAAAGGTTTGGTTTGGGGGAGTTTGATACATGTTATTTATATTCATTTTATGCCCTTGCTCACCAGATTTAATGCATTTACTCGTGATCTTTACTAGTTTTATGAGCTATTTGTTATATTTCTCGATACTGCTGCCTTTCATTTACATTTTGCAGGTTTTGGTGGTTTTGAGCCAAAACCCGGGACGTTAGGAGCATTTCGAGATGCATGACGACAGGACCAAGCTCGAGCCATCACGAGAGCTCGGGAAAACAAACCAAGACCAAAAGTAATAGAAAGGGCCACGAGTTATTTGAGCCCAAATTGAGAAATGGGCCTAAGTTAAGGAAGAACAAAGCTTAGAATCGAGCCCAAGATCAAGAAGAAGAGTCCAGCCCAGCCAAGACAGTAGCCTGAGTGCGGCCACGCCGTGCGGCCGACTCTACAGTGTGACCGTCGAGTTTTGTTTTATTTCGTGTTTTAATATTTGGAAACATATATATATAACCTTAGGTCGAAAACTAATGTTTTATGCTTTATTTCTCTAGTTTAGTTTACTGCTTTCTTTTATTTTCTCTAAAAACATTCAAGTTTTAGTTTAGTCTTCAAGATTCAAGATTCAATTACTTTGTAACCGTCGGTACTCCGTAAGTTTCAGGTTTTTATTCGATTGCAATTATTTCTTTTATCATGTCTTCTTATTATTGCTTTGATTTAATTTCAATTATGAGTGGCTAAATTATAATTAGGGTTTGAAGGTGATTTGTGATAGTTGATTCAGGACATGTTTTAATTGCTATTTTGATTGAACTTGTGCAAGTTGGTTTCTAACTCTGGCGTTTTATTATCAATTGAATTTAGGGACGCCTTTATTGAATTGAATTTAGGTTGTTTCAGTTTAAGATCGAAAGCCTAATTGAAACTAGACTCACGCGTATTTGATAAGTTGAATTTAGTAAGTTGCGAGAGCCCGCTAAATTTGCTTAAGGTTAATATTGACTCGAGAGAGCGTATTCCTAAACCTAGCCACTTGCATAGCTTTAATTGAATGTTATTTACTTTTGAGTTGAGTTCCTGAATCACTGTCATAATGATCCTGATGCCCTAATCTTCCTCTTTATTGTTATTTGTTGATTTGCTCTATTTCTGCTCTAGTTTATAGCTTTTTACAAACCCACTTTTCACACCCGAGTTGAACCTGTTATTGCCGACTTTAACTTATAACTGAGCTGTTTCCCTGTGGATACGATCCTTCTTGCTGCTAGCTACTGTTAGTTGTCTTTTAGGTTTATTTTGATATTGGCGATACGACTTAGCCGTGTCAACTACTCTAAACTAGTTGGACTTAAACTACGGATAAACATGGTCTTATAATCTACGTAGTACTCCGTATAAGGTAAGTCACCCGAGATATTAGTTATTACGATTGAGTACTCGTATTAACTAATAATACTTCGTACTTCGTTAAAATTATTATGGCCTAATGATTAGAACTTATTCATTGACCTATCTCGACTCAACTTCTTCCGTTTTAATGGTCTTACGCCTCATCTCAGACAAATAAAAAAGTCAAATTAATAATTTTCACTTTTCATAATTACAAATTTCAAAACTTTCACCTTTTATTTGTAACTTAAAAAAAAAAAAAAAAAAAAATTCACTTTTTATAATCATTTTCTCAAGAACTCCAACGAATGTAATCTATCATCCACTCAAGATGTGAAAAGATAAAACGAGAGTTTAACATCTTCAAAAGTCAAAATAAACGTTTATTATGGTGAAAATCAGGTTCTGGTGGGAGTTTTTAAAAAATGTTAAAAAAAATTAGAAAATGTCCGAGTTTTCAAACTTAAAAAACTGGGAGTTAACAATTAATCTTAAATAAAATGTTATAAAATCATGTTGGTCGTTTTACACATAAAAGGATCTCAAAATAAACTAATCATTATTTTAGGTTGGTGATAACGACACTCTTTTTAAGGGAGTGCTTTTTCATATATTCGTTTCATTTAGTTTTCAATGTCTACCACTTCCTAACTCCCATAATATAATTTTTTTTTTCTAATATCCAAATTCAATTATTTTCTCGATAATTTAATCATGAAATTCAATAACAGATTCTATCAAATAATAATTGATTTCAATTTCAATTTTGCTCTTAAATTATCAATTATTAATAGTTTTTAATACATTTAATTGAAAGTTAGGGTTAGGGTTTGCATAGATGCACTAAAAAAACACAGTATTAGCGACGACTTTTGCGACAGAGTGTTTTCGCGGGCTGAATAATTGATATGGCGCCTTTGTTAGCAATGTAATCTGCGACAGATTTTCCATTGCAAAAACCGTCGCAAAGTTAAGAAAAATTGAAGTCCTACATCGGTGAAGTAAGTAAATTATACTCCCTCCATTCAAATCCACTCCCACCGTGATGTCATTTTGCATTTGCCGAGACGGTTTTTATAACGAAAATATCCGTAGTTTCACAATATAAAATATTACTTCCTCCGTCTCGGTCATTTGTTTACACTTTTTATTTTGGGGGGTACGGGTCATTTGTTTACACTTTCCATAAATGGTCATGGGGATCCATGTGGGAGGTGGACCCCTATTCTCTTAACCAATTACATTTCATAATTCTAAGCAAGCGGGAACCCTTTTGTACTTATATTATTATTTTATTAGTTTTTTCTCTACCTCTCTTCTCACATTGATAAATGTGTATAAAGTAAACGTAAACAAATCACCGAGACGGAGGGAGTATTAAAATTTGATATTAATATACTATTTAACAAGACGAATCAAACAATATCACACATGACTATATTTTCACTTATATATCACTCACAATATCTTATATTCTCAGAGCACATAAATAGTGTCAAATAATAAAATGGGGGGAATGAATTTGAATGGAGGGAGTATAAGGTTTATATAGTTTGGTTGTGTGGTATTGTTTGAGATAAGATGCCGAACTTATATGATATTTAAATGATGCGATTTGGGATTTTGGGATAAGTTATTTGAGATTCCGATAATTTTTTTGCAAAGGGATAAGTGTCGCAAAATTGTTTTTTAGCGGCAAATCCATATCGTCGCAGAGGTCATTTTGCGAAGGTTTTAAGTGTTTTACGACAGTTTTATCCCTTCTCAAAACGCATGTTTTTTTTTTTCTTGAAGTGGGGTTCGTGGCGTGGGGAGGTAGCGACGACATGGGCGTTAGGCAGTGGTGGCATGGTTGGTCGGCCCACAACAGACAGGACGACTAGACGGTGGTGGTCGTTTGGTAGTAGCGACAATGTGTTGGTGATCACTGATCATTAATCAGTCCATCTTTTCATAGACAAAGACGGTTTGAAAATGCACACTTAAACACGAGGAGAGGAACATACTTGCATGAACTCGGGCAACATAAATGACAAGTCGCCAACCATGCCACCTTGGACATGAGCTTCTGCAATCCCAAAAGCACCAACCAGAAGACACAAGCCAACATATTGACCAACGCCTCCTTTTCCTGACGTTGCTAAATCCAACTGCCATGATCAATTAAAAGAGGAAGTTCAGCATAAATCGAAATATGATGGTCTGGTTAGGTGCGGAGAAAGAGGTGGAATGAAACATGGTGTCAGTATACAACCGAGAGTGCTTAGGGCAAACAGAATGAAACATCGTAAGAAAGACTGAATGCAAACATCGTAAAGTGATCACTGATCAGTCCATGTTTTCATAGACAAAGACGGTTTGAAAATGCACACTTAAACACGAGGAAAGGAACATACTTGCATGAACTCTGGCAACATAAATGACAAGTCGCCAACCATGCCACCTTGGACATGAGCGTCTGCAATCCCAAAAGCACCAACCCGAAGACACAAGCCAACAAATTGACCAACGCCTCCTTTTCCTGACGTTGCTAAATCCAACTGCCATGATCAATTAAAAGAGGAAGTTCAGCATAAATCGAAATATGATGGTCTGGTTAGGTGCGGAGAAAGAGGTGGAATGAAACATGGCGTACCAGTATACAACCGAGAGTGCTTAGGGCAAACAAAATGAAACCAGCGATGTTTTGCTTTCTAGTATCGATACGTGCTTCGTTTTAGGCGAGGATTATCATACATCCAACGGCAAATGGTTGATACACAAGGGTAAGCACTCTTGAAGGATGATAGTCCTTCACAATAAAAACAGAAGCACAAAATCACTACAACGATAACATAACTCCATACTCAGACTCGCAAAATTAATCGACAACTACTTTGATGCCACATCCTGAGTCTTAACGCCATTGCAACACCTAAATATTTCATTTTAGACCGGAAACACGAAACTTTTTCACTCCAAACAAAGTGGCCATCTTCATACTACGATAATGTGTCGTGTCAGACAGGGGCGGACCCAACATATTTAAATTGGGGTAGCAGAACTAATTTTAATTAGTTACAAAGTCATAAAAAAATCATCTGTAAATACAATATATTATATATTGTAAATATATTGTACAATATACTATATATTGTAAATATATTTTGTTATTTAGGAGTTGCTAGTATAACTTTCAATTTTTTTCTTTAGTATGGGGTAGCAGCCGCTACCCCATTGCACTACCTAGATCCGCCCCTGGTGTCAGACACTTGTACAGTAATAGCAAAAGAGAAGGAATAACAAACATACAGGGAAAACTTTGTAGTAGTAATCTCCAATGGTGAGCATACTGTTCCAAGACATGAGTGAACCCATCCCTAGCATAAAACATACAAATATTGCAACACCTTTTCCCTGACAACGATAACATCGCAACAAAAACATCAGACAAAATAGAGACCGCCATATGTACATGAAGCCTGTAAACTTAATTTTAGATCACCTTATCTCCAATCTAGGTGGAGTCTCATTTTCTGCTGATATTGTCATTATAAACTCCCTGTCATCATATTAATCACTTGATTATACTCCGTAATTTGTGTAAACCGATATATGATCAGCATATAACATAATCAGTCTACTACTCGTTTTGATATATTAAATCCGTCTACTGGTTAAAACAGATGTAATTCCATATGTAGCAACGAGGTTGACAAAACAAAGAATATCACTTTCTTAATGCAATAGATACACATGATCTTTGTTAGTCAATTAAATCGTCCATTGAAAAGCATATAACTTTCTTAAAACCAATAATTACATACAGTGCGACCTCCATTGCAGTGAATTATTTACAACTTTTTAATTTCTTTGAGGGGAACCGAGGGAGAAGTAAATAAATGGCTGACTATGGTTTCCTCCCGTTAATCTGGGCCGTTGTTATTATTATGAAAGTAATTCACTTTCATAATAATAACATGGATTCCTGTGCAGCGGCTGGCTATGGTTTCCTCCCGTTCTCCTTCTCTACGTTGGGGGAGCTGGATTCAGCGGCCATAGCTTTACTCAAGCGGGTTCAGAACTTCTCTGCCTCCCATGATGCAGGGGCTCGGGTGTCCGCTTATATTTTTATTCGTCTTGGCTTTGCGATAGCAAAGGGGGTGGGGGCCCAGATTGTATCTCGGCTCCCCACCAATTTTGTGTAAATGATGTAAAAATTACTTTCATAATAATAACAACGGCTGCGGTTTATAATAATAATAATAATAATAATAATAATAATAATAATAATAATAATAATAATAATAATAATAATAATAATAAAAATAATAATAATAATAATAATAACAACAACAACAACAATTATAATAATAATTATAATTTCATATTATTAAAAAAACTTCAGATAACTTCAGAAAACTTCAGACAACTTCAGAAAACTTCAGATTACTTCAGAAAACTTCAGATTACTTCAGAAAACTTCAGATAACTTCAGAAATTCAGAAAACTTTAGATTGGTTCAGAAAACTTCAGATGAAGAGAACAGGCCCTAAGACAGAAGGTATTGGATAACATCAAAATACTATACAACAAAAGAATTAAACTTTAATAAAAGCCAGTGATAAATACCTATGATCTTTGATACTCGTCACCGTAAATATATAGTCTATTGGTTAAGACGGCCACCAAAGCCACTCACTCCACCACAATTAACAAATAACATCCAAAACACCACACCTAAACCATGCCGCCAGAACCACTCAACCACCACCATCATATCGCCCATATTGTCGTCGTCTGCCACCTCACACCACCAACCCAACTACCTATTCTAACCCTAACCGGTAGGGGTGAGCACGGATCGGATATCCGATCCCAACTGATAGTTCGGATCGGATATCCAAACTCAAAATTTCTAAATTTTAATATCCATACCCGATCCAAATATTTCGGATATCCAATGTTCGAATATCCAAGATATTTCGGATCAGAGGCGGATATCCATTCGGATATACATATAACGCCATTGCATAAACAAAAATGTTGATTTATCGTTAAATTTATCGTTACACTCGTTCATTTTTCCCTTTTTTTTCCTTTTAAATTTGATAATGAACTTTTAAGTATAATTGTATTAATAGCAACACATATCACATTATATTGTTTATATATATTATTAGTTCTTTGCATTTTAGATTTAGCTAAATAAACAATTATACATTTGAATTAGTACATTATATTTAAAGATACGGAAAAATTGAAAATTGTAGTATAGGACATTGAATGCTATGAAAATTACAACTATATTTAATAAAATTCAATTTTTAGTAACCAATAAAAAAGAAATATTTAAAATAATCATAATATCACGATAATTTTCGGATATTTTTCGGATATCGAATATCCAAAATTTCAAAACTTAATATCCAACGGATATCCAATATCCAAAAAATCGGATCGAATATCGGATTACATTTTTCGGATTTCGGATATTCGGATATTTTGCTCAGCCCTACTAACCGGCTAACCGTTGTAACACCCCAACTATTTTTAATTTAAAGTAAATATACTTTATTTGGAGTTTTCCATTTTAATTCGGGCAAATCATAATTGTAGCTGAAATCAGGTTTAGTGTGAGTCGAGTGTTACTTGGGTCAAGTAGACTAAGTTTGGATTAACATGTTTTGGCCTAATTCATTAAACCCAAGTCTATTATAATTTTACGTAGATTAAAACTCTTTCTCATTTATTCGAAGTCAGTTACTGCTTCTTTCTCCTACTCTCATCTATCTCTTCTCTCTCATTAATCTCACCTAAAAAAATTCATCAAAACTCCATTAAAATACATTCAAGCTTCAATCTTTTTGCCATAATTCTCTCTTAACCCTAGCTAATTCATTATCTTTCCTCGGTAAAGTTTATCTCTTTTATTGTTTTTAGCATAGTAATTGTAGAATTAGTTATGATTATGTATGAGGGCATAGTTTTTATTGTTTTTCCTTTGTTTTGAAATCAACCTTAAGGGAGAAGAAGAGCTTAACGAGGAGGATACCATCTACGTGGAAGAGGAAGACAGCTAGGATCGTTTTGTACTTTAAAAAGGTAACTGGGTGTAGCCCTAGTCGTATTTTAGCTTGTGTGAGACAGTGTAGAGTCCATTAGGGTTGTTTGATTGTTGCTTGGTTGTGAAAGAGATGAACTTGCTATGAATTTTGATGTTTGGATGATCGGTTGTGTTGTTTGATGAGTCAAGTCGGTCTCACCTTGTCGAGTCTATTGAAATATGATGCAAAGGTTGTTACTTTAGCATTGTATGTATGTTGGAGTGCTTTGGCATGACTATTGTGTAGAACCACGAGTTTTCGTGGGTTTAGAGCTGATGCACGGAAAACAAATGTCTGTCCCGACTGGGACAGTCATCCCGGTGCACCGGGACACCGTCCCCAGCCATCGGGACACCCATCCCGATCGGGACAAAGACTTTTTTTGTCTCTTGAAACCTTGGCAGTTGTGACGGCGTCAAAAAAATACGTTGTTTAGCCTTTTGAATCACCTGAATCGGAGTTCGTATGAGGAAATGACATTGTTTTTTGAATCACCTGAATCGGAGTTCCTTGCTTAAGCCCCCCGTGAAATACATGACAAGACCATGATCCCCATACCTGTGATAAGGACAAGTACCACACAATCTCTTGAAACGCTCCCAATATTCATACATACTCTCACCATCCCGTTGCTCGACATTGCTTATCTCTTTCTTCAGTTGTGAGGAACGAGAGGCGGGAAAGTACTTTTCTAGGAACGCCCTCTTCATCTTTATCCTCGTGTCAATGCTACCCGTGGGTAAATAATAGAGCCAATCCCTCGCAGCGTCCTTCCGTGAGAACGGGAAGGCCCTGAGTTTTTAATTGCTTATCAGTAACTCCAACAGGTTTCATGCTTGAGCACACAATGTGGATGTAACACCCCGACCCCAACCAAAGGCCGAAATGTCATTCACGGTAGCGCGCCAGGCTGCGTACATCGCCCACAGACCAACACGGGCCCTTTCCAGCGCACTTTGTCCTCACTCGTGCGCATCCTGAGAACTTCCCAGGAGGTCACCTGTAACACCCCGACCCCAACTGAAGGCCGGAAGGTCACTCACGGTAGCTCACCAGGCTGCGTACATCGCCCACAAACCAACACGAGTCCTTTCCAGCGCACTTTGTCCTCACTCGTGCGCATCTTGAGAACTTCCTAGGTGGTCACCCATCCTAAGACTACTCCCCTGCAAGCACGCTTAACCAAAGAGTTCTTAAGATGAGCCACCAGAAAAGAAGATGCATCTTGTTGATATGAGTAATACTTACAATCCTTTTAAGCACTAGGTCACTTGAGCTCATCACATGGACCAATTCAAGGGGGAACCCGGCCCGAATAACCTCGGACAACACCGGGTGTTACATCACCCATCCTAAGACTACTCTTCAGCAAGCACGCTTAACTGAAGAGTTCTTAAGATGAGCCACCAGAAAAGAAGATGCATCTTGTTGATATGAGTAGCACTTACAATCCTTTTAAGCACTAGGTCACTCGAGCTCATCACATGGACCACTTCAAGGGGGAACCCGGCCCGAATAACCTCGGACAACACCGGGTGTTACAGTGGAAATCCGATAGATGCTTGTTCGGATCTTCTCCGTTTAACCCATGGAATGTGGGCAACAAATGAATGAGCCCGGATTTCAACTCGAAGTTTGCACCATCCGCGAGAGGTGGGATTGTGATGCACAATGGTTGATTAGTGAGATCCGGAGCTGTGAGTTCTTTAATCGATCGAGCAGCCATCACGTCACTCTCGTCAGAATTATCCGAAAAGTCTGGAGCGTATTGGGGTTCGTCTACTTCAGGATCCTGCACGACAACGAGCTGACCACTTTTGCTCTTTCTAAACCTGAAAATGGTTCTTTCAATCTCTGAGTCAAAAGGCTTGAGTGTCAGGTTAGCAGAACGGGTATTATGCATACACCTACACTAAAACAGAAAAACAATTAATGCCTAAATTCCTCGGCAACGGCGCCAAAATTTGACGGTCCTAAGTCGAATGCAGCAAATTAACAATTTATAACACTTAAATCCTAATAATAAACAAATAGTAAAGCGGAAGTAAGGGGTCGAACCACAGGGAATAAAGCTAATCGAATCAAAGTTAAGTGTAGATAAAAATGCAACGTACTAACAAAGTAACAAGTAACAAGTAACCAAGTTGGTGGGGGGGGGGGGGGGTGGTTGAAAAACTAAGCTAATCGAAATCAAATAATAATGCAAGTAGAGTAAATAAAAGGGTGAAATCAAAGGTATGAAAGATCTCAACTCAAGTTAATATCCGCGGTTAATCACAGTTATCCGGTTCAAACTTATATTCTTGACTACCTTATCGTGAATCATGTAATTCTAATTCTCCGTATGCTTAATTAATTAAAACGTATCATGTTCTTTAACTAAGCCTAACTAAAAGACAATCTCACAATCCAGTTAAAGATTTAATCAATTAGCAGCTTTAATCGCAAGAGAATCGATAAGGAATAAATAGCACATACAATCTAGTTGTAGTTTAGGTATTATGAAAATTGCTTCTAAGAAAAATTATCACGAATCATGTACAATAATTAAACCTAGTTTGTTTCACAATCCAGTTAAATCAACGAAACTAACAATTACGCGATTAATTAGAAAACTAGTTGCGCACCTAGAAATCACAATCAATCTCGCAAATAACAATTATAACAAAGTAATAATCAATAATCAAGAATAAAGTAGAGAACTTTCAAACTCACAATTAAAAGAGAACCGTTTCAATCACTTGAATTGAGAATAAAAGGATTAGCTACTCATCACCGACGGTTACAAAATCTCCAAAAAGTTTCAATCTTGAATTCTCCAAAAACTTGAATAATAACTAAAACTAGATCTAAAGATAATAGATGATAAAAGTCATGGAAAATATAACGAGATAATAAGATGTCTAATCCTAGTGAAAAATAAACCTTATATGAAGGTTTTCTAAAAACTAAAAATAAAATAAAGTAAGTCTAGTAATTTCCATAATTCGGATAGAAAAGCTTCACTGGAGCCTTGGTAGGCTCAGCAGAGCCTTCAGTAAATCTCAGCATTCTCAGCAGTCAGCAGAGCCTTCATAGGCGCCAGTAAAGCCTTATACTCGAAAATAAGCTCCAGTAGTGTCCTTCAGCAGAGCTTCCCCATTATCAGTAGAGCGTAGCAGGCTCCAATAGGGCCTATAGCACGACATAGGGCTCTGTTGAAGCCCTCGTTTTCTTCCTTCAAGCTTCACTCCTTGCTTCAACATTCTTCTTTAAGGGTTCTCTGTTTTCGCATTCCGAACTTGGCACGCACTTCTAAATCATCGGAAACACACTAAAATAAACAAGACTTTCTAAAAATCACATTTAATCCTCTTATCATAGGTACAATACCTACTAACTACGTCATATCATAGGTACATCCTAATCATCTTAATAATCAGAAACACACTAAAATAAACAAGACATCCTAATCATCTTAATGTCACCTAAAATCACTCACTAAACACCTACTAAGTACTACTACGTCATATCATAGGTACAATACTAAAATGACTTAAAAGTCGAAAAACTTTAGACCATCCCCATCCAAAAATCACACTAACTAAGTCACCACTTGTTTTAATCTAAAACTTAATTCACTTACCCTTGACCTAGTTACACTCCCCATCCAAAAAAATCACCACCTAAATCATCAACCTAATTATTTTTTACTTTTTTTTTTATACTAGGTTTTTGCCCATGCTTCGCACGGGTCGTGAAATAAAATTTGATTCTCTTTTACTTTTTTTTTCATCGTTTGAGTGTGCTTTATAACGGTTCAAAATGACATTTTACATTAGTAAGCTCGAGATTATGGAATTGAGGGTGCTTAAAATCTTGTTGACTTGTTGTTATCCTTCTTAGTACTCCGTCAATTTGTTAATATATGTCTTTCTCATATTTCGAGATACTCACTTCCTTTTTTTTTTTATATCTCTTATAATATTTAGTTAAATATTATCTAATGCATACGCATATGAAATATATTTTCATAAGAATTTTTATGGTATAATTTTTATATTTTTTGGATTGATAATTTTTATAAAAATTAAATTCAAAGGCATAATATAGTTGGTGCAATTGCATGAATGTTGAAGGGGTTGATGATTACGCAAAGGGGTTGATGATTACGCAAAGTCAAACATGAGCTTGACTATTCCTTCTTTTATTATAGGAGAAGGATATATTTTTTTGGGTTATTTAACAGAAATAATACAAACTATCACTATTCTTCTCCCAAAAATCCAGACTATCATTATTCCCGCAATAATCCAAACTACTATACCTATATTCTCAAAATAGTACCACATAAAATATGACAGTTTTCTTACCTTTTGGTTCCGGTAAATGTTGTGGGACCCCTATATTTTCTAATATAGACGTTGTAGCATCTTGTCTTCTTCATTATTATAACTCCTCCATTTTTATACCAACTAAGCTTCAAAATTGAAAAATTAATTCAAAAATGAAATCTCGTATGTCATGTTCATCGTCTTCAAATACACGGATTTTAAACATATCAACCGACGTCTTATGCAACCACAATTTAGGCGCTGTTATTAGGACAATTAAGAATGGCCGAAATATGGGCAAAAAATTCTTCGGTTGTCCTTTATGGCCGGTAATGTCGATGTATTTTATAATACCTTTTTTTTTCCCTCTTGTTTTGGTTTAAATCATTGTGGTAATAACATGTTGAATATGTAGAACAATCATTGTGGGTTCTTCGTGTTGATGGAAGATATTGAATCGGATAATGATTCAAAAGTCCATGGATGTCCGCCATCGGATTTTGAGAAGAAATTTGCAAATAAGATTTCAAAATTGAAGATGAAGAATGAGAAGTTGGTTGAAGAAGACATGGAATTGAAGAATTTAATGAACAAACATGCTAAAGGGGAGAAAGCGGCTTTGATCGGATTAATCGTGTCGTGGATTTTTTTGCATTTTGTAAGATGATAAACTGATGTAGTAATTTTGTAATGGGGTTGGATGTAAGACGTAAAACGATTAATGTAGTAATTTGTGACGGATGTGTTTGTCGATTAAAATTTGAACAACATGTCGATGTTAATACGAGGTCCCAAATTCATGTATTTGCAACATGATCATCAATCAAAGAGCCTACCATTTTCGACAGCATGTATACATTATTACGAGCTCCCAAATTCGTAGCTGTTGCAACAGAAACGATTATCAAAATTAATAATAGTAATAATAATAATAGTAGTAGTAGTAGTAGTAGTAGTCGTAGTAGTAGTAGTAATAATAATAATCAAGATTAATAATAACAATAATGATAATACTAATAATAATAATAATAATAATTATAAAAATTAAATTTGTTTTTACCGTTTTTTTGAGATGGACCATTTTGAGAATATAAGTATAATAGTTTGGATTATTACAAGATTAATAATAGTATGGATTATTGGGAGAAGAAGACTCATAGTTTGAATTACCGGTTTTTCAGGTAGTAGGTTACCATGGACCATTTTGAGAATATAGGTATAATAGTTTAGATTATTGCGGGATTATTGATAGTAAAGATTATTGGGAGAAGAATAGTGATAGTTTGTATTATTTATTCCTGTTAAATAACCCTATTTTTTTTTATATTCTTTACCCCATAAAACTATTTTCCTACTTTTACTTTCAAGATATTATTATATTTTAATTTTAATGTTTTCATTTTACATAAATCTTTTTTAAAATAATACTATAGTTTAAATCGTATTTTAGTGCGGGTATTAACAAATTCTTATAAAGAAAAACTAAAACTCCATAAATGAAAAAGACAATTAAATTATTTACATGCCATGATTTAGTCAAAATATTAATATTACAATGTTTTTTTTTTTTAAAAAAAAAAAGTAAAATAAAAAGTACTCCGTATGTAAGTACCCATTAATATTAAAAATATGACAATTAAAATTTAATATATTTTGAGAAATAAATTTACTTTAGACAATTAAATAAGAAACATGAATATGAAATAAATAAATAAATGAAAAAATAAAAATAATAATATAAATAAAACTAAAAATAAAAAACCATGATAGGCATGATTCACTTGCTTGAACTAGATCAAGTAGTGACTCAATTGCTACCATTCACCAAACTAAGTCATGCTAATTGCAACACTTAAGCATGATTAACTTGACTCACCCCTCCATGAACTAGATCATGACTCATGGATGGGGGTGGTCTTAGTATCGACATACACTTTACCTGTTGCCCATCAATTTTATTTTAAGGGCCTCAGTTTCGGAATAGATGCTCTCAAAATCAATTTACGATCCTCAAAATATCCTTAGATTTGAAGAGAGCGAATCCTCTGTCCCATTTTATATCCCACTTGGTGTCCCATTACTTCATATAGTAATAAATCTTTAGTTTATGTAATTACTTTTGCATTAATCTTTGATAATCAATGAGATTTATTACTATTTGTAGTAATGGGACACCAAATGGGACATGAAAATGGGACAGACAATCCGCTCTCAGATTTGAAATTCGACACCACCAAGTGACCAAACTAAGGTGTCGTTTGGTTGCCTGTAGGAATTAAATTCCTATGAATTATAATAACATGAGAATTAGAAAATTCACGTGATTTGCTCAAAAGACGTTTGGTTGGCCTATAGGAAAATATTTCATATAGGAAACTACAATTACCTAGGGGGACCTAGGTAATTAAATTCCTCCATTTTAGAGGAATTTAGAAATCATAGGAAAGTTAAATTCCCATCACTGTGTGAGAGTAAACAAACATTTTTTTCTAATTCCATGGGAAAGTTTAATTCCCCCATTATTATTGGTGTAACCAAACAACACCTAAAGATTAATTAAAAGAGGAGTAAATTAACCATTAATTTCCTTTGATTAATCAACACCATAATTTAGCACACGAAAATCATCCGAAGATCACTAAACAAACAAGCAAAAATCTTGATAACTGGGATCAAAAATTGTAAAATAGTCAAATAGTTGTAGAAAATCAGCCTCTTTTTTCTCTCTTCTCTCTCCTCTCTCCTCTGAAAAAACCTAAAATTTAACAACTACCACTGCAATTAATGGTGGTAAGCTCTAATTCCTCCTAATTATTTTCTATCTATTACTATATAATATATTTTTAGTTTTACTCGATAATAATCTCCCTTTATTTACTCTCTTCACGAGAGTTTTGTTCCCATCTATTGATGGGTTTGTTCCCATATTTTGGTGGGTTTGTTAAGCTATGAGTGTTATAACATGGGTCGGAAGATCACGGAAGATCGCATTGTTATCGATCGTTATATGATTATACAAATATTGTTCGATTCATTCTACACTTAATTACGCCGGAAGAAATCGATACTTCGTCGAGGAAGATTCGGAGACCCTCTTATGGTTGAAAGACGCCTTATGGATGAAGGCGCATTGAACGGCCAGATGATGGAGACTCTGTTGAAGTGGATCAGTCTTTGAACAAGAATTTATTTTCTATGATTGTAATCGAGTTGTGTCCGTATGAGTTTGACATATGTTGTAGATGTCGTATGACTTACACTTTGTTAATGATAACGATCTTTTCAAAAAAAAAAAAAAAAAAAAAAAATCTTGATAACTGGAGATTACGCTTTACAATTACCAAATTATGAATAAACTGAAAAGGGATTAAATTAACAACTAATTCAATCAAATAAACACCATAAATAAAAGAAATTTATACCTTTGAATATGAATCAAATTATACATATATAGTGTATAATGTATGGTGATGGTTACTGAGTTAATATAAGCCACACACTTACTCATTTAAAACCTCTCTATCTGATCTGTGTGAATTTTGATGGGAACAAAATACTACAAAAACAATACAAATGCACAGTTATTATTAGTTGCGCGATTAGCCTGAATTACTATACGATGCTGTCGTCCACCTACACAAACCCGTGTTCACGCTTTCGCAGCAACATCAACAGCAACAGCACGCCTTATTGTTTGACGACTGCAGCCCAGCAGTCAGTCTCCGTCTCATTCTCCTTCTCCTTCTCCTGCTCGTCTGCTCTTTCTTCTGATGTGCGCCTTCATCGCCACACTCGTATTACGACTGCCTACAAATGCGCCGTGCAACTGCGGCCTAAGTGCGGCTCTCGGACTGACTATGACCCTGACCCACCGAAGATCATCGTCTCTGGCGCTCCTGCTTCCGGCAAAGGCACTCAATGCCAACTCATTTCCCACCAGGTTCCGTATTATTATCACTACTACGGCTGCTGCTGCTAGAGCCGGCAAACAATGACACGACCCAAAAACACGACACGAAATTAATGGGTTTGGGTTGAGGCATGATGACCCATTTATGTAAGTGGGTTAACACGACACAACATGACCTGTTTGCCAGGTCTAGCTGCTGCTGCTGCTGCTACTACGCTCTTCGTGATTTTCATTATCTTTTCTAATTTTGTCTCCTTTTCTATCTCCATAGTTCGGTGTAGTCCACGTATCTACAGGAGACCTTTTGAGGGCCGAAGTAGCCGCCAGCACTGATATCGGCATCCAAGCTCAAGAATACATGAACACTGGCCGTCTTGTTCCCGATCATATTGTCACTTCTGTATTTACTTCATCTCTGTAATCTTTTTTTTTTTTTTACTTTATTATTCGTTTTGTAATTTTGACAATATATATAACTGCATTCATTCAAAATGAGTCCGTAGATGGTTAAAGCTCGGCTTTCTCTCCAAGACGCTAAGCAGAAAGGTTGGCTTTTGGATGGATACCCTCGCACGTCAGCTCAAGCTCAAAGTCTTAAACAATTAGGAATCAAACCCGATATTTACATTGTTTTGGAGGTAACGTATTAAAAACACGTTGGCGGGTATTTTCCCTAAGATGAATCACTTTACGTTCAAACGTGAGGCCTGAGTAAAAAAATTGTTAAATATTTGATGCTTTTACCGTAAATTGTTCATACTGTCGAAATCTTACGTTGATTTGATCCCTGCACTCAGGTTCCCGATGAAATTCTGATTGAAAGATGTGTTGGCAGACGGCTTGATCCAATGACTGGAAAGATCTATCACGTGAAGAGCTTCCCTCCTACAAGCGAGGAAATCAAGCAACGGCTCACCACTCGTCCAGATGACGCAGAAGATAAAGTACATCTTTGTCTTTGTACTTCTTATTATTTTACCTTTTCTGATAAGGTTATGAACTTGTAACATACTTCATGTCGTTTCATGATTCTTTGTGTTTTCAGGTCAGATCTCGGTTAGCCATATATAAAAAGAATGCCGAGTCAGTCGCAGAAGCGTATACAAACATAATGCACAAGGTGTCTCGACAAGTGATAATGTGGACCGTTGGTTCCTTCTTCTCTGCATTAAAGCCGAGTGCTAACTAACGTTACTGAAGCTCTTCATCTGTTTGTATCTTTGGAAATTTAGGTTGACGGAAATCGCTCCAAAGAAATAGTTTTTGACGAATTAAAAGCTTTGCTGAGCCAAATGCAGGATGAGAAAGTAAAGGCTGCTAACTCCGGTAAGATCTTCAAATTTTAAAGGATGCTTTGTCGTCGAAATTCCTTCTAATAAGCTAAAAACATTTGTTATATTACATCATCTCAGCCTAGAAGCATTTGTGACTTTCTGTATGAATGAAATTCCCTCGTGTCAGGCGATGGACTAATCAAGAGTAGCAGAGCCGATCTTACGTCTGCGACCCAGGTACTTGTCTTTTTTGTTTCGATGCAAATAGGTTGGATATCGTCTCTAACGTGGGTGATTTATTTTTGTGTAGAATGATTTCAGAGGAATTCCAACAAAGCTAAATAATATTCCACATTCTAGGGAAATCAGGAAATATTTCTACGATGATGTGCTACGAGCTACTCAAAGAGCTGTAGCAGACGGAAGGAAGAGGCTCAAGGTATGCATTACCGCTTAGTAGTCACCATCATCGATTTTTAAAACTTTCCTTTTACATGTTACCAGTTTGCAATCTAAGGTGTAAGGGAATACTAAATTCTGAATTTACATTTGACAGGTGGAGATCAGTATTCCCGAGCTAAATCCAGCAACCGTAAGGAATGTCTTCCTTTGTATGAGTGAGCTTCAAACATGATCTGATTCTTACTATAATTAAATGCAAACGTTTCAGGATGTCTATAGAATTGGGACTCTAATGGAACTTGTTCGAGTAATCGCTCTTTCCTTTGCTGATGATGGAAAGCGAGTGAAGGTTCAATTTCTCTCGCTCTTAAGTCACAAGCTTTCAAATGTCGTTGTTTAATTTTCCTAGCCAACCTTTTGGGTTTTCAGGTTTGTGTTCAGGGATCTATGGGTGAAGGTTCTTTGGCTGGGATGCCACTGCAGTTAGCGGGCACTCGGAAAATTTTAGAGTATATGGACTGGGGCGATTACGATGCCAAAGGGACCTTCATCAACATCGGTTCCATAGGTATAGCAGCTTTCAGCATGCAGCAACTTGATAAATCAGTCGTTTCTACGTCTCAAAATGTATTGATAATAAAATACAATTATGTATTGCGTAGGTGGGAAAGAGGTGGAAGAAGACGATGACATGTTTATTCTGGTGGCTCCTCAAAATGCTGTCGGAAACTGTATAATTGATGTATGTATGCAGCTTCATTTACGACATTCATTTATTTGGTCGACGATGCTCCAAACTTAGAGCATGATGCAAGCCTTGCATTCATGTGTGCAGGACCTGAGAGACATGACTAGCGCTGCTGGCAGCCGCCCGGTTATCCTCATAAATCCTCGTCTCAAGGTTGGATTATATATTTACTACCAAAAGCCATAATCGGGAAAACTTGACCGGTTTTTATTAAGGGTTTTCCTAAAATGCAGGACGTACCAGGGTCAAGCGGCATAATGCAAGTAAGAAAATATCACACAACGTAAATGAGATGTTTTACCCGAGTCCTGCAGTTTCTAATCGTCGACCCTTGTTTTTCTGCAAAGACAATGGGACGTGACAAGAGACTGGAGTACGCTGCGTCCTTTGAAAACTGCTACCAGTTTCGGCTGCTTTATTATGCGGGAACTCAGTACCCAATCATGGGTGCTCTTCGGTAATTTACTACAGTACAAACTTTGTATTAAATTGGTCTCACTTCGGGTGCGTGTTATAACAGTAATGTTGGGACACAGGATGGCGTATCCTTATCCATATGAAGTGTACAAGAGGGTAGATGAAGGCGGTGGTAAAGAGAGCTACGCCTTGCTGTCTACATTTGAGAAGCAGCCAACTCCTGACAACATCAACGATGCATTCCTCGAGAAGCCAAGGTATGTTTTGATCGGAACTGTTAAGAGTATAAAGCTAATCTTAGGCCTCCATTCAACCATCAGCTTAAGCTTTTGGTTGAGTTGGTTATTGACATGGTATTAAAGCTTAGGCCCAAGATCGGTTTTATACTCTAACAGGAACTTGTTAGACTGATAACATCGGTTAACATTAGTTAATGGAACTCTGATACATTATATCAATTAATTGTAGGGAAGTGAAAAGTTCGAGTGGTATCTGGTAAGGACAAATGACTAAGTTTTTTTTTTTTTTTTTTTTTTTTTATTTGTTAAGACACACGAGTTGGATCACGGCACATCATCTTTTTTTTTGCAGGGGCTTCTTGAGCGGCTTACTCGACTGAGGTGCATGGACCGGAAAACAGAAGTGAATGGAAAACCCCTTTACCTCAACCCTTGACAGTTTGCAAGTCCTCAGATTCATTTTAACCCCTGCACATAGTGGCACCCCGTCAACCGCTGAATTTAAAGGCTCTGAGGCCTTAAGATCGAATAGCACGGAGTATCAAGCGAATAGCCGAGTATAATGCAACCTTGTTTGTGTAACAAATGCGCCTTTAAGATCGAATAACAGAAGGTTTGAAAGGCACTATAATTTATCAATAACAAGTGTGGTCTTAGAAGAGTGTGTGCATCATCCTAAGAGTCTACAGCCTATAACAATTTAAATTGGAGTAATACTTTTATCATAATGTTTTAATTATTAATACTATTTTCTTGTGATCAATAAAATTGTTGACTTAAATATCACGGCACCACCGTTGTCCGTTCAGACGTTGATGCTGATGCCACTGCGGGTCGGCTGCCCTCGTCACCACTGCCTGAAGCCCATTCTGCCCCACACCACCAACCCAACAACCTATTCAAATCGGAATCTTAATTAAATCTGTTAAAAAGTACTAAAAATAGACAAGTTAAAAGGAAAATAGAAATTTAAATAAATTATTAGTACTTGTTATTACTTGGTTGAATTGATTGCCAAAATTCTATACTTCACTGAATTTAGGGGTGTTCACTGGACTAAACCGGGATACAATTATTCAATCATGAATTGGCAATCGAATCATGATTCAATTTGAAATATTGAGAAATTGATTAAGAATAGTGGAAAAAAAGAAAAGTGAAACTTGAACACGGTGAGAATAACAAAAAGGTAGTTGTGGAAAACTAAATTTCTCGAACATCTATCATATTTTTCACTAAATTTTCGAGTTATATCTGTCAAGAACCAACTCAACCAAAAGCTTAAGCTGATGGTTGGAGGCCCAAGATCGATTATATACTATAACAATATCAAGTCAGAGTTTTGCGGTCCCGACGATAGGTTACGTAGCTAGTTCTGTTGACTAAAAAGTCAATGAGAAAGTCTCCACAAAGCTGGCATAAATTTATTATAGTACGGTGTAACATACTAACATCTTCCAAAAAAAAATACCATCTTGTTAACATCATGACTCTTATTTCAGCATTTTTCAATCCCTCAATGCATCTATATGCTGCAATTTATTACACTTTTGTGTCGATTTCTTTGTTTTGTTTCGAGTTCAGTTCAGCTCAACTAAGTTCTATAACCAATACGAAATTCCTAAGGGACTCAGAAACTCTAGTCTCCAGCAATGCCAATTTCAAACTCGGCTTCTTCAGTCCAACCAACTCGAAAAATCGATATCTAGGCATTTGGTACAGCGAAAAGGATATTAACGGAACTTTGGAGGTTTTATGGGTAGCCAACAGAGATAATCCACTTAAGGACTCGTCTGGTGTGCTCAAAATTTCAGAAGACATGAATCTTAAACTGTTTGATTCGAATAATACGATTTATTGGTCATCGAATATGTCATATGAAGTTCCTAGGTCGGTAGCTCGACTCCTAGACACAGGTAAATCATCAGACGGGAATCTAGCAATTCGTGATTTTATTTGTCGACCACGTAGCCGCAACTGTAGGCTCAATATCATACACTTATGTTAAAAATAACGTTGCTGTATTTTATACGACAAATAATAATTTCTGGCTTCGCCTGTGCAGGTAACCTAGTTTTGTTCCCAAGCGGGAGCGATACAAGTATATGGCAGAGTTTTGATCATCCCACGGACTCGGTTTTACCTGGGGGAAAGCTCAACCTTCGAAAGAGCATATACGATAATCAGCTTCAATCATGGACGAGCAGTTTCAATCCATCGAGAGGGCGTTTTCGATTAGTTTGTCTTCCTCGAAGTCTACCTGAATTTTCGATAGTTGATGGTAATACAAACGAAATATACTGGCGCACAGGGCCGTGGAATGGATATCTATTTCTTGGAGTGCCTAACTTTCAGTCAGAGGTGTCCTTCGGATTTAACATTGATAACCACAACGACTCTGTTGACTTGTTGTACAAAGAAGAGGAGCAACCGATTTTAGGAAGGTACTTTATGAACTACGACGGGCGTCTGCTGCAGAAGATCTGGAATGGCAGTGACTGGGAAGTTGTATGGCAGTCGTTAGGGTCAGAGTGTGATGTTTACGGGAAATGTGGCAAATTCGCGATTTGTGATCCGAGTAAAGCTCCGATTTGTGAGTGCCTGAAAGGGTTTGAGCCTGAGAATGACGATGAATGGGGACGAGGAAATTGGAGTAATGGGTGTGTACGAACAACATCATTAAAGTGTAACAATACAGGAGCGAAACCAGACAGGTTTTTTCAGCTGCGTCAGATGAAAGTACCAGATGATTTTAGATGGATTTCAGCAGATCCAGGTGATTGCGAGGGCCTGTGCTTGGACAGCTGCGCCTGTACTGCGTATACAAGTTATATCGGTATTGGGTGCATGTTATGGAACATTAGTCTGCTAGACATGCAACAGTTTTCTACTGACGGTGCTGATCTTTTCGTTCGTCTGGCAGATTCAGAACTACCAGGTGAACGCCGGGTTCTTGTATAGATTTGTTTGGTGCGAGTCTACTAGATGTGATAATTTTGGGTCTAAATCCGATCTCGGATAGGATTTAATTTGAGTCGGGTTTGTTTGAACGCAGTAAATTGCTCACGACCACGACAATGTTTGTGCAGATGAAAGTGGCAAATGGAAAATCAAAACTGCACTAATTGTGACCCTTAGTGCATTATTATGCGGTATCTTGATCGTCATTTGGTGGTGGATTGGTCGCAGATACGGTAACATTCTGTATTGCCGATTTACTGTGTGGACGGTCTACGACACTTTTATTTACAGCGAAATAATCGACAGTTCATTATTGTGTAACAGGAAGGACGGTTAGGACAACGCCTAAGGGAGCACAGAGCCGCGATATTTTTGGTGTGCCAGGGCAAATCGGTGAATTCCATGACTTACCGTTGTTCGAGTTCACAAAACTCGTAAATGCTACAGACAACTTTTCATTCGCGAACAAGCTTGGCCAAGGCGGTTTTGGACCCGTGTACAAGGTATTTCGTTTTAATTATTGTATTTTTCTGTGATAAGCATTCCTTGATCAGTACTTGTACATTCTGTTCTTGTTGTTGGTCTGATGAAAAAGGTGTAAAATTCGTAGGGAATATGGGAAGACGGGCAACATATCGCTGTGAAAAGGCTTTCACGAGCATCAGGACAAGGATTACGAGAGTTTATGAATGAAGTCTCGTGATTTCAAAACTTCAGCACAAAAATTTGGTGAAGCTATTGGGATGCTGTGTTGAAGGAGACGAGAAACTGTTGGTTTATGAACTCATGCCGAATAAAAGTTTGGATGCAATTATTTTCGGTAAGTAACTTATTTGATTCAAAAACACGGCATTTTTTAAGTGCTAATGTGCTATTGATGTGATTTATTGTTTTTCGCAGATCCGGTGCACCGTAATGTGCTAGATTGGCAAAAACGATATGAAATTATCCAAGGAATTTGTCGAGGCCTTCTTTATCTTCATCGAGATTCTAGATTGCGAATTATTCATCGAGATTTGAAGCCAAGCAATATCTTGTTAGACGAGGACTTCAATCCAAAGATATCGGACTTTGGGATGGCTAGGATATTCGGCAGCAAACAAGATCAAGACAACACGCTAAGAGTCGTCGGAACCTAGTAACTATCTCAACCTACACTACTTCGAGTACTTGTTTGACTGTTTGAGGTTAATCGTACATAAATAGACGTATTTGCCACACTTGATCATGTCGTTGTATCCATATGTGTCCGAGTCGAGTATGAATAAGGTGAATCTTATGAATCTTCTCTCGGTTGTGCAGTGGGTACATGTCACCGGAATATGCAATGGAAGGCCAGTTCTCGGAAAAATCAGATGTATTTAGTCTCGGAGTTCTACTGTTACAAATTGTGAGCGGCAAAAGGAACAACGACTTTCACAACCATGCGTCTCTGAATCTTCTAGCTTACGTAAGCTACATTCAATCATTCATTCATTCATCTCTTTCACCAACACACATTTAAAGTCTAAAACCGCTCTTGTTGTTCCAGGCTTGGAAGCTGTGGAACGACAACGACATGATTTCATTAATCGATGCCACGAGCTTTGACCCGTGCTACGAAAGGCAGATATTGAAATGCATTCAAGTAGGCCTGTTATGCGTCCAAGAATCTCCGGTCGATAGGCCTAATGTATCGGAAGTGATATCCATGCTCGACGTTGGCGATGCCAAAACTCTTCCAATTCCGAAACAACCCGGTTTTACGCAAAACCGAGAAGTTTGTTGTAAGAAGGGGACTACACAAAATGGACAAGAATGTTGTTCATTGAATTGTGTTTCTTTGAGTACTCTAGGAGGGAGGTAGTAGCATGTCAAAACCCAACTCAACTAGAAGCCCAAGATCGATTTTATATTCTCACACAATTAGTACGTCGTAGCACTAATTTTGCATTTGTGATGTTTTCAGTTATACAGTGTACAGTTTACGAGTCTATGAATCTTTTGACTTATGTAAGCCGCATTTAGTCTAATAACCGTAAATTTTAATTTAGGATGAGACTATTTCAGGCTTGGACTATGGAACAACGAAAACATGCTCTCGATGGTTGATTCCGTGATTTTTGAACCATCCGTCAAAGCACAAATTTTGAAGTGCTTTTAAGCAGGCTTATAGTGACTTCATGAGTGCCAGAATCTCAGGTCGATAGACCGAGGGTTTCTACATTGAGTTCGTTGCTCAACAGTTATGATGCCAAAAACCTTTTATTTTCGAAGCAACCTGGTTTTGAGCGAAAGTTGTAGGGACGAGACTCCTCAACATGGCCAAGAACGATGTTCACAAAATCGGGTTTCCATAACAGTTTTAAACAGGTGGTAGCGTGTGCGTTCTATAAATTCTTTGCACATACGTTTCAAAATTTGTACAATGCACCAACCCTAAGGCTTACGCTTGCAGTGAAATAGAGCGAAGTGCACAACTTTGCTCGTGAATTATCACCACAAAGACGAATTTTATATAAGGTTTGTGACTATACTACGTATATAAGCTTTAATATTTTACACTCTACAGGGTTCAAATTCACCGCAAGCTCTGATTTTCGAGCTGGTAATCTGAACAATCTAACAGACGATATTCAGTTACTATAGCATTGATGCTTCTTTGTGTAAATTACAGTTCACACTCGAATTTTGCTAACTAAAAGCCTCATGTTTTAAGCTTAACGACAGATAATAGTTGTGTTCGAAAGCCCATTCATGGAAACTTTTTGGTTGTTCAGTGAACCAGTGTTTTCTGCAGCACACAGCAACCGAGTGAAACCAGGGGGCTTAGGCTGTCGAAAAGCTGCAGCACTTGCAGCACTAAGCATTGAGATGACAGAAGATATGTCAGGTCTATCATCGGCATATTCTTGGACGCAGAGAAGTCCTATTTGTATGCTTTTCAATATCTCGCCTTCGGAACCTTGTTCCACAATCACAGGATCGATAAAAGGACATATATTGTCCTCCCTCCACAGTTTCCATACCTAGGTTCACCACCAAAACGGTCCAAGTTAAACGACAACCTTGGATTAAACATGAAAGAAAAATAGTCGACATGTAGATGACACGAAGTCCCAAGACAACCTGTGCTTATACGGTGGGATTTTGCATGTGATGGGAGTGTTAAAACCTGGAATTGTTTGCTTTAGAAACCAAAGGGCATGACTCGTTCTTGCCATCAGTGACATTTATCAAAATCGATTATTTATAAGCCGAGTAGTGTTAGTAAAAATATTTTGGGGACCTTGTAACAAGAATGTCAGTGTCTACCACTTTCGTAAGTCCATGACTATACGTAAAGTTTATCTGCGCACACCTAAGTAGTGGCCGCAGGTTCAAACAGTACGACTGTAAACGAGATACTTATTAACAGGGCAAAATAACAAAGGCAATATTTGATAGACATGGCTTACATATCCCAGAAGGCTTAAGGACTCCTCGTCATACCATTGCGTCTTTTTACCAGTTATTATCTCCAACAACAAAACTCCGAAGCTAAAAACATCCGACTTCTCAGAGAAGCGGCCTTCGATTGCATACTCTGGGGACATGTAGCCGCTGTATCAATTAATATCAGAATATTAATGTATAAACAGTGAAGAAATACAAGATGACCACTAAGCGTGTATTTAAAAACACGGGGTCTCTATCCTAAATCGATTATATAGATACGAAGAAATATTTTTAAAGCAAAAAAATTGATTGCAACTGTGAAATATTTGGAGTTTTCAAGTGAAACATTGCTATGCTTTTTCTACACGCACGAAAGTGTAGCATAGCACCAACATTGAGAAATATACAAGAACGAAAGAAAAAGACTCACTAAGTTCCTACCACCCTTGTCGTATCAGCTTGACTTTGGTTACCTCCAAAAATTCGAGCCATGCCGAAATCTGATATTTTCGGGTTGAGGTTCTCATCGAGCAAAATATTAGCAGCCTTGAGATCTCTATGAATGATTTTCAGGCGAGAGTCTCGATGAAGGTACAGAAGGCCTCGACTAATCCCTTCGATGATATTGTAACGTTTATTCCAATCAAGGACTCCTTTCTTCTGAGGATCTGATGAACCAGTAAGTACATTAGTGAGCTCCCCATTAGTTCATAGTTTCATACGACATACGTCCTATAACTCATAAAAGAAAAACAAAAGATGGATTGTGTGATACAACCGAAAAGAAATGCATCCAAACTTCTGTTTGGCAAGTACTCATAAATCAGCATTCTTTCTTGGCGTTCCACGCAGCATCCCAGAAGTTTGACGAGATTCCTGTGCTGAAGTTTAGAGATAACCAGCACCTCATTCATGAACTCCTTCACCCCTTGTGTAGAGGTTCTCGATAGTCGTTTTATAGCTAACTCCTCTCCAGTTTCTAGTGTGCCCTGTAATTGAGTAAATGTTAATGATTATCATAGAGAACATCCCATGTTTCTGTATTCATTGGAATTAAACACACACTATTCTTTAGCCCTATCAAAATACTATACTTCTTGTGAAATCAGGTTGCGTACATCTTAATCATAATCGCCATATATGAATACCTCATGCAATTGGATAGTATTGTTAGATAATGATGAAAAATAATTACTCCGTGTATGTTTTTGTTTCTAATCACAATTTCATACCTTGTACACGGGACCGAAGCCTCCTTGTCCAAGCTTATTGCTTTCTTGGAAGTTATCTGTAGCAGCTGCAAGTTTTCCAAATTTGAACAACGGTAGCTCTTCAAATTTATCAAGGCTTAAATTCCCCTCTAAGATTTCCGTCAATGTTTTGCTCCTTTCTGTTAATCATTCATAATATGAATGGAGTAAGTAAATGTTAAAGTCTTGTGCAGAGTAGTGTTCAACATTCTACAACAGCAGTGTCGAAAATTATAACCAAGTCAAGGTAACTTCTTTAGACCGACTTTGATCCAGGTGTAAAACAAATCGACGCTTTGCTCAGACCTAATTTTTGTGCATGAAAGCTTTACAGAAATTTTTATCGTGGTTGTGTATTGACCTTACCCCTTCGTTGAGCTCTTCTTTTCTGGATAACAAGTACGAAAACAGCTATAATGGTCACAGTTGCAGCTCCTACTGCTCCAGTAATTATTCTGATAACTTTCACCTTCGTACCATTCCCTATATTCAGAAAATGTTAAACAGTACCCATTAGCCAGGATTAATCACCGTCTACAGCATAAAGAGTGAGCAATATAACTGGCACAGTCGACTTGACACAAACTCTAATCAGAACCGGCCTCATGCTGATTGATTTTAAACTACCTTACAAGTGAAATGATCAAAATAACACTAAAATTTATACAGATGAAACCAATGACGATAACATTAGAGGCCTTGACAGTATCAACTATTAACCTTCCCCTGAAACATTAACACGGAAATATCCCATCCAAGGATTGTTTTGCGTGATCTGAAGCACGGCAAGGAGTTCAGAAGTTCAGATTTTGAGATTGTTGTTTACCTAGTTCAGATTCTGATAAACGAAGGTAAAGATCGGCACCACCACTAGACACAGTAGACAACTTGACCGTGTCAATCAAGCTTCTACTCCACAACATGCAGCCAATACCTGCAGCAATCAGTTGGTTTAAGCAAGCGGAAAAGTCAGTAAGTGGAGGTCTAACACTCATGACGTGGGTTTATACTTGACAATATAATAGCCGACTTGTGAGTCCCTTAAACGTACCGGTTATCACCCAAAAAAAAAAAAAAAAAAAAAAGGCAGCTTATACCCAAGTAATATGAATAAGCCACGCAAGAACAATTACTCGAACATGCTCCCCCACACTGATCTCCATCATATCCTAATGCCAACTCAGCATGATCTGGCACTTTCATGTTCTCCAGCTTTATAAACCCGTCGCTTCGGCATTCCAGAGGGGTCCTTCTGACGCAACCTCTGCTCCAATTTCCGTTATTCCATTCCACTTTGTCTTTGGACACGAACCCCTTTAAACATTGGCACATTGGTCCCTTTTGTGAGAGACAAGTTCCATAACCAAACTCTCCACATTTGCCATAAACAAAACACTCTCCTTCTGGAGACTTCCACAGTACCTCCCAACTTTGCTTATTATAGTCCCACAATTTCTGAACTAAATTCCCTTGAGAGTTTACAGCATAGTAAGACAGCAAAGTTGAGTTCGGGTATGAATAAACCATTGAAACACTGTCTTCGCCGTCAGAGATAAGACGCCATCCAGTGTTGGTAAAATCATCATTATATATTGTTATACCGATGAAGACATTACCGCTCCATGGACCAGTTCTCCAGTGACGTTTATCACCATCCCAAGTAACTAGCTGCATAGGTAACAAAAAATCGGTACCAACTGAAAACCTTCCATTTGATGGATCCAAAGGACTTGCCCAAGATCTCAAAACGGGTTTAATAACACCAGATACCTTCGTTGCTGTAACTTTCATATGAGGCAAGACAATATCAGTAGGATAATCAAAACTCTGCCATATTGTGGCTCCGCGCTTACTGAGTAAAACCAGGTTTCCTGAATCAAGGAGTTGCGCCCTCACAACACGTTCTGACAACAAATCTGATGACCAAATGACAGTCTTCTGTCCATTCAAGATCATCAGTTTATTCCCAGTCTCTGATAGTCGTAACTGGCCATGAGTATCATTAAGCGGAACATCCCTATTGGCCACCCAAACAATGGTCATTGGAGGAGACGCCTTGTCGTACCAGATGCCGACATAGCGACGAGAAGAGTTGGCAGGGCTGAAAAATCCAAGGCGGAAGACATTGCTTTCAGAAACTATAGTTTGAGGATCTTTGAGGAAGTCGGAGCTTGTTAGAGTGTCTGAAGTAGCGGCAAAAACAGCACTACAACAGCTAAGGAAGCAGAAAATTAGTCCAGAAAGATGCATTCTTTTGTACGAGTATGTGCTAAAAGTTTGGTGACGAATTGCATAGCTGTAAGAGGCTGAACTTTTAATTCTACTTATAAGTACTTATTAGGCCAGACAAACAAACAAACAAACAAACTAACAAACAAACAAAGATGAAAACCAACACTGACGCTATTATTCTAATTTATTACCCTTCTCCCCGTAATAATTATTTCTTATGTAAAATGAAAATACTCAAGGTATTGTTTAGTTAATCTTCAAATTTATGGGATTTTGAAAAGTGCATTCATTAGAAAATTGTCTTCTTGTTTAGTTATCCAATTTATGCGAATTATAATTTTTCATGGTAAGTGAACTTCTCCATAATGTAGGACTGACACCCTAAGATAAATCTAAGTAAGTTACTTCCAGCACGCCAACCAAATGATATTTTGCAATTCACGTGAATTTTCAATTCAAGTGATTTCAAAGTTCTTAGGAGTTTTAATTAGTTACCTAATGTCAACCAAACAAAACATGTTGTTGTTGTTGTTGTGTTACCAACGAGGTATTGGTCTAGTGGTGCCAGGGGCTACACTTGGTAGGGAGAATTGAGGTTCGATCCCCCGCAAGTACCATGATAAGCTAATAATATATTCTATTATATGGTATATTAGATATTCTGATAATATACCATATGATTTATTTCCTCTCTAATAGCAAGCCCGTTGGGAGGAGTTTAAAACCTTAACCCCGGGACACGCTCCGAAACCGAATTAGTCAGCCCAAATGGGTTCGGATATCGGTTGGGAAACCAAAAAAAAAAAAAAAAACTTTGTCCAATTGTGAAATCAAGCCCCCTAACTTTCAATTGTAGCAAATTAACCTCATAACTTTAACAAAAAGTGAAATTGAATCCCGATTTTCAATATTCACTTAAATATCAATAAAAAATCCATAATTATTTTATCTAATATCAACTGTAAATGACTAATTGAAAATTAATTTATTTATTTAAAATTAACTATTGATCTAAAAAATAATTTTATATCAATCTTTAATAACCAAAAATAAAAATATGATAAAATTTTATGAACTATCATTACAATCATAATATAATAATAAATTCCCTAACAATTATAAAATTATATATAAAAAACAAAACTTGCTTTTATAAAAGTTGTAACTTTATAAAAAAATAATTTTTATTATGAATTAATTAAATCATTAAATGAATTTTGGTGGAATTTCATTAAAATTAAAATCAAACAAATGAGTTAAATTTCACGTGTAAGTAAAGTTAAGGGGTTTAATTGCTACAATTAAAAGTTAAGGGGCCTAATTTCACCATTGAGTAAAGTTAAGGGGGCAAATTACTACTTTCGCGTAAGACGATGATTTGAAAATTAAGGAGGAAAAATTAAAAGACACATTTGTAGGCAAGCCAAATAAAAAAAATAAATAAAAACCTAAAACATATAAATTCCTGTCAACAATTGTAAGTTTTAACGATTTTTAACAAAAGTTCCATTTTAGTACTCCAATATATTTATTTTTTATGTGCATATAGATTATGGAGTACCTTTTTTACTAGTCAAGGTTAACACAAATTCTTATTTAAGACGGATAATTCGTCTTAAACTTAAAACGGGTCAAATATTAATAAAAAGACAAAAGATAAGTGAGATTGAAATGATCCAATATATTTATTTTGGGTTTATTGCCAAACACCACCTTTAAAAAACGCATTTTGTCAAACACCACCTTTAAAAAAAAAACTTGTCAATTACCACCTTTAAAAAATAATTTTTGTCAAACACCACCTTTTGACCTGAGTTTGACTTAGATCAACTAAATTCCGACATTTTTGGTCACCGGAGCACTTTTTTTAAGTTGAAAAGACGAATTTCTAGGTTTTAGTGGTTAAATTTTTTGTTTGAGATGATATATTTTGGGTTTGAATGATGATAATTCGAATTTGAGGGAAGTAAAAAGATGAAAATGAAGAAAAAAACGTTAATTCCGGTAAGTCAACGTCGGAATTTGGTCAACTCCGGCCAAAAGGTGGTGTTTGACAAAAATTATTTTTAAAAGGTGGCAATTGACAAGTTTTTTTTTTTTTTTAAAAGTGGTGTTTGACAAAATGCGTTTTTTTAAAGATGGTATTTGACAATAAATCCATTTATTTTTTACGTGCACATACCCGTCTTAAACTTAAGACGGATATACCCGTCTTAAGTAAGACTTACTCGGTTAACGCTATGTGTCTTTAATAAAAATAATAAAAATAATAAATAAAAATAAAATAAAATCCAATTCAATTATAAAATACTCCCTCCATTCAAATCCAACACCATCATTTGCTTTATGAAGTCAATTGTCATTAAATTTGACTCGTTAAATATATAGTGAAATACAAGAAATTAAAATATGAAAATACTATATTTGAAACATTATAACATAATCTTTCACAAAATCAAATTTTTAACGAGAAATTTTCATGTATACATAAAGAAATTAACGATCAAAGGTAAGTGTCGCCTCGAAGACCACCCCAATAGTAAATGTTAGTGTTGAATTTGAATTGAGGGACTAATACGGAGTAACACTGAGAAACGACCAACATTTTAATCATTTACTTTTAGAGCATAGCAAAGAAAAAACATACGAAGTACTTCGTACGTTTAAAACATCCATGGTGGAATTTTCTTTATAATAATTTAAAATAGAATAAAGCCAAACGGCTGACTTTACAACATACTTTACGTTTTAAAAAACATTCTTTACGTTTGTTACTTGTTAGCACATACTTCGTTTACGGATTACTTCGTTTACTTCTGAGAAGCTTCCATTTTCACACTTGTCCCACACAATGTATTCAAAGTCTACAATTAGACAATTTCACGCATGCGATGGCCTAATTATGATTATAATAGGATTAATTTAGTGTTTGATGCGTCCACTTTAATATTTAAACTGACCGTTTTTAAACTTCAAAAAGTGGCTACATTAAGCATTAAAATAATCACTTTAAACATTAAAGCCTGTCATACACGTGAAACCGCCTTCTAATAGACTTACTCTATTGACTAAAAAAATAATTTCTTTATTATTCTCCCCTTGCCTACATTTTCCCATTACTACATTCTCTATCTTTCTATATCCCCAAAGAACTACTCCGTAGTAATAATTTCATAATTTTGAATTATTAATTAACTACTCACTTACAAAAAGTTACTCCCTCCATTCAAGTCCAAATGCTACATTTGCTTTATCACATTTGTCGAGGCGAATGTCGGAACGGAAATATCTATAATTTCACACGATAAAAAAATTTAAAAATTGGATATTAATATTGTACTCGTAAAGACGAATCAAACAAGATCACACACGGTTATATTTTCATTTATAGATTGTCGGGAATTTCAAAGATTACCGACACATATAAATAGTGTCAAAAAGGCAAATGTAGCCTTTGGACTTGAATGGAGGGAGTACTTCGTACCAAGCAAACACCTAATATCATTATTTTCGGAATTAAATTAATCATTCAATTTTACAAAAAAAAATATCAAAGATAAAATTAAAAGTTTCTAACATAAAAATATTCTAAAGGGAGTAACTATGTTAGACATTGATGGAATGTGCTACTTAAAAATGGAATATTCACACCCTTAAATAAGAATTTCTCAAAAGGTGTCGACATATTTTAGACATTGATGGTTGTAACTTAAAAGGGGCATACGCTATTATAATGTACGGAGTATTTAATTGCAATTTTTAAGTAAGAAAATTCGACATTGGGGGTGATTTTGAAACAAAAGTGTCTTAAAAGGGGTTTATGTTTTAAAAATAACATATAAAGGGGTTATTTTGAAAAAAAAAGTGTTATAAATGGGGGTTATATTTAATTTACCCTAGAATATACCATGATAAATAACATTTTATAAATTCGAGCGATTGATGTACTCTTTTTGAAATACGAAAAATCAACATTTAACTCCATTGATGTTTGTCATTAACTGCATTAATTTCTCTTTCCATAATCATCCAGCATCCAATCCAATAATCATATCATGAACGTTTCTAATCAAGTCATTGTTTAAAATTTACACAGGTCATTCTATAATCAAATCTTCCTAAAGAGGTAAGTTATATGAATCTTTATTGAACTTAAATGTTTTTTTAATTACTGTTGAGTTATAAAATTACCGCAAGCGTACGGGTCAGTTGTAGCACTTACGAGTCGGTCTTAGGGAGGTCAGGGACTAAGTACTAGTGTCGTCTAAGATTACAAGTTATCTACGCAATTCATAAACCGATTATAAATCTAATCTAATAACCAAACATATAAACTTAAACTGATAAAAACACGATAAAACGATAAAAATAAGCAACACTAGGGCGAAGGTATCATAACCCATATAAATTAGTCGACGCACTAACTCCATTAACGACTTATCGAATTGTTTACTGGGGTTTTCTAAGACGGAATTTGACTCTCGTACACAATCCCGACAAACATAAATTAATTGAATCAATTGGGTTCATACGACAACTCAAAGCCAAAACCCGACTCTCGTACGCGATCTTAACATAAGAATCATACAACCACAATCAACACAATCAACAATAAGCACAACCCGATAAAAGTTCAATAAATCGGAGTCAATTCGATAACTAATTCATAAAAAGTTCAACCAAACCCTAGTATAAAATCACTACTCAATCATAAGATTAACAATAAGAACAATAATCAAACTAACATACATGATAAAGATAAATAAAGAGTAAAGGAAGAAGAAACTTAACTTTTAATTGCAATGAAAAAGATGAGCAATGTTGAAGTTGAGAAAACAAGAAAATGAAAAGTAGAGAACTAAAACCTAAACTAAAGGAAAAAAACTAAAAGAACGTCAAACTTGAATGATTCCAAGATACCGTAAGTTTTGTTTTATTTTTAATCTAAAGTCTATTTACAAATTGGGCTTCACAATTATTTAAGCTCGAGCCCACTTGTTTGATCTTTAGTAGTCTCGGGGCTTGATTTTGCAATTGGATTTGTCTCGAGCTCGTTATTATTTTCCGTTGACCTTTTTTGCATTAAAATACTCCGTCCTGCAAGAAATATAAAATATTCGTAGTAAACCGTACAAGAGGAAATTCAATATAAAACAGGGCGAAAATGCCGTAAATATGTGCAAAATGATGGGGAGTAAGTATATAAAATATAGGTAAAATATGGACTGATCAAACTCCCCCATGCTGAACTTTTGCTCGTCCTCGAGCAACAAAAGATCGGAGAAAATCAAAGTGTAGCTAATTTATCACGTTAGTATCTCGGACTTGACGACCTATACACAAAGTCATACCACCATAGTCTATTTCACCAAAGATAGAGCACGGATCACAACCATGCACGCCAACAAATATTACTCGCTTCACACGCTTTCGCAAAAATAAAACTAACGATAAAGGATATTTAAATTCAAGCAAGGCCAACCATTCGAACCACTTTCCATTCAACCATTCTCTTCCACATTCTTTTTTTTTTCCCTTTTTTTTTTTTTTGAAGCATCCCTCGTATGTTATACCGTTTAGCATGACATTTAATCGTTAAAGATCGAGCTCGGGTAAACATATTTCCTTAAGGGTTACATTATTGCTCATACTCTCGGTCACAACCAAATTCATGGCCATTATGGTTACTCAATTCAATGAGTCCCCTCCGAAAGCATCGAAGCATTGCTCCAACATGTATAAAATCTTTCCAATCATACCACATTCCAACGTTCCAAAACATTCCACAAACCATTGCCTTGCAAGAATACCAATATCGAAAGTAAAAGAACGAAAAGCGATATGAATTGAGCAAATATAAGTGGGTTAGTGTTTGAGATTCGCAATCTATTTCTAGGAAACAAAACCAATCGTGCAAGCTAAGGCAATAGATATTCAACTCGGAGATACTAAAAATCAAAATTAGCACACTAATCAAATGTCCAAAAATGAAAATTCAACCATTTTTTCAAAAAGTACAGCAAGAATCTCAACTGACAAGCTTAGCAACTCCATCAAAATACGAAAAAGTTCCCTCCCCCATGCTTAAACAAGACAATGTCCTCAATGTAATGAAAATGTGAATTCTAAATCAAAGAACTGAAATAAAGGGAGGAAACGTGCTCACCAAATAATGAGTAAAGGCATGTCACGGCAATAGCAGTGGGCAGACGCAAGCACACCCAAAATGTAACACCCCGTGTTAATTTAAGCTAATTATAATTAGGAAATCAATAATTAATCATCCTCGCTCACTGAATTTCCTAAAACAATACACTACAATCATTTTTGCACCTAAACTAAAACCATTTTGAATTACTTTGAATTTGAACTTTATGTTTACATTTTCAAACTCGATAAATCAAATGGAGAATCCTCGACAATTTTCTCAACGGCAAATTTTGGCACGCAAATCGAGGTCAAACATTGACTAAAGGGCCAAGCCACCTAAATGTGATTTAGTCACCTAATCCTTTATTAAATATAATTACTCATAATCCAAACCTAATTAAAGTAGCTTAAGCTTAATCATATTGATTATTACTAACACAACATATAATAATAATATCAAATTACTATTCCACTTTGATTTAACTAACACTTTCACTAAAACTCGATATATTGAGTTACACTAAGCCTAAACTGATAAACTTTTTGACGTTTGAGGATAATGATTTAATTCGATAACATTCAACGAAAAAAATATATATTTCGATCGAATAAAATTTTATTTCAAAGTTGCGAGACAAACTAGTACCCAAATTTTGTTTGAATTCGTTTTGAGGTTTATTTTCATTTTTATTTTCGATCTCACTTCTAAACATTATTTCAAGACTATATATTTCATTTCGAGACTTTTCACGTGCGCGCAAGTCGAAAATTTCAAAAACGAAAAAATCGGGCCAAGTAACCCATTTTGGCCGAGATTTTTGGAGCTTACAAGCTCAACATTGTCTTCCTTTTTCTTTTGCTTTTCCTACACAATTGTCCCCTTGTCTCAAGCATGCCTTCCTTCTCCTTACACACACCTTACTCCTTCTTACACAAGCATGCTCCTTTTCCCTTACACACCCTACTTTACCAAGCATGCAAACTTACATGATACAAAAAAAATAAAACACAACTACTACTACTACTACACATACACGGTCCAAACACACAACACAAACACCAAATATTTCTAAGTCATTTCCTCTCTAAAATAAACTCAAACTCAAGAGCATTAGTAAGCTTATTCATGTGCAACTTCAAGAACACCATCCTTCCACTTCTTCTTTTCCTTTAAATCATTTATTTCGTATTCCTTAAATCATTCAAGTTCATAAATAAATCTTTCATTAGTTATGTTAGTAATCACATCCTCTTTATGCTTATATTTATTTAAGAATATGAATCAAATTAATTAAAATACAACCATCACCTAAACATAAAATACTACAACACTTTAAAATTTTAGTTTAGCTAGTTTAATTTTAAAATAAATTACTAACTTGTTTATTTCATTCTTATGTACCTCTCCTAACCAAAGACGAGGAGCAAGGTGGTGGAGTCGATCTTAGCCAATTCGATCATATCGTAGACCCCGACAACTGTTGATCTTTTAGCTCATAACCTAACTAAGGTGCTTCCCGCACATTTATATGATAAGCGCCTCGAAATTGATTATGTGTTATTGTTTTTGATGCATGTATTGTTTTATTATATCACCTAGTATTCATATGTTAAATTAGGAGACAAAAATCGAAAAATAATATTTGAGTAACATAGAAAAACCACACGGCATTCCCCTTAATTTTTGTCTAATTTTTCGTTTTAATTTTTGTAAATTGCATGCTTAAAATACTTATAATGAAATGAACATGAGGATATAATTAGTTTTCGTTTAGGATTTAAAATGAATTTGTTATGAATTTAAGTATTTTTAAGTACTTATGTGTGTTCTTGAAATTTTGATGTTATGCTTGTGCTTTAAATGAATTTACTTATGTATGATAATGTTTACTTATGTTTTCACATATGTTAAATGTATAAATGATATAAAGTAATTTAGTATTTGAATTAGAAGTATAAAAATCAAAAATCAAAAATCATATACATACATACATACACACGGCATTTTTGCCTTATTTGGACCAAATTTTAGTTTTAATTTTTCTAAATAACATATTATGATTAGACTAGTTAAAATAGACTTGTAGGAAAAATTTGAGAAAATTTCATAAACATATAAAATTTTGACTAAATAATGTTCATATGAAAAACATTAAAATTCATCACACATTCATGTGTTCTTCACTTAGGTGATTAGTTTGATTCATAAATTTTATAAGTTTTAGTTATTTATTGTTTTTAAGTACTAATTTAAATCATTTTAGCATAAACTAAATAATTAGTATATAAAAACTTTAAGTCAAAAAACCGATAAAATCGAAAAATGAAAATTTTGGACACCACCTTCATTCTCCACGGCATCCTTGCCAATTTTGGGGTTAAATTATTTTTATCACTTTTTAGTTTATTGTTAAAATAATTTAATTAGTAATTAACAAGTTGGAATTAAGAAATTAAAAGAAACAAATCAATTTTGATATAATATACATACACACGGCATTCCTAATTTAAATGGGCTAAATTTGATCAAAAATGAATTTATCACTTAGTTACTAAATTTGATTTATAATTAGGATTATATTAGATTGTAAAATGAACCATTAATAAAAAGAATCAACTAAACCGATAAAAATAAACGTTACCCGTATTAAAATGAATCTTGTCGAGTGCTACTACCTATGCTTAAATTTGGATGTGGACATACGGACTATTTAAAATGAACTACGACAACCTCGCTAAAAATGGAAACCGCTAAAAGATTAGTTAAGTATATGACTAAATAAAACCGAGTTTCACTTCTAAAATGTTATTTAAAATCGCCAAGTACAAAATGAACTTAACAACTTTGACCCTAGAATTTTGTACTTAGATTATATTAAGTTTTACTTCCGAAATCATTTTTTTCAAATCACTAAATACAAAACGAACCTAACGACTTTAAAACTAGAATCTTACACTTAGTAAATAAAAAGCTTAGTTTTATTTTCTAAAATATCCTTAGTATAACAAAAATGTATAAGAGTATAAAGATACTAAGTATAAATAAAGTCAAATAATAAATACTAAGTATAAAGAAAATAAAATAATAAATACTAAGTATAAGAACACATATACGTATAAAATACGAATAAAATACGAAGTATAAAAATACGTACAAATACGGAATACGAAAATACGAATACGTATAAATACGAGGAATAGTAAATACGAGGAATAGTAAACACGATGAATAGTAAATACGGTGAATAGTAAAATAATGAATAGTGAAAAATATTTAAAAGCTACGAACGGACTCAAAATAAATAATTAAGTTTTTCTACGTGTTCTGTTTTACTTGAAGAACTGTTGTTACTAAAATTTCCTTATACAAGTTTGACGTTATATTTATGATACAAGTTTGTCATTATTGATTTTTATGAGCAAGAGAATGAGAAGTTGAGAAAGCGAGTACTTGAATAAAATACTAGGATTGTTCGCCATGTTGCGGCTCTCAAATTCGATGTTACGGAGGTAGCTGTCTATGGGGACTTGGGCTTCCTCCCAGAGTAGCCCAAGGCGTTATAAGGGTCTTGAGACTTTATTCGGTACGGGGTATCCACCTCAGGGATGGGGCATACTGGATATCACCGTGAGCCCATAGTACGATGGTGGAAACGCCATCTCACCCGGTACCTCTCTGGTGATAGTCGAACATTTTCCTGGTGAATACCTTCTGATTAGCGAATAAGAATCATCCTCGATAGGCGGTGTATGCATACATTAGACAAGGGATTAGGCCGTCCTTATTACCTTAGATATCTTTAGCATATTCGCCACGTCCGATTTCGTTTCGCCCGATCAAGCCATCAAGGCATGGATTATGTCTCAGATAAGCTCGCTTTACTAACGAAGACTCAATTGTTATCACATGTTGAATGCATTTCCTTGTTTGTTTGATGATTATCTCAATGACTTGGTTGAGTATTGGAATGTGATTGGTTGAGTATGTTTATATGTGGCGTGGTATGTTATTTGATTGGTTTATACTCGTATTAAATCATCATGATCTCCTTATGTGTTTTTGCTTGCATACTTGCTATTTGTTTCCCTTGTTTATTTATTATTCATATCGCATATTGCTTTAGAATTGCATGTGTCGAAAGAGTGTGCGGGAAAATGATGAGAGATTAATGCAAAATTTTGAGTCTTGACCGTTGATCTATCAGGGGATTTGAAGGCCTTATTTTGTAATCTATTTTGAGAGGGCTTGTAATCTAAATATTCTGCTTTATCTATAAACTCGTATTATGTATACTGAGTTTGTTGAACGATAACAGCTGGTTTTGTAATATATAGACTTAATTAATTTTCCGCCTCAGTTTAATTAAAGTCACGAAAAACCAGGTTGTTCTGATTGGTATCGATTGTCTTTGCGACCGTGAATGACTTAAAGTTATCTCACATAAGCGAGACGACACCGGGCCGACATTCATATCATATGTCAGGCATAGACTTATAGGATCAAATAATGAATTAGAAATCTCTAGATCGCTAAAATAATAACTTAGATCGTTTTAAAAAAATGTGAGAAAGGGTAGAATCTTAAGGACCGACCTAATAATAATAAACTAGTTAGACGAGCGATAGAACCTTAACTTCATGATTGTTTACTTGCTATTTGCTCTATGGCTAACTCTAGTCTGACAAAGGCCCTTAGGATGACGTACTCACGATTCTCCCAGAATAATCTACCACAACGCCCACCGATGATGCCACGAGATGCATATATATGTAACCATTCCCACGTCATAGAGCAATACGTGGAAGCTAATGGGATCTCGACGACTGCATCTCTACCACACTAGGGGCATTGGCTTAGGCCTGACGCCGATTGAGAGCTTCCACCCGCATCTGACGAGGTTTGGACACCACTAGGATGGCAACTCCTCCTGGATTACGATCAATATATGGATCGCATGTGTCACCCCGACCCACTTCTGAGGGAGATGCAACCACCAGGGGTGGATGGAACACGAGGAACTACTGAGAACTTGATGTATCAAGAATTAAGGCACGACTATCCTCCATTGCCCGGTTGAACTACTCCCGCCTGGGAGAGGATCTCCTATCGTGAGACTCTTCAGTGGTCGCAAATCATATTTAGGGTCTTTGGACTCCAGTTTGTGAAATATATGTAACCGACATTTAACCATCCTAAGAACGATCTTAATATCGTCTTCTTTTCCTACGGCTATGGGTGTTGTATTCGGATGTGACGTTTGGTGAACTTATGTATTATATTCCTTGAAATGTAATATTTTACCCATGTATATGTTTATATATATGGAGACGTTATGTTACTACCTAGTCATGTGCTTTTCTTAATTCATTATTTTAAAATTTTACATACATGTTGTACTTCCAAATCTCATTTAAATTACCTTATCTAAATTAATTTCAGATGAGACTACCGATAGTAAGTAAGTACTACGAATGGACACCAAAAGAGAAGGCCCGCAAAGAAAGCCATTGAGGCCTACGCTACGACGTCAACAATTGAAGTCCTGGAAGAGATCACAGGACTCGAGCAACGCGGAAGTCATTGGAAGACTAGGGCACTTAAGACTCGTATATGGAACATCAATTCCTGATCATCTCCGCCGATCCTCGAATATCTGGATGTGATCGAGCGTTCATGCAGGAAAACCTGAGACATTTGAGGGAATCAGTGGAACACTCTACCCATGGATCAGGAGTATGAATGCGAGGTTCCTGGAACACTCCGTTAGAGAGGAATGGAAAACCTCCCTAGCAGCTGCGTGCCTTGACGAGGAGGCCAAAGCATGGTGGAGGCGACTACGCTCCCCAGCTATACTTGAGGGTGAGTACTACCTAAGCTGGGAGGATTTCAAACTTGGTTTGAGCGACATGACTTATGCTGTTAAGTATAAGCATAGCTTCATGGAGGAGGAGCATCGCTACTCAAAATTTGCTTAGGATCTAGGGTTAACCTTTTGTCATTCTCGATCCAATTTCATATCTCTTGAGGATGTATCTAAACTTTTGTGTTATTTTGCTGAACTTGTATCTAAGTTTTCACCTTAGTTCATTTCATAGAGAATGTATTAGGAGGCTTTGTAACTTTTTGATGTAACCCTTTTACATTATCAATGAAATGTCTTTTACCTTGCATTTTATATTATGTCTATCTTTTGGGAACTACTCAAAACTCATATGACCTAACATTTTTCAGAATGGATGCAAACAACTTAAACAACATGGATAACCCGAACTTCGCCCAACATTTTGCTGAAGAAGAAGCAAGGAGAAAAGGGTTCGAAGATGCAATTACAAAAATTGCTCAAAATATGTATCAACATCAAGGCGGCGGAAACAATCAGTCCGCATTTGAGAAGTTCTCCAAACACCGACCCCAAACATATTCTGGCTCTGTCGACCCCACAGTCTTGACAGAGTGGATCGAAGAGATGGAAAAGTTGCTAGAACTAAGCAAGACACCACCTAATGAAATGGTGAACGTGGTAGCGTACTACCTGAAAGGAGAGGCAAATAGTTGGTGGCGCCTGATCAAAACCCAATTTCCCCTAAGGCTCTATAACTGGAGTGAGTTTAAGACCATGTTGGAAAATAAGTACTTTGGGGAAGAGTTGAAGTGGGAAAAAGAAGAAGAGTTCAGGAATCTAACCCAGGGTGAAATGTCCCTACAAGCTTACAGAAAAATATCGAGTCAGCCCAAGTTTGCTCCTAAGATCTTCGACTAGCGAGGAGGAACTCGCAACTCGTTACGTCTGAGGCATGGACAATAACACGAGAATAAACATGAGCGGGTTCTACTTTGTAAGAACTTCGCTGAAGCCTACGAAAAGGCAACGTGTATCTGGGCACCCATCCAGAAGAGGGAAGCTGAGGAGAAGAAGAAGAAGAAGACGTTCACGCCCCCTGTGGCGAGTGCCAGTTTTATACATAAACCCATGTTTGGTCGCCCGGGTTTTCCAAATCAAGACAATCGTAGCAGAAACCAGGGCAAGTCCCAGTTCTACAACCGCAACACCACTCCGTACGTTGCAAAGAGTACCCAACAACCGCTTCCCAAAGCTCCGACCGTACAAGCAGGTCATTGTCACTTCTGTCGACAACCGAATCATCCAGGGAAGCGTTGCAACGGAGAGCCGGTGGTGTGCTACTTCTGTAAGGTAGTTGGGCACAAATCGAATGAATGCCCAAAGAGGGGTATTTCTGCTAAGGCAAATGCGGGACCACCGCCGGCCGTCAGGGTTCAGGGACGTGTATACGTCTTGACAGAAGCGGAAGAAGGGGCTGATGATATTATCGATGTCGACGTTATCACCGGTAAATTTCTGGTTAACTCAGGCTCGCTTTCATTTTATTTGATACAGAGCTTCCTATCTTTTATATCCTCAAAATTTATCAAACAATCCAAACTCACAAACCACGAACAAATCGTAACTAACATATCACTACGGATGGTAAAAACATTCCTTGTTCTTCAAAATACAATAACGTAAAAATCTCGATTCACAACACAGAATTCCTGTCAGATCTTGTATTGTTTGACCTTCCCGAGTTCGATGTAATTCTGGGAATGAACTGGCTAGCTTGTCATAACGCAACATTTAAATGCCACGACCAGAAAATCACTTTGAAAACTAACCAAGGGAAGGAAGTGTCATACCAGAGTTTTAAAAGGAAAGGAGGAGTGAAGTTAGTATCTGTACTGAAACTTCAGAGTATGGAGAGGAAGGGGCACCAGGTGTATTTTTGCAACATTACTAAGGTCGAGGACACCCTACGCATTGAAGATATCCCAATCGTGAATGAATACCCCGATGTTTTTCCAGACGTATTACCAGGTATGCCTCCTGCACGAGATGTTGAATTCTCGATCGACCTCATACCGGGCACGTCACCTATATCAAAGGCACCATACAGGATGGCGCCTGTCGAACTCCAAGAACTCAAGAAACCAGAGGAGGTGATAAATGAATTTGGACTCATAAGACCGAGTGTTTCACCTTGGGGTCTTGCAGGTACTCTTTGTAAAGAAAGAAGGATGGGAGTATGAGGCTTTGCATTGACTACAGAGAATCGAACAAGGTGACAATCAAAAATCGTTATCCTTTGCCTAGGATAGACGATCTCTTTGACCAGCTCAAAGGAGCAGAGTGTTCTCCAAGATTGACCTAAGGTCGAGATACCATCAGTTGCGGTCGCAAAGAGGATATACAAAAGATCGCCAGATCAAGGTACGGACATTACGAGTTCAAAGTAATGCCGTTCGGCCTACCAACGCTCGGCCCGGTATTTATGGACCAAATGAACAGGACCTTTCATGAATATCTCGACATCCGCGTGGTCGTGTTCATTGACGACATCCCGATCTACTCCAAGGATAAAGAAGAACACGCAGAGCACCTACACATTATCCTAAGTATCTTGAGAGACCATAAATGGTATGCCAAATTTTCAAAGTGTGAATTTTGGTTAGGCCAAGTGGCGTTCTAGGCCATGTAATCTCCAAGGAGGGAGTAATGGTAGATCCAAAGAAAGATCAAGTCACAAAGAATGGATAGCACCAAAAACAAATACTAAGTCGAAGCTTCCTAGGATTGGTGGCTATTATCGAAGGTTTGTTCTCGATTTCTCGAAGGTAGCCCGCCCAATGACTAAATCTACATAAAAGGAATCAAAGTTGTTATGGAGCGACGATTGTGAGAAGGCGTACCAAGAACTTAAGAAAAGGCTTTCTACTGCTCCAGTTTTAACCTTGCCTACAGATGGAGACGAATATGAGGTGTACGATGTGGCGTCATTGAATGGTTTAGGTTGCATCTTGATGCAACAAGGGAAAGTAATAGCGTACGCATCCAGACAACTTAAAGTACACGAGAGAAATTACCCAACTCACGACCTGGAACTTGCTGCAGTCGTATTTGCACTGAAGATTTGGCGTCATTATCTCTATGGGGTCAGCATCAAATTCTACACCGACCACAAGAGCTTAAAGTACATCTTTACCCAGAGGGAATTGAACATGAGGCAGCGTAGGTGGTTGGAATTGATCAAGGATTACAAAATCGAGTTATTATACCATGAAGGAAAGGCCAACGTAGTGGCTGACGCACTGAGTCGTAAGGCAATACATACTCTGAACAACATTTGGGAAATACCCTCGGACATTACCCAAGACCTGAAAAGGCTGAGCTTGGATCTGGTACAGTCAGATGACGTTGACCTAAATGCAATGGTGGTGGAACCAGATTTATTCCATGACATACGAGCACTACAGTGGGAGGACCCAGCCTTGTTAGAAATCAGAGAAAAGATTCCATCAGAGGGAACAGAAGGGTTTGAGATCTACACTGATGGAAGTCTACGCTTCAACGGCAGGTGGTGCATACCTAACAATGAAGAGTTGAAACGCAAAATCCTTGACGAAGCACATAGTACCCGCTACTCGGTACATCCTGGCTCAGACAAGATGTACAAGGACCTGAAATTACGCTTCTGGTGGATAAGGATGAAGGCGGAGATAGCCGAATATGTAGCTAGATGTATGATTTGCCAGAAGGTAAAATTTGAACACCAGAGACCAGGAGGACTACTCCAACCGTTGGAGATTCCTCAAGGGAAGTGGGATTCCATATCCATGGATTTTATCATGGGGTTACCGAGGACAGCAGGTGGCAAGGATGCGATATGGGTTATTGTGGATCGTCTAACTAAAGCAGCTCACTTCGTTCCGATCAAGGAGACTTGGGGATTGGAAGAACTGGCCAAAGCTTACGAAAAGGAAATAATACGACTCCATGGCGTTCCCCTCGACATCATATCAGACAGGGACGCAAGATTTACATCGCATTTCTGGAAGAAATTGCAAGAGGCTTTGGGTAGTAAATTGAAAATGAGTACGGCTTTTCATCCAAAGAATCGACGGCCGACAGAGCGAACTATCCGCATAATCGGAAGACATGTTGAGGGCATGCACGATGGAATTCAACGTGAATCGGGAAAGAGCTTACCTCTCGTTGAATTTTCATACAACAATAGCCATCATGCTAGTCTAGGGTGTGCTCCTTTTGAGGCAGCGTATGGCGAGGAAGTGTCGAGTCAGGTTTGTTGGGATGACGCTAGTGATAATGTAGACTGGACCCCAAGTTATACAGACCAGATTGAACACAAAGATTATTCGAGAACGACTACAAGCGGCTCAAGATCGCCAAAAGAAATATGCAAACGAGCAAATCGACCTATTGAGTTCAACGGTGGAGATAAGGTCTTCTTAAAGGTCTCACCCATGAAAGGGTAAGACGTTTGGTGAAGGAAGCTTAGTCCAAAGTACATCGGACCCTACGAAATACTTGAACAATTGGCGAGGTGGCATACCGACTCGCCTTACCGCCAAACTTATCCAAAGTGCACGATGTATTCCATGTATCTCAACTCGGAAGATATAGAAGCGACGAGTCACATTGTTACGCCCGACGTGATCGCCATCGAGCCCAACATGCTTTACTCGTGAGAAACCAGGTGGAGATTCTCGCGAGAGACCAAGTTCTTACGACGCAAGTCGATACCCTTAGTCAAGGTTCATTTGGAGGGACGTAAGACGAACAAGCAACGTGGGAGACCGAGGCGTCGATGAAGGAAAAGTACCCTGAGTTGCTTAGCACAGTAACCTTAACCACCCAGTTACTTTAAGTTTGGGGACGAAACTTCTTTAAGGGAGGAGGATCAGAACACCAGTGTTAATTTAAGCTAATTATAATTAGAAATCAATAATTAATCATCCTCGCTCACTGAATTTCCTAAAACAATACACTACAATCATTTTTGCACCTAAACTAAAACCATTTTGAATTACTTTGAATTTGAACTTTATGTTTACATTTTCAAACTCGATAAATCAAATGGAGAATCCTCGACAATTTTCTCAACGGCAAATTTTGGCACGCAAATCGAGGTCAAACATTGACTAAAGGGCCAAGCCACCTAAATGTGATTTAGTCACCTAATCCTTTATTAAATATAATTACTCATAATCCAAACCTAATTAAAGTAGCTTAAGCTTAATCATATTGATTATTACTAACACAACATATAATAGTAATATCAAATTACTATTCCACTTTGATTTAACTAACACTTTCACTAAAACTCGATATATTGAGTTACACTAAGCCTAAACTGATAAAATTTTTGACGTTTGAGGATAATGATTTAATTCGATAACATTCAACGAAAAAAAATATATATTTCGATCGAATAAAATTTTATTTCAAAGTTGCGAGACAAACTAGTACCCAAATTTTGTTTGAATTCGGTTTGTTGTTTATTTTCATTTTTATTTTCGATCTCACTTCTAAACATTATTTCAAGACTATATATTTCATTTCGAGACTTTTCACGCAAGGCCAAGTCGAAAATTTCAAAAACGAAAAAATCGGGCCAAGTAACCCATTTTGGCCGAGATTTTTGGAGCTTACAAGCTCAACATTGTCTTCCTTTTTCTTTTGCTTTTCCTACACAATTGTCCCCTTGTCTCAAGCATGCCTTCCTTCTCCTTACACACACCTTACTCCTTCTTACACAAGCATGCTCCTTTTCCCTTACACACCCTACTTTACCAAGCATGCAAACTTACATGATACAAAAAAAATAAAACACAACTACTACTACTACTACACATACACGGTCCAAACACACAACACAAACACCAAATATTTCTAAGTCATTTCCTCTCTAAAATAAACTCAAACTCAAGAGCATTAGTAAGCTTATTCATGTGCAACTTCAAGAACACCATCCTTCCACTTCTTCTTTTCCTTTAAATCATTTATTTCGTATTCCTTAAATCATTCAAGTTCATAAATAAATCTTTCATTAGTTATGTTAGTAATCACATCCTCTTTATGCTTATATTTATTTAAGAATATGAATCAAATTAATTAAAATACAACCATCACCTAAACATAAAATACTACAACACTTTAAAATTTTAGTTTAGCTAGTTTAATTTTAAAATAAATTACTAACTTGTTTATTTCATTCTTATGTACCTCTCCTAACCAAAGACGAGGAGCAAGGTGGTGGAGTCGATCTTAGCCAATTCGATCATATCGTAGACCCCGACAACTGTTGATCTTTTAGCTCATAACCTAACTAAGGTGCTTCCCGCACATTTATATGATAAGCGCCTCGAAATTGATTATGTGTTATTGTTTTTGATGCATGTATTGTTTTATTATATCACCTAGTATTCATATGTTAAATTAGGAGACAAAAATCGAAAAATAATATTTGAGTAACATAGAAAAACCACACGGCATTCCCCTTAATTTTTGTCTAATTTTTCGTTTTAATTTTTGTAAATTGCATGCTTAAAATACTTATAATGAAATGAACATGAGGATATAATTAGTTTTCGTTTAGGATTTAAAATGAATTTGTTATGAATTTAAGTATTTTTAAGTACTTATGTGTGTTCTTGAAATTTTGATGTTATGCTTGTGCTTTAAATGAATTTACTTATGTATGATAATGTTTACTTATGTTTTCACATATGTTAAATGTATAAATGATATAAAGTAATTTAGTATTTGAATTAGAAGTATAAAAATCAAAAATCAAAAATCATATACATACATACATACACACGGCATTTTTGCCTTATTTGGACCAAATTTTAGTTTTAATTTTTCTAAATAACATATTATGATTAGACTAGTTAAAATAGACTTGTAGGAAAAATTTGAGAAAATTTCATAAACATATAAAATTTTGACTAAATAATGTTCATATGAAAAACATTAAAATTCATCACACATTCATGTGTTCTTCACTTAGGTGATTAGTTTGATTCATAAATTTTATAAGTTTTAGTTATTTATTGTTTTTAAGTACTAATTTAAATCATTTTAGCATAAACTAAATAATTAGTATATAAAAACTTTAAGTCAAAAACCGATAAAATCGAAAAATGAAAATTTTGGACACCACCTTCATTCTCCACGGCATCCTTGCCAATTTTGGGGTTAAATTTATTTTTATCACTTTTTAGTTTATTGTTAAAATAATTTAATTAGTAATTAACAAGTTGGAATTAAGAAATTAAAAGAAACAAATCAATTTTGATATAATATACATACACACGGCATTCCTAATTTAAATGGGCTAAATTTGATCAAAAATGAATTTATCACTTAGTTACTAAATTTGATTTATAATTAGGATTATATTAGATTGTAAAATGAACCATTAATAAAAAGAATCAACTAAACCGATAAAAATAAACGTTACCCGTATTAAAATGAATCTTGTCGAGTGCTACTACCTATGCTTAAATTTGGATGTGGACATACGGACTATTTAAAATGAACTACGACAACCTCGCTAAAAATGGAAACCGCTAAAAGATTAGTTAAGTATATGACTAAATAAAACCGAGTTTCACTTCTAAAATGTTATTTAAAATCGCCAAGTACAAAATGAACTTAACAACTTTGACCCTAGAATTTTGTACTTAGATTATATTAAGTTTTACTTCCGAAATCATTTTTTTCAAATCACTAAATACAAAACGAACCTAACGACTTTAAAACTAGAATCTTACACTTAGTAAATAAAAAGCTTAGTTTTATTTTCTAAAATATCCTTAGTATAACAAAAATGTATAAGAGTATAAAGATACTAAGTATAAATAAAGTCAAATAATAAATACTAAGTATAAAGAAAATAAAATAATAAATACTAAGTATAAGAACACATATACGTATAAAATACGAATAAAATACGAAGTATAAAAATACGTACAAATACGGAATACGAAAATACGAATACGTATAAATACGAGGAATAGTAAATACGAGGAATAGTAAACACGATGAATAGTAAATACGGTGAATAGTAAAATAATGAATAGTGAAAAATATTTAAAAGCTACGAACGGACTCAAAATAAATAATTAAGTTTTTCTACGTGTTCTGTTTTACTTGAAGAACTGTTGTTACTAAAATTTCCTTATACAAGTTTGACGTTATATTTATGATACAAGTTTGTCATTATTGATTTTTATGAGCAAGAGAATGAGAAGTTGAGAAAGCGAGTACTTGAATAAAATACTAGGATTGTTCGCCATGTTGCGACTCTTGAAATTCGATGTTAACGAGGTAGCTGTCTATGGGGACTTGGGCTTCCTCCCAGAGTAGCCCAAGGCGTTATAAGGGTCTTGAGACTTTATTCGGTACGGGGTATCCACCTCAGGGATGGGGCATACTGGATATCACCGTGAGCCCATAGTCTGATGGTGGAAAACGCCATCCCCACCCGGGGGTACCCGTCTCTGGTGATAGTCGAACATTTTCTTGGTGAATACCTTTTGATTAGCGAATAAGTATGATCCTCGATAGGTGGTGTATGCATACATTAGACAAGGGATTAGGCCGTCCTTATTACCTTAGATATCTTTAGCATATTCAGTTACGTCCGATTTCGTTCGTACCGATCGCATCGCGGATTATGTCTGCATGCTTCCGCCTTACTAACGAAGACTCAATTGTTATCACATGTTGAATGCATTTCCTTGTTTGTTTGATGATTATCTGAATGACTTGGTTGAGTATTGGAATGTGATTGGTTGAGTATGTTTATATGTGAGCGTGGTATGTTATTTGATTGGTTTATACTCGTATTAAATCATCATGATCTCCTTATGTGTTTTTGCTTGCATACTTGCTATTTGTTTCCCTTGTTTATTTATTATTCATATCGCATATTGCTTTAGAATTGCATGTGTCGAAAGAGTGTGCGGGAAAATGATGAGAGTTTAATGCAGGTACCCCGAGTCTTGACCGTTGATCTATCAGGGGATTTGAAGGCCTTATTTTGTAATCTATTTTGAGAGGGCTTGTAATCTAAATATTCTGCTTTATCTATAAACTCGTATTATGTATACTGAGTTTGTTGAACGATAACAGCTGGTTTTGTAATATATAGACTTAATTAATTTTCCGCCTCAGTTTAATTAAAGTCACGAAAAACCAGGTTGTTACACAAAATCACCTATAAAGTGATCACAAACCAGTAGCGAGTGCTCCCATATCACCTCATAGTTCGAGTCACAAACAGCAAAGTATAGGCAGCAGAAGCAGATTCAACCAAATTAGATCGAGGTCGTCCCAAAACAGGCACGAGCAGTGAATGAGCAACGAAGTTTCGTATAGCAGAAAACAAGCTTGTGTCACCAAAAACGCAGGACAAATACGACCCTCCATTTTCGAACGAAATTAGCACCGACTCGACGTATGCCCCAATTAAAGCAACAACAACCAATGATCAACCCCCTTAAAGCGATAAAATCCCCAATTTATAGGGTCTGAGTGAACAAACCTGATCGATCAAAACAAGAGAGGGGATAGGGGTTAAATCTGACCGGAGGCGTCGAGCCGGCGTGGTAGCAGGTGATAACGGCCCCAGTGAACAAGGTTGTTGAGGGTGGGCCACAGGCACGGTGGTAGCTGTGAAGGTGGTGGCTGAACACGAGGGAGACGGCGGTGAGCATGGAGGATGAAGGCGGTGGTAATGGTGTATGTGAGGGAGAAGGGTTTAGGTGAGATGAATTAGGGGTGAGTGAATGAAAGAGAGTGATCTGCTTTGTGGGTTTTTTTTTTTTTTTTTTCGTAGGTCAGAGCAAAAATGCCATGTCGGGCTTCAAAATATGCCCTGTCGGGCATTTTGGTCTGTCTATTTTTTTGCTGAAAATACTCACATTTTGTACAGAGATGCCCTGGAGGGCATAGAATTCGCCCCATCACAGCTGCAAACGTTGTAACTACCAAGTGATGCACTCTTTAATGCCCCGAGCTCAACTCACAAACCTTGAAATCCCATAATTTAAGAGCGGAACAACTCAACGCCCTTAAAAGACGGTCAAACAACCTAGCACAAAACTCATAAAAGTGATAATAGAAGTTAGCAATTTTACAACAAAGCTCATAAACAATAGAGATATAAACATTAATCACAATCTTTTCCGTATCTCTAAATTCACATACGACTTCCATGTCAAACTTACACGCATTAGACGAATAAAACAAATGATGAAAATCGAGCTCATATAAATCATTGTATCCAAGGGAAACAACTCCAATTTCATCGTCGCAACAACTAAGTAAAGTCTCCGCAAAGGGTTCGTCTAGATCATCAATATACGCATCCCACTTAACCTCAAGGCTATCATCAAACTCGTTCTCTATCACAACCGCATAAAACTCCTTAAAAATCTCATTCTCCACAAAGCACGAGTTACGAGTCAAATTTGCTTTACAAACCTCATTGTCACCTCGTTTTGAGTTATCCTCGACAACATCGACAACATTATCATAAAAGCTCATCTCATCATCAATACTCAAATCAAATTTTACACATTCAAACTCACTCAAATGAATTTTCTCATCAAAAGCATCATCACTATGCAAACAATTAGATTCCAACAAAGCACATTCATCGTCAAAATTCACATCAAAATTCACACACTCAAATTCACACAAAGTCATCTTCTCAAAATCACTATCTTTAGTCAAACAATTTAATTCAATCAATTCACATTCATCCTCAAAAAGCACGGCTTCCAACTCACTTCCACTAATCGAAGTCATGACACTCACATTCACATCATTAGAAATAGCATGGTTGGGTGAATGGCAAGCAAAGCTCTCATAAGATGGCGAGTTAACATCACTCTCTAAAGCACAAGTATCTAGTTCTCTCTTAGGTACGACCCAATTAGAACCAATATAAGTATTAACGTTCGTCATATTCTCAATTAACGCTTTAGCCTCATCCGCACTCAACTTATCAAACGCTCCTCTAGCCGATACAATCACCCAATATCTCGTAGAAGGAAGCAAGTTCTCAAAGAAGATCATGATCGTCAACCTATTTGGAATACCGTGATGGGGACAAGCTCTCAATAATCCCTTATACCGCTCCCAAGTATCACCTAAAGTCTCAAACTCATATTGGTGAAAGCTGAAAATTTCACTTCTTCTCATAGCGGTCTTAGAGGGAGGGTAGAATCTGTCCAAAAAGGCTTGAGCTAAGGCATCCCAAGTACAAAACGTGTTCGGAGGGTGAGAATACAACCATTTTCTAGCATCATCCTTAAGGCTAAAGGGGAAAAGAATAAGTTTAACGGTGTCATCGGACATCCCAACCTTAACGGTGTCATCGGACATCCCAACCTTTCTCGTTAAAGCACATTTTTCATAAAAACTCTCAAGATGGTCAAATGCTTCCTCACACTCCAAACCACGGAAAACATCTTGTTGAACTAGACCGATTAAACCGGGATCAAATTCATACTCTAAGGCTTCTACATCTCCAATATTAATAGGTGAACCAATAAGCCTAAGGTTTGGTCTATTCATCTCAAAGAAGAGCTCGGCATATTAAGGTGTGCTCAAAGAGTCAAACAACAAGTCGCAAGCAAAGAAGCACACAAGGTAACAAGTAACCAAGCGTAGTCTAACAAATCTAAGACTCTCCTAATATCAATCCGTTGATCTCCCCGGCAACGGCGCCAAAAACTTGTTGAGTTATAAAATTACCGCAAGCGTACGGGTCAGTTGTAGCACTTACGAGTCGGTCTCAGGGAGGTCAGGGACTAAGTACTAGTGTCGTCTAAGATTACAAGTTATCTACGCAATTCATAAACCGATTATAAATCTAATCTAATAACCAAACATATAAACTTAAACTGATAAAAACACGATAAAACGATAAAAATAAGCAACACTAGGGCGAAGGTATCATAACCCATATAAATTAGTCGACGCACTAACTCCATTAACGACTTATCGAATTGTTTACTGGGGTTTTCTAAGACGGAATTTGACTCTCGTACACAATCCCGACAAACATAAATTAATTGAATCAATTGGGTTCATACGACAACTCAAAGCCAAAACCCGACTCTCGTACGCGATCTTAACAAAAGAATCATACAACCACAATCAACACAATCAACAATAAGCACAACCCGATAAAAGTTCAATAAATCGGAGTCAATTCGATAACTAATTCATAAAAAGTTCAACCAAACCCTAGTATAAAATCACTACTCAATCATAAGATTAACAATAAGAACAATAATCAAACTAACATACATGATAAAGATAAATAAAGAGTAAAGGAAGAAGAAACTTAACTTTTAATTGCAATGAAAAAGATGAGCAATGTTGAAGTTGAGAAAACAAGAAAATGAAAAGCAGAGAACTAAAACCTAAACTAAAGGAAAAAAACTAAAAGAACGTCAAACTTGAATGATTCCAAGATACCGTAAGTTTTGTTTTATTTTTAATCTAAAGTCTATTTACAAATTGGGCTTCACAATTATTTAAGCTCGAGCCCACTTGTTTGATCTTTAGTAGTCTCGGGGCTTGATTTTGCAATTGGATTTGTCTCGAGCTCGTTATTATTTTCCGTTGACCTTTTTTGCATTAAAATACTCCGTCCTGCAAGAAATATAAAATATTCGTAGTAAACCGTACAAGAGGAAATTCAATATAAAACAGGGCGAAAATGCCGTAAATATGTGCAAAATGATGGGGAGTAAGTATATAAAATATAGGTAAAATATGGACTGATCAATTACTACTGCATAAGTATGCGTCAGTTTACTATACAGATTTAAATATTCCTAAAGAGGTAAGTTATATGAATCTTTATTGAATTTAAATGTTTTTTTATTCACTACTGCATAAGTATGCGTCAATTACTATACAGATTTATGTGTTTCGTATGCAATCTTGTATAATGGAATTGTTCGTGTCGATTTGATTACGCGTTGTGAAACGGTAATATTTTTAACTCACCTTGTGGGAAATTTGTACACCTATCATATGATAATGCACACCATATGTTCCACTTATTTCCTCAAGGTATTACATACAAAATTCAAAATATAATATTGAATTGGCATATTGTTATTTGACATTCAAAATTAAAGTGGCTCTAAGTACTCTCTCTGTTTCACCATGTTCTTCCCATTTTATTTTTGGTCAAAATTAAGTAAGGTAGATAGTGCGGGTGAGATTAAAGTAGAAAGATAATAAAATAGATTGTATAATGATATTAGTTTAAAATTGATAAAAATAAAAATGAGAAGAAGATGATGAAATTTCTGGGAAAGTGGGAAGAAAATGATGGGATAAAAGGAATATATAAGTGTAGATACCCGTATCCGTACCCCCGAAAAACAAGCCCGATGAGGAAAAGGACTTTCATGCATGTTTATTAATAAGACGAAACGGTACAAAAGTGTCTAAAACATTTTAGTCATTTTTAACGTATTAATTTGAATTTGTATATATCGTAAAAATGAATGTCATATTTAGTCATTACAAGCACAACACAAGCACGATAATTAAGATAGAAGAAAATCAAGTGAGGTACACAATAGAATTACCAGACTACCCCTACTTTATTCTTTAAAAAAGGACATTGCAAGTGGGTTGGGTGGGGTATTAATGAAGGGTATATTGGTCTTTTAGTTTAATAAAGTACGGACCAATATAGAAATGTACAGAATTGATTGGAATTTCCGAAAAAGGAATATGTATAGAATCAAATGGAATGGAGGAAGTAATAATCATCCATACACTCATACACAAAAAAAATCACTTATACACACTTACAAAATTGACTCAAAATACCGTCTTTGCATTTTCAAAAGGTAAACACTTTACCTTCGGATTAGACGTTTGAGACTCGGACAAAGGGTTACCTTAACCCAACCCGATATTGGCATTAGCGAACCCGTATTCGTAATACGGTTGTAACAATTCGGATTCAGAATCCGTCAAAACCTCGCCAATATCGCATAAACAAACGACTCAAAATCACTAAAGCAAACCGACGACACTTTTTACATTATGCAAATTCTCATTCATGCATTAAATTACGACTAAAACACGGATTCGACATTAAATTGTACCGTTTCAACTAGTCTTTTAACATGCAAAACCGAGGGTTTTTCACAAAATCTTAGAATTAATTAAGAGTCGGAAAATAACGTTTATTTTAGTAATTCAAATACAATGAATTATTATTTTTACATATATTTCCTATAGCAAACTGTCATAACTTTGATTGCATACATTATTTACACACTTTACCGAGTCATACATATTCGCACTTGTACGTAGCGTCTTTTTAGCCCAAATATCGAAATTAAGCATATGTTTTCAAATTAGTAGAGACTATTTTTACGTAGGCTTTTTTATTACAGTTTTCAAAATACATTTTGTCAAAACTTTCGAAAAGTAACCTCACTCCGAATTCTTTCTCTGGTTTCACAATAACCTCAGACGGATAGGTATCGACGCATCTTGAAATCTGAGACCCACGTGTCTTATGATTTAAGACGCGCTGAATAGGTTCCAAATTCCTTTAATATTTGGCGGCGACTCCGAAAAATACATTTTCAAAAGGATTTTTCTACATTTTTTTTGTCACAAATTCATGCAATGACACCCCCCTTTTTACTCCATGACACGCGCATAATTTTTCCCGCGACGCGCATTCTGCACCCGACGCCTCAGTTCACGAGGCGAGGGCGGGCGCGCACGGGGCGTCGAGAGGTAGACATCCAGCGATCCATTCTCCCCCGGTACCTTCAGTTGGCGACTCCGCTGGGGAAGAGCATGATTTTTATTATTTTTGAAAACTAGCTTTTCTTTTATTTGAAAAAACATAAAGAAGTGAAACTTGAAACTTTGAAAACATTTTCGCTTTGATATTTGGGCAAAAATACGTTGAGTCGAATCCTCCTGATTCATAACCATACCCTTCGAGGGACGGCCCCTAGTAACGCTCGCTTCATAAGTGAGATTACTCTGGACACGTCGATCTCTCACCCCTCCACGATTACAAGTACGGCATCCGTACAAACGATCGTAACCAGTCAAACTCGGACGCTCTAGGACCCGTATTGAATTCACACTTAAACGTGTGCAATCTTAAGGTTCAATTTCTCTCGCACTTAAGTCACAAGCTTTCAAATGTCGTCGTTTAATTTTCCTAGCCAAGCTTTTCGGTTTTTAGGTTTGTGTTCAGGGATCTATGGGTGAAGGTTCTTTGGCTGGGATGCCACTGCAGTTAGCGGGCACTGGGAAAATTTTAGAGTATATGGACTGGGGTGATTACGATGCCAAAGGGACCTTCATCAACATCGGTTCCATAGGTATAACAGTTTTTGTTAGAATGAAAACTTTATCCTAATCAATGGTGGAAACACAAGAAAAACAGAGCAAAGCTTCGAACTTTAATAATGGAGGACGAAGAAGAAAAGAGAGAGAATTAAGAACAATTAATGATAGAAAATTGTAGAGAACTTTGAGAGAATAATTTGTATTAATGAATTGAATGATTACATCATGTTGTATGTGAAGTATTTATAGTGTAGACTAGAGAAACAGGGGAAACGAAAACAGGGACTACCAAACCCTAGTTTAACAAACTTAACTACCTAGCTTAACCAACTCTAACCACCTTCTCCTTCTATTCATACAGCATTTCCAACACCCCCCTCAAGTTGGAGGTGGTGAAAGCACTCCCAACTTGCCAAGTAGTTGCGAATGCTGAATTCCATTCAAGTTTTTGGTTAGAATGTCTGCTGGCTGTTCAGTAGTGTGTATGTATGACAGGCTAATCAACCCTGCTTGTAGTTTCTCCCTCACAAAATGGCAGTCCAAATCAATGTGCTTTGTCTATTCGTGGAAGACCGGGTTACGTGCTATGTGTATAGCCGCTTGACTATCACACTTGACTGGTATTGGTTCAATCTCTGTCACTTGCAGTTCATTGAGCAACCTTGTTAGCCAGGCTAATTCTGCAGTAAGACGTCTTAGGGACCTGTACTCAGCTTCTGCTGATGATAGTGAAACCGTCTGTTGCTTTTTAGACTTCCAAGATATTAAGCTTCCTCCAAGCATTACAATGAAACCACTTACAGACCTTCTTGAGATTGGGCATGCTGCCCAATCTGCATCACAAAAAGCTTGAAGATGTAGCTGGTGAGAATTGTTGAGCAAGATTCCTTGAGATGGGTTTTTGGCTATGTATTGTAGCACATGTGTAGCTGCATCCCAATGTTGTTGTCTAGGCAAATATAGGAACTGACTTAGTAGTTGTACAGCAAAGCATAGGTCAGGTCTTGTATGTGTCAGGAAGTTCAATTTCCCAAAAAGTCTTCTATATAATGTTGGGTTTGAGAGAGGATCAGAAGTGTCTTTGATCAGCTTGATGCTTGAATCCAATGGACTGACCACAATGTTAAAATCCTTTGGATAAAACTCCTTTAGCAAGTCTGTTGCATACTTTGTCTGAGTTATAGCAACTCCTTTTGTTGTTTGGAGAAACTCTAGACCTAGGAAATAATGTAAAGACCCCAGGTCTTTGATTCTGAAAGTATCATTTAAGTAGGCTTTTATAGACTCCATTTCTTCAATATCATCCCCAATCATGAGGATATCATCCACATAAATGGCCAAAAATATACTCTTGCAGCCATTGGTTTTGGAGAACAATGAGTAGTCATTCAATGATTGTGCATATCCTTTTTCTTTTAATGATGTGCTGAGTTTGGCATACCATTGCCTTGAAGCCTGTTTTAAACCATAGAGGGACTTTTGCAATCTGCACACAAGGGATGAATCCTGAACCTTCAAACCAGGTGGTGGCTTCATATAAACTTCTTCTTCTTTCCAAGTCACCATGAAGGAAAGCGTTGTTTACATCAAGTTGAGACATGAACCAACCTCTTTTAACTGCTACAGCAACCAATAGACCTGTCAAAATTCGACCCGACCAGAAAAACCGACCCGACCCGACCCTTTTTTTTAGGGTCAAGACCCGTAAAATTTGACCCGTGACCCGAAATGACCCGAACCCGAAATGACCCGTTAATTTAGGGTCAAGACCCGCCCGACCCGTTCGACCCGATGGGTCAAGTGTAATTTCGTGTAACTAGAGTTTTTGAACCTACAAAATTAATATTTCATGAAAAAAAATAATTTAATATTAATAATTATTACAACCTCAATATTATAAGTTAAAATATCAAAATCATGATGAAAATTATGATTGAAATATTATGAATATATTCATAAATAGACTATTTTAATTTTATAAATTACAAAAATGAATATATATATCAACTTTAGTATTACATATGTACAATAAAATATGTACATAATGTAAAATAACAATAAAAGAATTTTTTTAATTAAAATAATAATAAATAAAAAGGCGCGAAAAACGTATTTTTGACCCGTATTTTGACCCGAAACCGACCCGACCCGAACCCGACCCGACCCGTATTTGAGCCGAACCCGTATTGACCCGACCCGTATTTTGACCCGACCCGTATAACCCAAACCCGAACTCGACCCGCCCGACCCGTTTGACAGGTCTAGCAACCAATGTTCTGATGGTTGTCATTTTTACCACTGGTGAAAACGTTTTAGTGTAGTCTATGCCTTCTTTTTGTGTATAACCCTTGACAACCAGCTAGCTTTATACCTTTCTATAGAGCCTTCTGCCTTGTGCTTGATTTTAAAAACCCATTTACTACTGATAGCTTTCTTCCCTTTTGGTAAAGGAACCAAAACCCAAGTTTTGTTCAAATCCAAGGCTGCAAATTCTGCCTTGATTGCTTCTTCCCACTCAGGATATACAACAGCTTGCTCATAAGATGTTGGTTCTTGAATAGGAACTGTTGATGATCAAAGCTAGTAGACACAAGTATAATATTGCAGCACAAAGAATTACTCATGGAATCATTTTCACATAATGAAGTAAGTGTGTGATCACAAGTAGCAGTACAGACAGTTCTCCTAAGTAAGCCAACATAGTGTTTAGCCAAGAATGATGGTGGCCTAGAGGATCTAGAGGACTGTCTAGTTGGTGCAGACTGAGGATTGTTTGGCTGTGTAATCTGACCAGTTTGCTGATTGCTGTTTGTGATACTAGGTTGTGCAGGTTGGAGAGTTTCAAGTTGTGCAGACTGATGAATCTGATGTTGTGTTGACTGAAGAATCTCAGGCTGTGTGGACTAAAAAATCTCAGGCTGTGTAGGATCTAATACAGTCTGAGTTGAATCATCATTTATAGGCATGGGAATGAAAGAAGGACTGTCACTAGGAAGGTATGAAAACACTTGCTCATGGAATACTACATTTCTAGAGACAAGGATTGTGTTTGTTTCAAGGTTCAGCAACTTGTAGGCTTTCTTCCCAAAAGGGTATCCTAGAAAAACACATTTGGTTGCTCTAGGTGCAAATTTGTCTCTATGGACCTTAGGTGTGGTGGCATAGCAAAGACAACCAAAGGATCTTAGATGTTCAAGGTTAGAAGCAACACCATAGAGTTTTTCATAAGGGGATATGTTCTGTAAGACCTTTGTGGGTAGTCTATTGATGATATATGTAGCACACAAGATGCATTCTCCCCAGAATTTCTTAGGCAAATTTGACTGAAACATAAGAGCTCTAGCAGTCTCTAATAGATGTTTGTGTTTTCTTTCTACTCTCCCATTTTGTTGAGGAGTATGTGAACAGCTGGTTTGGTGGATGATGCCCTTATTCTTAAAGTATTTAGACATGACTATGCTAGACCCTAATTGATGAGGCTAAAGTCGTGGTCACCTATCAAAATAAACCTAGACAAACTACTAACAGAAGCTAGCGGTAAGCAGGGTCGAATCCACAGGGAGAAGGATGAAGTCAAAGGATCGCTTAGCTAAGAAAGGTCGGTCTCAAGGTAGCAAAAGTGGGTGTGTGTAAAACTAGACTAAGAACGACAAGTAAAATGATATAAAAGATATAAGAGAGGGAGATTAGGGTATCGGGGTCATGTGACATCGATTTAGGAACTAATTCAAAGGAATGATCAACCAATTGGAATCATGCAAGTGATTAGGTTTTAGGAAACCGCTCTCTCGAGTCAATTTTAACCTTAAGCAAATTTAGCGGGCTCTCGCTACGTACTAAATTCAACTTATCAATTACGAGTGAGTCTAGTTTCAATTCGGCTTTCGATCTTAAACTGAAACAACCTAAATTCAATTCAATAAAGGCGTCCCTAAATTCAATTGATTATAAAACGCGTAGGAAGAAATCAACTTGCACAAATTCAATCGATTAAAGCAATTATAACATGTTCCTGAACCAATTCACAATCACCCTAACCCTAATTGAAGAATTAGCTATGCATAATTAAAGTAAAGGCAATGAATTCAATAAACATAAACATGATAAAAGGAAGAAGAACGATTAAATTAAACCTGGGAGGAATTGTTGAATTCAAAGTATCGATCTTGCGAAGGTAATTAAAGCTAATCTAAATGTTTTTGAGAGTTTTAGAGAGAAAACTAAACTTCTAATCTAAAGCAGAGAAAATAGAATGAAAGATAATCCAAAACCCTAACTCGAGTTGTATTTATAGGCCAACGAGCATCCGGAGAATAAAGCAGCAGAACCGAGCGGTTCGAGGGCAAACCGATCGGTTCGGGGGGTCAAACCGATCGGTTCAACCCTAAACCGATCGGTTCTAAGGAGTTCAGCAGAGTCCAGCAACTTTTGCCCTGTTTCACGTATTCTGAACCTATAGGTTTTGCTCTGAACCTATAGGTTTGACTTCACAAATTGGCGTATTGATTCCGAATCAACTCTAAGCCGTCTTGACTTCTCGACACTTGTAAACGCTCCTATAACCTCAGGTTTTAGCTCAGGACCGCCAAAACCTACGAAATACAAACGAGGAACGACAGTATCGCAATATAAAGCAAATAGCTACTAAAACAATAAGGAAATCGAGCAAATGCGAGCTAAATGCAACTATACCGGGGGCATAAAAGCTATATAAATAACATGTATCAAACTCCCCCAAACCAAACCTTTGCTTGTCCTTAAGCAAACAGCGTCGGAGAAAATCAAAGTATCCAAATTAATCACGCCGGCATCTCAAAGTTGACGACCCATACACATGAACTTACATCCATAGTCTATTTCACCAAGAATAGAGCACAAGTCTCAACCATTCACACCACATTATACTACTCGCTTCTCATGCTTTCGCAAAAATAAACTAACGATAATTGGACTCAAGCAAGGCCAACCGAACATTCCACTTTCCTTCATACCTTTCTTACCACATCATACCATTTTTTCTCTTTTCTTTTCTTTTCCTTTTTCTTTTTTTTCAAATGTGGAGTATCCCTCGTATGTAATACCGTCTAGCTTGACGTTCACTCGGTAAAAATCGCGCTCGGGTACACATATTTCCTTAAGGGTTACATCATTGCTCATACTCCCGGTCGCAACCAAATTCATGGCCACTGTGGTTACTCAAATCAATGAGTCCCCTCCGAGAGCATCGAAGCATTGCTCCAACATTAAATGATCCTGCCAAGCAAACCACATACCATCTTTCCAACTTTCCACAAACCAAATGCCTCGCAAGAATACCAATATCGAAAGTAAAAGAAACGAAAGGCGATAAGAATTAAGCAAATGAGTGGGCTAGTGTTTGAGACTCGCAATCTATGAACAGGAAACAAACATATAGTGCATGCTACGACGATAGAAAGTCGACTTAGAGATACTAAAGATCAAAACAGTACACTAATCAATTCTCCAAACGGGACAAGACAAACCGAAAAGGTTTGGTTTTTTCGAAAATTTTTGATTTTTTTGGGTTTTTGTTTATTTTTTTTATATAAAAGAATGCACACAAAAACGGAAATGCAAATGCAAAGCGCGAAAGAGCTTTCCTCCCCCAAACCAGAATCACACATTGTCTTCAATGTGGAAAACAGCACAACCACAAGCAGAGAAGGACACATAAAAGACGGGGGTAGGAAAATAGAAACGAGGAAACGAGGGAAAAGGGGTAAAGAAAGCTCACATTATCAAGCAGGAGCTCCCCCAAACCAAAGCAAAGCATGGAGTGCGGCTTATGATCCACGAATATGCGTCCAATTCAGTCCAGCTGTGTAGTGCTTCGGAGTAGCACGCGAGAGAAGGTGGCCGAGTAGCAAGGGCACGGCCAAGCAAGGCCTTGCCGAGGCCTGTTCTGAAAATGACTAAGGACGAAAAGTCCTAAAGAACCTGCGTGCTAAATCAAGTATAAATCCCTCGTCCTCACGCGCTCAAAAGCAAGCGAAAAGTGTCAAAGTCAAAAGCAAACCAACACCAAAACAAAGTACAACAAATTACAAAATCATCGGGTTGCCTCCCGGAAAGCGCTGGTTTATAATGGTCCCGCACGACCGTCGTCAAGCTCATCAAATCACGTCAAATTAGGCCAAGGACGTTAGCCGCTTGCAGCAGCTTCACTTGGCGAAACAGCATCTGTTCGCCATAAAACTCGATCTCCCCGCGGAAGAGCAGCATAATCCATCACGCAAGGTAAGTCATCACGAAAAGGCTCTCCAAAACAACTTCGTGCGCCGGGCACTGCAGATCTAGGGTCTCCACCTCCATCACCGGGATCATAGACATCCGCCCTCGTGAGCTTTCGTTCCCCCAAACCAGGTTCGGAGCCATGCTGCGTAAAACCTGCACAAGTCAAAGCAGAAGAAACAACCTCCAAAGGGTCTCCGGTAGAGTGAGACGGAGGGGCAAGGTTAATCGCAAAAACAGGCTCAGGCTGCATAGGGGCGCGAGGGATACTAGACTTCGTAAACGTGAGCTTCTCACCTCCCACCGAGAACGACAGGGTCTTATTCCCCACATCGATAACAGCTCCCGCAGTATGCAGGAAAGGTCTCCCTAGAATGATCGGGATGTGGGGGTCCTCGGGAATGTCTAAAACCACAAAGTCGACGGGGATGTAAAACTGCCCTACCTTAACCGGGACGTCCTCTAGGATACCTAGGGGTCTCTGCACAGTTCGGTCGGCCATCTGTAAGGTTATAGAGGTCACTCCTAACTTAGTCATGTTCAGTTTCTTGCAGATGGAGTAGGGAAGGATACTCACACTGGCCCCAAGATCACATAAGGCGTTCTGGACCACGTATTTCCCTATAGAACAAGGGATGGAAAAAGTCCCGGGGTCACTCAGCTTTGGGGGTGAATTACCCTGTAAAAGAGCACTACCCTCCCCCACGAAAGACACAGACTCAATTTCATTAAGCGAACGCTTCCTATATATGACTTCTTTAAGAAACTTAGCATACGCAGGAATCTGTTTAACTAAGTCAATGAATGGAATATTTACCTGCAGCGCTTTGAGGATCTCAAAGAACCTATCGAGCTTGGGGTCCACGGTAGCCGGACGTACACGGCTCGGAAATGGGAGCTTGATCTGTATCGGCGGCGAAGGAGTAGCAATAGGGGCACCAGAACGAACACCCGAACCATCCTTAACAGCAACATCACACGGTTCGACCGTGTGGTTTGTCTCACTCTTCTCCTCATCCTCCGGATGCTTTGGGCCATCATAAACTGTACCACTACGCAAAGTAATAGCACATGCTGTATCGTGAGGTGGGTTAGGAGGATTACCTTGGGAGGGTAGGGTACCCATTTGTCGTGACGCCATGCTTGGGCGAGTCGCGCGCCACCGATTCTCCAAAGAATTTAATCGCGGCGTCCTTAGCTTGGCCATCCTTTTGCATCCGGCCGCAACATCATCTCTTGTTACTTCGTGACGGCCATCGTCACCTGTGACATTTGCACCATCATGCCCTTCATTTCGGCCATAGGATCGGGGCCCTGAGTAGGTTGAGGTGGTGGTGTGTAGGGTGGTTTTTGGTAGTTGGGTGGAGGTGGTTGGTAGTTTTTGTGAGGAGGGATGTATGGGGTGTTTTGTGGAGGTGGTGGAGTCGGGTTTAGCACGTTTTGGTTACGATATGATAGGAGTGATCGATCGTAACCCGGTTGGTTTTGGTAGGGGAGGTTTTGGTTGTAAGAGTGATAAGCGTAAACTCGCTTCCTGGGGTGCAAAGATACCCCGACGAATGACCCGAATCGTGCCCTGCAATAGCATTTACATGAGCACCAGAAGAGCCTCCACCTCGTAGCATACTAATCTGCGCAGTTAGCGCAGCAACCTGATCAGTGAGTGCACTAATACTCTCCTTATCACGATCATTATGCGCAGACCGTGAATTTCCCCTTGGCTTCCCAAATTGAGATGAATGCATGGCCATCTCCTCGATCAAACCCCAAGCCTTGTCGTCATCGACATTGTTAGCAAAACGTCCCTCTGCAGCAGAATCCAGAATAGCTCTACTCTCCGCATAAAGACCATTATAAAAAGTCATGATCACGAGCCATTCGTTCAGCCCATGGTGAGGACAATCCCTTATGAGCTTCTTGTACCGCTCCCACGCTTCAGCAAGTGACTCATCGAACGTTTGTTTGAAGCCTTGGATTTGGCTTCTCATCTGATTAGTGCATTCAGGAGGATAGAACTTAGAGTAGAACGCAAGAGCTAGACCATTCCAATCAGTGATCCCCGCAGTCTCCTTGTCAAGGTCTGTGATCCATTCTCGCGCTCGGTCTTTCAATGAAAAAGGGAACAGCATTTCCCTTACCTGGTTCTGGGTGATCCCGGCCTGCTTTATCGTCGAACAGTAGTCGGTAAACACTTGCATATGCCTACCGGGATCCTCAGTTGGGTAACCACCGAATTGATTCCGCTCCACCAAGTTTAGGAAGGCGGGGCGGATCTCAAAATTGCCCTGGAGCGTAGCGGGCATCGTGAATCCATTCGGAATGGATTCCGGTTTAGGCACCGAGTGACTGTATAGTTTAGGCATGGTCACTGGCGGTGGAGATAATGGAGTAAATGGAGGTGTGTCCTCTTCGTAGGACGATTGCGTAGCACTAGACGACGCTTCCTCGATATCAAGATTAACGATTTGAATTGCTTGCTTGCGTAGCCGATGTAACGCTCGTTCAGGTTCAGGTTCAAATGGGACAAGAGTCCGGGGTGACCTGTGCATAAACAAAACTACAAGCAAACGATGAGAAACGGTCTCAAGGAACTAGGTTCCTTGAGACAAGAGAGAAAAACCTAAGCAAAAACTAAGCAAAAGCTATAACTAGCTAACCGTCTCCCCGGCAACGGCGCCAAAATTGATGAGGCTAAAGTCGTGGTCACCTATCAAAATAAACCTAGACAAACTACTAACAGAAGCTAGCGGTAAGCAGGGTCGAATCCACAAGGAGAAGGATGAAGTCAAAGGATCGCTTAGCTAAGAAAGGTCGGTCTCAAGGTAGCAAAAGTGGGTGTGTGTAAAACTAGACTAAGAACGACAAGTAAAATGATATAAAAGATATAAGAGAGGGAGATTAGGGTATCGGGGTCATGTGACATCGATTCAGGAACTAATTCAAAGGAATGATCAACCAATTGGAATCATGCAAGTGATTAGGTTTTAGGAAACCGCTCTCTCGAGTCAATTTTAACCTTAAGCAAATTTAGCGGGCTCTCGCTACGTACTAAATTCAACTTATAAATTACGCGTGAGTCTAGTTTCAATTCGGCTTTCGATCTTAAAATGAAACAACCTAAATTCAATTCAATAAAGGCGTCCCTAAATTCAATTGATTATAAAACGCGTAGGAAGAAATCAACTTGCACAAATTCAATCGATTAAAGCAATTATAACATGTTCCTGAACCAATTCACAATCACCCTAACCCTAATTGAAGAATTAGCTATGCATAATTAAAGTAAAGGCAATGAATTCAATAAACATAAACATGATAAAAGGAAGAAGAACGATTAAATTAAACCTGGGAGGAATTGTTGAATTCAAAGTATCGATCTTGCGAAGGTAATTAAAGCTAATCTAAATGTTTTTGAGAGTTTTAGAGAGAAAACTAAACTTCTAATCTAAAGCAGAGAAAATAGAATGTAAGATAATCCAAAACCCTAACTCGAGTTGTATTTATAGGCCAACGAGCGTCCGGAGAATAAAGCAGCAGAACCGAGCGGTTCGAGGGCAAACCGATCGGTTCGGGGGGTCAAACCGATCGGTTCAACCCTAAACCGATCGGTTCTAAGGAGTTCAGCAGATTCCAGCAACTTTTGCCCTGTTTCACGTATTCTGAACCTAATGGTTTTGCTCTGAACCTATAGGTTTGACTTCACAAATTGTCGTATTGATTCCGAATCAACTCTCGGGCTTCGTCTTGACTTCTCGACACTTGTAAACGCTCCTATAACCTCAGGTTTTAGCTCAGGACCGCCAAAACCTACGAAATACAAACGAGGAACGACAGTATCGCAATATAAAGCAAATAGCTACTAAAACAATAAGGAAATCGAGCAAATGCGAGCTAAATGCAACTATACCGGGGTCATAAAAGCTATATAAATAACATGTATCACTAATTCAAAGGCATTATCATATCTAACAATTCTGACCTCTGTCTAAAACTGAGTTTTAACCATAGAAATGAACTCCTGTATGAGGCCTGAAGCATTGGATTTTGCAGACATAAGGTGTGTCCAAGTAACTCTAGTGTAGTCATCAACTATAGTCAAGAAGTAGCTATAGCTATAGTCAAGAAGTAGCTATAGCCATTATGTGTTTGTGTATGGTAGGCACCCCAAACATCAACATGAATCAAATGAAAAGGAAAACCAGACTTGCTGAAACTGTCAGAAAAAACAAGCCTGTGTTGTCTAGATTTTGCACATATTGAACATGAATCAATCTCAGATTTATTATACTGTGCCTTATTACAATCAAAGAGAGTTTTCAACTTATACAAAGGAACATGACCAAGCCTATTATGCCATAGAATTACATTATTAGTAGTAGAAACACTATGAGTAGCAGCATTATGATCATCAGAAACAACATTCTTCACAACATCACTTGACAAAATGTATAGGTCCTTGTGATTTCTACCAATGGTCAGAGGCTTCTTCAAAGAAGAGCCCTGCAACAAACACAAATCATGTGTAAACACAACTGAATACATGTCATCTTTGGCTAGCTTAGCAATAGACATCAAATTAAATCTGAAGTCTGGAACATAGAGAACATTGTACAAGGTAATACCAACAGATAATCTGACTACGCCTTTGGAACTTATCATAATCACATGACCATTTGGTAGAGAAATATTGTATGGCACACTCAGACTATAGAGTTCAGAAAACAGATTTTTATTTGCACACATATGATCACTGGCACCTGTATCTAGTATCCAAGAGTTACCAGCAAAATTAGCATAAGTTATGTGAGCATGATCATCAGAAGTATTAGAAGTATGATTTTCAGAACCAAACCCTTGACTGTGAGATGAATATGAAGTTGAACCTTGATGTTGAGAGTTGTATGCACCAAGAATCCCAGGATTATCACATGTCTGAGTGTTACCAGCAAACTTCTTGCCTCTATTCTGCAGCCTCAAACACTTATCTATTGTATGACCTGGCTTCTTACAGAACTTACACTCTATGTAGCCTGTCTTCCTTTGGTCACCATTGAAGGATGATTTCTGAGTGAAATTTGTACCACCTGCATTGTAGTATGGCTTGTATCTGTTGTTTCTTGCAAGAAGTGAGGCTGAATCCAATTGAAACTGAGCAGTGTGACGAGCTTCCCTTTGTTGTTCCTCTTGAACCAGATTATTGTATATAGTAGAAAGCTTTGGCACAGGACTTTGCATCAGAATTGTGCCCCTTGTGACATTATATTCATCATTGAGCCCCATCAGAAACTGCATTACTTTGGTTCTATCATTATCTTGAGATTGCTCATCTCTTGAACCACAAGCACATGGACAGGAACATGTTGTGGTTGAACATGTGGCATCAATTTCATCCCATAAGGCCTTGAGCTTGGTGAAGTATGCTGTAATGGTGTCTGAACCCTGAGAGAATTGACAAAGCTTTTTCTAAAGAGAGTATATCTGTGCACCACTTGCTTTTCCATACCTAGCATAGAGCTCATCCCATGCTTCTTTGGCTGTGGTGCTGTACAGTACTGAGTCTGCTATGTCAGATGATAGAGTGTTCAGAAGCCAGGAGAAAACCATGTCATTGCATCGTTGCCATGACTTGGCTGCTGCAGAAGTAGATGGTGTTGGTTTTGATATTGTACCATCAATGAAACCAAGCTTGTTCTTGGCTGAAAGTGCTATAAGCATAGACCTTTTCCAGTTACCATAACCTGTCCCTTCAAAAGAATGAGAGACTAACTTCAATCCTGGATGATCAGATGATTGAATCGATAGAGGATCATCATTTGAATTGGTTGATTCATTTGTAGTTTGTTGTGCCATTTTTGTGAGCTGTGAAATTGAGTTTCTTGTATAGATGAAAGAAGTTGTAGATAAAGATCTTGAAGATAAGATGAATTAAAGATGAAGATAAGAAGAAAAGAAGGGATAAAAGTTTGAAGATGATGAAGATATGAAAAAAAGAAGTTTGAAGACGATGAAGATGTGAAGAGAAGAAGTTTGAAGATGATGAAGATGTGAAGAGAAGAAGTTAGAAGATATGAAGAATCAAAGTAATATAGTGGAAGAAATAGAAAGGAATGGATCAAACCCTAAGGCTGATACCATGTTAGAATGAAAACTTCATCCTAATTAATGGTGGAAACACAAGAAAAACAGAGCAAAGCTTCGAACTTTAATAATGGAGGACGAAGAAGAAAAGAGAGAGAATTGAGAACAATTAATGAGAGAAAATTGTAGAGAAATTTGAGAGAATAATTTGTATTAATGAATTGAATGATTACATCATGTTGTATGTGAAGTATTTATAGTGTAGACTAGAGAAACAGGGGAAACGAAAACAGGGACTACCAAACCCTAGTTTAACAAACTTAACTACCTAGCTATTGAGACGATATGATTCTTGAGATATCGGTTACCATATTTGTGGATTATATATTGTATTTATGGCTATTGTAATTGTGTGAATATTTTGTTTCCTGTTCAATAATTATTAGTTGCTTATTATTAGGAGTCAATGGTTGTATATAATGAACCCAAGGTTGTACGTATGAATCATTGAATAAGACTTATAACATTAATCCTCTTATTCTTTATGGCATCAAGAGAGCAGGAATTTGATCCTGGTAAAAACACAAAATTAATTAATTTACAATTAACCAACCTATCATCATGACAAATGATGAAGGAAGCAAAAACAAGAAACCCAATCACATCTCGCCGTCCTCTCCCTTGTATCTTCACCCAAATGAAAATCCGACCCTGATATTAACTCCAAAGAAATTCAATGGAGAAAACTACGATTTATGGGCTGATGCGGTGAAGACGGCTCTAGATGCAAAAAATAAATTGGCCATCATTGAAGGAATAATCAAGAGTCCTGTCACTCCCGAGGGACAAGAAGAGTCCCTTGAAGCAGTAGCATGGCGACAGTGCAATGCTATGCTCAAGTCATGGATATGGTGCTCAATCCAAGAGGAGTTGCACGCCAGTATCAATTTTACGGGAACCGTGACAGAGCTTTGGAAGGAATTACGAGAACGCTATGCCGCTGGCAACGCCCTAAGAGTGCATCAATTGAAAGTGGAATTAATTGAATGTAAGCAGAAGAAAGATCAGCCGGTTGTTCAATATTATACAAATTTGAAAGTGATATGGGATGAATTGGCCAGTTACAGCAAAGTCCCTCAGTGTACTTGCGGAGCGGCTAAAGAAATCCTCAAAGAACGTGAGGAAGAAAAGGTGCACCAGTTTCTTATGGGGCTCGACACGTATCTCTATGGTCATACTCGTTCAAATGTTCTCATGGATGATGAAATTCTGGCATTGAGCAAAGTATATGCTCTCTTCTTAAAGGAAGAGAGACATCAAACGGTGACCAAAGGAAAGGCAACAGCACTGGAAATTGAGTCGACTTTGGCGTCAAAAGTTACAGAGATGCAAGTTCAAGGACGCGGGAGAAGCAGCAGCGTCATGTCTGACCGAGAGGAGCAAAACATTTTCCACTGTGGTTATTGTGGAAAGCCTTGGCATAATGAAGAAAATTGTTGGAACAAGCCAGGGAACCCAGGAAGAGGAAGAGGCCGTCGCGGCCGTGGTCGAGGAGGTCGTGGCAGTCACCAGAGAGCGAATGCAGCAGACGTGACTGATGGTGAAAGCACTAGCAGTGCACACAACCTGACAGTGGAGGAATTAACTCAACTCCGGACTCTCTTGGCTAAGGTCGAAGGTAACAATAAAATCCCAGGTATGAACAATAAAACTCGATGGCTCCTCGACAGTGGTGCTTCGCACCATATGACGGGACAAAGACATTTACTTCAAAATATACACAGTCGAAACCCGTCTACCGTTGGTCTTCCGAATGGGTCCAAATATTATTGCTCGAGAACATGGAAAAGTTGTTTTGAGTGACAAATTCGTGCTTAAAGACGTTCTTTATGTCTCAAATTTAACATGTGATTTAATCTCCGTCCAACAGCTTGTCGAAGAGAACAATTGCGTCGTGACCTTTTATTCTAATCATTGTGTAATACAGGACCTATCTACGAGGATGAAGATTGGACGGGGAGAGCATGAAGACGGGGTCTATTATTTCCAAGAGTGTCGAGATGAGATAGTAGCTAGAGTGAAAAAGAATGGAGATGCACGACTTTGGCATGACAGACTCGGCCACCCAGCAAGACGCATCCTACCTCTTTTTTCTAATTTAATTGGTTTTAATTTAATTTGGAATTCAAAGGATATTTGTGATTCATGTTGTCGTGCTAAACAAACACGGTCCCCTTTTAAATTGAATAAGAAACGTAATGATGTTTTGTTTGGTCTTATTCATTGTGATATTTGGGGTGCTTATCGTGTGAAGAGTCTCAGTGGAGCTCAATATTTTCTTACCATCGTAGACGATAAAAGTCGAGCCGTTTGGGTTTATCTTATGAGAGAAAAGAGTGAGGTGGTCCAATTAATGATCAATTTTTGCAATATGGTTAAAACTCAGTTTGAAAAACAAGTGAAAATTGTTCAAAGTGATAACGGAACAGAATTTCTTTTCGGGGGATTAAAAGAATATTATAATGAACACGGAATTGTTTTTCAAACCAGTAACATTGACACACCTCAACAAAACGGGAGAGTAGAACGAAAGCATAGACACATCTTAGAAAAGGCCCAAGCCTTGCGTTTTCAAGGACATTTACCTATTGAATTCTGGGGGGAATGTGTTGTCACCGCTGCGGACTTAATTGATAGAACTACTATCCGCGTTTTAAAGGGACAAACCCCCTATGAGATTTTGTATGGTCAAAAACCAAACCTTGAAAATGTGAGAGTTTTCGGGAGTCTATGTTATGTGCACAATAAAGATAAGTCTCGAGATAAATTCAATGAGCGGGGAATACATGATTTTTGTCGGGTATCCATCAAGCAAAAAGGGGTGGAGAGTTTATGATCTCAAGAGGCGTCGTGTATTTGAAAGTCGAGACGTGACATTTTATGAGCATGCATTTCCTTTTGTTGATATAAAAGGGACGACTGACAATGATAATGCAACATTACTCGAGCACTTCAGCACGCCTCAAATAAACACGGAGCAGGCCATTCTTGAAGAAGTCGTTGAAAATGATGATGAAAATATCTTGAGTGGGAATCAGGAGAGTGATGAAGTCAATACTGGAATGGACGACACAGGTCCTGAAGTGGCCGAAACAAGTACTGACATGGGCGAAAACAGTGGGCAAATCAGCGAGATGGGAAGAGGTGCTTGACCAAAATTTGAACCATATTGGAAGAAAGATTACTATTGCAAGTCGACTCGCATGATAGACCCCGCTCCACCTGCAGTCTCCACCGTCCAGTCAAAGTCCAAACAGAAAGGTACTCGTTACCCCTTGATTAATTACGTCACACTTGATTGTTTTTCTAATTCTCATAAATGTTTTTTGAGCAAAATTGACAAAATTATCGAGCCACAACATTATTCCGAAGCAGCTCCTATCCCCGAGTGGCGAAAGGCCATGTTGCAGGAGTATGAGGCACTTGAAAAAAATGGGACAGAAACAGTTACGGAATTACCGAAAGGAAAGAGGCCGATCGGATGTCGTTGGGTTTACAAGGTGAAATACAATGCAGACGGTAGTATTGAGAGGTATAAAGCACGACTCGTAGCACAAGGTTATACACAAATTGAAGGCATTGATTTTCATGAGACCTTTGCCCCAGTTGCGAAAATGACGAGTGTTCGGTGTTTATTAGCTGTTGCCGTCGCGAAACGTTGGTCAATTGCTCAGTTAGACGTGAACAACGCTGTTCTCCACAGTGATTTAAAAGAGGAAGTGTTTATGAAAATGCCTCCTGGCTTTGACAAAGGAGGAACTAACAAAGTGTGCAAACTCAACAAATCATTGTACGGTCTCAAGCAAGCATCAAGAAATTGGTTTGAAAAGCTCTCAAATTCCTTGACGAGGTATGGTTTTGTGCAATCTATGGCTGATTATTCATTATTTACTTACAATAAAAATGGTGTCTTCCTTGGAATACTTGTTTATGTGGATGATATGATAGTCGTGAGTAATAATGACGAAGCTGGCACACGACTTAAGAAGTTTTTGGACAGAAGTTTTGGCATTAAGGACCTGGGCCGACTTAAATATTTCTTGGGAATCGAAGTGGCCATTGGTTCGAAGGGTTTATTTCTTAGTCAACGTAAATATGCGATCGATATAATAAAAGAAGCCGGATTGGAGGGTGCGAAGCCAGTTGACACTCCTATCCAACCGAATCATGACTTGTCTCTAGCCAAGGGACGTCTCCTTAATGATTCTTTGAAGTATATAGGAGACTTGTTGGAAAGCTTATTTACTTAACTATTACGAGACCAGACTTGGTGTATGTAGTCCACATACTTTCGCAATTTGTACATGCACCACGAAAAGATCATTTGAATGCTGTGATGAGGGCTCTACGTTACATAAAGGGAGCTCCTGATAAGGGCATTATCATTAGTTTAGAATGTGATTTGCATGTTCGTGGATTCTCGGATGCGGACTACGCCAAATGTCCATTGTCACGGAAATCGATCACAAGATATTATGTTGCCTTGGGTGGTTCACCAATTTCGTGGAAGGCCAAGAAACAGACACAGTTGCGAAGTCGTCGGCGGAGGCCGAGTATCGAGCTTTAGCAGCCCTCACAAGTGAAGTCCTTTGGGTGAAATCTTTCCTTAAATCGTTGGGTATTGATCACACCCGACCGATGAGTCTTTATTGTGACAATCAAGCAGCTATACACATAGCCAAGAATCCGGTCTTTCATGACCGAACAGAGCACATCGAAATCGATTGCCATTTCATTCGACATCACATTTTGCAAGGCACCATTGTTACGTCTCATGTGTGAAGCAAGGAACAAATTGCCGACCTTTTCACTGAAGCCTTAGCCGGGGACGCGTTCCGATATCTACAGTCCAAGTTAGGAGTTGTTTTGCCAAACCACTCCAACTTGAGGGGGAGTATTGAGACGATATGATTCTTGAGATATCGGTTACCATATTTGTGGATTGTATATTGTATTTAGGGCTATTGTAATCGTGTGAATATTTTGTTTCCTGTTCAATAATTATTAGTTGCCTATTATTAGGAGTCAATGGTTGTATATAATGAACCCAAGGTTGTACGTATGAATCATTGAATAAGACTTATAACATTAATCCTCTTATTCTTTACTAGCTTAACCAACTCTAACCACCTTCTCCTTCTATTCATACAGCATTTCCAGCAGCTTTCAGCATGCAGTTACTTGATAAATCAGTCGTTTTTACGTCTCAAAATGTATTGTTAATAAAATACAATTATGTATTGCGTAGGTGGGAAAGAGGTGGAAAAAGATGATGACATGTTTAAACTGGTGGCTCCTCAAAATGCCGTCGGAAACTGTATAATTGATGTATATATGCAGCTTCATTTACGACATTCATTTATTTGGTCGACGATGCTCCAAACTTAAAGCATGATGCAAGCCTTGCATTCATGTGTTCAGGACCTGAGAGACATGACTCGCGCTGCTAGCAGCCGCCCGGTTATCCTCATAAATCCTCGTCTCAAGGTTGGATTATATATTTACTACCAAAAGCCATAAACGAGAAAACTTGACCGGTTTTTATTAAGGGTTTTCCTAAAATGCAGGACGTACCAGGGTCAAGTGGCATAATGCAAAAATATCACACAACGTAAATGAGATGTTTTACCCGAGTCCTGCAGTTTCTAATCGTCGACCATGGGCGTTTTTAGGGTGGGTGCCATGGGTGCCATGGCACCCACACTTTTTTCGGGGAAAAATTAATAAGTCCGTTTAAAAAAAAAATAATATACATTGAAGAAGATTTGAACCCCTAACTAACAAATCACAAATCAACTCTACTACCACTAAACCACTTGTTTGTTAGTGATTATAAATTAGCATTTATTATAATATATTCATATTTTTTTTCTTTCAAATTCACTTAACTTTTACAATTTTTATTAAGACATTTATTTTATCTAGTTTAATTTAGCAACTCCTTTACTTTTCTATTATTTATTTATTTTTATTTCTTTTTTCTAGGCTTAGACTTTATTCGAAACCAAGATAAACACGGTCTTATAACTTAAAAGAAACTTAATTTCGAAAAACGTCTTTCGCAATGACATTGTTTTTTGTTTCTTTAATTTTTTAAATTTAATTTTATTATTTTACTTCGATTAATATCGCCATCTCAAGTAGTCTTTTTTAATTCATTGAAAACGCCACCAAGGGCAAATGGCGTTTTGTTCAACAACTCATTTCTTTTAATTAATTTAATCCGGTAAAACGCCTCGCACGATAGTGTTTTATGGCTTAAAAAAATCTGAGTCTACATGCATCGCACCCCATAAGGGTAAATTGTTTTTTTTCCAACCCAAAACTCTAATATTTTTTTTTTTTTTTTTTAAAAACACTATTTTACCAAATCGTTCAAAAAAAAGACGTTAGAACTTGTTTTGATCCGAATTTTAACTTTAATCCGACTCATATTATACCACCGATATTTTTTCTCGACCCATATAACTTGACGAATCCCTTTGTCAAATTTAATTGGCACCCACAGTCCGAAAATTCTGAAATCGCCCCTGTCGTCGACCCTTATTTTTCTGCAAAGACAATGGGACGTGACAAGAGACTGGAGTACGCTGCGTCCTTTGAAAACTGCTACCAGTTTCGGCTGCTTTATTATGCGGGAACTCAGTACCCAATCATGGGTGCTCTTCGGTAATTTACTACAGTACAAACTTTGTATTAAATTGGTCTCACTTTGGGTGCGTGTTATAACGGTAATATTGGGACACAGGATGGCGTATCCTTATCCATATGAAGTGTACAAGAGGGTAGATGAAGGCGGTGGCAAAGAGAGCTACGCCTTGCTGTCCACATTTGAGAAGCAGCCAACTCCTGACAACATCAACGATGCATTCCTCGAGAAGCCAAGGTATGTTTTGATCGGAACTGTTAGAGTATAAAGCTAATCGGTTTTATACTCTAACAGGAACTTGTTAGACTGATAACATCGGTTAATATTAGTTAAAGGAACTCTGATACATTATATCGATTAATTGTAGGGAAGTGAAAAGTTCGAGTGGTATCTGGTAAGGACAAATGACTAAGTTTTTTTTTATTTATTTGGTAAGACGCACGAGTTGGATCACGGCACAACATCTTTTTTTTTGCAGGGGCTTCTTGAGCGGCTTACTCGACTGAGGTGCATGGACCGGAAAACAGAAGTGAATGGAAAACCCCTTGACAGTTTGCAAGTCCTCAGATTCTTTTTAACCCCTGCACATAGTGGCACCCCGTCAACCGCTGAATTTAAAGGCTCTGAGGCCTTAAGATCGAATAGCACGGAGTATCAAGCGAATAGCCGAATATAATGCAACCTTGTTTGTGTAACAAATGCACCTTTAAGATCGAATAGCAGAAGGTTTGAAAGGCACTATAATTTATCAATAACGAGTGTGGTCTTAGAAGAGTGTGTGCATCATCCTAAGAGTCTACCCCTATAACACTTTAAAATGGAGTAATACTTTTATCATAATGTTTTAATTATTAATACTATTTTCTTGTGATCAATAAAATTGTTGACTTAAATATCACGACACCACCGTTGCACTTGTCCGTTCAGACGTTGATGCTGATGCCACCGCGGGTCGGCTGCCCTCGTCACCACTGCCTGCCGCCCATTCTTCCCCACACCACCAACCCAACAACCTATTCCAACCGTAATCTTAATTTTAATTAAATCTATTAAAAAGTACTAAAAATTGACAAGTTAAAAGGAAAATAGAAATTTAAATAAATTATTAGTACTTGTTATTACTTGGTTGAATTGATTGCCAAAATTCTATACTTCACTGAATTTAGGAGTGTTCACTGGTCTAAACTGGGATACAATTATTCAATTTTGAATTGGCAATCGATTCATGAGTCAATTTGAAATATTGAGAAATTGATTAAGAATAGTGGAAAGAAAGAAAAGTGAAACTTGTACACGGTGAGAATAAGAAAAAAGTAATTGGGGAAACCTAAAGCCATTTGCTTTACGCAGTCGGCTAATTACTTCGCGCAGTCGATTTTTCTTTTCACTAATTACACTTAAAGATTTTAATGAATAATTATTTATTTAGGTTATTAATATATAATATTAAGTTTCGAATTATTATTTTGAAATTTTTAAAACTTTTACGAAAAATCGTGTAATTTTAAACACGGTATTAGTAAAATAATAAAATTACAATTTAACCTCGACGTTATTTTTATACTTTTATATATATTTGTTTTTTTTTTTTTATAGTTTATTTGATATTTGAAAAAAAAAAAAAAAAAAAAAAAAAAAAGGAAAAAGGAACATCACATGGGGGCACCTTGTGATGTCTCGGCAGATCACAAAGGGATCCCTTGTGATGTCTTGGGAGATCACATGGGAACTCCATGTGATATACCTAAAGAATAAAGATGGCGTGGAGATGCCTTGTGAAGTGCACGGCTTTCGCGAGGGAACCCCTTGTGATCTCCACGGTTTTGGCGTGGAGATCCTTGGGGAAGTCCACTTTTCGTATTTTTTTTTTGTTTTTTTTTTAAATTACACGATTTTTCGTAAAAATTTAAAAATTTTCAAAATAATAATTCGAAACTTAATAATTGATATTAATAACCTAAATAAATAATTATTTATTAAAATTCTAAGTGTAATTAGTGAAAAGAAAAGCCGACTTCGCAAAGTAATTAGCCGACTAGGTAAAGCAAATCCTCAATTACAGTTTTTTAATTTTTTTTTTTTTTTTAATTTCTCGAACATGTATCACATTTTTCACTAAATTTTGGAGTTATATCAAAGCAGAGTTTTGCGGTCCCGACGATAGGTTACGTTATTACGTAGCTAGTTCTGTTGACTAAAAAGTCAATGAGAAAGTCTCCACAAAGCTGGCATAAATTTATTATAGTACGGAGTAACATACTAACATGTCAATTTGTTTGACAAATTGTACTCCCTCCATCCCACTTTACTTGTCCCCTTTTATTAAAATGTTAGATTTAAGAAACTTAGAAAAAAGCCACAATCAACCCTTAATTTTCATAACATTTACATATAATTTCAAATTTACCCTTATACACTAATACATGAGACTTCAAATGTTTCAAATAAAAACACAAGTGACGTGATTTCTTGGACTTGAGTTAATACAAGGGTAATTTAGTCATTTTTCCAAAAGGGACAATTAAATTGGAATTTTTTTAAAACCAAAAGGGGACAAGTAAAGTGGAATAAAGGGAGTATATATTAATCTTCCAAAAAATAATCATGATCTTGTTACCAATTTAACATCATGACACTTATTTCAGCATTTTTCAATCCCTCAATGCATCTAAATGCTGCAATTTATTACACTTTTGTGTCGATTTCTTTGTTTTGTTTCGAGTTCAGTTCAGCTCAACTAAGTTCTATAACCAATACGAAATTCCTAAGGGACTCGGAAACTCTAGTCTCCAGCAATGCCAATTTCAAACTCGGCTTCTTCAGTCCAACCAACTCGAAAAATCGATATCTAGGCATTTGGTACAGCGAAAAGGATATTAACGGAACTTTGGAGGTTTTATGGGTAGCCAACAGAGATAATCCACTTAAGGACTCGTCTGGTGTGCTCAAAATTTCAGAAGACATGAATCTTAAACTGTTTGATTCGAATAATACGATTTACTGGTCATCGAATATGTCATATGAAGTTCCTATGTCGTTAGCTCGACTCCTTGACACAGGTAAATCATCAGACGGAAATCTAGCAATTCGTTATTTTATTTTGTCGACCACGTAGCCGCAACTGTAGGCTCAATATCATACACTTATGTAAAATAACGTCACTGTATTTTATACGACAAATAATAATTTCTGGCTTCGCCTGTGCAGGTAACCTAGTTTTGTTCCCAAGCGGGAGCGATACAAGTATATGGCAGAGTTTCGATCATCCCACGGACTCAGTTTTACCTGGGGGAAAGCTCAACCTTCAAAAGAGCATTTATGATAATCAGCTTCAATCATGGACGAGCAGTTTCAATCCATTGAGGGGGCGTTTTCGATTAGTTTGTCTTCCTCGAAGTCTACCTGAATTTTCGATAGTTGATGGTAATACAAATGAAATATACTGGCGCACAGGGCCGTGGAATGGATATCTATTTCTTGGAGTGCCTAACTTTCAGTCAGAGGTGTCCTTCGGATTTAACATTGATAACCACAACGACTCTGTTGACTTGTTGTACAAAGAAGAGGAGCAACCGATTTTAGGAAGGTACTTTATGAACTACGACGGGCGTCTGCTGCAGAAGTTCTGGAATGGCAGTGACTGGGAAGTTGTATGGCAGTCGTTAGGGTCAGAGTGTGATGTTTACGGGAAATGTGGCAAATTCGCGATTTGTGATCCGAGTAAAGCTCCGATTTGTGAGTGCCTGAAAGGGTTTGAGCCTGATAATGACGATGAATGGAGACGAGGAAATTGGAGTAATGGGTGTGTACGAAAAACATCATTAAAGTGTAACAATACAGGAGCAAAACCAGACAGGTTTTTTCAGCTGCGTCAGATGAAAGTACCAGATGATTTTCGATGGATTTCAGCAGATCCAGGTGATTGCGAGGGCCTGTGCTTGGACAGCTGCGCCTGTACAGCGTATACAAGTTATATCGGTATTGGGTGCATGTTATGGAACATTAGTCTGCTAGACATACAACAGTTTTCTACTGACGGTGCTGATCTTTTCGTTCGTTTGGCAGATTCAGAACTACCAGGTGAACGCCGGGTTCTTGTATAGATTTGTTTGGTGTGAGTCTACAAGATGTGATATTTTTTGGGTCTAAATCCGATCTCGGAAAGGATTTAATTTGAGTCGGGTTTGTTTGAACGCAGTAAATTGCTCACGACCACGACAATTTTTGTGCAGATGAAAGTGGCAAATGGAAAATCAAAACTGCACTAATTGTGACCCTTAGTGTTGGTATCTTGATCGTCATTTGGTGCAATTGGTGGTGGATTGGTCGCAGATATGGTAACATTCTGTATTGCCGATTTACTATGTGGACGGTCTACGACACTTTTATTTACAGCGAAATAATCGACAGTTCATTATTGTGTAACAGGAAGGATGGTTAGGACAACGCCTAAGGGAGCACAGAGCCGCGATATTTTTGGTGCGCCAGGGCAAATCGGTGAATTCCATGACTTACCGTTATTCGAGTTCACAAAACTCGTAAATGCTACAGACGAGTTTTCATTAGCAAACAAGCTTGGCCAAGGCGGTTTTGGACCCGTGTACAAGGTATTTCGTTTTAATTATTGTATTTTTCTGCGATAAGCATTCCTTGATCAGTACTTGTACATTCTGTTCAGGTTGTTGGTCTGATGAAAAATGTGTGAAATTCGTAGGGAAGACGGGCAACATATTGCAGTGAAAAGGCTTTCACGAGCATCAGGACAAGGATTACGAGAGTTTATGAATGAAGTCGTCGTGATTTCAAAACTTCAGCACAAAAACTTGGTGAAGCTGTTGGGATGCTGTGTTGAAGGAGACGAGAAACTGTTGGTTTATGAACTCATGCCGAATAAAAGTTTGGATGCAATTATTTTCGGTAAGTAACTTATTTGATTCAAAAACACGGCATTTTTTAAGTGCTAATGTGCTATTGATGTGATTTATTGTTTTTGCAGATCCGGTGCACCGTAATGTGCTAGATTGGCAAAAACGATATGAAATTATCCAAGGAATTTGTCGAGGCCTTCTTTATCTTCATCGAGATTCTAGATTGCGAATTATTCATCGAGATTTGAAGCCAAGCAATATCTTGTTAGACGAGGACTTCAATCCAAAGATATCGGACTTTGGGATGGCTAGGATATTCGGCAGCAAACAAGATCAAGACAACACGCTAAGAGTCGTCGGAACCTAGTAACTATCTCAACCTACCCTACTTCGAGTACTTGTTTGACTGTTTGAGGTTAATCGTAGTATCGTACATAAATAGACGTATTTGCCACACTCGATCATGTCGTTGTATCCATATGTGTCTGAGTCGAGTATGAATAAGGTGAATCTTATGAATCTTTTCTCGGTTGTGCAGTGGGTACATGTCACCGGAATATGCAATGGAAGGCCAGTTCTCGGAAAAATCAGATGTATTTAGTCTCGGAGTTCTACTGTTACAAATTGTGAGCGGCAAAAGGAACAACGACTTTCACAACCATGCGTCTCTGAATCTTCTAGCTTACGTAAGCTACATTCAATCATTCATTCATCTCTTTCACCAACACGCATTTAAAGTTTAAAACCGCTCTCGTTATTCCAGGCTTGGAAGCTGTGGAACGACAACGACATGATTTCATTAATCGATGCCACGAGCTTTGACCCGTGCTACGAAAGGCCGATATTGAAATGCATTCAAGTAGGCCTGTTATGCGTCCAAGATTCTCCGGTCGATAGGCCTAATGTATCGGAAGTGATATCCATGCTCGACGTTGACGATGCCAAAACTCTTCCAATTCCGAAACAACCCGGTTTTACGCAAAACCGAGAAGTTTGTTGTAAGAAGGGAACTACCCAAAATGGACAAGAATGTTGTTCATTGAATTGTGTTTCTTTGAGTACTCTAGGAGGGAGGTAGTAGCACGTCAAAACCCAACTCAACTGGAAGCCCAAGATCGATTTTATATTCTAACACAGAACACAATCAATACGTCGTAGCACTAATTTTTCATTTGTGATGTTTTCAATATACAGTGTACAGTTTACTAGTCCATGAATCTTTTGACGTATGTAAGCCGCATTTAGGGTGTGTTTGGATAGCAAAATAGGAGGGAAAGGGAAGGGAGGGGAAATGAGGGAAGGGGAAGGAAGGAGAAGGAAGGGGAGGGGAGGGGAAATGGTGGTGTTTGGATACCATTTTCCCTCCAAATCTTGCCTATTTTGGAGGGACTCCAATTAGGCTTTGAGGAGGGAAAATGGATCCCTCCAAATCCCTCCCCCTTCATTTCCTTCCCTCCATTTTTTGTATCCAAACAAAGGAAAATCAATCCCTCCATTTCCCTCCCCTTCCTTTCCCTCCATTTCCCTCAATCCAAACACACCCTTAGTCAAATATTTTATCGTCAGTGTTGTATAATCGTAAATTTTAATTTAGGATGAGACTATTTCAGGCTTGGACTATGGAACAACGAAAACATGCTCTCGATGATTGATCCCGTGATTTTTAAACCGTCCGTCGAAGCACAAATTTTGAAGTGCTTTTAAGCAGGCTTATAGCGACTCCATGAATGCCAGAATCTCAGGTCGATAGACCGAGGGTTTCTACATTGAGTTCGTTGCTCAACATTTATGCCAAAAACCTTTTATTTCCGAAGCAACCTGGTTTTGAGCGAAGTGACTCCAGTTGTTGGGACGAGACTCCTCAACATGGCCAAGAATGATGCTCACAAAATCGGGTTTCCTTAACAGTTTTAAACAGGCAGTAGCGTGGGCGTTCTATAAAATCTTTGCACATGCGTTTCAAAATTTGTACAAATGCACCAACTCTGAGGCATACACTTGTATTATCACCACAAAGACGAATTTATATAAGGTTTGTAACTACGTATTTATAAGCTTTGATACTTTTTTTTTTACACTCCATAAGGTTCAAAGCCACCGCAAGCTCTGATTTTCGAGCTGGTAATCTGAATAATCTAACAGACGATATTCAATCATTACAGCATTGATACTTGTTTTCTGTGTAATTATAGTTCACACCCGAATTTTGCTAACTAAAGGCCTTAAGTTTTAAGCGGGGCTTTGAAGCTGCTGATACTGAGCCATGTCCCGGAACTTAACGACAAATTATAGTTGTGTTGGAAAGCCCATTCATGGAAACTTTTTGGTTGTTCAGTGAACCAGTGTTTTCTGCAGCACACAACAACCGAGTGAAACCAGGGGGCTTTGGCTGTCGAAAAGCTGCAGTACTTGCAGCACTAAGCATTGAGATGACAGAAGATATGTCAGGTCTATCTTCGGCATATTCTTGGACGCAGAGAAGTCCTATTTGTATGCTTTTCAATATCTCTGCTTCGGAGCTTTGTTCTGCAATCACAGGATCGATAAAAGGACAAATTGTCCTCCCTCCATAGTTTCCATACCTAGGTTCACCACCAAAACAGTCCAAGTTAAACGACAACCTTGGTTCAAACATGAAAGAAAAATAGTCGACATGCAGACGACACGAAGTCCCAAGATACCCTGTGCTTATACGGTGGGATTTTGCATGTGATGGGAGTGTTAAAACCTGGAATTGTTTGCTTTAGAAACCAAAGGGCGTGACTCGTTCTTGCCATCAGTGACATTTATCAAAATCGATTATTTATAAGCCGAGTAGTGTTAGTAAAAATATTTTGGGGACCTTGTAACAAGAACAAGAATGTCAGTGTCTACCACTTTCGTAAGTCCATGACCATATGTAAAGTTTATCTGCTCACACCTAAGTAGTGGCCGCAGGTTCAAACAGTACGACTGTAAACGAGATACTTATTAACGGGGCAAAATAACAAAGGCCATATTTGATACAGGGCTTACATATCCCAGAAGGCTTAAGGACTCCTCGTCATACCATTGCGTCTTTTTACCAGTTATTATCTCCAACAACAAAACTCCGAAGCTAAAAACATCCGACTTCTCAGAGAAGCGGCCTTCGATTGCATACTCTGGGGGCATGTAGCCGCTGTATCAATTAATATCAGAATATTAATGTATAAACAGTGAAGAAATACAAGATGACGACTAAGCGTGTATTTAAAAACACGGGGTCTTGATTATATAGATACGAAGAAATGTTTTTAAAGCAAAAAAATTGATTGCAACTGTGAAATATTTGGAGTTTTAAGTGAAACATTGCTCTGCTTTTTCTACACGCACGAAAGTGTAGCATAGCACCAACATTGAGAAATATACAAGAACGAAAGAAAAAGACTCACTAAGTTCTTACCACCCTTGTCGTATCAGCTTGACTTTGGTTACCTCCAAAAATTCGAGCCATGCCGAAATCTGATATTTTCGGGTTGAGGTTCTCATCGAGCAAAATATTAGCGGCCTTGAGATCTCTATGAATGATTTTCAGGCGATCTCTATGAATGATTTTCAGGCGAGAGTCTCGATGAAGGTACAGAAGGCCTCGACTAATCCCTTCGATGATATTGTAACGTTTATTCCAATCAAGGATTCCTTTCTTCTGAGGATCTGATGAACCAGTAAGTACATTAGTGAGCTCCCCATTAGTTCATAGTTTCATACGACATACGTCCTATTAGTTCATAGTTCATTGTGATTACTCAAAAGAAAAACAAAAGATGGATTGTGTGATACAAACCGAAAAGAAATGCATCCAAACTTCTGTTTGGCAAGTACTCATAAATCAGCATTCTTTCTTGGCGTTCCACGCAGCATCCCAGAAGTTTGACGAGATTCCTGTGCTGAAGTTTAGAGATAACCAGCACCTCATTCATGAACTCCTTCACCCCTTGTGTAGAGGTTCTCGATAGTCGTTTTATAGCTAACTCCTCTCCAGTTTCTAGTGTGCCCTGTAATTGAGTAAATGTTAATGATTATCATAGAGAACATCCCATGTTTCTGTATTCATTGAAATTAAGCACACACTATTCATTAGCCCTATCAAAATACTATACTTCTTGTGAAATCGGGTTGCGTACATCTTAATCATAATCGCCATATATGAATACCTCATGCAATTGGATAGTATTGTTAGATAATGATGAAAAATAATTACTCCGTGTATGTTTTTGTTTCAAATAATCACAATTTCATACCTTGTACACGGGACCGAAGCCTCCTTGTCCAAGCTTATTGCTTTCTTGGAAGTTATCTGTAGCAGCTGCAAGTTTTCCAAATTTGAAGAACGGTAGCTCTTCAAATTTATCAAGGCTTAAATTGCCCTCTAAGATTTCCCTCAATGTTTTGCTCCTTTCTGTTAATCATTCATAATATGGATGGAGTAAGTAAATGTTAAAGTCTTGTGCAGATTAGTGTTCAACATTCTACAACAGCAGTGTCGAAAATTATAACCAAGTCAAGGTAACTTCTTTAGACCGACTTTGATCCAGGTGTAAAACAAATCGACGCTTTGCTCAGACCTAATTTTTGTGCATGAAAGCTTTACAGGAATTTTTATCGTGGTTGTGTATTGACCTTACCCCTTCGTTGAGCTCTTCTTTTCTGGATAACAAGTACGAAAACAGCTATAATGGTCACAGTTGCAGCTCCTACTGCTCCAGTAATTATTCTGATAACTTTCACCTTCGTACCATTCCCTATATTCAGAAAATGTTAAACAGTCCCATTAGCCAGAACTAATCACCGTATTCAGCATAAAGCATGAGCAATATAACTGGCACAGTCGACTAGACACAAACTCTAATCAGACTCGACCTCATGCTGATTGATTTTAAACTACCTTAGAAGTGAAATGAATCAGAATGAACACTAAAATTCATACAGATGAAACCAATGACGATAACATTAGAGGCCTTGACAGTATCAACTATTAACCATCCCCTGAAACATTAACACGGAAATATCCCATCCAGGGATTGTTTTGCGTGATCTGAAGCACAGCAAGGAGTACAGAAGTTCAAATTTTGAAATTGTTGTTTACCTAGTTCAGATTCTGACAAACGAAGGTAAAGATCGGCACCACCACTAGACAACTTGACCGTGTCAATCAAGCTTCTACTCCACAACATGCAGCCAATACCTGCAGCAATCAGTTGGTTTAAGCAAGCGGAAAAGTCGGTAAGTGGAGGGCTAACACTCATGACGTGGGTTTAATACATGACAATATAATAGTCGCCTTGTGAGTCCCTTAAACATACCGGTTACCACCCCCCCAAAAAAAAAAATGCAAAAAAAACATGCAGCTTATACCTGAGTAATATGAATAAGCCACACAAGAACAATTACTCGAACATGCTCCCCCACACTGATCTCCATCATATCCTAATGCCAACTCAGCATGATCCGGCACTTTCACCTTCTCCAGCTTAATGAATCCGTCGCTTCGGCATTCCAGAGGCGTCCTTCTGACGCAACCTCTGCTCCAATTTCCGTTATTCCATTCCGCTTTGTCTTTGGACACGAACCCCTTTAAACATTGGCACATTGGTCCCTTTCGTGAGAGACAAGTTCCATAACCAAACTCTCCACATTTGCCATAAATAAAACACTCACCTTCTGGAGACTTCCACAGTACCTCCCAACTTCGCTTATTATTATCCCACAATTTCTGAACTGAATTTCCTTGAGAGTTTACAGCATAGTAAGACAGCAAAGTCTCGTTCGGGTAAGAATAAACCATCGAAACACTGTCTTCGCCGTCATAGCTGAGACGCCATCCAGTGTTAGTGAAATCATCATTATATTGTATACCGATGAAGACATTACCGCTCCATGGACCAGTTCTCCAGTGACGTTTATCACCATCCCAAGTAACTAGCTGCGCAGGTGGCAAAAAATGGGTACCAACTGAAAACCTTCCATTTGATGGATCCGAAGGACTTGCCCAAGATCTCAAAACGGGTTTTATAACACCAGATACCTTCATTGCTGTAACTTTCATATTAGGCAAGACAATATCAGTAGGATAATCAAAACTCTGCCATATTGTGGCTCCGCGCTTACTGAGTAAAACCAGGTTTCCTGAATCAAGGAGTTGCGCCCTCACAGCACGTTCTGACAGCAAATCTGATGACCAAATGACAGTCTTCTGTCCATTCAAGATCATCAGTTTATTCCCAGTCTCTGATAGTCGTAACTGGCCATGAGTATCATTAAGTGGAACATCCCTATTGGCCACCCAAACAATGGTCATTGGAGGAGACGCCTTGTCGTACCAGATGCCAACATAGCGACGAGAAGAGTTGGCAGGGCTGAAAAATCCAAGGCGGATGACATTGCTTTCAGAGACTATAGTTTGAGGATCTTTGAGGGAGTCAGAGCTTGTTAGAGTGTCTGAAGTAGCGGCAAAAACGGCACTACAACAGCAAAGGAAGCAGAAAATCAGTCCAAAAAGATGCATTCTTTTGTATTTGCTTAAAGTTTGGTGAGAAGTTGCATAGCTGTATGTAAGAGGCTGAACTTTAATTCTACTTATAAGTACTTATTAGGCCCGACAAACAAGATGAAAACCAACAGTGACGCTCAGGGGAGCAACTTGTCACCATTTAATGCCTTATTGTTACTAGATTTTCGACCCTACGAGATAGGTACACTACCTTACACTAACAGGACACTTAGCATATGACTTGATTACAACAACAGTATAGCACTTTTCACATGTTTCTGAAATACAAGGAAAGTACTTTTGGATTATCCGTAAGAAAATCGGATCTGAAATCGTATTGAATAGCTAATGCTTTACAATAAAAGAAGTCATCGACTTTCAAACCATATCGAGTTATTTGGTAAGAGTGTCCAAACACTCCAAAGTATGCCATAAAATCGGCGACTACAAAATAAAAATATGGTTGACAGTTTCACTGTGGTATCCTGATGAACAGGGCCTCCACCATGTGTTGATGTGGCCATCTATTATTATTGCAGGTAGCTACAAGACCAACATTAAATTTTCAACATAACTGCTTAGACCATTCGTTTAAAAGAGACATTAAATTCTCAACTTAAGTGGTAAGACTACTATGACCAATTCTTGTTTGACCTGTGCGGCTGTGCTTTCTTTTATAAGGAGTATAAACAAAGAAACTATCAAAATAGAGAAAAACAAAGGTTTAACACAATTAAATTAAACTAAATTATCTACGGCAAAAATTAGGACATTAACGGCTTCAAATCAGCATCTTTTTATTTCTCTTTTGTTTCGTGATTACTACTGTTATAGCTTGCGGAAAACCAATTCTAACATGCTTAACAAGAAAAAAATTTCTCATGGGATTGTCTAAAACCTGCAGATAGAGTTAACCATCACCTACTAAACACATATTTACTACTAATATAGTCCCAAATTGTACTACAAACACAGATGTTAGTGAGGAAGGTACTATAATAATTTTCTAGTAAATGGGCAAAAATAGTTACCCCTTCTCTATCTAGGGTACTCCAACGTCGACTCATTTAAGTTACTCTTAAATTAACTACTACGTCGTATTGCCGTAATAATTGTCGTTCTTAGTCCAAAACGAGCTCTACATAGTTAAGTTGTTGGCTCTTGAAAATTTCGCCTCAATGACACTTATTCGATGACTAAGTTTCTGGGCAAATCAAAGTTGATAAAATAACCACATGGTTGAAAATAATAAATCCAAGGCTACCTTTCTAATGTCTCATTTAGAAGCATAAAAATTGATCTTGATGGATCCTTTTACAGGTTTATTGCAATAATCATCAGCCTTACCAATACTATATTCTGTGCTACTAGTTTGTTCGCCATTACTTCGTACTTGACAGAAGTACGAAACATAAACAAAAAAAGGCCAGCATTTCTATAGATTTATCCAATTTGTTATAGTCTATTTATTTTATTATCTATCCGATTAGAAATACACTTATACGCATGTCCGATCCACAACGCCGGTTCATATGCTGATATCCAAAGTAGGGTGTGATACCAGTATCAAGGCATATATCCAATCCATATTCGATCCAAAACGCCAGTTCATATCTATCGTAAGACTCTATAAAAATATCATGAACAATAGCATTGAATGATAATCCAACTCCACAACATAAATGGAGCTCCATTTTAATTTGAGAGGGATGAATGAAAAAGATGGCAAAAGAACCGAAATCAATATCCCAACTCCATAACATTTTGTAGTTGTTTTTCAAAACTCTCACATTTTATCAATTCTTTTAGAGGATGAACGGCGAGTTGTGTTTTTAAAGGAACGATCTTAGTTTGTATGCTGATTGGAAACGAATAAATGATGGCAAAGATGTTGAATTGCTCATGACTTCAAAGAATAAAAATGGGTGAGAGGGCAGAGGGCCTGCAGAGTTGAGTGAGGGTAGTGAGGTCATAGTAAAAAAAAGGGCCACTATGATATGATAAAGGTTTGTAGAGGCAAAGCGAACGTTTAAAGGAGCTTATTCTAACCGATTCAATTCATTCTTGACGCTATTAATTTCATCTAACAACCCATTCATCACATTTTTATGCCTTTTACTCATGTTTTCATCAACACATACACTTGAAAAAGTTTCTCTAAGACTATGTTTATTGGTAGGTTTGGTTAACCTACCTTCAACTAGGTTTAGAATTAAAATATTAATTTTTATTTTCTAAACCTACCTCAAACCTACTTCATAAAATTGTATGAATATCATTGTTGCATCGCTTTCTTAGGTTTTATGAGACTGATGATAACTTGGTAAATATTGACATTATGTAAGAATATTATGTGAGGAACGAGTAAAATAGATTTAGGGTATGTTTGTTAAGAGGTCTAAAATAAAGGGAAAGAGAATTAAAGTCAATAATTCCCTTTATTAGTCGTTGTTTGTGACAAACAAAGGAAACTAAATTATCTTCCTTACCTTCAAACTCCTCTAATTTTTATCTCCAACAGTCCAACTCACTTTCTCACCCACCATCACCACCACAAACCTAAGTGATTATGACCACCATCATAACAACTATCACATTACCACCCCGCTGCCTCCCGGTGGTGGGTCGGGTCGAAAATGGGCCCATATTTGACTTTTGGTATTTCTTTTAATAAAACAACCAAACAACGAACTAAATTTTGGGCAATCTCATTCTTTTCCTACTCTTTCATTTTCTTGATTTCATTCTTTTTCTCTTATATAAACCAAACGCCCCCTTAAAGAGAATATTGATATTGAAATTGATAGAGAAAAAGGGATCATATATTCATGGAGATTATGGGATCATAAACCAAACGCCCCCTTACATATAGGAAAATGATTTGAAGATTATGGAGGAAAAATTAACAGACACATTTGTAGGCAAGCAAAAAAAAAAAAAAAAAAAAAAAAAAAAATATAAACCTAAAACATATAAATTCCTGTCAACAATTGAAGTTTTAACGATTTTTAACAAAAGTTTCATTCTAGTACTCCATCCGTTTCACATTGTTCTTCCCATTTCAATTTGGATCAAAAATTAAGAAAAGTAGATTGTGTGGGTGAGATTAAAGTAGAAAAATAATAAAGTAAATTGTGTGGATGAGATTAGTTAAAAATTAACAATAATAGAAATGGGAAGAAGATGATGGAATTTCTTTTTGGGGAAAGTGGGAAGAAGATAATGAAATGGATGAAGTATTTTTTTTACAAGTCAAGGTTAATGCTAGGTGTCTTTAATTAAAAAAAAAAAAAGAAAAATCCAATTCAATACTCCGTATCAAACAATTCGGAGTAACACCGAGAAACGACCAACATTTTAATCATTTACTTTTAGAGCATAGCAAAGAAAAAACACACGAAGTACTTCATACGTTTAAAACATCCATGGTGGAATTTTCTTTATAATAATTGAAATTAGAATAAGGCCAAACGGCTGACTTTACAACATCATATCTTTGAAAAAAAATTCCTTACGTTTCTTACTTGTTAGTTGTCAGACTTGTCACATACCGAGTACTTCGTTTACTTCTGAGAAGCTTCCATTTTCACAGTTGTCCCACACAATGTATTCAAAAGTCTACAATTAGACGATTTCACGCATGTGATGGCCTAATTATGACCACAACATAATCAGTTTAGTGTTTAATGCATCTATTTTAATATTTAAACTGACCACTTTTAAACTTCAAAAGGTGGCTACATTAAGCATTAAAATAGTCACTTTAAACATTAAAGTCTGTTATACACGTGAAACCGTCTTCTAATAGACTTACTCTACTTTAAGCATTAATTTCTTTATTATTCTCCCCTTGTCTACATTTTCCCATTACTACATTCTCTATCTTTCTATATCCCCAAAGAACTAGTAATGATTTCATAATTTTGAATTATTTAATCAACTACTCGTATCTATCAACTCATGAAAAGTTACTTTGTACCAACCAAACACCTAATATCATTATTTTCGGAATTAAATTAATGATTCAATTTTACAAAAAAAATTATCAAAGATAAAATTAAAAGTTGATAACATAAAAATATCCTAAAGGGAGTAACTACTTATAATTCAATTTGATTACATCGTTTCTTTTTGCGCGTCACGTCGATCTAGCGTTTTCTTTTGTTCATTATCTTTGAATTCGTATTTCAAAAAATTATAAAAATTTGATATTAATAATGTATTCGAAAAGACAATTAAAACAAGATCCCACATGATTATGTTTTATTTTATATGTTAAAAATTATATCGACCATTATCCTCACTCGTGAATAGTGTCAAAAAACCAAACGTATACAATCAAACGGAATGGAGGAAGTATGTTTTTACTAAGTAATTCTGTTTTCAACTTCTAGATAAATTATAATCTCTCCATTTATATCAAATGGCATCCCTCCCATTTTTGACACTATTCACGTAGGTGAATAATATTCGATATAACTTGTAACGTATAAATACAAAATATAGTCATGTGAAATCTTGTTTTATTCGTCTTGATAAATATTGTTATTACAAAACGCGTCTCGACAAATGTAAAAAAAAATGGAGATGCCTTTGAATTTGAATGGAGTGAGTACTCCGTAAATAACACGGAGTATCGTACGGAGTATCGTACGGAGTAGCACATGGAGTAAATCAGTCACGGGATCATTATCAACTCTCTCCGTACATCTTATGTCGGCCTTCCACATTAATAGTGTCATAGTCACGGGATGATTATCAACTCACTCCACAAATCAGTAATTCCAAAGATAAGAGACGATTTTGTTGAATATTTTATTGGGTTATTTAGAGAACTAGTTAATCATAGGACCACCACCAAAGTCAAGTCAACGGGTCCATGAATTATTAGCAATTTAGCAATTTAGCACTACTTCCATGGTCACATGTTGAGGTAGATAGCAGTCAAACTATTAATTAAATAAATAAACACAATTTAATTCAACTTCTAAACTTACCTTTAATACAATTCCCTTTACTCCTAGACTCAACAGCTTCATCCTGTAGATCAAATTATACACAAATATATTCAATCATTAAAATTAAAATATTAATTATTATTTAAGTTTTTAATTATTATTGTTATAATCAATTGAGCAAATAATAATAGTAGTAATAATAATGTTACCTGTATATGTATTTATCATCTGTGTACTCCATTTTTGCACAGAATGTTGTTATGCTGTAGACAGTCTGACATCAGCTCAAATTCTGAAAGACCCAGAAGCATTGTTCTCAAACAACAAAGTTTTTAGGTTTGGATTTTTCAGCCCATCTAACTCGACATACCGCTATGTCGGAATTTGGTATAATCAACCTTCTATAATGGAGGTTATATGGGTGGCTAACAAAAATAGTCCCCTCACTGATTCTTCTGGCATACTAAAGTTGTCTAGTGACGGAAACCTTCAAGTGTCGAATTCAAAAAATATAACCCTCTGGTCGTCGAATGTTACTAATCCCGAAGCTCGATTTTCTGTGGCACAGATACTCGATTCTGGAGACCTTGCTGTGGAAGGATTCAAATCTAATCGAAGTCTAGTGAATGGGACGGCTATATGGCAGAGTTTTCAACATCCAACAGATTCGGTCTTACCAAATATGAGGTTCTTACTCACTAAAAATTCTGATCTACGAAATGTCCTGCAATCTTGGAGCAGTCCATCAGATCCCTCAAAAGGAAGGTACGCGCTTGGGACTAACTCCTTAGGGTTGTTCCAAATAATCATTTGGGACGGAGATAGAATATTTTGGCGAAGTGGTCCTTGGAACGGTAACATTTTCATAGGGACAAGATACCATAACACAGGGTATGGCAATATCTTTGTCAACACAGGAACATTTACCCAAGACGATACAGCAGGGGTACTTTCCTTGGTTTACACAGGGGCAAATGCGTCATTTTATTCGCATTATCAGTTGAACTATCAAGGAACAATAGCACAGAGATGGTGGGATGACGATAAGAAGAAGTGGACGAATACCTGGAATGCCCCCGACGATGAGTGTGATCATTATGGGAAATGTGGGGAATTTGGAAGCTGCAACCCGCGGAGCTCACCAATGTGCAGCTGCTTGAAAGGTTTTGAGCCAAAAGATAAGGAGGAATGGAAACGAGGAAATTGGACGAGTGGCTGTTTAAGAAGGAAACCACGGCAGTGTGGACCTCAAGGAAACGGTGAAGGTTTTCTGAGGTTACAGACGATGAAAGTCCCCGACAATGCTGAGTGGACTGGTGGGCTTAATAGAGAACAGTGCCGAGATAGTTGCGCTGGAAACTGTTCGTGCTTGGCTTATGCATATGATACTCAGATTGCATGTATGACATGGAGTACTAAATTGATCGACATTGCAAACCTTGCCCCTGGTGGAGCTGATCTCTATATTAGACTTGCACACTCAGAGCTCGGTAAGCTGTCATTTCACAAAAATTTACACGCATATACAGAGTTTAGTTTAAGCATAATGATTTGATGCCAATGTTCTGCAGGTAATAATAATAATAGGCTCAAAGCAATTATCATACCGAGCGTGGTGGGAGGACTGATAGTACTTGCTGCTGTCATCTGGATTCTGTGGAAACGGAGAGCACAGCCAAAGAGTAAACAGCTGCCTAAAAGAAACACGAGGTTTGGAAATCAACAAGGAAGGTACAAATCAACACCTGATCCACACGTATTCGGAGATAAAAGTCAGCGTTTGGCGGATGACATGCAAATCATGAAATTTGATGACCTTGTCCAAGCAACTAACAACTTCAATGAGAGTAATTTACTCGGTAGAGGGGGATTTGGCCAAGTATACAAGGTAAACATCTCTCATAAAACCATTTTCAAAGGTTCCAAAAGTGGTAGATACTCTAGAGTTTTAAAAAAATAACCTAAACCCTTTTTCGGCAATTCAGATTTACGTAAATAGATTTGGGTCTTGAGTTTACTCATGCTCTATAGGATGTCTAATAAGCCCGATGGCTTCGTAGTCAGAGTGATTAATGTGGACAAAATAGTTCAAGATTGTGACTGAGGACATATTGGAAGGCGTTTGCAATGATTATAAATCATAATTTATGGGTGTAGACAGTAGATAAAACTCTGTAACTCTAGAGGATTCACACCCGTTTAAAAACATTTATGGTGATCTACATTATATAGAAAGTAACAAGATAAACATATTGAGTTCTTAACAGGGAACATTGGAAGATGGCCAAGTGATAGCAGTAAAAAGACTTTCAAGATTATCAGGGCAAGGAATAGAAGAGTTTATGAATGAGGTTGAAGTGATCTCCAAACTTCAGCATCGCAATCTAGTAAAGTTGTTGGGCTGTTGCGTTGACGGAGATGAAAAGATGCTGATATATGAGCACATGTCAAACAAAAGTTTGGACGCTTATCTATTTGGTCGGTCGCATAACTTTACTCATAAGTCATAACCTTAGTTTCAATTTTCTGACACACATCCTTCTTAGTTACTGAAACTCTGAAAGCTAATAACTTCTATTTCCTATTTATCAGATCCACAAAAGAGGGCAATTTTACATTGGAAGAAACGGTTCAGCATCATAGAGGGTATATGTCGAGGACTGCTATACCTCCATAGAGACTCTAGATTGAAAATCATCCATAGAGATCTCAAACCCAGTAACATTTTGCTGGATGAAAACCTCAACCCAAAAATTTCGGACTTTGGCATGGCCAGAATTTTCGGGGGAAACCAAGACCACTGCAGCACTCAAAGGGTAGCGGGAACATAGTAAGTATCCTACATTTTATCCTTTCACAGGTAACAAATGATGGTTCCTATCAACAAGACATCTAACTTACCTTCTTTCATATCTTTAGTGGGTACATGTCTCCCGAGTATGCAATGGAAGGGCATTTCTCCGAAAAATCGGATGTATTTAGCTTTGGGGTGTTGCTAATGGAGATCATATGTGGAAAAAGGAATAGCAGCTTTTGGTTTCAAGAGGAATCATTAAGTCTGCTAGGATATGTGAGTTATTTTGTAAATCTTCCAACTGTTTCTGATGGACATCAAAATTTAGTAAATGACTCTAATTGATGATTGCAGACATGGAAGCTGTGGAATGAAGACAATATTATTGTACTCATTGATCCATCAATTTGTAGTCCAGATATCCAGGGAGAAATTATAAAATGTATAAAGATCGGACTTTTGTGCGTGCAAGAATTAGCCAAAGACAGGCCAAACATCTCGACAGTCATATCTATGCTGGGTAGTGACATTACCGATCTTCCTAAACCAAAGCCACCAGGGTTCATTCAACGCCAGACAGCTAAGGATCAAGGATCGTCTTTCATGTCTACCGAAAAAACATCTTCCCTGAATGAAGTCACTGTTACAAGTGTCTCCCCCCGATAGTATATTGGTGCAGAAGAATGCATTCAAGTCTTATTATTCTGTTTTACATGTAATGTCAAACAAGCAAGTTTGCACCAATTTAATACTCCGTATAAATTTACACATGATTTCCACAACTTTGCACAATTATGAGCTACTGACAATCATTAGATTGCTCTAACTAAAACTTAATGGAGGAGGAGCTATGCTCCATAGTTTCACCATACTACTCCTTTCATATTGATAAGTGAAGATGACCATGCCAAATCACAGAAGTATGGCATGATGAAATCAAGCACAAAACATGGATAAATGCGTCACGATGTCTTACTATTACTGAAGTATCAAAGACATCCGATGAATCAGTGATCACTAAGAATTTTAGACTGAGGACCTATTCTTATCTTTTTTTTTTTTTCTTTAACTAATCAAACACTTCAAAAACCTTACCATTACTTCAGAAAATTCAAGAATACGGGCTACTAAAAAATACTAAACCTCATAAAACTTCATACTTTTGTGAGTCATATAAGGTAAACCCTAAACCTCAATGAACACTAAACACTAAAACACTAAACCTCAGAATACTAGGAAACCCTAATCCTAATAAGAGCAGATACATTTACATTTTATTTTTTATGGTCATATACTGCAATCCTTATCATCCGCCCTCAAACTCATTGGTAATTTTGTACAAAAAATTCCATGAGTTTGCAAATATAATTATAAAAATAAATAACTAACGAACGATTACTAAAAAATAATTTTCATCTATTCTTCGCCCTCATATCTTAATCTTTACAAGGTTGATACATAAGTTCGTACAGGACTCGCCCAACCATTTTGTTGCGTATAAGACTCGCTAGACATTTTCAATTGTGTAACTCACTAGTCAATTTAATTGCATAACTCACCATACAAATTTTAGGTTGCATAACTCACTAGTCCATTTTCTGTTGTATACTTTTGCTAGTCAATTTCGGTTGTTAATTCGCCAATCAACTTTTTGTAGCATACCTCGCCACTTATTTTTCTACCACCTTGAACAAAATTAAAGATTTATAAATCCAATTAGGGTTTGGGGATTTTTATTTGGTTAACTTAGAACCTGTTCTTTCGGACTTATTTTCATTTCAAGACAAAGACACATTTCAAATTTCTCAAATTTCACATTATTATTATTATTATTATTATTATTATTATTATTATTATTATTATTATTATTATTATTATTATTATTAAATAATATTGTAGTTGTTGTTGTTGTTGTTGTTATTATTATTATTATTATTATTATTATTATTATTGTTGTTGTTATTATTGTTATTGTTATTATTATTATTATTATTGTTGTTGTTATTATTGTTGTTATTATTATTAGTAGTAGTAATAGTAGTAGTACTACTACTACTATCACCACTACTACTATGATAACTAGTACTACTACTAGTAAAACATGTGAAAGTAGTGAAAAAAAAGGTACGTAAGAAAAAAAAACTTGGTAGCATTGAAATAATAATAATTGTTAATACAATTGAAAATCATAATCTTGAAAACAAAGATATCATAAACTCAAAAGATATCATCTATGTTTATTCGTTATCGACTTCCACACCATCTTGATATGTTTCATCATCATGGTCATCATCATGGTCATTATAAATACCAATAGGATTGTAACCTTAGCTTATTAAATATATCAATTGATCTTCTCTTAAAACTTTGTAGGAACTATTGAATTGGTATTTGTCAATATTTTATGGTTAAAGACATATCCTCATGCTATTGTTAGATAAAAATTTGTTGGTTGCAACTTTGTTGGTTTTTTAATGTTCAGTTTTTTGTTCATTTCATTTTGCTTCGATTGATTGATTGATTCGATTGATTCGATTGATTGATTGATTTCATTTGATTCAAATTTAAAGTCGAAAGAAACGAGTTCTTATTGTAATTCTAGGTTTATTTTTTTTTTTTGAGTGTGACTAATATTATTGTGTTTCATTTATTTTTAAACGTGTAATCTCACATAATTTTCCCACCAACAAGGAGGCGGAAATTTGTAGGCACTACACACCAGAGGTAAGGGACAAAGGAAGAGATCGGCGAGACTAATGAAGCAGAAGGATGAAGTTCGAGAGGGTCAATGGCATGGGATGGTAGAAGAGGTTGGAAACACTTTCATAAGACAGTCTCATCCTCATCCAAAAATTAAAATGAGAATCAAAATTACCTTAACCAATAGAGTACAATAACCCAAAAAGAATGTTCACAAATTCCTAGATTATGAATACACTAATTTACATAGATAGGGGAAATTCTTTACTAAAAATGTTGAGCAATTTCCTGAAATGATTAAATGCAATTGTCACCCTGATATAAATCCGAACTTTTTTTCTAAAAAAAGGCGTAATCTCGTAAGAAAATTTGTACACGGCCAACTGAAAATGACATTCTGATTGAAAGTAGGAAGAACCTGAAACTAAGAGGGCGATAATCTCCTGCATTGCCAATGGAATGGCTGAAATCATAGGCATTATGGGGCTTGAGCCAACCATTTGAGTACCTGGAGGAAACATCAGATAAGGTGATTGGCAAACTTAAAACTCAAACAAAATTGATCAATATAAATCGTAGGCAAATACCAGGAAGCTAGCAAGCACACCAGAAGTTCAGAAATCCAAAACAATAAAAACAGAAAAGAACAAAAGCAAACCAAAAAAGACCACAACAACATTTAATCAGGCCCTCCAACTGCAATCCCGAAAACTACCTCTGACAAGATTCCCATCAAAGCAAACTACGATGAGTCAAGCGGTGACAAAAACTCAACAAGTTGGCTTTCCTTGCCCCAAAAGAACCCATTAGTGAAACCCATCTTTAGCACATGATCAATCTTCAAGCCTCAATCCCATCTAAGTCCACCTAATCCTTTTTCCCCATGACGGTTTCCCCTTTATGGAACTTTCCTCAACGAATAATAAACCCAAAACTTCGCTAACTTGTTTTCCTGCCCATTTCAGCTACAACGTCTGGTTCAAATCATCGTCGGAACCATGGGAAAGAAAAATGGTAGACTCCTCAACAGCCATATATCTGCTAGTTAGTAATGTTATCGACCTTTCTAACCTAAAACCGCCAAAAATACAGACATCTTGTGATTTAAGATCAAGAGTCCTGTCCACTGAAAAACCTCTTTCCTTGAAAGACATCACAACTATAGATATATCTTCTAAATGACATATCACTACAAAAGAATGCATTAGAATCATATACTTCGGTTTTAATGTACTGTCGAATAAGCATGTTTATAACACTCTAAATGATTCTTAGACGTCATTATCCTCAAGCAAAACTGACAACCAAATAAGATCACAAACTAAAACCGTTGTACATTCTCCAACTCTTATTATGCCATGGAATCAACCTTACTAGTTACTACTACCATCATTTTGATGAATCATAATGTGTTACTCCGTACAACATAAGTCTAGGAGTTAACTTCTACGAAGTATAAGGCCCCTGTTCTTTTAAACTTGGATTCAGATCATTTCTATTCATTTTAACTCAATATGAAGTACGTTTTGTTCTTCGCTAGAGTTTAGTTCAATTTAGCTCAATCAGTGTAAATGGATCAATGAACACTCCAAAGGAAGGGTTGATGATTTACTACCTAGCGGTTACAATGTCATAGGACAGTCTAATCGAAGCTTCCAAACAAAGCACGAAATGACCTAATCTACAACAAAAATCGCATAAACCAAATCATTTCAAATTCTCGAATTATGCACTTATGCACACAATTAGTCGCATAAACTGGGGAAAATCGCTTACAAAAACAAATTAACAGTGTCTGTAGACAATCAAATGCGGCAAAACAATCATAGAAATCCAAAAAATTACAACGCGTCACCTAAATTACTCGTTCACGCAGACAATTAAGCATGTAGAGATGATAGAAATGCAATAGAAACACAGTTTAAAAAAAATTCAAAAAAATCACAACGCATGTTGTACGCATAACCCTAATTTAGAAAATGCATACAAATTAATCGAACAAATCGAGAAAAAATTGTTCGATAGCAATGAATAGAGATGATAAATCGCAAACTGGTACAGTACCACAAATTAAAAATCGAAAAATCGTGCCCTAGTAACTCTAATTATATTCATCGCAGCAAACAAAATTCAGTGAGGAAGAAGATGAGCGACGAACTATTGAGAAGCACTCCGTAGAGAGTAGAGATGAACCTGGGAATTTGAGGTAGAAATTTCATAGCAAAACCGCGGAAATTGCGCGCCAAAATATGAGTGACGATGAAGATGAAGATGAAGATGACCGATGAACTAGAACCGCACTGAGTAAATTTCAAGTTACATTAGACCATGCCCATCCAAGGGGTCATGATCTAGTTCATGCTTAATTGAATCAAGTTAATTCATGATTAGATAATAAATTAGCATGACTCACTTCAAAGTATAAATCAAGTCATGACTTCATTTTATCCAACTTGATTTACTTCATGACCCACTTATTGTTGGATTGTGATTAGGGATGGCAATGGATCGGGTTCGGGTCGGGTGGAGCCTCACCCGAATCCATCACCCGACTCCATCCCCTCCACCCGAATCCATCATCCATCCGACTTACCTTCACCCGAATCCAATCCACCCGTCATCCACGGGTGAATCGGGTGGTCCACTGGATTCTCAAATAACAAAAAAAGTAAAAAATAAATATGAATATAAAAATGAAATATGAACGATATTTTCTAAAAAAGTCGAGTAACAATTGTTTTTTTGTGGGTTTTTTTTGGGTTAGAGGTTTTTTTGGTAAAGTATTAACAACCATAAGTCGTAAAATGACTAAATGAGTAATGGAGTAGCATAGGCAGTAGTCACTTACGGAGTATTTTTTTTATTTTTATTTTTGTTTTTCGTTATTGTTGGGATTTTTATTACGAGATGTATTTTAGTGTTTATTTACGTATTTTATTTAGTAAACTTTTTAATTATATTTTTGATAATATTTTGGTGATTATTAAAAAATAGTATTTTTTAATCGGGTGGATGTCGGGTTCGGGTGGTAAACGGGTGACGGATGGATGATGGATTGGATGAAGGCTCACCCGAATCCAATCCGATCCATCATCCAACTCGTCCATCATCCATCTTTCATCCATTAAAGTCGGGTTGTAATCCATGTACTTGGATCGGGTGGATCGGATTTTTTCGGTTTCGGGTGAAATTGCCATCCCTAATTGTGATTAGGGATGGCAATGGATCGGGTTCGGGTCGGGTGGAGCCTCACCCGAATCCATCACCCGACTCCATCCACTCCACCCGAATCCATCATCCATCCGACTTACCTTCACCCGAATCCAATCCACCCGTCATCCATGGGTGAATCGGGTGAATCGGGTGGTCCACTGGATTCTCAAATAACAAAAAAAGTAAAAAATAAATATGAATATAAAAATGAAATATGAACGATATTTTCTAAAAAAGTCGAGTAACAATTGTTTTTTTGTGGGTTTATTGGGTTAGAGTTTTTTTTGGTAGAGCATTAACAACAGTAAGTTGTAAAATGACTAAATGAGTAATGGAGTAGCATAGGCAGTAGTCACTTACGGAGTATTTTTTTTATTTTTATTTTTGTTTTTCGTTGTTGTTGCGATTTTTATTACAAGATGTATTTTAGTCTTTATTTACGTATTTTATTTAGTAAACTTTTTAATTATATTTTTGATAATATTTTGGTGATTATTAAAAAATAGTATTTTTTAATCTGATTGGATGTCGGGTTGAATTGGTAAACGGGTGACGGGTGGATGATGGATTGGATGAAGGCTCACCCGAATCCAATCCGACCCATCATCCAACTCGTCCATCATCCATCTTTCATCCATAAAAGTAAATTAGGTTCTTTTTCCCACATTTTATAACTTTCTTACATTTCTAATTTTTATTTCAAATAAGTTGAAAATAAAATAATTTACATAAGAATGTATACAAGTACAAAATTATAAAAAAAATAAAATTTGAATTTGAATAATTATTTCTCTATGTTATGAAATTTAATTTAAAGTCATTTTTTATTTTTATTTGTCCACAAGACCACAAGATTATTTTTTCTCTTAATATTTAATTGTACCAAATTTATTAATGAAATTATTTTCCAAAAATATTTTTTTTCATTTTTGTTTAGAATTAATTATTTATTTAATATTCAAATTAGAAATAAACATAATCATATATTCATATGGTACTTTTTAAACTCTAATTAAATACTTAAAAAAAAAATTGAGTTTGTAGGTAAAAGAAAAGTAAAAGATAAGGTTGCATAGAGAATGTGTGAGAAAAAAAATATTGGAAATAATGAAAAATTGTACTGTACTCCGTAAATGATTGAATTGTTGATTTAGGTGGTGATTTTTTTTGGATGGGAGGGTGTAAGTGGGTCAAATTAAGTAAAGTGGGATTAGAGTGAAAAAGAGTGGTGATTCAGTTAGGGTGATTTTTGGATGGGGATGGTTGCAACAATAGTTTTTTTTTGAGTAAATTCATGACTTATACCTACTTTATAACCACATTTCATAACTTATACCTACATAATTTTTTCTTCATAACTTATACTTAGTTTACTATTTTCATTCATAATCAATACCATTAATGAATTCCGACGAAAAAACGACCGTTATTGTCGGAATATTTGAATCCCCCCTTAATTAACTAATGAAATTCCTATTTTACCCCTCTTACTTTAATGTTATAAACCCACCCTTATCCTTTCATTCAAAATAAAAATCCTCACTTCTCTTTTTTCGTTCCTGCTCACTACTTTGTCACCCTCTCTCCAGGTAATTTTTTTTTGTTCCATTAAATTTTCCCCTCTATTTTTTGTTCCTTTAAATTTTAAATTTGTTTAATTATTTGTCGATTCTACACTTTAATTTACTCTTCTTTTTATTTTTCCTTGAGAAAATTCGTTACCCTGCGTAATTAGGGTTGTAAATTTTTTTTTGGCAGAAATGTCGAGTATTAGTACTTCGTCGTCATCCCGAAATCCAATTAAATGTAATTGTAGCGTTCCTGCGGCGTTGTTTAAGTCGTGGACCACTGACAATCCTGGGAGGAGGTTCTTAACTTGCAAGTTCCGATTTTGTCGCTTTTTCAAGTGGGTGGATGAAGAACAAACTGATTGGCAAAGGGATATAATTAATCAGTTGTTATTGGAGAAGAAATCGCTACAATGTGAGAACAACATTTTAAAAGGTTCGAATTTACAAGTGGAAGAAGAAATGGCGAAATTAAAGGCTGAAATTGAACTTCGAAAGCCAAAACTTGAGGAAGCGGCAGATGTGGCGATAGTTCCAGGCAGTATGCATACTAGACAGAGGGGCAGTTGTCGTGGATTGTACGTTGTAGTAATGTTTGTTAGTGTTGGCTTTACTGTGGAAGTGTATGCATACTAGACAGAGGGGCAGTTCTCGTTCAACTTAAACTTCCCCTTCTCCTTACGTTTACCCGTCTCTTTCTCCTTTGAAATTGCTGCCACAGGTTCCACCACATTTGATTTTCCTCCTTTCTTCTTCAATACCCTAGTTAGCTGAGATAGTGACTTCTCTCCTACTATAGGGATAGTTTTATGTTCAATGCTTGCTGAAGTACTTAATGGTGGAATAGATTTAGATAGGTTTCTTGGACTTTGGAACGAAACGGCTTGGCGATTTGGGTCCGATTTTTGGTCTACGATCTAACCATGGTCCTTGGACTAGTGGTCAAGAAAACTAAGCCAAAATAGGCTCCAAAATCGGCTGAAATCAACTTAAAGTGATACATTTTAATTTAAATACAAGTCCCTTTCATTGTAGTTTGTTTTACTACTTTATGTCTTTGTCACCTTTTGGTCTTTTGAATTCAAACAACAAATCAGCTAAGGGGGCCTTATTTGGACGTGTATCTTGAGCTCCAAGGAGAAGATCTAGGCCTTTGATTGAACAACACAAATGAAGGGAGAGGATGCTACAACAAGTCGCTTTCTACTTTAGTTGTTGTTGTATTTTTGTAAGCTGATTTTGTAGCTCACATGTGAGCCGATTTTGTTGTATTTTTGTGGGTTATTTGTAGCCCTTAGATCTTAGATAGATGAGTGGTTGAGATTAGAAGCTTAGGCTTATATAAGCCAAGCTAAAACCATTGTAAATTTACAGATTTGAGATTTGTTAAGATATAAAAAGTTGAGTTTTGAGTGAGTTTTCTCTTTGCTTTGTGCTTGAGATTTACCTAGGGTGGCTCATTAGCTATGTGCTTTGAGTAGCTCGAACCCTTAACAATGGCTATGTGCTTGTTAAGGCTCTATCCTAGGCTTAAACATGTTTAAGTCATATCCTTTATCTTTAGTCTTTATGTTTTGCAAATAAAAATCAGAAACTTTCCACCCTAAAACATCCATAAAAACGTGCACATTGAGTGAGGGCTCATGAGTGAGTCGAGTTTAGGGTGATGTGGTTACAAGGTACAAAGAGGCCCGCTTCGAATCGCTCCAGACTTCTTCTCAAAGGAGTGGTTGAGATAGGCTTTAATTTGGGGGTGTTTTGGGAGGGTTTTTTTTTTTATGTGCTTTAACTTTTGGTGGGGCTGACAAAGATTCTCTTATAGAGGCCTTTTTGGTCCTTGGAGTGCCATTTGGTTTGAATAATGTAGACTTTGGAAAGGGTGATGGTCTATCAGAAAAAGGGTTTTCAATAGTGGTGACATACAAATTTAACCTATTATCATCACCTCTTGCATTCAATACCTCTTTGATATCAACATCAGTGCTTATCATCAACCTACCACAAGTCATACTCAACCCTTTTTTAATGAACCAAATAATAGGAATATATTTCCTATCCACTACCTTATTCACTTCATCAGTAATAAATTTATAGGTTAATCGATTCGACATCACCTCCGGAATGAATTGCATCACTCCATGTACATAATTAGTCTCCCCATTTTCGTAGACAAATTGCCCACTATGCATCAATCTGATGTCGATTCTGTAAGGCAATTCGTGTTCCATCCTAGAAATTAAAGTTACACGTTAAAACAACTGAAATTATTTCGTTTTTCATCATACAAATGCATGCACAAAATTTAACAACTTGATGGTGTAAAAAACTCTACAAAGACGACGAATCGAAGTTAAATTAGGGTCATTTACAACAATTTCGAATCAAACAAAAATTAAACTGAAATTAAACTTCAATGAAATCAATTTTGAGTTCAATTAAGATGGGGGATTTTGAGTTCAAACTGAAATTAAACTTCAATGAAAGTACATACCTGCTGTAATCTTGAAGGAGATGGCAATTACAAGCAAAGTCGATGATTTGGAGAGAAAAATTTCAACAAAAATTAGGGAAACATGAGGAAATTGAGATGGGGGATTTAATTTGGGGGTTTATTTTGACAGTAATTTTTTGGGGGGTTTTAGTTTACTTGGGTTGTGTTTTAAGAGTAATTTTGTTAGGGGTATGTATTTGGGGGTTGTATTTGGGAGAAATACCGATGTCAGTAAACAAGGGCAAATCGGGAAGTTTGTCGTTTTTTTTGTCGGAATTCATTAATGGTATTGATTATGAATAAAAATAGTAAACTAGGTATAAGTTATGAAGAAAAAATTATGTAGGTATAAGTTATGAAATGTGGTTATAAAGTAGGTATAAGTCATGAATTTACTCTTTTTTTTTTTAAATGGATTTTTGTTACTAGAAACTCAATTTTGAACTTTGGGTTCATTTTTATTTGATTTTTTTGGTATTGTTTTTTTGAATTAATTTTTAATAATCTTTGTAATGAAAAGGATATTCGTGTTTATTGTAAGACGGTCTCACACAACTATTTGTGATTGTTATCTCATGCATAAATCAAGTGAAACCTGACTTTAAAATGAAAACAGACATGTTTAGTTAGAGATGTCAGTGGGGCGGGTCAACGCGGATACCGCTCTGCATCTGCCCTAGTTAAGGTGGAGGTAGGAGACAGATTAGTGGGTCGTGGAGCGGTGGTGGATTTCATCTTAACACCGCCCCGCCCCCGTAGCCGCCCCCGCCCCGTCTCCGCCCGTCTCGCCTATACCCGTCCCGTATATACCCACCTTATTCATATACTTAAGAATATAAATTAGAAAAATATTTAACACTTTAAAACTTTACTTTTAATTTTTTATTTTTAACTTAACGATTTTGAAATATGAATACGACTAATACTCCATATTTCTTTAATTCATAAATTTTACATGTGTGCCTTATGTATTTTAATTTGGTACATACAATATTTTGATTGGTTATTTGAAATGTGTTTTTTATTTGGTTATGTTGTTATTAGAAAATTTTTGGTAAAAAAATATTGAAATTTACGTTGCGATAATACGATTTTATGAAGTGGGTCTGGGGCGGGGCTGAGGCGGGTGGGGCGGGGATGGGGCGGGTTTGGGGCGGGTGGTGGGGTGGTGGTGGGGCGGAAAAATTCCCCGTCAGGCGGGTGGTGGAGGATGAGTGGTCACCCGCCATGGGTGATGGGGTAGAGGTGGAGGTGGATTTTTGTTGGTGGATGCGGTGGTGGAGATGCTTCACCCGCCCCCGCCCCCGCCCCGCCCCAATCACATCCCCTATGTCTAATCTCTATTGAGCATGTTCTTGAACACAAAAGAAGGCACATGGGTATGCACTTCTTTGAAAATAATAATAATAATAATTCATTAACAAAACATCAAACGACAATTACAACGCGATAAGAAAAATCGAAAACTAATTTTACGATAATCAAAGTATAAATTTCTCTTATAGAATGAAACATCTCAAACCCTAATTTGACAATTCGGTACAACCTCGTATCGCTATCTCTATATAGTCTTTGCTTCGTTGATTGTTGATGATTAACGTGTATCCATGGGAATACCAGATCATTAAAACCCTAACTTTTAATTAAATCTATCAAAAAGTATTAAAATTGATAATTTAAGTGTAAAATATAAATTGAAATATATTATTACTTGATTGAATTGGTTATTGAATTTTATGATTGAATAATTGGAAAATTGATTAGAATTTAACTAAGAAAAGTTTAAGAAAAAAAGTGTAACACCCCGTGTTATTTTAACACAAATATAGCAATAGAATTTAATTCCTTAAATTAAATTCATCCTTTTTCCATATAATAAAAATGTGACTAAAATTTTTTTCGTCAAATAATATTATAGTTCTTAAGTCCAGATTTAAAATTTTCGAAATATAAAAATAAAACATATTATCCTTAGAATTAAAAAAGAAACACATTTCAAATTTTTATGAAAATCAACCACAAAACTAATATTACCTTTCAAATTTCAAAAAGGTTAAGTTAAGTTAACTATTCATAAAAATAAATGTAAAACCTTTTATTCATATATTTCAATTTCGAACATTTTTGATTTTCGAATAAAAATGGACCCTTATACTTTTCTCGTCTTTGAAATTAAACTCAACGTTTTCAAACACGCAAATCAAGGTGAAGTGTGTTGGGGAATACTCACTACCTTATGTCATCGCTTATGTCATTCCAACATAATTGATTTTCATCATTATGTTCTCTTATTTAAAATAAAGTTTAATTCTCATAAATCAAATTATCAAAATTACTATTTCATTTCTATTTAACTAACTCTTTTCTAAATTATCGAAATTATAAGTAATCCCTAATTTAAGTTAATTAACTTTTTGACGATTAAATATAATTCTTTAAACTAAAAACATTCAACGAAAAAAAATATGAATTTCGACCTAGGAAAATTCTATTCGAAATTTCAAGAATTACAACTCGATTTTGTTTTAGTGCCCTTTCGAAAATTATTTTTATTTTTGTTTCCGATTTTATTTCAAAACACTATTTTAGGATCATATCTTTTATTTTCGAAACTTTCTGCGATCGCGCAATTCGAAAATTTCAAAAACGAAAATCGAGCCCGAAAAGGGGACCTTTGAACCGGATATTTTGGTACACACAAGTCCAAGTTTTATCCTCTTCCATTCTTTCTTACACAAGTCCAATTTTACTTGCACATCTAATTAGTCATCATCATTTTTGATTTTGTAATTAAATTTAAAGATTATACACAATAATAATACATACATACAAAATACATTACTAATACAATTTTACTACCATTTCTTTTCCAGACAAACACTTACAAATATTTCATAAAATCATTTTAAAATTCATATCTAAAATAAAATAAAATTGAATAGTATAATTCAATTTCTATACTATTAAAACTTTAATTGTACCTTACAATCATTTAAAATCACTTTTTAACTAAAACTTTCGTTTTGAAAATTTTATCGACGTTCCTTAACTTTTAAATATTTTCTTGAAGGGTGTTGCTCTTTTACCCGCGCAAATTACTCAAACACCCGCACAATTTACAAATGTGCCCTTTTCATTTAACCCAAAAATTCAAAACATTAAATAAAAAAAAAAAAAAAAAAAAAGATGAAACAAGTCCAGCCACCCTCCTACACCCACCCGATCGACCACCCCCATCACCGTCACCTTAGGCAAGTCTGGGTCCACCGTTGGCGGTCAGTAGCCACCACACCTATGGTTGGTTGTCATTGTGGCTTCAATCACTCAATATCTTCGCACTATATACTTAACATACATTGGTAATCTCCACGGAACCGATTCTATCGCAGCCACCGCCTCCCCTCTGGTAGACCGCCACCGCAATCTCCACCATGCGCACCACCTTAGCTAGCACCCCCATCATATTAACAACCACCCACTACCTCCTCTACAAACCCTAATTTTAAAATAATTTCACCACTTATAATTTTTTTTTTTTTTTAAAAATAATAATAAAAATGTTAGAGCGTAAATTTCAAATTTTAGTTTCATAATCTAAGAAATTAAAGAATAATTTGGTTAGAAATTTATTGATTTAGTTTTGTTTACTTTGAAAGAAAAATTTGAGAATTGGAAATTATAGAAGGGTGTCAATTGGAAAAGTTATGGGAAAAAGCGGGCGTTTGAGTAAAAGATGCGGGTGATTGAGCAACTACGTTTCTTGAATAGTAAATAAAATATTTTAGTTTTAGAATTCCAAAATAGATATTTTTCAGAAAATCGTCAAAATAGCACACCTTAACTTTTACCGTCTTTCTTACCCGATTTATTTCGTAACACGATTTTCGAGAACGAGATATTTTAAAAACATCAAGGGGACAAGGGGAGAACATTTTCTTAACCAAATAGTAATATGGCCATTATTTTCAAAGGTGATGATTAATTATATTTTCTTTTGATTAAACTTTATTTAATTAAAACATAACTTAAACACCTAATTTTTTTACAACTTATTCCACAAGTTCTAAGGACCAAAAGTAGCTCATAATACCCCGTAATGTCGTGGCTAAGCACCCCCTCTTTCTCTCATTATTTTTCTTCCATTTTCTTTCAAAAACAATTAAAATAAAACCCTAATATTATCTCTAATAATTCCTAAGTATTCTAGTGTAATTAGTGGGTCTTTGAAGCTAACTCTCTTGGATTATTTTGGGTGAAGATCATGGGTTTTGGGTGACAACATTCCGATCTAAAATTTATTTTAGATCCCCAACGATTAACCATCTAATTTAAGGTGCCCCGCACACTAGTTTATTTTCATGTATTATGATATAATTTGTGTTTGAAATAAATAAATAAATTGTTATAATATATATATATATATATATAGAATTAGGATCATGTGAGACCACCTCCTAAAAATAAGACCGTCCCGTAATTATAGGCCGTCCGATCAAAACAGATCTACGGTTGAGATTAAATCCCTTGACTTCCCTTAACCTACCCACATTCACCAATATAAATACATGTTTAGATCAGGTTTGCTTTCCACTTCACAATTATTTTTCTCTCTCTACTTTCTATCTCTTCTAAATTCACTCATGTAAATCCACCGAACAAATTTCTCTCCTTTCATAATTCTACTTGAAATTCACGATTTATTTTTGCCTTTTTTTTTTTTTCGTCAAATTCTTCGCAAATATTACACAAATTTTAAATGAATTCCAATTATGCAATCAATTTCAGTTTCATAGGTTTGTTATCACGTTTCTATTATGTTTATTATTCTTTGATTCAATTTATTTGCACTTTAATTGTGTTCAATTATTGTTTAATTGATCACAATCATTGTCCTTTGATTGTTGTAAGTTCTCTTTATAGCCGAATTGTGATGGATTCACTAGCTAATAAGGACAAAATTTCTGGTAATTTTTTGTCTTTAATTATTTTTTTCACCATTCCACAATTCATTAGTATTTTTTTGCAAATCTCAATTACTTTCTTTTGATCTGCATCTTCTCTTTGCTCGATTCACATATTTTAATTTAATCTCGTCGTCATGTTTTTTCGGTTGAATTCTCCAATAATCGATTTCGTAGATCATTGTTTACTGTGATGATGTTGATGTTGATGTTGATGTTGATGTTGATGTTGATGATGATGTTGATGATGATGACCACGATGACGATGATGATGATGAATTATCGTTCTAAGATTTCTGTCCGAACTCTTTCAATTATATTTTATTCGTTTTGGATCCGTCTTTGTAATATTCGTCAACATCATGTTTTTATTTGTATAACTCATGTTTCGTTGTAATTAAGTATTTTGGTGTTATAATAACAATGTTATAATAACATTGTCAAAAAAACATTATATCAGAATAATAGTACTACTTTATAAAAACACCTCCATATTATTTGTGAAATTATACAACTAGTCTACGCTACTTGATTGTAAGGTATTCTATATATTGAAGAAGGGATTGTATTTCTGAGTTATGCTTTCGCATGTGATTTTACTCCTAGATTATACACTGTGAAAATGGGTAAAAGTTGTGTTTTGAAAACTAAACTTGATATGTGTAATCGTCATTTCATAGAAAAGCCAAAGAGATTATGTACCTACCAAAAGAATTTGTATTGTTCGCATTGATTATGACACTATTCTTTAGTCTACAACACTTGTTATTATATAATGTTAACAATAATTTTTCTATATTAAAGGCTATTAGCTCAAATATGGCAGAGCAATGTGCAAATTATGCACAAAGATATGGGTTCGAATCCCATATAGCCTGGTTAAGTAAGTGTTTGGTAACTTTAACTGGTCACACAATAACGTCATGCACAAACAAATCAAAGTATGATTTTAAGTTTGTAACCTTAAAAATCAAGGCCTAATGGTTTGTATTCAAAGTAACATTGATGACAATTAGCCAATATGGGAATCGAACCCATATCTTGTGCATCGCACAATGCTCTACCATTTGAGCTAATTGGCTTATATACTTTATTAAGTCTAAATACGCAACATGTTCTATATGTAAACAATTACATGTTAATAGTATTAACCAACTCATGTAACAATAAAACAATGTGTTATAATAAAATTGAATAATGTATTAGAGTTGTATATAATAAGAAAAAAAATATGTTTATGCAATCACTTATATTACAATAGCAAATGCGTGGGTTAAAATCATAGAAAAACGTGTTACAATAACAAAAAAATGTGTTATTATAACAAAAGTAAATTTGTTACAATAACCACATATATTCTATATCAAGAACCAATTTGCGTTATAATAACAAACAATTTGTGTTATAATAACAAGTTACGTCTTTGTTCATACAATAACGTATCAAAATACATAAAAAAATGAAACGAAGAAAAAAAGCGGGTATAAACAATATGAAATACAGTTAATTGAAGATCCAAATCTACTAATTGAATAAAATCCTAAAAGTTCACCTTCAAACGCAATTACATTACAAAATCAAAACGAAAAACTAAGAAAATTGAGGGTACTACATCAAAGTCACCACAAAAAAAACAACAAAATCATTTACATGTTAATAATAATAGCCAACTCATGAAACAATAATAATAGCCAACTCATGAAACAATAAAAAATGTACTATAATAAAATTGAATAAATGTATTAGAGTTGTATAGTAACAAATTAAAAATGTGTTGCAACAACCATTCATATGTGTTGAAATAACCGCAATTGTGCTACAATAACAACAATTAAACTCGTGTTATAATAACTAAAAATGTGTTATAATAACAAAGATAACGTGTTACAGCAACCACAAACTTGTTACATAAAGAGTCAATTTGTGTTATGATAACACACAATTTGTGTTATAATAACTTAAGTTACGTTAATTTATCATATATCGCATTAAAATACATAGAAACAATGGAACGATAAAAACTAGCAGGTACAAACAATGAAATACATTTAATTGAAGATCCCAAGCTACTAATTGATTTAAATCCTAAAAGTTGAGACAATATTATTCAAATATCAATAAAGATTACACATATGCAAAGTTATAATAGCAATATACCACAAATTTTGAAACCCTAATTTTTTCAATTGAAATATCAAATACAAGTCTTCATACATAATTACATGAAAAATATCAGACGGTTGACACATTATTTAGAAAATTTGAAACTACGACATCACAAAATCAAACCTTAATCATTAAAATTGCAAAAATATTTACAAAAAACGAAAAAAAATCATCACTAAAAATTTTAAAATGTTTAATATAGTAGAAACTTACTTCTTTATTTTGATGAAAACCAGAAACGCCATTGATTGACTTTTGCTATTTCGATTTCAGTAGATCTACGTTTTTTTTGTTGTTTTTCTGGGTTTTTAGAGTAAGAGAATGAGGAGAGAGAAAGTGTTTATTTTCATATGAAGGGAGGGAAGTGGGGAATGAATTCAACGTGGGGGATGGGGTTTCATTAATGACGTGGCTTCATCTTAGCCCTTAGATCGTCTCTCATCCGACGGCTCAGATTTACGGGACTCTGCCTCATTTTAAGGGTAGTCTCACCTGGATCTAATCGTATATATATTTCTTTATATATATATATATATATATATATATATATATATATATATATAGGGTTAAGATCCCGTGCGCACCACCTTACGGTGCGCACCGTACGCACCAATAGATACACAAATTTGTGTATTGGGTACACAAGTCTGTATGTTAGGTACACAAATATATATATTGGATACACAAATTTGGTCATTAGATACACAGAAAAACGGGTTAATAAATACACACAAATTACTAATAAATTCAGTGTTTTAATTTTTGTTTTTCTCATAGTTATTTGTGATGACGATAAATTGGATACACAAAACTATAACTCGGATACACAAAAAACGAGTTTAGGTACACGAAAATATAACTCAGATTCATCAAAACGTTATCTAATTACATACTATATTTTCTTAAATATTTTAGATTTATTAACTTTTAATTTGTATAACATCAAAAAATACTAGGTACACAAAATTTTGACTAAGGTACACAAAATTACGATTTAGGTACACAAGACGTACAATTAAATTGTAGATCTACTCCTTGAAACAGTCCAAAACTCCGACCAACTCCGCGTTCATGTACCACCACCTCCACCATCCACCACCTTGAAATGACCTAAAAAAAACTCCATAGATCTACAATCTTTTAAAATTAAATTGTAGATCTACAATAAAAAGAAATAAATTTCAAAAATCTAACCACACCAACTCAAACGGAGTAGCTTGTCGATGGTCGTCGTGGTTGAAGGTGACGAGGCCGAAGGTGGTTTACCTCAGATCTGAAAGAGAGAGAAAGGACCACGACGGTGGTGAAAGAACTACGGCGAGTGAGGTCGGTGGGATCGCTGGTGTTGGGTGGCGACAGTGGCGAAGCAAATAGCCATTAAAGAACAAAAAGTGGACATCGAGCAGGTGGTCAGCAAGGGTGAAAAACAGAGGAGATCGCCACGCGTGTTGGTGAGAGTAGCGGTTGTGGATGCTTGGACGGTGGTGATGGACGATGACAATGATCTCCGCGCGTCGGTGGTGAGCGGTGGCCGCCATTAAAAAAGGTGGTAGGTTGTTGAGGAATTAATGGAGGCGATTTAGGGAAAAGAATGAAGGAGGGGGATTTAGGGTATTGAGGGAGTTGAGCGTTATTTTGTTTTGTTTTGTGGCTGTTAGTTTTGTTTGGTGCGTACGGTGCGCACCGTAAGGTTGGTGCGCACGGGATCCGTATTCTATATATATATATATATATAGAGTAAAGTTATATCAAGACAACAAATATTGCGAGACACAAACGAGACACAGCATTTTAGCCTTTTTTGTGAAACTTTAACATAGTTTTATGAAACTTCAAAAATTGTGAAACTTTAACAAAATTGTGAAACTTTAAAACATTAAAGTTTCACAATTTTTGAAGTTTCATGAAACTATGTTAAAGTTTCACCAAAAAGGCTAAAAATCTTTGGCCTCGCTTCAAGGCCTCGCAGAATATTTAAATGTCTCGTTGAACTTGTTTTCTATATATATATATATAGATAAGATCTTTCAAGCCCAAAGTTTAGTGAAAATCATTGAGTCAGGATATCAGCTGAGATTTTAACACAAAAATTTGAGATTTTGACACAAAATTTAGATCGCAAAGAATTCGAATATTTGAGATTTTAACATTCGTTAAAATCTCAAATATTCTGAAATTTTGCAGTTTTAAATTTTTGTGTTAAAATCTCAAATTTTTGTGTTAAAATCTCAAAGCGGATTCAGGACTCAATGACTTTCTCTAATAAGTTGGGCTTAAAAGATCTTATCTCTCTCTCTCTCTATATATATATATATATATTGATTTTGTGCTAAGTTATCATATGTGTGTTTATGTGTATGTGAAGTATAATAAAATGATAATAACTAATAATATTGTGAATAGAATTGTTGTAGTTTAATTTAAAGCATGTTTAGTATCATTTTTATTATACACTTTGAATTGTTGTTTATATGTTTTGTTTATATTTTATGAGTTTTAAATATATATAAGTTATTAGGGAAAATAAATGATATGGTATATTATTAGAATATACCATATATGTTAGGATATATTTATTATCTTAGAGAATAAGTTAAGATTTAGGTTTTCCTAATATTGTGAGCTACTATTATAAATAGTTCACCTATCTCATGTAATTGAACACAACTATCAATAATAATTCTACTTTATGATATCCTTCTCTATTATATATCTTATCATGGTATCAGAGCCATTTGGCTTCTGAGGACCTACATACAAAATTCCGCTGCTCTGCCGGTGGGCAATTAAATTAACGATGTCGGCCACCGGCAGGATTACTGTTGATAGAATACACAAAACTTTTAATTAAACTCAAAAAAGAAAAAAGAAAAAAGAAAAAAACTTACTTTATGTTAATTTACCTAAATAAAATCCTCCCACTATCAAATTCTCTTTTCTTTGATTTATATTCTTTCATTTAGTTCAAGGTGGTACGACTTTATCCGAGTGAAGCTGTGCAATTAAAAAGATTTCTTTGGCTGATTACTGTGATTGAAATTGTCTGGCGAGTCCTATACGCATTTAAACATTGTCTGGCGAGTCCTATACGCATTTAAAGATTGTCTGGCGAGTCCTATACGCACTTATTTTACCAACCTTGCGAAGATGGAGATGAAGACCGAAGATGAAGAAGATTGTGAAGACAAAGAAAGTCGACATTTTTTTTTCTTATTAAAGTATTGTATTTTAATTTTCAAACTCATGATAAGTCGATGACTTCCCATAAGTTTGAGGGAGGGTATTAGGGAAAATAAATGATATGGTATATTATTAGAATATACCATATATGTTAGGATATATTTATTATCTTAGAGAATAAGTTAAGATCTAGGTTTTCCTAATATTGTGAGCTACTATTATAAATAGTTCACCTATCTCATGTAATTGAACACAACTATCAATTATAATAATTCTACTTTATGATATCCTTCTCTATTATATATCTTATCATAAGTTTATATGTAAAATTATGTTAAATATTAACTATGAGTTTAAAGTGAAGAAAAATCGAAAATATAACTTTTGTGAAAAATATGAAGGCCACGGTTTTACCCTTTAATTTTGATCAATTTTTATTTTTAATTTTTGTAAATAATATGTTAAGTTAGGTTAGGTTAAAATGGTTGTTAATATGTTATAAAAATTAATTTAGGAAAATAAATTATAAATAGTTAAATGTGCAAATGTGTTCTTGATGAATATTTGTGTTCTTGAGTGTTCTTGAGTTTGTTCATGTGTTCTTCATTGTTATGCACATTTTGATTCATAATGATTCTATGTTTGTTGTTATTTATTGTTTTTATTCACTACTAAGTAATTATAATACTAAATATATACCTTAAACAATCTAAATATTTAAGAAATCAAAGTTAGAAATTTAAAGTGTATGAAAATACTATTCATAAATAATAATAAAATATTTAGTGAAATTTACAACTTAGTTTAAATCACTTTAGTATAATTGGAATAATTAGAATATAAAAACTTTAAGCTAAAAACCGATAAAAATCGAAAAACAAAAATTGATCATCCACTTATGATGGCCACGGCATTGATGTGTTATATATTTATATACGATTAGCCCCCTTGTTCACTTGCGATTCTTTGCGTTTCCCGTGCTTTTACTTGCGTTTCGCTTCCTATTTCTCTCCGTTTTGGCTCTGCTGCGTTTTTGTGTCTATTTTGAAGATAAACGCGCTTATTTGGAGTATAGGATGCTGGTCGGGAAGTTTCGTAAAGTTTCGTTAAGTTTCGTGATGTTTCGAATTGGTTTCGTGCCGTTTCGGTTGCGTACGAGCCACGTTTTAGTGTTTCAAGGTGTCCCGGGACCTTGGGACGGGACATGAAGCTTATATAATCATTTTAGACCTCGTCCCTACACCTAGACCTTGTCCCTATGCCTTGGGACGAAAAACAAGTGAAAAGAAGCTAAGTAAAAGAAGTACCAAAAAGAGGACCAAAAGCTGAAATTTTCTGAAGAGCACGGGACAGACTTGTCCCGGTTGGGCTGAGGGTGGTCCCGTTCGGGATGGCCATCCCGGACCCTTGGGACGGGTCCCGAATCCTCGTGTGCTTCATTTGATCGTCTATTTTAAAGGGGTTTCGCTTATTGTTTTGCTCGGAACTTTTTACAGCATTTCTAGGACACTTTAAACTTCATTCTCATAAAAACTTAGGGTTACAAACTTTTTTCATCTTGTACTTTGAATTCCCGACTCGAATACGTTGTTTGATCATCCTATTTGGTTTTTGTTGCTCTTGTTCTTCATTCTCTCTTGGAATTTTCTAATTTGGTATTGAATTTCTTCTCCTCTTTTCATTTCAATTTCATTTCTTGTTGTTCTTAATCATGTTTTCATTCTTCTCCCTTGCTTTTGTTATTGTTTCCGTTATGTGTGAGTAGTTTCATTATCTAGGGAGAAGGGTGAATCATGGGTGCTTGTTTGGGTCGTTTTTGATGATCTCTTGAGTTAGGTTTTTGCACATGTTTTGGTTGTCTTGTTTGATCGCGCTTGTTGATTCCTTGATCAAGTTTCAGCGAGTTTTTAGCGTCCTTGAACTTAAGAACGAAAGCCTAGCTCTAGGAGAGGCACGAGACTAACCATTAGGACCCTCGATTGTAAGTTGCGAGAGCCCGCATTCGAGACCTAGAGGAAGCTTAAGACCGAGAGGCCGAGCTTTATCCTCAGCATGTGTGATTCCCTACTCATCCCGATTATCATCCCTTGACCTAACTTACCCTTGCCTAACCCGACTTCCTAGACTTTCTCCATATAAGTTAAACCCCTTTCATTACGCTCTAGTTTTAGAATCATCCAACAAACGAACTGACCGAGACAAGAATCATTCCATAGGTAACCTACATAAGCAACCATCTCCTTGTGGACTCGACCCCGACTTACCCTATCTACCCATAGGTGTTGTCAGGTTTATTTTTAATTAGGTGACGCGATTAAGCCTATTAGACATTTAGGCCAATTTTTTGGGTTAAATTAATTTTTATCACTTTTTAGTTTATCTCTAAAATAATTTATTTAGTTAAGTTAATAAGTTAGATTTAAAAGATAAAAGAAATAAAAGAATTATATGATACACTTACATCACACGACATTTCTAAATAAATTGGACCTATTTTGATCAAAATGAATTTATCCCTAAGTCACTAAATTTGAATAGTTAATAGGATTAAATTTAATTGTAAAACGGATCGATAATAAAATGAATTGACGTAACCGATTAAAATTTGTTAACGATATAAAAATGAATGAAATCGTGTACTACTGCCTTTGCATAATATTGGACTGTTGGACTTGGACGATACGGACTTAATGAACCAACCACGACACTATTCTTAAAAATGAAAATCGCTAAATTTAGTTAAATAGATGACTAAATTTAACCAAGTATCACTTTAAAATAAATATCGCTTATCACTTTTTACAAACCGAACTTAACGACTTTGAAACTAGATTTTTACTTAGTAAATAAGTTAGGATGTAAATAGTGACTGAGGTGAATAGTGACCAATGAATAGTGACTGAGGTGAATAGTGACCGATATGAATAGTGATCGATGAATAGTAACCCAGGTTGAAACTTGTTAAACAAGTAACGTCCCAAAAGTTTAAGAACATTATAAGGAGAATTAGAGGTAACTTGTTGAACAAGTTATCTTTTCAAATCCCGAGACGTGAATAGTGAAAAATACACGAAACTTATTAAACAAGTTAAGTCTCAAAATTTAAAGATATTTCAAATTGCAAAATTTGAAATATTGTAAATAATTGAAAATTTACCTAAGTATAGAAAATTGAAAATGAATAATTTAAATAACTAAAGTGTTTCGAAAACACTTAAATAAAATTGGAAATACTAATAAACGTAATAACTTAGAGACTTAAAGCATTAATAATCAACAACATTTCAAATAATAAACGAACATGTTATGTGATCATATGAAACCGAATACAAATTTAAACGTTTGACGATACGACTAGGAGAGTCTAGTAACATGTGATAAAAAATATCAAATAAAATAATAAATCTCAAGTATGTTAAAGAACAGGTCAAAAGCTTGAGCCTCCGTTATAAAAACGTCAAATCGTGAATGAAGTGGGGTTAAGATAGTCTTGATACGGATACCACTATCTCGGTCTCTGACGTTGGTCATCCAGAATAGTGTGGTTTTCAAGCCTGCAGCTTTATTGCTTAGTCATCCTGCCCATGCCTTTGCGCCTTAAGTCGCACTGCCTAAGCCGTACAAGATAATGAATATGCTAACTCTTTTGGGTCTGTCTCTAGGAAGTAGTCGCTTTATTCAGAATTAAGGTGCTCTATGAATAGCATAGCCCATTCTTAAAGTGATATTAGAATATACATATTAGACTAGGGTTAATTCCCTTATTTCGCTAGAGGTATCAGGGCACCCGCGACCTTATGGATTTGGGTCTTGTATGCGGTTTTGTCTCCTTGCCGCGTTTCGTTCTTAGTGGGCGCGACGCTTACATTCGTTCTTGCCCTGCGTAAAGATCACTTGACGGGATTGTAACTGAAGTTCGAATCATTTCGAACACTAGAAGATGAGATGCAAGTACTATAGTATTCGGCGTGGTTTACGAGTCGAGTAAGTCGCTGCACTATTTTAGTGAGATGCAAGCGATCAGAGTACAAAGGCCTACTAAGTGGTCAGGCTCGTAAGTAGTATGTGTTGTTTGAATTGAATGAAAGTGAGTCAAAACGTCTTTAAAAATTAAAGACCACAAATTTCTGAAATGATCGAGTCTGCATAATATGATTGATATAGTTTTGTCTTATAATTTGCGATCTGATATCGCATCGTAATCTTGCTGAATGCTTATTATATTATTTGTTGGGGGTCGAATATCCGACTACGCTCACGAATATAAAAACGACAAATATAAACCCTAAAAGAGGACCACCTCACTAGCTCTACTCTATAAATACCCTTCATGGAATCATGGGGCAAAGGTAAAAGCAAGGGGACTCTCATCATTCACTTCCACTCTCTACTACCTCACTTTACTCTCTCTCCACTATACATATCTACATACATACACTTATACATTATACAATCTTGTATCGGTACTAACTTGGGCGTCGGAGGCTCTCCCTGGGGGCAAACCCTCGGGCTTGGAGTTGTTTTGTAGGTCCACCCACGGAGCAAGCCTAGCCGACCTAGGCGACTACTACGCCATCTGAAGGTCCCGAGTTTATACCCGAAACAATTGGCGCCGTCTGTGGGGACAAAAGTCACACCCGCGGATACCACGTAAAAAGCTACTCATATCTCTACGTTGGCAGGGGCGGATCCAGGAATTCAAAGTAACTTAGGCAAAAAAATTTTAGACGTTCGTAAAATTATGAAAAGTTTACTCGCTTTTCACAATTATCGTCTAAATTTCAAACTGGATAGTAAATACATTAATGACGCTAAATATCTATACCCCACGATTACTTAATTTCAAAAAATAATAAAATATGAATGAAGAGTTTAATATTAAAAAAAGATGATATTTCTTTTAAAAAAATGATAACTAAGCAAATAATATGACTCCGGACACACTTTGAAATGTCTTTGGATCACGTAAAAGATACGACTATTTAAGCAAAAATACTCCATAAGTAAAAACTCCTAAAGTTGAGTTCATGTATTGAACTCAAAAATTAGTTTTCATAATAATAATAATAATAATAATAATAATAATAATAATAATAATAATTTAATATCCAAAAAAATAATTAGAGTCCAAAGTTGAAAAAGATGAGATTTGTTTTTAATAAAAGAGTGATTCTTGTGTGAGACGGGCCTAACGATAACTTATATGAGACAAAGATTTAAAAAAATAATAAAAAAATAAAAAGTAATCACCATCTAAGAAACGTCTCACAATAAGTTATCGTTAAGCCCGTCTCACACAAGAAATTGTCTTAATAAAAATGTTGTCAAAACAAATAACAAGAATCCTAACACAATTTGAATCACGTAAAAGATAAAACTAGCAAGTATATCCCACCCAAAAAAAAAAAACCTGAAAAGTAAGTTAGTGGGGCTTGAACACGACTCCTTAATTACTTTGATACGCAGATGCCATTACACTACTTACTCTTTTGATGTTCCTTATATACAGCTGTTTTATATATTGTTTATTGATTTCAGTAAAAAATTTCGAAGCCCAAAACTTACTTGGGCTATGGCCCAGGGCGCCTTGGCCTGGATCCGCCCATGTACGTTGGCCGAGGTACTCACCCAGCAAATATTATGCACATAATAAATAAACAAAATAGTAAGGTTGATACGTGTAATTATTACTCCGTATAAGCAAATAATACACATGCATATACTAGTAGTGTGTAATTAATGATTACTACGTAAATACTTATTGAAAAACACAAATTCTTGTTTAAGACGGGTAACCCGTCTTAAACCAAGAAACGGGTCAAATACCCCACAAAAGACAAAGGACAAGTGGGGGAGAAAGTTGTTCTCCCCCACTAGTTCCTTGTCTTTTTCCCCCCTATTTGACCCGTTTCTCCCAAGAAACGGGTAACCCGTTTTAAGGGAGACCAACACATTGAAAAAAAGCAAAAAAGAATATACTCCGTAAGTGGGAGGCTAGAAAAAGAGCAGCCGTAAAGCAAAGAAGAGTAGAAGAGAAAAGGTACATCAATAGGAAGGAAGACCACGAAGAGGAGAAGTCAAAGAACTCACCAATAGGCTACAACAAAAACACAAACAAAAACTATACACTCATGAAAAGCAAGCAGGTCCCTAGCAAAAAAAAAAAAAAAAAAAAAAAAAGATGATGAAGTCGACTGTACGTACCGCACCGCAAGCCGCCATATGGCCATGTGGCCGCTGTCCAAGCCACCACTCCTAGGCCACAGCTCGTCGACCATTGTGCATCACAGTCTGACCACTTTCACAGTCATGACTGACCCACAATCACTGCACCGTCTACCCTCGACAAGCTCCTACGAGTTCAAGCGTTACAACTTACAAGGGCAGGGAAATATGTTAACGAGTGAATTGAAATAGATTTAAAGAGAATATTGATATTGAAATGGATAGAGAAAAAGGGATGAGGATAATATATTAGGAAAATGATTTGAAGATTATGGAGGAAAAACTAAAACACACATTTGTAGGCAAGCAAATTAAAAAAAGTAAATAAAAACCTAAAACATATAAATTCCTGTCAACAATCGTAAGTTTTAACCATTTTTAACAAAAGTTCCATTTTAGTACTCCCTCCTCACTACTATGTTTATCACCTTTACTTTATGCGCGGTCTCCAATGTCGACCTTTGACCGTCTTTTTCTTTGGCTATACATTACGTTTTTTTTGTTGAAAATATAATTTTAGGAAAGATGTTTTGATGACGAACGTGAATATCCTATGATTATACTGTCATTATTTATACGTTTTAAACTAATGACGGTCAAACTTTTAAAAATTTGACTTTCCAAAAGACAAATGTGATAAACATTATGACGAGGAGGGAGTACCTTTTTTACAAGTCAAGGTTAACACAAATTCTTATTTAAGACGGACAATTCGTCTTAAACTTAAAACGGGTCAAATATTAATAATAAAACAAAAGATAAGTGAAATTGAAATGATCCAATATATTTATTTTTTATGTGCAGATGAAGGTACTTGACCCGTCTTAAACTTAAGACGAATATACCCGTCTTAAGTAAAACTTACTCGTAAAATAATACGGAGTAACACTGAGAAACGACCAACATTTTAATCATTTACTTTTAGAGCATAGCAAAGAAAAAACATACGAAGTACTTCGTACGTTTAAAACATCCATGGTGGAATTTTCTTTATAATAATTTAAAATAGAATAAAGCCAAACGGCTAACTTTACAACATCATATCTTTGAAAAAAAATTCTTTACGTTTGTTACTTGGTAGTTGTCACATACGGATTACTTCGTTTACTTCTGAGAAGCTTCCATTTTCACACTTGTCCCTAGACCTGGCAAACGGGTCAATCGGGTCGGGTCTGGGTCGGGTCAATTTGGGTCGGGCCATTCCGGGTTTGATCGATGTATTGATTCGGGTCGGGTCGGGTCATTTCGGGTTGCGGGTCTATTTCGAGACGCCTTTTATCGGGTCGTTTCGGGTTCGGGTCAATTCGGGTCGGATCGGGTCGGGTCATTTCGGGTCAAAATGCAAATTTTTGGAAAGAAAAGACGTTTTTTTTTTTGTCAAATGGCTACTTTTTAAAGTTTTTATGTATATAATTGGTTTTAATCGATTTCACGATATGAAATAAGTTCTTTTTGAGTCATTTGAAGTTATGAAGAGTATTTTGTATCTGGTCAATTCGGGTTTCGGGTCAAGGCATTGCGGGCCGGGTTTGGGTTGGGTCGGGTCATTTCGGGTTTCGGGTCGACTTCGGGTTGTGATTATCGGTCACTTTCGGGTCTCGGGTCAGCCTTATCGGGTCGGGTCTGTTTTGCAAGGTCTACTTGTCTCACACAATGTATTCAAAGTCTACAATTAGACGATTTCACGCATGCGATGGCCTAATTATGATCATAATAGGATCAGTTTAGTGTTTGATGCGTCCACTTTAATATTTAAATTGACCGCTTTTAAACTTCAAAAGGCGGTTACATTAAGCATTAAAATAATCACTTTAAACATTAAAGTCTGTCATACACGTGAAACCGCCTTCTAATAAACTTACTCTATTGACTAAAAAAAAGAATAATTTCTTTAGTATTCTCCCCTTGCCTACATTTTCCCATTACTACATTCTCTATCTTTCTATATCCCCAAAGAACTACTCCGTAGTAATGATTTCATAATTTTGAATTATTAATCAACTACTCACTTACGAAAAGTTACTTTGTACCAAGCAAACACCTAATATCATTATTTTCGGAATTAAATTAATCATTCAATTTTACAAAAAAAAAATATCAAAGATAAAATTAAAAGTTGATAACATAAAAAAATTCTAAAGGGAGTAACTATGTTTTTACTAAGTAATTCTGTTTTCAACTTCTAGATAAATTATACTCCCTCCCATGTGGTACTCCGTACGATACTCCGTATTATTTACTCTCTCCATCTCAAAATAAGTGTCCCCTTTTAAATTTTGATAAGTATTAACAAAGGATTTTTAATATTTTTCAATTTTCATTCACACCTCTTAAATCCTCCTAAAATAGAAAGGGTGCAATTATTTTAATGGAAGCTGATAGTGTTACCCTTAGGGTAACAAAGGGTTTTTACCCTTCCAATAGCAAATGAACATGTGAAATTATCATTAGTATTTTTTTTTTTTTTAATCAATCACAAGTGTTATACGTATACCCATATATCCTCATTGTTTCCTATATTTTCTTAATTAACAAATCTCTCAATTTCATCTTTGTTAATATATTAATTTCTTAATTATTTATGTCATTATTTTGTTCGTGTTTATTTATTTTTTTTCTTTAATTATATATATTTTTGCCTAATTTGTAAGAGTGTTGTTGGCTTTGACTTTAATCCTTCTTTTCAACTTATAATTTATTTTTTAATTTTTTGGTAATTGTCTATTAGATATTGAGTAAAATATTATAATATTATAAAGGCTTAAACTTACTCCCTTAAATAAAGGTGTATTATTGTTCAAAAAAAAAAAAAATTTATAATGTTTTATTTTAAAAATATTACGGAGTACTTTTTATTGAAAAATCTATCTATATAAAAACTATAAGGCAATAACCACACATATCATTTGTGACACGTGTCAGCTCCATATTTCACATTTTCCCGCCTAACTTGACACAATGCAATTATACGGAGTATTGCCAAAATTAACGAACTCCCCTTTTTGCAATCCTACTTTAGCCTTTTGATTCACCAACTCACAATAATTATTTTTAATATTTAATAATTATTTAGAATATATTTCAAACTATTTTAGCTACAATTTTATGATTTTAAAAAATATAAAAATTATACCACTATTCATAACTTTCGCACTATTTGAATAGAGATCTCATTTGATATACTTTCGAGTTCATTATAATTTAATCTATTTCACCCATTGATTCGTAAAATTACTCACACACTCAAAAAAATCGACTTGCGTATTCACACTATTGAACCAATTTTGAAACTTTTTTTTTTTTTTTTTTTATTATTATTGGACTATAAATTTTTAATATAATTCTATTAAACAAGTTACAAGGTCACAAAATAATTGACAAATTCACAAATATAAACAAATTTATAAATGATTATTAGTACAAAGGAAAAAAAAAAATATACTCCGTATTCTATTACTATAATATACTCCGTGCATAGTACTTCAAATACATAGGATAAACGTACAAAACGGGTCACACTAACGTACAAAACGGGTCACACTGACGGGATTACATGTTTACTAAATATTTGGGTTAAAGTTCAGTTTATACGGTTTCGGGTTAAGTTTTAGGTCAACTTTTATACAGAGTATGTTATTTATAGCAACTTTAATACAATATTTTTCTACGCCTAATATCTTTGTCGATCTCTTGAGTTAGGTCACCAAGTGAATACTTAAAAATCATTCTATTTGTTGATCATATGTACTCCGTATCATACGATCGAGCCCAGAGCGTTTCTAAACCTACTACAAATCATGAAATTTGTATATAAAGAAAAAAAAAGTTGTATTTAAGAATTAGAAAAGTCACGGGATGTATACTATTATAGAGAAAACATCTCCTCAAAATTTTCCCGCCAAACAACACTTACCATATGTAAAAATATTTCATTTACAATAATCTTTAAAATATATTATTAAATCTTCAAAACATTTCATAATTACTTCACTTTAGTTTAGCATATTATATTATATACATATATACATAAAGAACAACTCAAACATTTACTCTATTACTATTACCAAAATTATAAATTGTGAACATGCAATTCTAATTTATTTTTTGTGAACTTAAATATTATATGTGGAATGAAATGTTAAAAATTTAATAGTGAAATGAAATATATACAGCGTGGAACTACCAATATAATTCTGATCCACCCTGATTATAAGACCATTTCACCATTTTGGTTATATTAAAAGAAACGTATCTTAAAGACCATTTCGTATATGTCCTATAATAAATTTAATTATAAGACCATTTCACCATTTTGATTATATTATACTTAATTTTTTATTTCATTTTAAAGACATAACATAGACAAATTAAAAATAAATTATATAGAATGTAAAAAAACAAAATCGTATCTTTACATTTTTCGTATATGTCCTATAATAAATTTAATTACAAGACCATTTCACCGTTTATCATCATTATATTTTCAAATATTATTTTACATGCCCGTGCAACTTTGCACGGGTTTTGAACTAGTATTAAGATATATCATTTCGTTGTACATGAAACCTTCTTTTTATTAGTTACAAGTGTTGTGAAATAAAGTTAATAAGAGAAGGATTAAGAGACACAATTAATAGAGTAGATAGATCTGTATTCTTATTCATCCTTGGAAGGGTATATATATAGTACATAAGGAATAGGGTTTCACCCAAACCCTAGATGTATCAGATAACTATGGGCTTTAGGCCCGATGGACATCCACACTAGTATATGTTTCATAACACTCCCCCTTGGATGTACATCACTAAAAAAATGTCTCATTAAGACCTTCCTAGAAAAACCACATGGGAAAAACATTAGCGAAGGAAAAACTAGTACAACATTCTCGAAACACGCCTAAATGATAAGCTGCCTCGTTAAAACCTTTCCATGGAAAACCCAGTGGGACAAAACCATGGTTAAGGAAAAAGAGTACAGCGCGTGTTTACTCCCCCTGACGATTGCATCCGTTGCTTGACTTGTCTTGGCCCATAATAATGAAACTTTTTGTCTTCAATAAATAATCCTTCGTAGTAGATAAATTTGAAGCAATCGTTGATCGTATAGATCATGACCACCATTTTCCTTTAAAGCTCGCAATATGTAGAAGACCGTAATTCTTGACTTCATTTGAAATAATATTTCTTTCCTTGTTTGAGAATATCTCAGTTTTCACCATGCTTAGGCATACGTGCAACTTCCTATAACACTTGTCGTCCAGGCAAAGTGATAATCACAAATATCGCCAATTTGTGTGTCGACCATGCTGCCTCGTTAAAAACCTTGCTAGGAAAAACCCATTGGGACAAAAACCTAGTCGAAGGGAAAAAGAGTGCAGCAACCATTCGTACTTTATTGAATAATTTTATCTCTTCAGGAGATACCTTTTTAGAATTAGTATAAGAATATAAAATCCGCAATAAGTATTTCAAGGATGTCGATCGCACGGATTAATAATCCCATCATGAATCGGAATTATCCCTCCAATATTATGGTTCTTCCAAACCGTGGATTCTTTCAGTTTTGTAACCATTCAAAACATTTCACAGTCTCAAACTTCAGGTTGAGACAACAAGGAATGAATTTCAACTCTTCAAGAGTTTCAAAGTTCCTCTATATGAATTAAAACCATAGAATTCAATTATACTACTCCGTAGTATTAAATTGATGCGTGCCCATGACAGCAATCATTATAGAGGTTCATGAGTTTCCCGAAAACTCAATTGATCCGTCATTTTCAATCTGACGATCATTTACCATATACTCCTATACGGAGTTACCAATCTTAGGAGCAATTATCTCCTTAATTTTAAATATTTGTTATATATGTAATAATAATGTCCATCATGAGCATGCGTATGATATGAACTAAGAGTTAAAGTATATATGTACAATATTATATGTATAATGAAACTAAAATGTATATATATGCAAATGATGAACTTATGCTCTATATGCACATGATGACTCGATAATGCAAACTGTACAGTTTTCGAACCAATTACCATGATTTTAATGGACTCCATGTCCTTAGATAGACTTCGAGTCTATGAGCTCTTTTCAACCATATATTATGTCGACAAGCAAAATGGACTTACGTATTAGATGCCCATCATCTAGTCCATTCGATCATGCGCGCAAATGCAAATACATATCGGTTCCTTACACGTATCGATACAATTCTATCATATCCTGATAGTTAGTACTGATTAATGATATCTGAATATATGTGGTATATACCATACTTCCATCCACTTTCCAATATAGGCCATCTATTGTTATTCAGATATCTACGTCACTTCCAGGACATCTCAATTTCTATAAATGTACCAACTGCTTATTCTTGCCACCAAAATATGTAAACCGATATGACTTTCATGCTACACCCCGTGTGTAGATGTTGTTCAATTGGGCAAGAATTTTAATGTTCATAACAAATACTTTTCATGACTAATCAATAGCTCGATACGCCTTAGCCAGGTCATACATGTCTATAGTCAAATCATAAATTTCAATGAATGAACATACCGCATTTTGATAAGGTGATCGAGCCGGTATACTTTATTACATCATCATAACCAAATGAATACCATCATTTTTATTTTAATGAACCTCTATTTGATGTACATTATATTTTAAACAAATCATTGAACTTCTGGTTCAGTAGAGGATCAAAAACCAATTGTCCGTTTTTACCAGCTTTCCTTATCATCCTCCCCCTAAGGTAGTAAAACTATCAACACCGGATAGATTTAATGGGCAACCGATCACTATAACCACCTTATATAACATCACATATCCTTTTTATGTCATAATCATAAATTTATTCAAAGGATAGAACATGGAGAGTCGAATCGTATTATGCAGTTGGCATAAGTGCTGAATTATAATGCCCAATTTAGGAGATCAAAAACTTTATGTCATAATTAAACTGTGATAATCTCCGATCACATGAATTACTCGTATGTGACTAAATGTCACTTAATATATTTTAATCCATACATGAACATTTAATTTCGAGTAATATATTCAGATCTCCAATATAATATCAATATACTCAATCTCAATGTACAGTCTTGCCATTAAAACCATTTATGATACATGAGAGAGTTTCAGCACTTTATTATTTACCTTTAAGATAAACTCCACGTTTATCAATACGGGTATAATTAGAACCCGGATGGCCTTTATCGTCACATCTTAAGTATTTCATGTCAACATTTCTTTGTCAAAACCGTGACAAATTTTCACAAAATTGGCTACGACCCAACCAATTCGCTTATTAAATACCAAACTTGTTGACTGAAATTATAGTGCTAAACTTCCAGTTAGCAATAATTCATCATGTAATTTTAACATTTGGCCAAATAAACCACCGATGTGACTTGAGACACTAACCGATGTATCTCATTTATATTGGCAAGACTTATATGTCTCAATATTCCTTTTGTGAATAAATCACATTACTCGTTTTGAGTACCAGATAAATCAGATGTGATTATTTGAATAATCGCAGCTGTTGGGGGTCGAATATCCGACTACGCTCATAACAACAAAACAACAAATAATAGGCCCAAGGGGCCCGAAGGCCCATATAACTCTATAAATAGCCTTTTTGGGGCAAAGGTAATGGAGGAGGTTTTTTCTCTCACTCTCTCTACACTCAACATACATACACCACACATACTTATATTCATATAAACTTGTATCGGTACTAACTTGGGCGTCGGAGGCTCTCCCCGGGGGCAAACCCTCGGGCTTAGAGTTATTTTGTAGGTCCTCCCACGGAGTAAGTCCAGCCGGCCTAGGCAACTATCATGTCATCCGAAGGTCCCGAGTTTACACCCGGAACAATTGGCGCCGTCTGTGGGGAAGAATAAAACACACCCATGAAACCCACAAGGACCAACCTACGGTCCAACCATCAACTAATAAGGCCAAGAGGCCGTGTATAATACATAGGAGGAGGATGCTGGAGAGTCATGAGAAAGAGCCACATGCTTTGACATGAGGTGGATCCCACTTTTCTTTTTGCTTTTCTGGTTTTCACTCCCAAGAAATAATAAGAATGATAAAGTAATAATCTATATTAATTATATATAACAAAAACCACCTACACAAATTTTCCCTCCAAATTTTCCCTCCAACTTTCACATATTTTATTTTAATTTATTTTATTTTATTTTATTTTATATTATTTCCTTTTTGACTAATATAAGTAATAAGTCAATATCTTCTAGATAAAAAGGAGTATATTCTTTTTTTATCTCTTTGACTATCCATTTTAATATGTATTGCGATATTTGATCGATTTTTGTCAAATTATCATATATTTTAAAATAAATTTATAATTATATTTGTATAAAAAAAAAATGTTCCATTATTCTAATTGTTTTGTTATAATTTTCAACGTCTCTATCATCTAAATTTGATAGTTAATTAAGAATAATTAAAATTGACACTTCCAAACCTATTAAACGGGTTAATTAGAAGACAATTACGGGTCAAATAATTTAAACATGCTTTAAACAAGTCATATAAGCGGGTTAGTGGGTTACATGTTAAACAAATACGCAGTCGGGTAAAATACAGTTTGTTGTATTTTGGGTCTAAAAATAGATGATTATTTAAGTTGCGTTTATATTATTATTACGAAATATTCTTATTTTAATTTAATACTAAATTCAATTATCAATTTTTTTAATTAACTATTAACTTATTTTGTATATCCCGTGCATTTATGCACGGGTGTTATGCTAGTATTGGTTATAAAGGAGAGGGGGAAGATAAAAGCTTCGTGGAGAGGAAAGCCTTGCATGGTAATTGCTCATAGTAAAAGCCACTTGGCTACCTACTGCTCACCACAAAAGTTGCCAAAAACCCTCACAAAATTGATACTCGTATCTATTACTATTTTGCACATGCTTTTTTTTTTATTATTCAAGTTGTGTAAAAAGAAAAGAAGGCTGAGATAAAAAGCCATCAAAGTCCATGTGCAATTGTGCACAAAAAATGATAATAAATTAATAAACAATATTAATAGTAATGGTGGAGGGAGGCAAGGAATAGAGAAAGACAAAAATTGGGTAAATCTAACCCAAGTGCCGTGAAATTTGGGGCCAAAAGCATGAACAAAGCAAGTAAAAAACAAAAGGGAGGAAGAAGACGAAAGTTGGGTAAGCTCAACCCAAGAAATGTAAGAGGAAGCAAGCAAGGAAGTAAGAAGAAGCAAGCAAGGAAAGGAGGAATTACTCCAAAAAAAAAAAAAAAAAGAGGCGGCAGGAAGCTACGCAGCCGACTGAGGCAGATTACTGCTACCAAACAATCCCGCCACCACGACATCTGAGTCACCAGCTGCAGAGAAGTATGGGAAATGGGTATTATTATCAGTACCCCTTTTTTTTATTTAACAAATAAATAGTTAGTACACAAAAGTGTCAAAAGAGAAATCAGAAGAAAGTGGAAAGTGAAGTCTACAACCCACTTGCTATAATATAATAATATAATAGTACAAGGAAAAGACAAGAAAGGAGTTGTGCCTCCAAGCCCTCCAATATTAGAAAATAAGCACCACAAAATTACGTACAGCTTTTGGTTATTATTATAATTATAATTATAATTATAATTATAATAATAATAACAATAATATTATATGAGCATGACCAAGTAAGTCAAAAAGGAGAAAAGAGAATGAAATAAGAAGACGGAGAAGTTCAGAAGAACAGACAACCGGGGGTAAAGTACACGGCCACCTCTTTCACCGTCATCACTCGGCCGCGGCTTTCACGACCGCTTGCCGCCTATGTTCAGCCACCATGGTTCAGCCACCTTTGTTCGGTTGACCGCCTCCTGACGGCCCGGCGTCACAAACACGGCCAAACCTTGCCTAACATCACGGCCCGGCCTCGGTCGGTTCGACCATCTCGGTCGGCTTTGGCCGACCACGCCCACCTTGAGGCGGCTAGTCAACGCTCGATCATGACGAGCGTAAAGCGACTCGCGACCACTGCGCTCCGGCCCAGCCAAAATTTATGCGGCCAGGATAGCCTACCGGCCGACGGCCATTACCCCCGAAATTGAAAGCGTGCGGCCACTAATTCAGTCGGCCGTGAGGCCCTTAAATGTAGCAGCCACAGCGTCGGTCCGGTCTCCATGTCTCAGCCACCGTGGGACCGTAGCCCGGAAAATTTCAAGCCACTACACTTGAATAATTTTATCCAGACGGCCAGCTCACCAACCTCGGCCGCGGCTAACTCAAATCGATCTTGGTCACCCTCGGTCGGCCACAGCCTTGCAGCCTTTTCACTCGAAAAGCTTCTACGGCCACCTTAACATGACCCGGCCACTCTCTAAGTCGCCGCGCGGATTGACTGAACCTAAAATGAAGCTCCCGGCCTCGGCTATGCTCTACTGCGGTTATGGTCCTGCGGTCCTTGCCCATGTGACCACTGGCGCACTGCGGTTACTCTTTTCATGACAAAATTAGCTACTCACTTGCTTTACCAGGGCGTGGCTGCGGCTGTGACCCTCGTGGCCGCGTGGCCTTCACTCGGCCTCCGTCTCCATTTTTGAGACGCAATGAGATAAGTGAAGCCTTACTATTTTATTTAAATAAAGTAATTATAGGTGTTCACAAATGGAGGAAATTATAAACTCATGTGAATTGTTGCTTAGATTGCTTTCTAGTAACATGTTTGAGTTGAAAATTTGCCTACACTAATTGTGTAGCGGAAATCCATGTGCTTAACAAAACCAACCCACTAAACTCTTTAAAAAAAGTTACTCTGGTGCCACTTTATTGGTTAATGTGGAGGGTGTTAAGCCAAACAACTGATATTTTGATGAAGTCATAAATCGTTGAAAATGGCGCATGCTTATAAATTTTCATGACATTAATTTTCAGGAGTTACGGAGCAAAATGATGACAAACGATGAAATGCCCCTGCAAGCGGCCAAATCACTACATAGTCATCTCACCTCCGCAAAAACTCCAAGAAACCCGTCCAAGCTACAAAAATTACTCCACGAAAAACGAGCTACAAAAGCCGTGAGTTAGGAGCAAAATATGTCCATCCCTTGTTTAGACTACCGTCACACAAGAGACGGCCAGGGGGCAAGGAGGGGGGACTACCCCCGAGCCCGATTAATCACACTTTTTGATTCAATAATGTTTCGAATTTACTTGTGCAGAAAATAAAGCCGGCCGCGGATGCGCGCCATAAAGGAAGTCTGTCGAGATCGTGAGCTGGATAAAGACCGGCCGCAGATACGCGAAGGAAGTCCGCCCAGATCGTGAGCCTGAATAGCACCGGCCGCAGATACGCCGGAAGTTCTGTCCAGATCGTGAGCAGACAAACGACCTGGCGTCCGTGAAAGAGCGCGAGGATCGTGAGCCTGGATAGTACCGGCCAGACAAGGCCGTGATAGGTAAGCCAATTACGGTCGGACGGCCTCGAGGTAAGCCCGATCCGGCTACGGTCGGACGGCCCTCCAGTAAGCCCGATCCGGCTACGCTGACGGCTCAGGTAAGCCCGATCCGGCTACGGACGGCGCAGTCGCCCCGGCGACGGTCCGGACAGCGCCTCAGGTAAGTCTTGCCCCGGCCACGGCCGGACGGCGCCTCGAGGTAAGCCGATCGGCCACGGCTGACGGCGCCAGTAGGTAAGCTCGGTCCGGCTTCTGATCGGACGGCCCTGCAGGTAAGCCGATCCGGCCGTAGTTCGATCCCGCTACGGTGGACGCTGCCAGGGTAAGCCCGATCCCGGCTACGGTCGGACGGCCCCTCCAGGGTAAATCAACAGGTAATCATGTTTACACGGCGCCACCGTTTATAAACAGGTTAATCTTACGTGACCTTATTTACATACAACGTCCATAGTCAACGTTTTCGCGCATTCCGTTCGATATCGACTTTAGACACCGAACACGCATACTCATATGCGAATCCGGTGGGGGCAATTGTTGGGGGTCGAATATCCGACTACGCTCATAACAACAAAACAACAAATAATAGGCCCAAGGGGCCCGAAGGCCCATATAACTCTATAAATAGCCTTTTTGGGGCAAAGGTAATGGAGGAGGTTTTTTCTCTCACTCTCTCTCTACTCAACATACATACACCACACATACTTATATTCATATAAACTTGTATCGGTACTAACTTGGGCGTCGGAGACTCTCCCCGGGGGCAAACCCTCGGGCTTAGAGTTATTTTGTAGGTCCTCCCACGGAGTAAGCCCAGCCGGCGTAGGCAACTATCATGTCATCCGAAGGTCCCGAGTTTACACCCGGAACAGCAGCTTTGTTCAGTTAGTTTATCCATCCTTCCACTGGATGTAGCGATTGCAATGATTTTTAGTGATTATTCCCTCACAATATATATTGATCACATATCGCTTGCATTTATCCCACACCATTGTTGGTGGATTTATAAATTATAAAACAAGATCCATAGATCTTTGTGAATGTTTAGGACTAGCCACTTAGTCCCTTAACCACTTTAAGTGATATAATATATATCCATTTCAATTTATATGTAATGTCAAATTCTCTTCGCGGAATAATGACCATTTATCAATAAAAAGACATTCACATTTTCCATTAATAACTCATCATTTTTCGATCCACTAAGAGATCAATATCAATTCAAATTATTGTGGAACCCTTTTGTTCACACAATGTATCGTCCCTAAGACGATATTATTCGCATATGAGAAAGAGTATGATTTTTCTCCCATTTCTCAAATTTGCACATCTCACATACTGAGATTGACACGCCTTTCGTGTTATGTATCCTTTTAATATACAATTTAGGTTCAAAACACCATGACATTAGGCTCAATTAAAGCCACATATTAGATTTAAGAAAACCACATTACTCATCCTCAAAAGAGGTTTCATTAATTCAATTGCGAATTTAGCAATTCGTAAATTACACAAGTGGAACTCCGGCCACTGACATTTACATGTGGACTTCCGGCCACTAATTTTACATGTGAACTAACCACGAATAATATTATGTGATTTGAACAGTATTTCTCAAACTTTGAACTTCAGGCCAAAGTCTTACTCCACAGGATAAATATTTGGAACTTCAGGTCCAAATTTATATATGTCATATTTTAAGCCTAAAACTCTTGATCACCCATGTCAAGAGTTTTAATAGTGATATCATGGCAAATTTATTTGCTCATTCATGGGATCTCCGGCCCAAAATTTTATTTAAATTAATTGTATTTCAAATAAAAATAGTCCATATGACTAAATTAAATAACACTCATGGGATCTCCGACCCAAAAATTATATGAACATATTATATACAGTCGGCATAACTGATTTGTGCTTTGAGCATTTTTCATCATCCCACTTCCAGGGGAGAGAATTTTAAAGTTTATTTGCTCATTTTGTGACCAACCTAAAGGTCATATTATCCTTAGCCACTTCTGGTGGAAGGACAATTTTAGTTAATTAGTTGTCACTTTTGACCATAACTGTGGTCAAACTCTCAACGACCTTAACCCTGGTCACATTCTCAATCTCCCTCGCTCTATGGGAGAAATAGTTTTAACCAAAACTTTTAAGATCATCTTTGTGACAATAATATTCTCAACTACTACTAGGGCGCTCTTGGCAAAGCAATTTAGAATTTCTTATAAGTTCATTTCGACTCATAAGTTAATTTCAAATTTCATATAAGCTCATTTCGACTTTTTAGAATTTCATATAAGTTCAAATTTCGAACACATAAGTTCAATTTCAAGCTCTATAAGTTATTCAATTTCATAAGTTCAAATTTCTTATAAGTTCAGCTCTTATAAGTTCAGCTCCTATAAATTCTATTATGTTTATTTTTATATAACTATTATTATTGCATAATCATAATCATAATCATAATCATAATCATCATCATCATCATCATCATCATCATCATCATAATAATAATAATAATAATAATAATAATAATAATATAGTATATTAAAATATTTAACCGAGCCAACTTATTTATAATAAACTATATATTGACATATTTAACTATACTAGACCGCAAAATCGATTTTGAACACTATTGTTTATTATTAGTAAAATTAATCATTTTGAATAAATTAAAAGATTTTAATTATTGTAATCATCATCATCATTACTATAAATATCATTGTTATTATTGTTATTAATTTAATAAATTTTTTCATATTATATTAATATTAATATTAATATTTAAATTATTATTATTATTATTATTATTATTATTATTATTATTATTATTATTATTATTATTCAATAAGTTTTAAATTCTAATAAATTTAACTTCAATAAGTTTAGAATTTCCTATAAATTCAATTTCTATAAGTTAGAATTTCCTATAAGTTAATTTCAGAACACATAAGTTAAATTTCAGAATTCACATATAAGTTCATTTCAAACTCTTATAAGTTAATTCAATTTCCTATAAGTTCATTTCAGTTTCTATAAGTTAAATTTCCTATAAGTTCAGCTCATATGTAGAAAGAACAGGGCCTAGTAGGAGAAAAGATTTACACCGAAATTTAATTTGAACCGTCTTTGCGGCCACATCCGCGCCCACGTCCCATACGTGGGGGAAAATATTAAATTATAAGTTAGATCTCGATAATGACCACTTCTAGTAGAAATGACGGTATTAAATGAAATTAGACCGTCTCCGCGGTCATATTCTCAACCACGTCCCGTACGTGGGAGGAAATATTAAAAAGTAATCTGGCTAGGACCGTCTCCGCGGTCATATTCTCAACCATACTCCGTGGGAGAAAATGTTACTATTTATGTCTTATGACTTTTTCACTTTCAAATCAATTATAGGGAGACAAAATATATAATGTGTACCAAACATTATTTAACACGATAAAGTTCATATTAATATGACCAACGAATCATAATTCAATATAGTATATTAATTTAATCCACTAAATCACCAAATAAATCCGTGTACTCCGTATTTATGCACCAAATAGCCGAAAATATGATAGTGGTGATAATGACCATTGTACTCCGTATTAATGCATTGATTAAAAAAAACAAGGAACATACTCTACGGAGATAATAATATATAGTGCAAATATGATTTAGCAATGATATTATCGGTAATTACATGTAAAAACTATCCCATAAGTTTTCAATAATTAGATAAAGAAAAGGTTAATAACAACAACTCAATGTGACCTAAATAATAGACGAAAAATGCATAGCAAATTGGCAATCATTCAAGGTATGCATATCATGATAGTACACTCAACGTACACAATTGCAAATATATGTCCCTTTTATCAATTTTATTATAAACTATACAAATATATCTCATAGAAAATTGCATATACCTTTTAGTTTTGATACCAAATTATTGCATGTATTATCAAAAGATACTCCATCTTTCTAACTTCAACATAATCTTGGGATAAAAATTACATTCACCTAAGTGGTAGCGGTCTGGTGGTTCCTGGGGCAACCTCAAAGCTGCTTGATGGCGAGAAGCTGCGAGGTCAGGGTTCAAGCCTCAGAGCGCACTGAGTATCACGACGGCCCTGGTAAAGGGGTGGCTTACATGCAGTGGTGACGTCGAATGCTCGGGGATTAAACCCCTCGTCACCAAAAAAAAAAAAAAAAAAAAAAAAAAAAAAAAATTACATTCACTTTAAAGAAAAAAAACTTGCCATTATAATATTGATAATATTATAAATATGTACTCCCTCTGTTTCAGTGAATTGTTTACAGTTTGACTTTTTTCCCCACACAATAATCAATGCATAGACAGAAGTTTAATAATGTGAATATCAACAATAAAACTTTATACCAAAAGCACACACATCTATTGCATCAATAGAAATCTAAATCAATCTCATAATTGTCTCATATATAGTTACGGAGTATATGCACAGAAGCAATTAATAAAAGAATAATCAGATTACAAATTCATTATTATATGTACTCGTATTTCTATGATAAGCCCACATTGATAAACCAATGTATAAATTGTCAATTGTCATGACTTAAAACAAGGGCATAGCAAAGAGAACATATTCGTAGATGAGAAAGCATTGAGAACCAATATGAGAAAGCATTGAGAACTTCAAAATCAACATGAAATAACACGGCATGATGTGAATAATAATATACGAAATATTAAGGATAGATGATCATACACTAATCTTATGTTTATACACTTAACTAATTGTCATGAAATCAAATCAGTCATATATGGAGTACCTGAATAAATCAAATAATAGAATAAGATCTGATATAAACCTCCCAAGTATCAGATCTGAATAATAATTAAAGCATTATTTGCCCAGTAATATAGAGTCTCGTGCTGATAACGTGTTGTGAAATAAAGTTAATAAGAGAAGGATTAAGAGACACAATTAATAGAGTAGATAGATCTGTATTCTTATTCATCCTTGGAAGGGTATATATATAGTACATAAGGAATAGGGTTTCACCCAAACCCTAGATGTATCAGATAACTATGGGCTTTAGGCCCGATGGACATCCACACTAGTATATGTTTCATAACAACAAGAAAGTAATTGTAAAATTTTATTAATTTTCAAAAATTCTCAAAAAAAAAAAAAATTAAAAATGAATTTACCACATATAAATTTAAATAAAATTAAAAATGAATTTACCTTGAACATATATTAATTAGCTTATATTTTATATAGTCATTGAAAATATTTACATTAACTAAAAATCTTTGCAAAACTAATTATACTAATTAACAAAATTAAATCAACCCAATTAATTAAATAAATAAAAATCCCTAATAATTAGGGCAAAATATAGTTAGAACTAGAGGTGGCAATCGGGTCAGTCGGGTCGGGTTTGGGTCGGGTCAAGTCGGGTCGAGTCATGTCGGGTTCGGGTCCTGTCGGGTCAAAGTGTCCTTTCAGGTCGAGTCGGGTTGATTCGAATTAAATGTCGGGTCGGGTCATATCGGGTTAAATAGTGTATCGGGTCGGGTCGAGTTTGGGTCGGGTCATTATCAGGTCAGCGCGATTTTATCGAATTATTTCAATTTTTACCTACTAAAATAGATATTTCGACTGTTATTTTATTTAATTAATTCATTACTAAATATATGATTCTAAATAATAATTTGCTTTCAATCTAATCAAAATTAAGTTTAAAATTATTGGGTCGTCAATTTAGTCGGGTCGATACCGGGTCGGGTCGTCATTGGGTCGGGTTCGAGTCACTGAATATCGAGTCATGTCGGGTTACGGGTCATCATCGGGTCGGGTCGGGTCGGTTCTCGGGTCACATTATTTTCGGGTCAATCGGGTCGTTTTTTGCTCGGGTTGAATTGGGTCACTGGGTGGTCAGGACTTATTCTAGTTAGAACAATATAGGAAAGCAAGAATTACACGTGAATACATGACAATCATTCATATCTCATGTTGAAATCATTAATTGCAAAGCCACGTGGACCAAATTATTCGGTGGGTAATAAAGGCTTGTTACCCCAAGGGTTTAAATAGCCTTTTGTTATAGACAACTAGTTAAGCTCATAGTACCACTACCAAAGTCAAGTCAACGGGTCCACGAATTACTAGCAATATACGGAGTGTGAAATCAGAGACGGGCCCGGGCCACACCCACAAGTGGTAGAGAGAAAGCCCACCTCATAGGCCCAAGGGATTCCATCCTAAAACCAATTGGCTATAGGAGGAGTAGCCCTTAGGCTTTATAAGGTGGACATTTCAACTCTTCACAACCGATGTGGGATTTACATGTGGGCAATATTAATAAGGGATTTTTCACACTCCACATGCGTATGGCCATTAATGCGCCTTATACTTTAGGCCCAACAATCGTGGGATTCTTCTCCATGGCATACAAAATCGAACCGGACTGGTGATTCTTCTCCATGGCATACAAAATCGAACCGGACTGGTGATTTTAACAAACACGAGATAACGTGTAACCCATTAAATCCGGCGGCATATAATTGGCCCGATTTCATATCAAAGAGACCCAAGATATAACTATGGGCTTTGATACCATGTGAAATCAGAGACGGCCCGGGCCACACCCACAAGTGGTAGAGAGAAAGGCCACCTCATAGGCCCAAGGGGTTCCATCCTAAAACCAATTGGCAATAGGAGGAGTAGCCCTTAGGCTTTATAAGGTGGACATTTCAACTCTTCACAATCGATGTGGGACTTACATGTGGGCAATATTAATAAGGGATTCTTCACACGGAGTAGCACACAATTAATCATAAATAAATACACACAATTAATTTAATTCAAACTTTAAACTTACCTTTAATACTTCCTCCATTCCAATAGGTTCTATACATTTCACTTTTTGGACACTATTCATAAGTGTGTAGAATTTTTGATATAACTTTTAACCTACAAACAAAAAAAACATTCAAGTGTGATCTTGTTTTAATTGTCTTATGGAATACATTATTAATATCAAAATTTTAAAATTTTCAAAAATACGAAACCAAAGATATGAACGAAACAAAACGAGTATTGATGTACGCGCATAAAGCAAACGTATAGAACTTATTAGAATGGAGGAAGTACAAAATACAATGCTCTTTTCTCCTAGACTCAACAGCTTCTTACTATAGATCAAAATATACACAAATATATTCAATCATTAAAATTAAAATATTAATTATTATTTAAGTTTTTAATTGTTATTGTTATAATCAATTGAGCAAATAATAATAGTAGTAATAATAATGTTACCTGTATATGTATTTATCATCTGTGTACTCCATTTTTGCTCAGAATGTTGTTATGCTGTAGACAGTCTGACATCAGCTCAAATTCTGAAAGACCCAGAAGCATTGGTCTCAAACAACAAAGTTTTTAGGTTAGGATTTTTCAGCCCATCTAACTCGACAAACCGCTATGTCGGAATTTGGTATAATCAACCTTCTATAATGGAGGTTATATGGGTGGCTAACAAAAATAGTCCCCTCACTGATTCTTCTGGTATACTAAAGTTGTCTAGTGACGGAAACCTTCAAGTGTCGAATTCAAAAAATGTAACCCTCTGGTCGTCCAATGTTACTACTCCCGAAGCTCGATTTTCTGTGGCACAGATACTCGATTCTGGAGACCTTGCTGTGGAAGGATTCAAATCTAATCGAAGTCTAGTGAATGGGACGGCTATATGGCAGAGTTTTCAACATCCAACAGATTCGATCTTACCAAATATGAGGTTCTTACTCACTAAAAATTCTGATCTAAGAAATGTCCTGCAATCTTGGAGCAGTCCATCAGAGCCCTCAAAGGGAAGGTACGCGCTTGGGACTAACTCCTTAGGGTTGTTCCAAATAATCATTTGGGACGGAGATAGAATATTTTGGCGAACTGGTCCTTGGAACGGTAACATTTTCATAGGGACAAGATACCATTACACGGGGTATGGCAATATCTTTGTCAACACAGTAACATTTACCCAAGACGATACAGCGGGGGTACTTTCCTGGGTTTACACAGGGGTAAATGCGTCATTTTATTCACATTATCAGTTGAGCTATCAAGGAACAATGGCACAGAGATGGTGGGATCACAATAAGAAGAAGTGGACGAATACCTGGAGTGCCCCCGACGATGAGTGTGATCATTACGGGAAATGTGGGGAATTTGGAAGCTGCAACCCGCGGAGCTCACCAATGTGCAGCTGCTTGAAAGGTTTTGAGCCAAAAGATAAGGAGGAATGGAAACGAGGAAATTGGACGAGTGGCTGTTTAAGAAGGAAACCACGGCAGTGTGGACCTCAAGGGAACGGTGAAGGTTTTCTGAGGTTACAGACGATGAAAGTCCCCGACAATGCTGAGTGGACTGGTGGGCTTAATAGAGAACAGTGCCGAGATAATTGCGCAGGAAACTGTTCGTGCTTGGCTTATGCATATGATACTCAGATTGCATGTATGACATGGAGTACTAAATTGATCGACATTGCAAACCTTGCCCCTGGTGGAGCTGATCTCTATATTAGACTTGCACACTCAGAGCTCGGTAAGCTGTCATTTCACAAAAATTTACACGCATATACAGAGTATAGTTTAAGCATAATGATTTGATGCCAATGTTCTGCAGGTAATAATAATAATAGGCTCAAAGCAATTATCATACCGAGCGTGGTGGGAGGACTGATAGTACTTGCTGTTGTCATCTGGTTCTTGTGGAAACGGAGAGCACAGCCAAAGAGTAAACAGCTGCCTAAAAGAAACACGAGGTTTGGAAATCAACAAGGAAGGTACAAATCAACACCTGATCCACACGTATTCGGAGATAAAAGTCAGTGTTTGGCGGATGACATGCAAATCATGAAATTTGATGACCTTGTCCAAGCAACTAACAACTTCAATGAGAGTAATTTACTCGGTAGAGGGGGATTTGGCCAAGTATACAAGGTAAACATCTCACATAAAACCATTTTCAAAGGTTGCAAAAGTGTTAGATACTCTAGAGTTAAAAAAAACCCTAAACCCTTCTTCGGCAATTCAGATTTACGTAAATAGATTTGGGTCTTGAGTTTACTCATGCTCTATAGGATGTCTAATAAGCCCGATGGCTTCGTAGTCAGAGTGATTAATGTGGACAAAATAGTTCAAGATTGTGACTGAGGACATATTGGAAGGCGTTTGCAATGATTATAAATCATAATTTATGGGTGTAGACAGTAGATAAAACTCTGTAACTCTAGAGGATTCACACCCGTTTAAAAACATTTATGGTGATCTACATTATATAGAAAGTAACAAGATAAACATATTGAGTTCTTAACAGGGAACATTGGAAGATGGCCAAGTGATAGCAGTAAAAAGACTTTCAAGATTATCAGGGCAAGGAATAGAAGAGTTTATGAATGAGGTTGAAGTGATCTCCAAACTTCAGCATCGCAATCTAGTAAAGTTGTTGGGCTGTTGCGTTGATGGAGATGAAAAGATGCTGATATATGAGCACATGTCAAACAAAAGTTTGGACGCTTATCTATTTGGTCGGTCGCATAACTTTACTTATAAGTCAAAACCTTAGTTTCAATTTTCTGACACACATCCTACTTAGTTACTGAAACTCTGAAAGCTAATAACTTCTATTTCCTATTTATCAGATCCACAAAAGCGGGCAATTTTACATTGGAAGAAACGGTTCAGCATCATAGAGGGTATATGTCGAGGACTGCTATACCTCCATAGAGACTCTAGATTGAAAATCATCCATAGAGATCTCAAACCCAGTAACATTTTGCTGGATGAAAACCTCAACCCAAAAATTTCGGACTTTGGCATGGCCAGAATTTTTGGGGGAAACCAGGACCACTGCAGCACTCAAAGGGTAGCGGGAACATAGTAAGTATCCTACATTTTATCCTTTCACAGGTAACAAATGATGGTTCCTATCAACAAGACATCTAACTTACCTTCTTTCATATCTTTAGTGGGTACATGTCTCCCGAGTATGCAATGGAAGGGCATTTCTCTGAAAAATCGGATGTATTTAGCTTTGGGGTGTTGCTAATGGAGATCATATGTGGAAAAAGGAATAGCAGCTTTTGGTTTCAAGAGGAATCATTAAGCCTGCTAGGATATGTGAGTTATTTTGTAAATCTTCCAACTGTTTCTAATGGACATCAAAATTTAGTAAATGACTCTAATTGATGATTGCAGACATGGAAGCTGTGGAATGAAGACAATATTATTGTACTCATTGATCCATCAATTTGTAGTCCAGATATCCAGGGAGAAATTATAAAATGTATAAAGATCGGACTTTTGTGCGTGCAAGAATTAGCCAAAGACAGGCCAAACATCTCGACAGTCATATCTATGCTGGGTAGTGACATTACCGATCTTCCTAAACCAAAGCCACCAGGGTTCATTCAACGCCAGACAGCTAATGATCAAGGATCGTCTTTCTTCTCTACCGAAAAAACTTCTTCCCTGAATGAAGTCACTGTTACAAGTGTCTCCCCCCGATAGTATATTGGTGCAGAAGAATGCAATCAAGTCTTATTATTCTGTTTTACATGTAATGTCAAACAAGCAAGTTTGCACCAATTTAATATAAATTTACACATGATTTCCTCAACTTTGCACAATTCTGAGCCACTGACAATCATTAGATTGCTCTAACTAAAACTTAATGGAGGAGCTATGCTTCATAGTTTCACCATACTACTCCTTTCATATTGATAAGTGAAGATGGCCATGCCAAATCACAGAAGTATGGCATGATGAAATCAAGCACAAAACATGGATAAATGCGTCACGATGTCTTACTATTACTGAAGTATCAAAGACATCCGATGAATCAGTGATCACTAAGAATTTTAGACTGAGGACCTATTCTTATCTTTTTTTTTTTTTTTTCTTTAACTAATCAAACACTTCAAAAACCTTACAATTACTTCAGAAAATTCAAGAATACGGGCTACTAAAAAATACTAAACCTCATAAAACTTCATACTCTTGTGAGTCATATAAGGTAAACCCTAAACCTCAATGAACACTAAACACTAAAACACTAAACCTCAGAATACTAGGAAACCCTAATCCTAACAAGAGCAGATGCATTTATATTTTATTTTTTATGGTCATATACTGCAATCCTTATCCGCCCTCAAACTCATGGTAATTTTGTACAAAAATTCCATGAGTTTGCAAATATAATTATAAAAATAAATAACTAACAAACGATAACTAAAAAATAATTTTCATCTATTCTTCGCCCTCATATCTTAATCTTTACAAGGTTGATACATAAGTTCGTATAGGACTCGCCCAACGATTTTGTTGCGTAAAAGACTCGCTAGACATTTTCAACTGCGTAACTCACTAGTCAATTTAATTGCATAACTCACCAGACAAATTTTAGGTTGCATAACACTAGTCCATTTTCTGTTGTATACTTCTGCTAGTCAATTTCGGTTGTTAATTCGCCAATCAACTTTTTGTAGCATACCTCGCCACTTATTTTTCTACCACCTTGAACAAAGTTAAAGATTTATAGATCCAATGAGGGGTTGGGGACTTTTATTTGGTTAAACTTATTGTAATTCTAGGTTTTTTTTTTTTTTTTTTTTTGAGTTTGACTAATATTATTGTGTTTCATTTATTTTTTAAACGTGTAATCTCACATAATTTTCCCACCAACAAGGAGGCGGAAATTTGTAGGCATGGTCCTTAGAAGCCAAAGGACTCGGGTTATCATGATAAGACTATCTACCAAAAACATCTGTCACTACACACCAGATGTAAGGGACAAAGGAAGAGATCGGCGAGACTAATGAAGCAGAAGGATGAAGTTCGAGAGGGTCAACGGCATGGGGTGGTAGAAGAGGTTGGAAACACTTTCATAAGACAGTCTCATCCTCATCCAAAAATTAAAATGAGAATCAAAATTACCTTAACCAATAGAGTACAATAACCCAAAAAGAATCTTCACAAATTCCTAGATTATGAATACACTAATTTACATAGATAGGGGAAATCCTTTACTAAAAATGTTGAGCAATTTCCTGAAATGATTAAATGCAATTGTCACCCTGATATAAATCCAAACTTTTTTTCTAAAAAAAGGCGTAATCTCGTAAGAAAATTTGTACACGGCCAACTGAAAATGACATTCTGATTGAAAGTAGGAAGAACCTGAAACTAAGAGGGCGATAATCTCCTGCATTGCCAATGGAATGGCTGAAATCATAGGCATTATGGGGCTTGAGCCATCCATTTGAGCTGCACAGAGGAAACATCAGATAAGGTGATTGGCAAACTTAAAACTCAAACAAAATTGATCAATATAAATCGTAGGCAAATACCAGGAAGCTAGCAAGCACACCAGAAGTTCAGAAATCCAAAACAATAAAAACAGAAAAGAACAAAAGCAAACCAAAAAAGACCACAACAACATTTAATCAGGCCCTCCAACTGCAATCCCGAAAACTACCTCTGACAAGATTCCCATCAAAGCAAACTACGACAGAGTCAAACAGCTGACAAAAACTCAACAAGTTGGCTTTCCTTGCCCCAAAAGAACCCATTAGTGAAACCCATCTTTAGCACATGATCAATCTTCAAGCCTCAATCCCATCTAAGTCCACCTAATCCTTTTTCCCCATGACGGTTTCCCCTTTATGGAACTTTCCTCAACGAATAATAAACCAAAAACTTCGCTAATTTATTTTCCTGCCCGTTTCAGCTACAACTACTGGTTCAAATCGTCGGAACTATGAGAAAGAACAACTGTAGACTCCTCAACAGCCATATATCTGCTAGTTAGTAATGTTATCGACCTTTCTAACCTAAAACAGACATCTTGTGATCCAAGATCAAGAGCATCACAACTATAGATATATCTTTTAAATGACATATCACTACAAAAGAATGCATTAGAATCATATACTTCTCTTTTCATGTACTGTCGAATAAGCATGTTTATAACACTCTAAATGATTCTTACACTTGATTATCCTCAAGCAAAACTGACAACCAAATAAGATCACAAACTAAAACCGTTGTACATTCTCCTCCTCTTATTATGCCATGGAATCAACCTTACTACTACCATCCTTTTGATGAATCATAATGTGTTACTCCGTACAACATAAGTCTAGGAGTTAACTTCTGAATCAACAGAACCGAACGGATCTAGAATATATATCTCTTATCCATATGAATGGTTATTCAGGAAAGATTTACGTTCTTACAAAAAAATGCTCAACACCCTGCCCTATGAAGACTCGCTTTCGCTACGGCCCCGGTGGGTTCCCTTAACCAAGCCACTGCCTATGAGTCGTCGGCTCATTCTTCAACAGGCGCGCGGTCAGAGCTTCCACAACGCCTCCTCCCACTGCTTGAGAGCTTACGGTTTCATGTTCTATTTCACTCCCCGATGGGGGTTCTTTTCACCCTTCCCTCACGGTCTTGTTCTTCGCTAGAGTTTAGTTCAATTTAGCTCAATCCGTGTAAATGGATCAATGAACACTCCAAAGGAAGGGTTGATGATTTACTACCTAGCAGTTACAATGTCATTGGACAGTCTAATCGAAGCTTCCAAACAAAGCTCAAAATGACCTAATCTACAACAAAAATCGCATAAACCAAATCATCTCAAATTCTGGAATTATGCAATTATGCACACAATTAGTCGCATAAACTGGGGAAAATCGCTTACAAAAACAAATAAACGCGGCAAAACAATGATAGAAATCCAAAAAACTACAACGCGTCACCTAAATTACCCGTTCACGCAGACAATTAAGCATGTAGAGATGATAGAAATGCAATAGAAACACAGTTAAAAAAAAATTCAAAAAAATCACAACGCATGTTGTACGCATAACCCTAATTTAGAAAATGCATACAAATTAATCGAACAAATCGAGAAAAAATTGTTCGATAGCAATGAATAGAGATGACAAATTGCAAACTGGTACAGTACCACAAATTAAAAATCAAAAAATCGTGCCCTAGTAACTCTAATTATATTCATCGCAGCAAACAAAATTCAGTGAGGAAGAAGATGACCGACGAACTATTGAGAAGTACTCCGTAGAGAGTAGAGAAGAACCTGGGAATTTGAGGTCGAAATTTCATAGCAAAACCACGGAAATTGCGCGCCAAAATATGAGTGACGATGAAGATGAAGATGAAGATGACCGATGAACTAGAACCGCGCTGAGTAAATTTCAAGTTACATTATGCAACGATAGTTTTTTTTTTTTTTTTTTTAAGGATTAATTGTCAAGAATAATCCGAACTAGTTCACTTATTCCATAAATAATTCGAACTCAAATTAATTCACGAATAATCCCAACTATTGAAATAACATTCCAATAATGTACTTTGATCAATTTCAATCGACTCTAACACGTTAAAAAAACGGTGAAATCGACTCGAACTTTGTCTCACTCTTATTTTAAGTGAAATTCAAACCGTTTTGACTTCTTTTTTTTATTGATTAAAGCATGTTAAAATTGGCCAAAGTACATTATTGGAATGTTACTTCAATAGTTGGGATTATTCGTGGATTAATTCGAGTTCGGATTATTTATGGAATAAACGACTGGCCGATTATTTTAAGAATTAATCCTTTTTTAAATGGATTTTTGTAACTAGAAACTCAATTTTGAACTTTGGGTTCATTTTTATTTGATTTTTTTGGTATTGTTTTTTCGAATTAATTTTTAATAATCTTTGTAATCAAAAGTATGTTCGTGTTTATTGTAAGACGGTCTCACACAACTATTTGTGATTACTAGTTTAGATCCGTGTATAAATGCACGGTTATTATAGATATTATATTACTTCTAATTAATAAAAATATTAGTAATAAATTAATTAAAAAATAATACAATAATTAATTTAATGATATTCATATAACAATGGAAAAAAAAATATTCTCTAAAAAAAAAAATTAAAATATATAAAGTGATTATATTTTATATTTATAGATTTTATAGGTAAAATATATGCCCAACACTTATTTTTGATTGAAAAAGAAGATTTTTTTTTTATATATATATAGTGTATAGATTAAATATTTCATAGTATAGTTTAAATTTTATATATTACTTATTAAGAATATTTAGAGATGGCGTTAGAAACAAAATAATAAGGTTATCTTATTTAATTGTCTATTTTATTGTAAAAGTAAACAAAAATTAAAATACTAAAATAAGCAAAAATAATTAATTCAGTGTAAATATATTCTTGATATAGTTAACAATTTATTTTTCATGCACAATATAAGTGTGAACATAATTATTAAGAAGTAATAATCGTAAATAATGAATTTAGACCTAATAAAAACATATAATATAAAGGATGATGTAAGCATTATGTTTTGGCGGGAAAATAATGTACGAAATCGCGACATGTGGCATCGATGATGTCCGCGAAAACTGTCACTTAGTAGAATAAAGATGGTTTCATGCATAAATCAAGTGAAACCTGGCTTTAATATGAAAACACTCATATCCGATCTCTCTTGAGCATGTTCTTCAACACAAAGAAAGCACATGGGTACGCACTTTGATATTGTGGATATACAATATCAAAATCTTGAAAAGCTGGATCATTCAAACCCTAACTTTTAATTAAATCTATCAAAAAGTATCAAAATTGATAATTTAAGTGTAAAATATAAATTGAAATATATTATTACTTGATTGAATCGTTTATTGAATTTCATGATTGAAAAATTGATTAAAATCTAACTAAAAAAGTTTAAGAAAAAAGAGATAAATTTGTATATGATGAGAGTAATAGAAAAATATAAGTGGAAAACTAAATGAAAAAAATATAACATATAAAATTCGTATACGAAAAATCAATTACATATTTTTAAATTACGTTTTTGTATGTTAAATTTGTACCCTGAATGTTTTCAATTTTCTAAGTAAATTATATACTTGTACTCAAAGAAAAATATAATTATATTGAGTCCAAGCACGTGTTCCAAGCAATTCCGAGCTCGAGTTTCAAGCCAACTCTGATCTAACCCAAGCCAATTTTGAGCTCACTCAAGCTGCTACACATCAAACTCGTTCGGTTGCATTCCTAGTCACGACTCACAATTGTAAAAAAGTAAAGTTCGCTGATGTATATTACTCCGTCCTAGGTTCTACACCAGTAGCTATACAGTAAATCATTGTTTGGGCACAAATGATCCAGAAATATGAATTCTACACCGGCCTCAAAATGAACGTTCATGAGTAGATCTTATTTATCGATACTATTAGACGGGGCAAAACTGGTACAACATGAGATGATATTTACTAGGGCAAAGAGACTTATTCACTCGGCCATAGAGTTTCGAAACTTATACAGAATGCTATGACTATATGAGGGTAACACAATATCGAAACACCACACATGCACTGTCGGATATTATAAATGTTGTTCACCTGCAATTACGGAGTACTTAGCATACCAAATAGTATACGATACCTGTATACCACCAGATATCTGCTGTATTGTTTTCATCGCTTATACCAGGATTGCCGAAATGGTGAGAAATCACGTATCTTTTCTTCCTCAAATAAAATGAAAACTATTAATGATCAACTCCCGTTAATATTCAATACTAGTCCTATCGAATATTATTTGCAACCATGACGACTACGGAGACAACAACATAAAGAATGATGAAGCATCACATTTCAATCACAACAACATATCACAGCAAACGCCACCACATCACGCCCATGAGAATCATTTTTCCGACATGTCATGAAGACTGCAGAGGCAACAACATAACAAACAGTAAAGCAATCGCATTTCAATTACAGTAGCATACGACAGTAAATGTCACCATTTTGTCAATGAGAATCTTCTTTCCGACATGCCAATGAAATACTGAAAGATTGATGCATTTTGATTTCTCAATTCTAGGTCAGATTCAATTACACATTCGATGAATTCCTAGGTTGGTGCTTCTAGTCATCTTGAGAAGGGGCTGACATTACAGCGTAATACGATGAAGATGTAAGTTGGGCCAATGCTGGAAGTGCGCCACCTGATAAATGAAAACAAAACTAGTTTAAAGCCCTCTCAGGCAAGACGAACTATCGTGGACAACTATGACAGCAACATCGTACAGATCCCTTTTTAACCTTGTTAGTAGCACTGGAATTCGAGTGTTTATAATCACCGAAAATCAGACAAAAAGTCCTGGGACAAATGAACAAGAGTTTTTTACTTCACACCAGAAGAACGTGGACATCCACTAAGCAAAAGCTAATGTTGTGACTCACTAGAATTACGATACACAAAAGAACAGAAGCACCCAAAATCACATTCCTACCATGGCGTTGTATTGCACGGCCATAAATTGATGTTAAGATATGTACTAATCAAGATGTTAAATAATTAAAAATAAATACATCCATAATTCAGTAGCATCACGAAAGTTGCGGTAGGAACATTGTGCTATACTGACCTGCGAGCCCGGCACAAGCTGAAGAGAAAACAATCAGCGGAGGACCCTGAACAAAATCACATAAACAAAGTGTAAAATTAGGAGCGAAGAAATCCGACTACGGAACATGAATACATGAAAAGTTGAGATTTACAACTAAAAACAACAGAGACAGATACCAACAACCAAACTACTCACTGAGATGAACGAATAATTATAGTACAAAGGTTTGGTGCATTGACAAAGGCAAGAAATGGTGAAAATACACAGGGAGTGCTTAGAGGCCACAAAATTGTACATTTGAACTGAAAAAAGTCTACGGGAATTATGAAAGAGCATACACAATTACGCCGTACATAGTTAGCAAACTGCAAATCAAAAGGGGCTATCATATGATGCTGAACTCACTGATTTATAATATCCCAAGTTTCACTTAGAAACAGGAAGTTATAAGGACAAAAAAACGTAAGAGGCGTGCTTTTTTTCGGCAAAAAGCGACTATCTTTATATGATCTACTCTGTCTTTTAATCCATTAGTCCGGTATAATTTCTAGGCTATAGAACATAATTACACTTGAAATCAGGTGTGCCTTTTTTTCCCCAGTTTGTGCTACGATCTACCAACTAACTGCATTCTTATTATACGACTACAATACATGTGCACCTTACATTTCAGTTTATCAAATTGCTAGTCAGGTTTGGATTTTGACAGACCATATCTACATGAAATTTTAATTACGACAGAATTATCCAGATCAGCATAAAACGGTAAATGGAGTTTTGTGAAGAATATACTCCACTTGATGCAAACAGTTAAATAAATCACACTTTCAAAGCTCAGAAAATAACATATTTTCGCATGTCAATGTTCGCAGTCATCAACTCATCATAAGTGAGCTCAAGAGGTGAAAAAAAAAAATCAAGGGGAAAGCATCGAGAATACATAGACACACTTACCCCAACTAAGAATTGCAGCCACATAGGCCTCCTTATCCACTTCTGGACAACTGGCATTACTGCATGACAAGCAGTCGAAAATGTCATCGCTCGTAGCAAAATGTTTAATTGACAATTGTGACTAATTAAATATCTAAAAGAAAAGTATAAGTTGCCGTTTCATGGAGAATTAGTACGAAAAAGCGGACAAAGAGTAGTGCTAAAAGATCTAATAAAGTTCCCACAGGCCACAGCAGTTTGGATTCCTTCTGATGTGCACGTGACCAAATGCTACAGATTAAAAATCTGACTCATGCCATGTTAAAACTTTTTTGTCTTGTTTAGAAGCAAAACAATAGTTATTCAACATAACACAACGCAGCAGAAAGTAACTTTATAACCGTCTATCGTAAAAGATAGCACAGATGACAAATTCCGTAATTTGTAATGTCACTGAATATCAGGAACAAAAGATAAATTCAAATTAAACCGCCACAACGCCAACAGATCTCGTCAACCCGTGGAGTTGTTAGAGCAGGGATACATGATTTACAGAATACGATGCGACTAGACTTCACAATACTTCAATAATTAAAGAAATAGGATCACTGATTACCACAATTGTATCCATAAAATGCACTCGTTGTGCCTCCAACAGCCGAGCCAATCTGGGTAACATTAACACCTCAAAAATTAATAACCAGTGCGACACTGAATAAAATATACACACGATTCCAAGGAAATATTTACCAGAGAAAGGTTATCACGGACAAAGGGTGCCACCGTCCAAGATTAGTTTCCTAAAAATCGAGAAACAATTTGATCACCCGATTCAATATGGATCATAGAGTTTCAATTCACAAAACTAAGAACGTCCTAAGAATAATGGGATTTACCAATTCTTTTGTAAGAGGTCCAGCGCAATGCGGACATGTTACTGAATTTATCACACCCGATTTCGTACTTGTACTCATCTTCTACAAAACAGAAAGACCATCTTTTAACACACTATTTTACACAAAAATAATCATAAAAACCGAAAACAGTAGACGATCAAAATCAAATGGGGACAATATAACTAACAATTCACATGAAAAAGAGTATTGTTCCCAAAGATGCAAACTTTAACAAAAATATAAGAACAAAACCACATTCAGCAAACCTGCAAACTTTTGAGATTACAAATACCAATTTGAAGGGTAGAAAGAGGAATTCTTACTCACAGAAGAAAGGGGGACAGAGGAGGGCGGACTTTCACCGAGGTATTACCTTTTTTTTGTAAAGTACGGAGTACCAAATAAAGGTATTTATTTAGGGATATACTATTTGCATGCAACATATTACTTTGCGGAGTTGACTTTTTATTTTACTAATTATACTTAATGTCGTCATCATCCCCTCTTACATTCGTATAATTAGTAAAATAAAATTTGACTCCCACACGGTGGACTTACCGTCTCGGCATCATCCCCTCTCACACTCGTATACAACATCGCTCCACACTCATACTCATCGTCGTCATCGTTCACTCGTGTTCAATATCATCCCCACTCATAATCAACATAATCATGCACTCATAGTCGTCATCATCATTCACTCAAATCAATATAATCATACACTCATAGTCAACATCGTAATCATACACTCGTAATCATCATCGTCATTCACTCAATCTATTTCACATTCTCTCATAATGGATATGATCATTCGCTCATGATCGAAATAATCAACACTCATAATTATTGCAATCGTTCATTCGTGATTAATGTATTCATTCACTCGTATTAAAACTCTATCAACTCACATAGTCGTACTTCGCGAAATGGCAAGGAACGATACTAATCATATACATACACGTTAACTTTCGTAGGGGCTAGCACGACCATGCGACCCATAATACACACTTGCTTTGGTCGACCGTTAATTAATACTTTCCTCCTCAACTTAACTTGTTATTAACCTATATGCCAAGTTAAACATGTTACACAATTCACGCGTATCATAAGCTACACTCGAGGCCTACTATACATTTTACACATACATCACCATACACACAATCACAATGCTAACTCGGCCTACAACGCGATCATGTTCACAGCCTAATCACGGCCAAACAGCAACCCAACAAGGGCTGATTTCAGCAGCCTAATCATGGCCAAACAGCAGCCCAACGGGGGCTGATTTCAACAGCCTAATCACGGCCAAACAGCAGCCCAACAGGGCCTGATTGCAGCAGCCTAATCTCGGCCAAACAGCAGCCCAACGGGGCTGATTTCAGAAGCCTTTTACGGCTTATTTCAGCACCCTTTTACAGCCTATTACAGCAGCCTTCGGCTAGCAACAGCAGCAGACACACTATCACACACACACACGGCCTACACACTTAACTTCCAACACGAATACACACACGTTGCCAGTTGGCACCATCAATAACATTCATTACACACAAACGGACAGCAATAACAAAAACAAACACGGCTTCAGCAGCCCCTTCAAAACAGAGCAGCCATACGGTGGGAAATCAGCAGCCTATTACCACGAGAATGAAGAAAAGCCCTTGAAACCGTCTCTAGAGATGAACACTGACTCTCACAAAAGGTTCTTCTACGAGATTCTATATTACCCAAAAACAACTCTAATAACTAAAGGAAACAAACAACAACTCAAATAATTTAATTCTAAAAACGACCCACCGAAACCCTAACATAAAAGCTTCGAACTTGAACTAGAAGGAAGCCTTACCTTTGGGGAAAACTTGTATGAGAAGGTAGAGGGGAAAGAGAGGAAATGAATGCAACGAAAATCGTAAGAAACGGAGGCCGAAGGAGGGAGGCCCGGTCTCGGAACCGAGGGGCTGTTTTTTTCACCATCTAAACAAGGGGAACGCTGATTGCTTTCCTTCTTTTGTTTATTTTGATCGCGTGATGTGAGGGAAAGGAAGTGATGAGGGGGTTGTTCTAATTTTTCTAGGGACATCTTAATTACGGAGTAATTTAATTAAGGCAAAATTATCAATTACAGCCTTATAAATACACCTTTTTTAAAATTATAGCCTTATATAACGTTTTTTTTAAATTACAGCCAATTTTTTCACTCCGATCAAAAATTGAGGCCAAAGTATCTTTCAGGTGAATAAAAACAAAACTAGACCGAAATGCCCTTGATTAATGATTCTCAAGTACTCAGTAACTTTTCATCTCCTTTTCATCTCCTTTTGAATCCACCTTTTTCACTCCTTTCTCTTTCTTTCTTTTTCTTTTCTAGTGACCTCACTTCTCCTCACTCACATGTCACTTCATATTTTTTCCTCATTCAAAATTTCGCACTCTGTTTCTTTAGCCATGAATTCCTGATCAAGATCATTATTTGTTCATCAACGTCCTTTTTTCTGGGTTACAATCGATTCTTCGATTGTTGAAGGTATTGTTTTAACTTGTATATCTTAAATTATTTTGAAATTAAACTTTAATTTTGTGTTCTAAACTTTGTTATTGCATGTGAAACATTAAAATCCCCAAAAAAAAATTTCGCACTGTTACCCTAATTTTTTTGTGAAAATTGGTGTGTACTACTGTAATTTAGAGTGCATATGTGGTTTGCATGTTGATTTTTGTTAAAAATTGATGTATCTATTGTCACTGTGTAGAAATGGCTTCTAAATCATTTATGGTGGACATTCGAATGTATTATGAGGGTAGGTTTGTGTTCAATAAAGGAAAAACGGAGTATGTTAAGGATGGATACTTTACTGATAATCACAAGTTTGGTTTGCATTTGCAATGTGGGATTTGGAGTAATAGGCTTCTGATGCCATTTTGAGGTCCCTTGCACAGAATATGGTGGAAAGTGATGACTTTCAACTATGTTATTACAAAGAAAAAGAAAACAGTTACCTGACATAAAATTCACCGACATTACATTCAACACCTACAAAATTTACCAGAAACGACAAATCCGATCTTCAAAAAATTTAAACTTTTTCTGAAAAATGAAGAGAGAACAGATAAAAGATTGGTGAAATAAATTTTCAATAACAATGGGTTAGAAAATTGGGTAGTATAGACAAAAGAAATGAACAAGGGTAGATTGGTCATATAAAGGGCAAATTCAGTTTAAAATTTCAAATTTTAAAATATATCTGAAATGTGAAGCAACTCACTCCGTTTTGGCCTCAATTTTTGATCGGAGTGAAAAAATTGGCTGTAATTTAAAAAAAACGTTATATAAGGCTGTAATTTTAAAAAAAGGTGTATTTATAAGGCTGTAATTGATAATTTTGCCTTTAATTAATTATATAAAACAAAAACCAACTTACACAAATTTTTCCCTTCAATTTTCCCTCTTTTACATATTTTTATTCCTTTTATTTTATTTTATTTTATTTCTTTTTTATATTTATGTCATATAAGTCATTTAATATCTCTTATGTATTACAAAGTATGAACCTGTTCTTTCGGACTTTTTAGAGCCGAATCAATCAATCGAGCCGAAAATTTGAATCGAATCGAAATGAAATTTGAAATGAACTAAATCAATCGAATCAATCGAACTAAACTGAACTTTGATACGATAAAACGCTTATGATACTTTGTCAAACAAAAACAAATAATCTCCAAACAAAAAAAAATACATTAAATTTATGAAACTACAGATTCTAATAGCGGAATAACACGGAAACAAACAACCAATAAAAAAACAAATAACAAAATTAGAACATCCAAAACATTAACAACTGAGAAAAAATTAATTACCATGATTATAAGGAACGACGGCCAGTTCATCCATTGACGATAAAAAAAGGGAAGAATTACAGACGAAGTAAGGGAATAATTACAGATGAAAGGGAAGAAAATAGGGCGGGAATGAATAAAGGGGAAAAAAAAAGTTCACTCTTCGAAAGAGAGAAAGAAAAACGAAAGAGAAGAAAGTAAGGTGTTAATGAAGCGTTATTCTGAAGAATGTGTAACCTCTAATTTCTATTTACTTAAATGCAGCCCTTAATTAACGTAATGACTCTTCAATATTTGTTTTAATTCATTTTTAAATTTTCAATCTATTAATTACTCACTTAATCTAAGCCATTCATTCAATTACAATCTAATGGCTATAGATGAGACTTAGGGACTTACCAATTGCTAAGGACTTAGAACCTGTTCTTTCGGACTTATTTTCAGTACATTTGATTCGATTCGACTCATACATTGATTGATTCGATTCGATTCAATCTGATTGATTGATTGATTGATTCGATTATTTCACTTCACATTATTTTTGTTGTTGTTGTTGTTGTTGTTGTTGTTGTTGTTGTTGTTGTTGTTGTTATAATAATGATAATAATAATAATAATAATAATAATAATAATAATAATAATAATAATAATAATAATAATAATAATAATAATAATAATAATAATAATAATAATAATAATAATAATAATAATAATATTGTTATTGTTAATTTTGTAATAATAATAATAATAATAATAATAATAATAATAATAATAATAATAATAATAAAATAATATTGTAGTTGTTGTTGTTGTTGTTATTATTATTATTATTGTTGTTATTATTGTTATTGTTATTGTTATTATTATTATTATTATTATTATTATTGTTGTTGTTGTTATTATTGTTGTTATTATTATTATTAGTAGTAGTAGTAATAGTAGTACTACTACTACTACTATCACCACCACTACTACGATAACTAGTACTACTACTAGTAAAACATGTGAAAGTAGTGAAAAAAAACGTACGTAAGAAAAAAAAACTTGGTAGCATTGAAATAATAATAATTGTTAATACAATTGAAAATCATAATCTTGAAAACAAAGATATCATAAACTCAAACGATATCATCTATGTTTATTCGTTAGATATAATAATAATAATAAAGATATCATAAACTCAAAATATATCATAAACTCAAAACATAATAATAAACATAATAATAATTATAATAAATATAATAATAATAATAATAATAATAATAATAATAATAATAATAATAATAATAATAATAATAATAATAATAATAATAATAATAATAATAAAAAAAAAAATAATAATAATAATAATAATAATAATAATATCGTTCGGCTTTTTTGTTCATTTCAAATTGCTTCGATTCGATTCGATTCAAATTTCAATTCGATTCGGGCCTGGGCTCGATTCATTTCAGAATAATCCTGTTGTCCGAGGTTATTCGGGCCGGGTTCCCCGTTGAAGTGGTCCATGTGATGAGCTCAAGTGACCTTGAACCACCAAACCTTCCGGGCACTACCACCGCGGGTCAGGTCGAGAACGCCATCACACAAGTCACCGCGATTCAGGCCGCCCAGGTGCCGTCGCGACTCGAATGTTGACATCCTCTCGGTACCATGTGCGCGGGACCGCAGGCCAAGTAGCCTTCAACCACACCACCTCCACCGAGGTCACCTCGGTTTTGAGCCGAGACCGTGGCTCCGACCACCCAGGTCACGATGTAGCCTCTTCAGTCAGCGTGTAGCATCCTCTGTTCCCGGCTCACACTTTGAGCTCACACTTGAAGTACAAAAGTTCAAGGAAGGTTGTTAGCAAATAGCAAAAAGAAAATGAGAGAATGCACGAGAATACTATACTACTGCACTATGTAAATGAAAAAGGGAGTAGGTAGTGGGCCTACCATCTCCCAAAATAGCAATACAATAATAATAATAATAATAATAATAATAATAATAATAATAATAATAATAATATACAATCATGAGCTCCCAATGAAGGAAAGAAGAAGAAAAGCTCCCGAGTACACAATCTCCCTCCGGTTCCGGCCTGCTTGACACGGCCACCGGGGGCGCCACCTCCCTCACGGCAACCAGGAAAACCACCATCCTTCGATGGTGGTATGACTCAGGCCACTACCGGGACCTCTAGTTGGTTGACCCGTACACGACCACCTCACCAGGTCGGACACCGCCGTGAGCATAGGTCGGGGCCATCGAATTTTGGCCATGACGTTCTGCCACCACCGGGACTAGGCCACCCTACCCCGCGGTCAACCACGATTCGTCCCGGCATTCGGGGGCACCACCACCCTCACCCGGGAAATGTCTGCTACTCCCGGTACCGCATCTCATAACGCCACCGTGACCAAGTCCAGATCACCACGACTTTTACCTCCACCGCTGCTTTGATCCCGGCCAACTGCAATCACGGCCATGACAAGGCCACCCCGGGAACCACCGAGCTCGATTTCGAACCGAGACCGCCAGCCACCCTCACCCGGGAACCACACTCACGGCCCCCTATTTCGCCGCGGGCCATCAGATTGCCGACCCGGAGTTGCGAAAGTTCCCTGGACCATCATGGCCGCCACCGCTAGCCATCATTAGCTCCCGGGAAGGTTACCTATTACACGATCCCGACTGCACTTTTTCAGCTCCCGGCGCGGCTAGCGTACTCCAGGAAGCTCCCATTGACATGAACCTAGGCCGTGAACAGAGATCGAAAGCCGGCCGTAAGCAACACCATGAACTAGGCCACTTGATGCTACCGTGAGGGTCGACCACCACCAAGACCGCCTGGGACCACCGTGTTCGCAGGTGTCAAACGCAGGCAACCTTCTCGGCACCGGCACATACCTTCCCGGCACCGACAAATCCTCCCGGCCTACTTTACGCAAGATGAGTCATCAAAATACAACTTTCTTTTTGACTTTGTGACTCTTCCAGGGCAAAGTTTAGTCCTTTTTATTTTATTGAAAATGAATAAAAGAGCATGCTAGATGTCAGACTTTCACTCATATAAAGGGGAAGAAGAATAGCTTTGGGAAAGGGAACTAAGTTACGTGAAAGACTCACAAGAAGTTAAACATAACATTTTCTTCATACATTAAATCAAAATATTAGAGTATGCTAAGTATTTGACACGGGATTAAGTGTAGCAATATACTAATTAATTTTATATGGTATTAATTTTTCAGGAGTAATGGAGAAAAAGCGGTGATAAAGAGATATGAGCTACACCACCATGACGCCTAGCCAACTTATTATCACCCATGACTCCACAAAACCCAAAAAATCGACTTACACTCGAAAGCCCTCACACAAAAAGCCGTCCATGTGACAAGAAAATAATTTACAAAAATACACACATAAAGCCTCACGAGCTAAAAAATAAGCCTTACAGGTCACAAAAACACTCGACAAAGAACGAGCTACAAAAGAGCCGGAAATTTGGAGTAATTATTATGCCCATCCCTTGTTTAGACGGCGCGTCACACAAGAGATGGCCAGGGGGCAAGGAGGGGGGACTTCCCCGAGAGCCCGAGTAATCATATATTTTGATTCAAAATGTGGAATTTTTCGAATTTTTTACTAACATTTTGCAGGAAGGAACGCATAGAAGACCGGAGAAGGATAAGACCTCCCAGGCACCCGCCTGGTAGGCTCCCACCTGCACAATGCTCATCCGTGGTCGTCGGGCCCGGATGAGGGTGCCTTTATGCAAAAGAGCCGAGATGTCTATGATGGCCCACGTGCCTAGGCTGCTCTCACCGCAGTTGGATCGATGCCCTCGTGCCGTGGCTACCGCGGACCTCCCGCTTGGGTTAGTGTCCTCCACAATTAGTGCAATAACATAAATAAATCTCTACAGGTACACAGAGTACTTTTTGTATTTAATCAGTTGATTAACGTTTATCAATAACGGTTGGCTTGCTAGATAAGTTTGACGTTATTGTCATACAGATGGCGGTGATCAACTGGTCCCTAAGAGTCACACCTAAAGGATGTGTTTGAGAAATATGATTATTTGAGAAAATGATCATATTGATGCCTTACTTAATGACTAAACAGTTAGTTAGTGTTGTTGACTAAAAGGTTAGTCAAATGTGACTAAAATGTTAGTCAGTGTGATGATGTTACTGACTAAAATGTTAGTCAGTGTAATGATGGTACGGCTATTTAATACGGATTAAATAATTTTAGCTGAGACGGAATATAAAACGTTATATTTAATTGTCATGTATAATGCAAGCTAATTAAATATAAACCGTTATAATTAATTAGTAAATTATAAATATAAGGATGTTTATAATATATTATAGTCGGTCCATACAGATGACACTAGTAATAAAATGCATTATATAAACAGCTAAAATGACCAAGAGAAAAGTGTCCAGGTACATCGTGTCCCGATACACTCTTTCTTGATCATTAAGTTGATGTATTTGAGGAGAATTAGATCTCCCCAAATACTATAGAAGGGGCCGGCCAAGTTAGGGTTTAGTAGGGGATTTTAGTTTCCTATTTATCTTATAATACTACCCTAACTAATGAGGCTAATAAATTCCTAATCATTCATCACAACGAAGACACAAAAACCTTGAGAGAAAAATCAGTTTTTCTTCTCTATTCTTCTAGCAAATTCAAGGGCATATCTCTACACATTGAGATAATTAGGAGATACCATCTATTTGGTATTGATCTTAGGCCAAATTACAAGTTTTCAAAGGTTAATTCTTAATCTATTTAGTTTATTATGCAATTTCAATTTATAACTTTAAATCTTATAAAAGTTTTCATTATAATCCTGTGAATTTAATGGTCTATATACGGATATAAACCTACAAGTGGTATCAGAGCCTTAGGGCACATAAAATTTTTATAAGGTTTTCATAAAAATCGATTTTGTATAAATTTTAAGCATATTTTATAAAGGGCCGAATTAAAATTGTGTTGGCCGTGTGTTTTATGTTTAATCTTTGGCTTAATTTGGTCTATTTGATTCATATTTATCAATGTTTTAAGATGTTAAAACTATAATATATGATGTTGTATAGGTTTTGATTTAATACTGATTGAATTAAAACATAAAAGGACCATATTTTTGTATGTTAATGAACATATCATGATGTTAATTATTAGATCTATCAATTTAAGATGTTTAATCTAAAAAGTTAGTTTGAATCTCTTAAATCAATGTTTAATACGGATTAAAATTGAGTTAGGATTGATCTAATCATTAGCATAATCGAATTAAATCAGTTTAATTCATTTATTTTGATATTGGCCGAATTATTTTAATTTTTGGTAATTTATTTTATGTTTTTTTTTGATATTGGCCGTATGTTTCAATTTAAAAAAAAATAAAAAAAAAAAAAAAAAAAAATTAAATTAATTCGGTATTTTCAATATTTTGGCCGAAATTCTTTTTGTTTTTGGAAATTAATATCTTATTATATCTTGTTATATTATAAAGACATATATTTTGTGTTATTGTGAATCAGTTCATAATAATTGTGATACCTAATATTTTAAAAAGGTTTAAAATATTCTATGAGATCTAATTTATGTTATAATGATAATATAAATTGATTTGGATTATTATTTTGATTAAGATATTATGAACAATTAAGGAATTGTTGCATAATGATAATCATTTTAAAAGAGGTGGTTTGGATTAAAATCAATTCGTATGCATAGTTTTTATTTTGTTTAGTTGATGCTATATTTTGTGATTGAATGGTTTGAATGGTTTATTTTTACGCATTAAAATGTACAATCGGTTGTAATTTACTAGTGTGGCCTTAGAAAGTTGTGTTTTCGTAATGAAGGAAACACAATTTTGGTTGTATTTTTGAGATCTCGAATCTCCAATTATGTAATATTTTTAATTTTGGCATATTTTGAATTAGAATGTAAATAGGTTTATTTTTGTAATTCAAAATTGTAAATTTAAGAAGATTCAAGATGAAGATTCAAGATGGACTCCCACTTAAAGCCTAAGATGAAGAATGAAGACTTGCTTAGGGTCCATGGATGGATTCCAATTTGTATTTGTCTTTATTTTCATAGGGTTAGGCCACACTAGGTGTTTTTTTTCTTTTTGCGTTTTCTTTACCGTTTTTCATTGCATTCACGTTAGATAGTAGCATCATATTCCGCCTAAACTAAACCAAACCACCTAATATGCATGAAAATGGATCATATAGTTGCATTCTTTTTCATAGACATACGGATGTCACTCGTTTAGGGCTATCACCTCAAATTAATCATTCACGTAAATGCTAGATATTAGTTCACTTAAAATGAATTAAAATGAGTTGATGGGATCTTCCTCTAAAACAAAAATTCGAGATTAGTCTTTATAGGAAAAGCATGCTATCAGCCCTTCTTCGTCGGTAGGCATGTAGGACCTTACTCTCCACATGACCCCTTCTACGTTGGGTAAGTAGTATGCGTTGACCTATTTTACCTCAACACTATAGTTCGAGTAATATCTCGTAGTTATAGTGGACTAATAGATAGGATTTACTGAAATCTATCGACCAAGAATTCTAACAGTAGAATTAGCCAAGAGGTTGGCTTATCAATTTACAGAAATTGAGTCTTGGGATCACTTATGTAATTCTCGAGAAAGGTCGATTATATGAGTGCACGAGTCATTGCATTAAATCGTTATTGCTTTATGACTTAAATTTTTAAAAACCATGATTTCTTATCTTTTCTCTTCTTCTTCTTTCTTTTCACAGTTTCGAATACGTTATATACAGATATAACTACTATAACAAATGGTCAGTCTGCAGACAGATAACCAATGCCAAGTGCCACACAAATGCGCGAATCATGGCTTAGAATTTTCATGGGCAACATGAATCAGTCTACTCGACTGAAGCATGATGGGTCCAACTTTTCTGATTGGGAGGCCGCATTACGGAATGCTGCCATCGCTGACGGTAAGCTCAAGTACTTGACTGAGCCACCGCCGGCTCTACCAGCTCCCGATGCAGAAGAAGCTGAAACCTTTGCTTATAACGATTTCATGATGGAAGCGGGTGCGTTACAGAACGTACTCATCTATGCAATGGAACCCAATTTGCAAAGACGTTTCATTACCCAAGGTGCAAACAAGATTTTCACCACCCTTACTAAGGAATTCTCGAAAGCTCCGAGAATTAAGAGTTACGAGTATACTACTCGTTTCTTTGAGGCTAGACTCCAGAAGGGCCAACCGGTTGGTCCACACCTTCTCGACATGATCGAGAATGTTGAGAAACTGGATGAGCTTGGTTGCAAAATCGATGAGAAGATCGTCATTGATCGAGTGCTCCACTCTCTTCATGATGGGTATGCCCTCTTTAGGGCAAACTATTACATGAATGACATGCAGAAAAGTCTGCATGAGCTTCACTCACCTCGCATGCACGGAGAGTGATCTGAAGTTGAGTGGGAGCATGAAACAAGATGTTCTCATGATAGGCATCAAGCAGAAGGGTAGGGGTAAGGCTCCGGCTAACCTAACTGTAGGTAAGCCAAAATTCAAGAAGCCAGTGGTTGCTAAGAGTGGGCCTGGTGAGTCTAGCGGTAGCTCACAAGGCAAGGCAAAAGCTAAGCAGAGCATGGAGTGCCACCATTGCCACAAGTCTGGGCATTGGAGGCGTAACTGTCCCGTGTATGCTGAGGACATAAAATCAGCCGCCGTCGGCTCTGTTGGTATGTCTTCTTTTATTCATATGATTGAGATTAACCATGCAAGTTTGAACTTGGGTACTTGATAATCGGATGTGGTTCTCATCGTGCAATCATTTGCGGGGCCTAAGAAGCATCGTAACTCCGGCAAGAGGTGATGTAGACTGCGAGTAGGGAATGGAGCAAGAGTTGCCGCCGCTTCAAGAGGGACATATGTAATCCAACTCCCAAGTGGATTTGAGTTATTTCAATAAGCATACTATGTACCTAGTTTATCTAAAAACATTATTTCGTATCCGTTCTTGATAAAGAAGGATTTTCATTTTCAATTAAGAATAATAATTGTATTTTCTCATTGAGCGATATGATTTATGGTAAAGTTGTTTCCATGAACTAATTTATGTTTTAGATCAAACCACGTAAATCATGCATGTGAGTAACAAGAAAGCAAAGGTTGGTGACAAAGATCAAACGTATTTATGGCATTGCCGAATGGGACACATAAATGAGAAACGGCGTGAAAAAGCTCATTGATAATGGGACTATCGCCCCATTTGACTATGAAACTTTTGGCACGTGTGAATCATGTCTTATAGGCAAAATGTCTCAATTTCCTTCAAAGGTGTTGGAATGCGTTCTTGACCTATTAGGACTCATACATACCGATGTGTGCGGACCTATGTCAATCAACGCTAGAGATGGCTATAGGTATTTTATCACTTTCACGGACGATTTGAGTAGATATGGACATGTCTACTTAATGAAGCATAAAAGTGAGTCCTTTGTCAAGTTCAAGGAATTCCAGAATAAGGTTGAGAACCAACCTGGATAGAAAGATAAAAGCACTATGTTCGGATCGTGGTGGCGAATATCTTTCAAATGAGTTTGATCAAAGACCAAAGACCGCGGGATAGTATTACAGTTAACTCCACCTGGAACCCCACAACTGAATGGTGTGTCCGAACGCAGGAATCGAACATTACTTGATATGGTTCGATCCATGATGAGTCACACGGTAGTACCTGACTCATTGTGGGGCTATGCTCTTTGTCACCGCTCTTATACTTAACAGAAGTCCGTCTAAAGTCAGAGACAAGACTCCATACGAGTTATGGAAGGAATGGTCCCTAACTTGTCCTTTATTCGGGTTTGGGGGTGCGAGGCTTATGTCAAGTGGAGACACGAGGATAAGCTCCTACCCGCGATCGGCCAAGACATACTTTATTGGTTATCCAAAAGGAATGTTTGGTCATTACTTCTATTCGCCAACCGAACAACGCGTTTTTGTTGCGCTTAGTGCGAAGTTCTTAGAGAAAGAGTTTCTCAAGACAAGAGAGGTAATAGAACCTTCGATCCGTTCTGAGATTCTGAACCAACAATCGAGCAACCAATGGAGGAAGTTGTTCCTTCTACGTCTGCTGCGGTTAATGTCCCTTTGGAACCCAGGAGGTCGGGTAGAATCTCCATTCCTCCAGACAGATACATCGGTATGGTTGAGGAGAATGGGAGACGACGTTTTACTCCTTGAGAGTAACGAACCCGTAACCTATAAAGGTGCCATGACATGTTCTGACTCAAAGCTATGGCAAGAAGCCATGCAATCCGAGATGGACTCGATGTACGAGAACAATGTATGGGATCTGGTTGACTTACCTGATAAGGCTAGGCCTCTTCAGTGCAAATGGCTTTACAAGATAAAGCGATCTGTAGAAGGACAACCAGATATATACAAGGCACGACTAGTGGCAAAGGGTTTCACTCAAGTGCAAGGGTTGCACTATGATGAGATCTTTGCACCCGTAGTCATGCTTCGTTCCATTCGGATTCTCTTAGCGATCGCCGCATTTCATGACTATGAAATTTGGCAAATGGATGTGAAAACCGCCTTCTTAAACGGTTATTTGGAGGAGGAGTTGTACATGGTACAACCCGAAGGTTATATCGATCCTAAAGATCCTAAGAAGGTTTGTAAGCTTAAGCGTTCCATCTATGGACTTAAGCAAGCTTCACGGAGTTGGAATCATCGCTTCGACCAAGTGATAAAGGAGAATGGATTCACTCGATCAGTCGAGGAACCATGCCTATATATCAAGTCGAGTGGGAGCAAAATTGTCTTCCTAATACTGTACGTCGATGACATACTCTTGATTGGGAATGACATACCTCTCTTAACTTCGGTAAAAGTATGGTTAAAGAACCATTTCCGGATGAAAGATCTGGGTGAGGCACAGCGTATTTTGGGGCTCCGTATCTATAGAGATAGATCACGACGGATGTTATCCCTCAGTCAGGAGTCTTATATAGATAAGATTCTTGAGAGGTTCAGCATGACCAACTCCAAGAAAGGGAACCTTCCAATGATCTCAGGGGTGCACTTGAGTAAAGCTCAAGCACTAAAGACATCGGAAGAGGTCGAGCACATGAGTCAGATTCCATATGCATCAGCTATAGGATCGATCATGTATGCCATGATATGCACACGTCCAAACGTGGCATATGCATTGAGTATGACGAGCCGATACCAAGGCAATCCAGGTGAAGCACACTGGATGGCCGTAAAGAACATTCTTAAGTACCTACGGAGGACTAAAGATTGGGTATTGACTTATGGAGGAGACACTGAGCTATGCGCAAACGGTTACGCAGATGCTAGTTTCCAAACGGATCGAGATGACTCGAAATCTCAATCTGGATTCGTTTTTACTCTTAATGGCTATGGTCAAATTTGGAAAAGCTCCAACCAAGCAGTTATAGCAGATTCAACGACTGAGTCCGAGTACTATGTTGCTTCAGAGGCTGCGAAGGAAGCTATATGGATGCGTCAGTTCTTACAAGGACTAACAGTAGTTCCTAGTTCGAATGACCCGATCACCATTTATTGTGACAATAGTGGTGCCATCTTCCAAGCCGGCGAGCCTAAGTCCAAAGAACAAGTCTCGACGCGTGCAAAGGAAGGCTCACATGATCCGGGATTACGTGGAGCGAAGGAGATAGTGATTGACAAGATTGCTACGGATAATAACATAGCGAGATCCTCTCACTAAGCCGTTGAGACAAGATAAGCATGAAGGCACACGTTAAATCCATGGGAATTAAGCGTGTTCCTGAGTTGTATTAGTTGTTTGTATGGATTTAACACTTGTATTTCCTAAACTTCTAATAAAATCATCGCTTTGTTATATATATTGTTTTTCATGAGGGTTGTCAGGCATAACGTTGAACACCTCAAAGTGAATCAATTGCTATATATTTTGTTTTGGTCCGTGATCGCCTACACGAGCTGATAACTCTGGCAATCATTTTGTGACGTCGATTGATGGTGGGTTCAACGAGCCATAAGTCAAGCGTTGGTGATCGATCACGCAGATGCGGTTTCTTGAAATCGCGGGGACAATTTTTGTGACGACAACATGGAGTCCTAAATGTTTCGTAACATTAGGTGCCTGGTCGTGGATAGGACATCCATAGTGTTCCTAGAGTCGATTCTTTTGACTATCATTGTCTCTTGAGATTAAAGCGATTTTGGGTGACTTTGGTTTCTTTCTCACGGTCGGCCGTAACGAGGAGGCCAAGCAGATTTTCATGGGTCATTTCATGCTGCGCTTTACATCTGCGGGATTGAGTTGAGGAAATATCCAAACTTCTATCGAGTTATAATATTTATTCTCGGGGCCACTCGAGGAGTCAGAATCGAAAATGCATGGCCATGCTCGAATATTGATTCGTTTATCGCTTAAGTTACTCTAGTGGGAAACCACTCTTGATTACGATCGCCATGAACTACGACCTTTGAAAGTACGGACTTTGCAAATTGGTTTACATTGAGTGGGAGAAATTTATTATGGATATGAGAATCGGTTATCGCACCTACACTTGTACGGACAAGTGGGAGATTGTTGGGGTTAGTGTCCTCCACAGTTAGTGCAATAACATAAATAAATCTCTAAAGGTACACAGGGTACATTTTGTATTTAATCAGTTGATTAACGTTTATCAATAACGGTTGACTTGCTAGATAAGTTTGACGTTATTGTCATACAGATGGCGGTGATCAACTGGTCCCTAAGAGTCACACCTAAAGGATGTGTTTGAGAAATATGATTATTTGAGAAAATGATCATATTGATGCCTTACTTAATGACTAAACAGTTAGTTAGTGTTGTTGACTAAAAGGTTAGTCAAATGTGACTAAAATGTTAGTCAGTGTGATGATGTTACTGACTAAAATGTTAGTCAGTGTAATGATGGTACGGCTATTTAATACGGATTAAATAATTTTAGCTGAGACGGATTAAATGTAATTCGTGAATTGAATATAAAACGTTATATTTAATTGTCATGTATAATGCAAGCTAATTAAATATAAACCGTTATAATTAATTAGTAAATTATAAATATAAGGATGTTCATAATATATTATAGTCGGTCCATACAGATGACACTAGTAATAAAATGCATTATATAAACAGCTAAAATGACCAAGAGAAAAGTGTCCAGGTACATCGTGTCCCGATACACTCTTTCTTGATCATTAAGTTGATGTATTTGAGGAGAATTAGATCTCCCCAAATACTATAGAAGGGGCCGGCCAAGTTAGGGTTTAGTAGGGGATTTTAGTTTCCTATTTATCTTATAATACTACCCTAACTAATGAGGCTAATAAATTCCTAATCATTCATCACAACGAAGACACAAAAACCTTGAGAGAAAAATCAGTTTTTCTTCTCTATTCTTCTAGCAAATTCAAGGGCATATCTCTACACATCTTGGGTGAGATAATTAGGAGATACCATCTATTTGGTATTGATCTTAGGCCAAATTACAAGTTTTCAAAGGTTAATTCTTAATCTATTTAGTTTATTATGCAATTTCAATTTATGACTTTAAATCTTATAAAAGTTTTCATTATAATCCTGTGAATTTAATGGTCTATATACGGATATAAACCTACACCTCCCATGCACTGATCTCATCCGTGGTCCTCGTACCCGGGTGAGGGTGCCTTATGCCTACGTACGGAGCACCATCGCGCACGGAGAGTCCACGGCCCGGGGCCTGGGCGGCTCCAGCGCCCTACGTATGGCACATTGCCTACGCACGGAGCACCATCGCGCACGGAGAGTCCACGGCCCGGGGCCTGGGCGGCTCCAGCGCCCTGCGTATGGCACATTACCCACGTACGGAACACCATCTGCGTACGGAGAGTCCATGGCCCGGGGCCTGGGCGGCTCCTGCGCCCTGCGTGCGGCACACTACCTGCGTACGGTACACAACCTGCGTACGGAGAGTCCACGGCCCGGGGCCTGGACGGCTCCTGCGTCTTTTACACTACCTGCGTACGGAGAGTCCACGGCCCGGGGCCTGGGCGGCTCCTGCGTCTTTTACACTACCTGCGGGGCCTGGGCGGCTCCTGCGTCTTTTACACTACCTGCGTACGGAGAGTCCACGGCCCGGGGCCTGGGCGGCTCCTGCGTCTTTTACACTACCAGCGTACGGAGAGTCCACGGCCCGGGGCCTGGGCGGCTCCTGCGTCCTTTACACTACCTGCGTACGGAGATTCCACGGCCTGGACGGCTCCTGCGTCTTTTATACTACCTGCGTACGGAGAGTCCACGACCCGGGGCCTGGGCGGCTCCTGCGTCCTTTATACTAACATCAGAAGAGACCACTAACGGCTCTCGCGCCAAGGTGGCTTGCTCCGGATAAGAACATACTGCGGCCCTCGTGCCTAGGTGGCTCCAATCCACGTGAGACCTCCTAACTCGGTGAGACCTCGTGAGACCCCATGAAAATCACATAATATGATTAAACCGAAAGTATAGGCTCGTTACTATCCATTATTTTAATTTGTTTTCACCATTAGTTGGATTAAAAATATAAATTACATATTAAAAATTTTAATAAAATATTTATGTCTCGGGTGAATAATATACTAGATACACAAAATTGATATTGCAGATACATTAAATGACGTAGTAGATACACCAAAAAAGATTAGATACACAAATAGATGTCGTAGGTACACCAAAGTTATAAAATACATTTAACGACAATATAACGTGACATGATAAGGTAGTATGAACCCCAAATATGTTCCTTAGACCATAAATTAGATAATAAAGACAACTATGCCGAATTTTTGAAATACAAACTTTTTTAAGAAGGGGTCTCACGAGGTCTCACTGAGTTGAAGGGTCTCACCGGATCCTAAATCTATATAGGAATTGAATCAGGTGAGACCACTCCCTTAAAATGAGTCCACCCCTTAAAATGAGACCACTCTGTTATAATAACATAATATCTTATTATTGTAACAATGTATCTTCTTTATTATTTTTTTTTTTGGTAAGAAAAAAAAAAATTTTAAAAATTTAAAAAAATGAAAAAAAAAAAAAAAAAAAAAAAAAAATTAGCTCAATGTTGAAACTATGTTATAATAACAAATATTCATTTATGTTATAATAACATAATTTTAGATGTGTTACTATAATAAACATAGGGTGTTATTATAACAGCCGCGACAGATCTAGGCCGTTGATTTTTAGATCTAACGGTCCAGATTTGCGGGACGGCCTTATTTTAAGGGGTGGTCTCACCGGATCCTCACTGTATATATATATATATATATATATATATATATATATATATATATATATATATATATATATATATATATATATATATATATATATATATATATAATTAGGTTCTTTAGAGTCCTAGGTTAGTGTTAGAGTCCTAGAGTCCTAATATCAACCCTTGGATCAAATTACATCAATGGTTTAGATTCATTCTACAATTAATACCTTGTCTCCCTAAAAAATAAAAACAAAAACCAAAAAAAAAAAAAAAAACAAAAACAAAAAACGAGAAAAAACATAAAAGAACGTAATTACTCAACCCAAAAACATATTCAGCATTCATTCAAATTTTTCACTTTCTCTCTTCAATATTTGACTGACTCTTCAATTCTTCTCCCCAAATTTGAACTGCTTCAATACTTCTTCTTCAATTCAATTCTTCTTCTTCTTCTTCTTCAATTCAATTCTTCAATTCTTCTTGTTCTTCTTCACCATTGCTAGTATTCGATTTCTTCATTGAACGTTTCATCGTTATTTCTGGTTAATTAAAGGTTAGTTCGATTTTCTTCTTTTTCAATTAATTATGCTTTTTCGTATATTTTTTTTCAGGGTTTGATTGGTTTTTAGTTTTGATTTATTTGTTTGTGTTAAAAAGTCGTTTTTAAATTTTTAACTCAAATTTTATTGTATTTTTCAGTTTCGATTTTCTCTTTTTATTTTAGGTTTAGATTTTCTACTTAAAGTGTTAATTTTGATGTTTTATTCTTCATTTATTTTGTGCGTTTTTGAAATTTATTGAGTTTTTGTGATAATTTTTTCACATTAATTTGTGTCTTTTCTGATTTTCTGTGGTATCTTTCTTTAAAAATTGAAAACCCTAAAAATTGATTGTTATTCGTTTTTTTGGTCTTGGTATTTCAAAAATTTTAATTGAAATTTAAATTATCCCTATTTTTGGTACAACGAAGAAATACGTGGGAAAACTGTTGATGTGAGTCATATTCTTTTTTTCTAACTTAGAATTCCAGATTATACTCTTACAATTCTTTTTTTGGGAACTGATTGTTATTGTCAGATTATGTGAATATGATTCTTTTTTTTTTTTTTATTGGAATTTCAGTTTATTTTGTTACAATAAAAGCTGATTGTGTTTATAATTTTGTTCATCAATTGTTTTTATAATTATTTTCCTGAAATTGGAATTTCATATTATGTGTTATAATTCGTTTTTTGTCTGTTGGAATTTCATTTTTTTTTGTTTATAAGAAAAACTGATTTATCTGTTATAAATTCTCTTTTTACATACTGGAATTTCATATTATGTGATTAGAATTCTATTTTTTTTCTTAAATTTCTTAAATTACTGTAATTTGGTTGTCTTACTGGAATTCTCTTTTTACATACTGGAATTCTCTTTTTACATATTAGAATTCTATTTTTAAATAAATGTAATTTGTCTGTAATTTAGGAGGTTCATGAGTTGTATATGCACATGCAACAGAATGTGGTTGCTTTCCACTCTTGGTACACCAACGCTGCTTCAAGGATGAAGAAGCTAATAACCCCCCGTGCTGTTACTCTACTATTAGCTGCAGCCCTTCTATTAGCCGACTGGAACTTGAAGCATGACCTTTTACTTGAAAACGTCTCCAAATTTGTGAAAACCAAGCCTCACTTTATGAAGGACCTTAAACTGCAGCGTCAGGTCCAGCGGAAGCATAAGAAGTTGCAAAAATGAACCACTGCCACTATTTAACTGCTCATTAACTCATCGTTTTGTTTTGATTTGTACTATCGTTTTTAAACACCGACTTTATTAAACTCTGTCAACGTTGAACCGCTGAATTTGTATTCATTTTTACATTGGTCTGTACTTTGATTTGTACTTTGGTCGTAAATGACCAATATTAAATTTTCTATCTACTATTATTATTTTTCAATTTTAACATTAAAGATTCTGTATTCTACTTCACATCTTGAATTCAAATATTTTATTTAATTCAGTATTTCAACACGTTGAATAAAGATTTTAACAATTTTTTGTTAAACTACTTTCACCTGTTACTCTACTAATTTTTAATAACATCTAACAGTCTAAAAAAACCATCTAACAGTAAATGAAATTTCAACAAAAAAAAGAATTATAACAAACTTTTTAAGAATTCCAAACTTCACTTCCCAAAGTACAATTTCATTTGCAGAAAATATTCACTTATCTTCAAATATGCTACCAAATTCAGAATTTCAACACATTGATTTGAGATTTTAACAGTTTTTTAAAAAATCACTTTCAGATTTTAATAATTTATTAATTTTTGAAAACTAAACATTTAGTGAGTATTTTTTGTTAACTTCTACTGTCTAAAAAAACATCTTACAGTAAATGAAATTTCAACAATAAAAAAAAGAATTGTAACAAACTTTTTTAGAATTTCAACTTTACAAAGTACAATTTCAATAACAGAAAATATTCACTAATCTTCCACAAAAGGGAATGGACAATTTCACTAATCTTCCACAACTTTGTCATCTCACTTTGTCTCCCATCGTGATTTTTTGCCGAACTCAACTGTAACTCCTGCACGGTTTCACCAATGTCGCAAACATGCTCTTTCAACCACCTTCTAGCAAGCAAACTACTAGGTATTTCGTCAATGCCATGACAAGTACACAACCAAAGTATATGACGACGAGGAATACCTTTACGTTCATACAGTGTACAACTACATCTCATCTCAGAACTCCCTGTAACAAATTAAATGCGAGACTGTTATTTTCTTATGCTAACTTAATGTATTCTAAAATTTAAAATTGTAACAACAGAATTTGAAATTTTAGTACCAATTAAAAGAATTCTATTACTGGTACAAATTCACAGTAAGGTCGAGCTGTAACGTTTTCCAGAATTTGACACTACAGCTATTAAATTCGAAATTACAGTAAAAATTAATAGAATTCCAATACCTGGATTATAATGGACATCAATTCCAGTATCGGTTTCAGATCCTTTCAACGTTCTCGCACAAAGCTTCTTCATTTATTCCACTTAAATCAACACCTTCAATCGAACCTTAAACATTCAAAACAGTAATAGTTAATTCACTACTACAAATATGAGCAACCACAACGGCAAAGAAACAATACAAATTATGGTTTTGCGTTATTTATAGTATTAAAAACAACGAACAATAAATATCCGTTGTTAAAAGTAAGGCCGCCAAATCAAACTTCTCATAAAAAACAACGCAATTTTTACAAAAATAACGGTTTTACAAAATATAACGGTTTTTGAACAAAAACCGTTACTTAAAATTTTATAAAAACAACGGTTTTATAATAAAAACCGTTATATATATATATATATATATATATATATATATATATATATATATATATATATAGAGATAAGATCTTTCAAGCCCAAAGTCTTGAGAAAGCCATTGAGTCGTAATCTAAGCCATTGGATTATCAAAATCAACGGCTGAGATTAAATCTCAGAAGATGGTGGGAAAGTAGGTCATTATGGGCTCAAGAATGGCCAAACCGCCTAGGAAAATTGGTATCTTTTTTTTTTTGTTAGAATCTCATTTTTTTTGGTTAAAATCTCGAATTTTTTGGTTAAAATCCCAAACCTGAAATTTTGGGCTTAACGACTTTCCCTCATATCTTGGGCTTGATTGATCTTATCCCTATATATATATATATATATATATATATATATATATATATATATATATATATATATATATATATATGATATATACAACGGTTTTCTTATAATTTGTTTTAACGGTTTTTTGTATTAAACCGTTATGAAAAATATTATATAACGATTTTTCAAAAACCGTTGTTTAAAACTATATCCAACGGGTTTTTTGAAAAAACGGTTATGAAAACAATTATTTATAACGGTAATGGTTGAAACCGTTGTTTAAAGCTTTTTATATAACGGTTTTGTCTAAAAACCGTTATTTTAAGTTTGTTTATTTAAAACCCTGAAATTACTTTGCAGTTCTAGCGTTTTATTTTTTTACTCAAATTAAACTTCATCTCTTTTGTTGGTGTATATGCAGTTCTAGCGTTTTATTATTACAAATTTACACAAATTTTTCGTTTTTGTTCGAGGGTGGCTTAAATTTTCGATCAAACTTCATCTTTCAGAAAAGGTACGTAATATACGTTGTTGTTACATACGTAATTGTTGGCTTGCATTGTACGTTGTTGTTGTCCCCGTTGTAATGGTAGTTGTTGTTGTTGTTGTTGTGATTGTGTGTAGTTGTTGTTGTTGTAGTTGTTGTTGTGATTGTATGTAATGGTAGTTTGATCTTTCGATCAAACTGTTCGTTGTAGTTGTTGTTGTAGTTGAATTTTTCGCGTTGACCTAGTACCCGTTCAAGAATTACTCATTAGGAGTAATTCTTGAATAGTCCCCGTTTTGGGACTGTCTTTGAACGTCTCATATCACTTAGGTGGTAAATATGTACTTGTTTCTAGCTTATTATATATTTAAGGAAAAATTTCAGTAGTAATTTCTCATAACGTTCTCTGAATGCATATGTAAAGCCTACTTTTTTAGACTTTACGATGTGTATTTGGAGAACTGTGGGGAATTGCTGCTGAATTTTTTCCTTAAATATATATACAAGCTAGAAACGAATACATACTTACTAGTGATATGAAACGTTCAAAGATGGGTTTAGGTTGGAGTGATAAGGACCCTCGACTACGCGCGTATTTTTTGGTCGTTGTTTACATAATTTTTTTTAAAAACTCATTATGATCTGAATGTGCCATATATATATATGTGTGTATGTGTGTAGGTATATATTATTATGGCTCGAACTTGGATGATCGAATCAAGTAAGGGTGATCCAGTGTATAATGCCGGTTTAGCTGGATTTTACGATTTCGTTGAGATCCATATGAAAGGTTCTTTAAATAAGATTCCGTGTCCTTGTGAGAGGTGTGTTAATTTTGTGTATATGAATTTTCCTGAGGTTCAAATTCACTTAGAGAAGTATAAATTTAGTAGTATTTACACACGTTAAATTTTTCACGGAGACACATTATTAGAGGGAGACGAGGGTGGTAATAATGAGACCGACGACGATCAAGATGATGAGATAATAGGGGGCGAACATGAACAAGTGAGTAATAACGACGAATTTGTTGATGGTGATGATGTGGAAGTATCATATGGTAATACACCTGATGATATTGGGGTTGACATAAACGATGACGCTATTAATTCACCTGATGATGATGCATTATTTGAGGACTTTGAAGATATATTAATACGTGATGCAACAACTAATTCAGATGCCCAGAATGAACTAGTCAGAAAGTTGCTTGATTCTTAAACGCCTTTGTATCCTGGTTGCAAGAAGTATTCAAAGTTGTCAGCGGTGGTAAAGTTGTACAATTTGAAGGGGGCGAATAGCTGGAGCGATAAGGGATTTGGTGATCTACTCTAATTGCTTACTGACATGTTTCCTGAAGGTAATGTCTTACCTAGTAGGATATATGACGCCAAAAAACTAATTACAGAGACATGAATGAAATACGAGAAAATACATGCATGTTGTAATGACTGCATATTGTATCGAAAACGATATGAGCACTTAACGTATTGTCCGAAATGTAATGAATGGCGTTATAAAGGCAAAGAAGGGATTCCCGCGAAGCTTATGTGGTATTTTTCAGTACTTCCAAGATTTTGCAGGAGAGACCATTATCTTCAAAGAATCTCGCAAAGGCACTATTTGACGAGGTAATTTATTAATTAGCTAGTTACCGGCCACTTAAGTTATAAATTTAATTAATTTACTTCTTTGGTTTTGACTTCATTTATTAATTATGTTAATGATGATTATATTGTTTTCCGTAGAAACTTGCGAGTAGCTCAGACGTTGACGTGGTGCCCAAACCGACGCCTAAGGATAAGAGGGCGTTACCTGAGTATGACACAACAATCGAGTTTAAGCAAAAGGTGAGAACCGAGACAATGAAAAAATTGCATACCGAGGCGTTAGCTCGCTTTAAGGATGAGGGTCTTATTCAAATTAGTCTCGTAGCGGAAATAACGGGAAGAGCGGAAGTTGCATTTTTGTCTTACGACTTATTACTCGATTGGTGTGGCTTACGCAAAATTGATGCTCAACATATGCTCGTCTGGATCAAGTAAGTCACTTGATTATTAATTAGTTTTATGCCAAAAATTATATTTATATATGTACTAATGCTTTATTTATTTTTACTGAACGTGTAGGTTCTTAACTGTGTTCATCAGCGAACATGCGGACATTCCTTATGACAGCTACGGATTTATGTGCCCGTACGCATTGTCAATGCATATCGCAGAATTCGAATTTGATGAACGAACCAAACACGTAGCTGACCGTTTGACTAAAGGTAAAAAAATTATTGTCGCTCCTTATAATGAATCCGGGTACGTATATGATTCAATATTGTACGTATACGCTTGTGTGTGTGAATTATTGAATGTATGTGATCGTTTATTGACTATGAGATGTTGTAATCGAGTTTTGGACGCGATTGAAGGTCGTGTTAAGGTCACGACTTCTTTGTGTTTGAAATTCTTTGTTTTGGTTATTGTTGTCGTGTTTTGTTGCTTATGGCTACAGGTTTTCTGCTGTTAATTGTTGTCGTGCGCTTGTTGGGTATTGTCGTGTTAATTGATTTTAATTATATCTTAACTAAATATTGTAAATGTATAGGAATCATTGGGTATTGACGGCGTTTGAGCTTTCGACGAAGAAAGTGTTTTGGTTAGACTCATGTGGTGGTCAGCCATCAGACACATTTAAAGATTTGGTGAATGCGTAAGTTAATTTAAATCACATGCATATATGCGTTGAATTATATGTCTTTATTACTATATTTACTATCTATTATAAATAGCTATATATAATCGACGTACTTAAGCGATATTTATAATTTTTTTGTAGTTCTTATGCGATAAATAGGGCTCGTGATCCATTGTTACAAGTGATGGAAACAGATAGAGTAAAGGTCAAGATAAGGACCTGAACTATCCCTTTTATTCCAGTTAAGGACCTGTACTATTTTATTTTCCAGTTAAGGAACTCACTCCCTCAACCGTTAACTCTCCGTTAGTTCATACTGCATGGCCTCACCTTTCATTTTATACAAGCATTCATTTACATTCTATAGTAGTTTATGTTTGACCTTGCTCGACTAATCATTACACTAAATTACAAATCATTATTTGTGTTTAACTTTGTCAAAACACGACTCAATCGGTAAACCCAACCCAACCTGACCCGATATTTTTGGGTTTAGATCCATAACTCGAAAATGACCCGTCAATTTAGGGTTAAAATTCGACCAGACTCGTTCGACCCGATGAGTCAAGTGTAATTTCGTATAAAAACACTTTTGAACCTATAAATTATATGAATTTCTCTTTATACGAATATGATAAATACGATATACAATGAAATTATATGAATTTCTCTTTATACGAATTTCCGTGTATTCAGTTTAAACTATGTCAAAACTATATCACAAATTTTTTCGTGTATTTAGGAATCACTCAAGAAAATTAAAGTTTCTCCGTACGTTTATGTATTTACTTAAATTTTTTCGTATAAATTTGTTAATTATAATTTTTGAAGGAGTAAATATTTTACACGAAAACCTGAAGAAATTAAAAATTGGGTCAACTGTATTATATATTCTTTTTAATAATTTTAAAATTGTCCATATACTTACACTACGGTTTACGAAATCGCAGGCCGCAACTGAAATACGGTTCAACTCATCGCTAATTTCAAATGATGACGTTAGGTATTAAATTGTATGTGTGCTTAATCAAAATATATTACGGAGTATTTACGAAGTAATCCGTATAATTTTAGAGCAATAGATTCGCAGTTCGCACAGTTTGCAGTAGAATAAAGCAATGAAATAAATTTTGTGAATAAGAAAAAAGCAAAATAATTAACAACAAATTGTTAGATTTTCACTAACAGTTTAAACTAGAAAAGGGAAGAAACTGATAACTAACGGAATTGGTAACGGAATGCATATATGATCCCTTAACTGGAAAATTTGAAAGTTCAAGTCCTTAACTGGAATATAATCTAAAGTTAAGGTCCTTTTCTTATGCTTTACTCGAAACAGATACTAGCCCTACATTTATTGCGATGACCATGGTATGTTATATACTCCGTATATGATTTAAATCATAAATAATATATATCGTGTCAACTATATTTTAATTTATTTATAAGCATTGATTGTTTGTTACCATGCCATGTTATTATTTTAGTGTCCCCGACAAACCGATTCAGACTCATGCGACTATTATGTTTGTCGCTATATGTATGAATTGATAAGCCGTGGATGTAGAACTTTGAAATCATGGGTAAGTGTTAAGTTGATTTTTAAGTTTAATTAAGCTCACAATTATCTATTTTGTTTATTAATTTACGTACAATTTGTGATATGTTTTCTAATTTTTTTTGTAGTATCAACTAAAAAGGCAACACGCTAAATCATTTACAAACCAGGAAATCGACGAGATACGCGATATATGGGCAAAATATGTGTTTAACCATCCAAAAGAAGAAGATTTGTAAGTGAGTAGCGGTCTTGTAAATCATTTTTTGCGTTCTATGTATATAATATATGTAGAAACCGTTGTTTGATTGCGGTGTTTATGGAATAATGTTGAATACATTGGTTTGATTTTGTGCAGCAATATTATTTTGGAACGTCGTATTGACGGGATATTAAAATTTTTAGCAAATTTATAAAAAAAAAAATATACAAAACATAACGGTTCTACACTTAAAACCGTTTGTAATTTTAGTAACAAATAAAATCTGTAAAAGATTTAAATAATTCTTTTTTCCACAAAAACAACGGTTATAAGTAAATAACCGTTATTTTTGTTATATTAAATATAACGGTTTTTTTTTTTTCAAAACCGTTGTTTTTAATATATCAAAAATAACGGTTATTTTGTAAAACCGTTGTTTTTGAGTTATCAAAACAACGGTTTTATATATAAACCGTTGTTTTTAATATAACAAAGATAACGGTTATTTTAATATAACCGTTGCTTTTAATCAATTATAACGGATATTTTATTTTTTGAAAGAATTTTAGCTCTATATCATTCAATTTCCAACAGGGGTGTGTGGAACCCGGGAACCGCGTTCGGGGGACCCAACTCGGCGTCTTGCTTAAAGGGCGGATTTTAAAGTTAAAAAAGATTAAGTTGGAAAAACCTTTAAGAACTGTTATGGAGTCGCCACCTAATTATCGCGGAAATTAGGAACCTGCTACCATGTTCTAAGTTAAAAACATGTCCTAGATTTTGGAGCACGCCGACACCCCTAGATCTAAGGCTTGTGAAACCGCAGTTGGATTCAGGTGAGGGTACTTTAGAAAAAGAGTTAATTCAAATAATGATTTATGAAAACCTTTTAGAAAAGCCTATGTAAAAATAGCCTCTACTGACCTAGAACAATCCAAGTAAGATGATATTTGAGCTAATGTTATCGCTACGAACAAGTGCGATAAGTTTGTAAAAGAATGCAGATGCAGATGCAAAAAGATTGATTAAAACCCTCAGTTTAGCATGTTTAACTTGTTAACGAATACGGTTCAGTTAAAGGTTGAATTCATTGTTTAAGTTGATTTAAATGCAAAATAAAAGGGTGCAAGATGCATGCAAATAAAATAAAGTTCAATTGTCCATTGGTTTATTTTATAAGGTCGGTTGCTTATGCGACTTTGGCGTGTCATCGGATATGGAGTGTACCCGAAGTAAATAAAACACTTGGATCTACTTGGGTGCCAAAGCCGGCGCTAAAGTGTAGACCCCTTTGTTAGTCCATAGAAAATAAGAAAAAGCTTTTGATCCAAGTGGATCGGTACCTACCTTGTCCTGACGCTTCAGATCTGGGCAGAGCTTCGCTTCTTGAACTTGAAAAGGAGGATGAATTCAACACGGGATGGTGTGTTGAACTCAAGGATTTGAGTGCTTGAGGCTTTGTGAGTGTGAAAGGGTGTAAGATGAGAATTTGTGGTGTAAAAGATGTATTCTGGTTGTGAATTGTTATTCTGAGGTCGGGGTATAGGGGTGTATATATACTAAAAACCTCGGAGAAATTAGGAAATTCGGGGATAAAAACAGGCCTAGGAACCGCATAGCCTTATGCGGTTGCCAGGGCAAACCGCATAGGCTTATGCGGTTGCCTCCCCAAACCGCATAAGCTTATGCGGTTCGAGGGGTGGTTTTTGTGTAGTTTCCTAGTTTCGGTTGAATTGTATCTTTGAAAGATTACGTGATAATCTCAAACGTGTGGTTCAAGAAAACCCCTAGGATATTTCTGAGATATTTTGTGGTGCTTAGGGCTTTGGAGTGCGGGCCAAAGGCTGGGTTTGGGCTCGGTTTTGGGCCTGAGACCCGGAAAAATGAAAAGGGTGTGTTTGCATAGTTTTTGTGAAATAAGATAAGATGTGAAGCCGTATTTTGTGTAAGAGGGGGCTAAATGGCGGTTTTAGCTACCGGGCCTAAATTTAGGAATTTAGGAATGCTGAATTAGACCTTGTTAATGTAAAAGGGCTAATTGTAGTGCAAATGCGAAGCTCATGCCAAATGAAGTAGGACAAGGACCTAGCTAGACTCCAAATGGACAAAATGAACGTTTATTTAAAGCGATGTGAGGCGACCTTAAACATTTTAACATTTCAAACGACTCAAAAATGAATTCGACATTAGTTAGAACCGTTTAAGTCAACGTTAAAGCATGCGTAATAAAAGTCCGTGGTACATCACAGGGTTTTGTTTGGGAGGGTACGGATATGGGTATCCACAGAGCCCCCAGTTTGACTGAGCCCCCAGTCGGACTAGAGCACTAGTCAAACTCCACGACCATATCCGGACCATTCTGATCTTGATCTGATCGGTGAGCGAAGCATGTGTCCATGGGTGAGACGAGGACTTGAGCAAGGCTAAGCGGGGAGGCGTGCGCATTTTAAGGACTTGGCGGTCCGTGCATGCTATAAGGGCCTGCCGGCCTGCTGAATGTCTTCGTCATGCTTGTCGTTGTCGTTGTTGGTGCCTTTGTATATGCTTGGTATCGTCGGATGCCTGGTGCTGCTGCTTGTAATGTCTTCGTATTGCATGTGTATAAGGGGCTAAAGTGCAAGGGTGCATGTGCTTGTAAGGTGTTTTGGTATGCGTGAGGTGTATAATTGAGTAGGGGTATTTATGTAGGTGTAGGTGTAGGTGTTGGTCTCGTGAAAGAGCGTTCGTGTAATGCTTGAACTCGCCGAGGAGTGTCTATGTAGAGTGAAATGCTTGGAGTTAGGTGTATATTGCAGAGTGCTTGTGCTTGGGCTCGCCGAGGAGTGTCTATGTAGTCGTAGTTGCATATGATTGCCTTTCGTTGAGGAGAAGGTAGTGCCGATTGTCGTTCTTTGATGCCTTTCTTGCCCATTCTTTGATCTTTATTCTTTGATGCCGCCGCTTATCTTTGATCTGGATTTGTTGATGTTGAATCGGGTCTCGCCGAGGAGCGCAGTGTGCTTAGTGTAGTATTCTTTGGAGAAGTACTAGTTTGCTAGGGAAGCGGTGTATATGTATGGTCTCGTAGAAGAGCGTAGGTGTAGTTGTGGTTGTTTGGGAGAGTGATGGTGTTTCGTCTTGTTAAAGTGCAGTGTATATTCGCCGGGATTATGGTCCGAGGAAGGTGTATGTGCTCAAGTGTACGGCTTCGTGTAATTGCTTGGATGTCTTTGAATGTCGATGCGCACGCAGCTTGGTGTTTATGTTAGTGATTTCTTTGGGGAAGTCGAAGGGTATGTCTTGGACTCGTAGGAAATGTCTGTAGGTGTGTGGACTCCATGGGGAGGAAGCGATATTCCACAGGGACGTGTAAGAGGGTGTAAGGACTCGTGAAGAGTGTTCGTGTTTCTGCTTCTGTACCGTGTATTAAATGCTTAGTACACGCGTATGGCGGACTGTAGGTGACGCCTTAACCAAGGCATAGCGCGTAATGTATGTGCTAGCGCTTGTGGCGATCGTAGGTGACGCGCCCAACCATGAAAGCTGCGTGTATGAAGAAAAAATGAGGAGAAAGCGTGGAACAAAACATGCTCTGAAATTGCTGTAGACTAGTGACTCTTCCGGGAATCCCTTATCAATTGGCGACTTCAAGCGTGAACTCATTCGCACATGTTGCGGTTTCAAATCCGGAAATATTCGAACTCGCGATTTTCCTTTCGAGATCTTCAATTTCGCTTGCTTCGACCATGAAACGTGGTATCTGGTGATTCGTTTGGATTCGTATGATACATGTCTCTTGGACTTGGAATGCATGGTGCTTGGGATGTTTCTTGGATATGTTAGGGTACTTGGTGCTTGGACCTACGTTCGGGTGTTGATGTGTCATATATTTACGTATATATAGCCCCTAGTTCACGAGCTTTACTTTGCGTTTCCCGTGCTTTTACATGCGTTTCGCTTCCTATTTCGCTCCGTTTTGGCCCTGCTGCGTTTTTGTGTCTATATTGCAGGTAAACACGCATATTTGGAGGTTAGGATTCTATTCGGGAGGTTTCGTGAAGTTTCGTAAAGTTTCGTGAAGTTTGGAAGTGATTCGAGTTGGTTTCGTCGCGTTTCGCTTGCGTACGAGCCTCGTTTCAACAAATGAAGGTGTCCCGGGACTATGGGACGGGATTTGAAACTCATGTGATCAACGTAGACCTTGTCCCTACCCCTTGGGACGACATAGGCCTCGTCCCTATGCCTTGGGACGAGAAGAAAGCAAAGAAAAACTAAGTACAAAAGAGGAACAAAAGAGGGTGTGGCCTGAACCCTACGGGACAAGCTGGTCCCGGTCGGGGTGGTGGGTGTCCCGGTCGGGATGTCCATCCCGGACCCCTGGGACGGGTTGCGACTCCTCGTGTGCTTAAATTACTTCGTCTATTTGAAGGCTTTGTTGATCATATTTTTGCACGAATTTTTTACAGCATTCTCTAGACTCTTTAAACTAGTTTCTATCAAAAATTTAGGGGTTGATTAATTTTCCTTCTTGTATTTCAAATTCCCGACTCAAGTACGTTGTTTCGATCATCCTATTTCGGTATTGTTGTCTTTGTTCTTGATTTCTCTTGCAATTTCTGATTAGGTTTTGCTATATACTTTTCTCCTTTGTTTGTCATTTCATTATATTTCATTGTTGATCATGATTTCATCTTTCTCCTTTGCTTTTGTTGTAGTTTTCATTATGTGTGAGTAGTTTTCTATCTAGGGAGAAGGGTGAATCATGGGTGTTGGTCTTGGTTGTGGTTTGTGATCATTTGAGTTAGGTTTTCGCTAGCTTTTGCTCTGATTGTTCTTGCTTGATTGTGTTTGTTGAATCCTTGATCACGTTTTAGCAAACTTTTAGCACCCCCGAACTTAAGATCGAGAGACTAGTTCGAGGAGAGGCGCGAGACAATCACTAGGACCCTCAATTGTAAGTTGCGAGAGCCCGCTTTTGAGACCTAAAGGTAGCTTAAGACCGAGAGGACGAGCTATATCCTTAGCAAGTGTGACTACCTACTCAACCCGATCGCCATTCCTAGACCTAACCTTACCCATTGCCTAGCCCGACTTCCTAGACTTTTTCCCATAAGTTTTAACCCTTAATTCCCCGCTCTAGCTCTTAGTAATCAATCCATACTCGAACCGAGACTAGAATCACTAAAAAAATAACGAACATTAGAAACCATCTCCCTGCGGATATCGACCCGACTTACCCTTGCTACCCGTTAGAGTTTGTTCGGATTATTTTTGATTAGGTGACGCGACTAAGCCTATCAGGTGTTGCTTGTCTGATGCACACATGAAAGTGTTATGCTTTTAGTGTGCATGTTCATGTTTGTAGCGGTTCTGGAGGTGTCGCTCAACCGTAGATGCTTATGTTGATGTGGGTATTTATAGCAAGGGTGTCTTCAAAAATGCGAAAAATTATCCCATTTTTCGTTGTAAAGGTTTAATTCTTGATAGGAAGCGTCAGCCCCCAGTTGTCTTGGTCATGGTGCCGGTGTATGTAAGCCCCCAGTTTGATCGAGGTATGGAATATAGCGATGATCAAACTATGTAAAAGGCTATGGGTTGTATTAGGATGAGGGTGTTTTTGGATTACCCCCTCGAGTTTGACTAGGTTTTTGGATGAAAACTGAGTCAAAGTGAAGAGTATGGTGTTTGGTATTGAAATTTCCCCCGTGGTTTGGCTTAATTTGTGTGAAATTAAGGCTAAGTGGAGAAAAGTGTAGTTGTTCTGTTGTGGGTTGCCGGTGGCCAAAGATGTGCATAAGAAGCTGTTGAAGACGGCTTAACAAGTGGAGGATGGTATGGGCGGGTTCAGCATGACTTTGGCGAAATGCAGTATTAAATCGTCCCTAGGCGTTTTGGTGATTTTGTGTAATAAGGATTGTGTGAACCCATCATTACATGATTTGTTTGTTGTAGCTTTGCTTGAACTTGTAATTGCTTTTTGTCGTCTACTACTTCCTTGCTGTGCTGTGCTTCCGTGGACCTGCGTAGTTAGTAGGCTCGGGTTTGAAAGTGAAATGATTCCCGATTGGGATGTTTGGATTAAAATGCTTTTGTTGAAAAATCATTTTGTGAAAGATTCATTTTAGTTGTCGAAATGAGCTTTAAAAATGAACACTTGAAATGTCAGTTGTAAGGCTTCATGCAAGATGAAGGGGTGTTTGACGTTGTAGGTTCAAGCTAGAGTTGTGAAGACCGTGGAGGGTCATTTGAGTGCAAAGGTTGAAAAGCCCCCAGTTGTCGGTGGAATCTCATGACAACACGGAGTGGGATGTAGTGCTAAATTCGGTTGTGCTTTACGTAAGCTGCCTACGTATCCACGAATGTGGAATCAAACCGGCGTAGTTCGATAGTGCTTTCGCTCAAAATGTGTTAACTCGAGTGAGTTAAATTCAAAGAATGCTTTTTCTCAAAGTGTGTTAAATTTTGGAAGAAGGTTGGACTTTGAAGATTCGAGATGCATTTCAAAGATTTGAGATGCATTTACGAAAGATACATTTTGCTTGCGAAAGGATGTGTTTGCAAAAGGTGAATTGCAAAGTGCTTTCGTATTAACTCGAGTATTGAGTTAAATTTGAAAGGTGATTACCTAATTTGAGGGTGCATTGTCTCGTGTAAGTTTGAAAAAGTGTGTCGTTCCGTGGGAGCGTTTTGAAAACTGGAGAGTTTTTGAAAGGAGCGGTTTAAATGTCGCTAAATTGTTTGATTGGAAGAGGATTGACTCGACATGTGACTCGATGCTTAAAATGCCGAAAAGTTTGCAAAATAGAGACGAATCGTATGCGTGATTTGAGACTCGACGGTTGCATGGATGCCATATTTGGGAACACGTGCGTTGGTGGAGCCCCCAGTGGTGCTTGCTTGTCTGCGATTGGGATCTTGTCGTTCTGCAAAGCAGTGTTAGACCAAAAGCGAGTACTACTCCTAAGTCTATGACAACTTTGCCTTGTGGTCGTTTTAGTCGCCTCGATAAAGAAATAGTTTGCCTTTGAAATTTGTGAATTTTTGTGGACACATCCTTAGCGGGGAATATTTTGTGGGTTTTTGTAAAAGGTTGGTTGAGCTCGGGAGAGCGGCCTACGTATCCGTGGGTACGGAATCAAACCTAGCGTAGTTCCGAAGAGCGCATTTAAGGGCGTGCATGAGGTGTTTATGTGGAAAGGTGCGTGTTTAAGGATCCACCGTGCAGGAGGTGGGTTTGTTTTTGTGGAAAGGTGCGTGTTTAAGGACCCGCCGGTCGGGGTGTTTTTGTAAAGGTGCGTGTTTAAGGACTCACTAGGTCAAAGGGTGTTTATGTGTTTGACCTTGATACATTGCATCCTAAGGGTGGGTTCTCCTTGGTTGATCTAGGTGGTTGCTTACTACATCTTGTCTTCAATTTGGAATTTCAAGGACACGGCCACTCGTTTACGGGCTTGGCATTTCTTGCCTTTGGGGTTTCGGCCCCTCGCTTATTGATTTCTAAGCTTGTTGACTTCTTAAGCTTTTGACTTCTTAAGCTTTTGCTTAGTTGTTTTGCCCCTTGTTCTGGAGCTTTTGAGACTTTTGCTTTTTGGTGACTTTGGTTTTTGACCTTTGTACCTTGTATTCCCGTTTGGTTTGAGAATATCCCACGCTCTATGTAGCTTGGGCTTGAGCTCGGACCTTGCTAAACTTTGCGGCTCGGTGGTCACTCGTGATCGTGTGTCTATCACGCGGGCTCCTCTGACAAGTTCGTTTGCTTATTAGGCACGCGATCGAGTACGCGGAGGATCCAGGAATACTCGTACTTTTGGTCGCGATCAAATTCATGACCACTGTGGAGCTCCAAATTAATGGATCTTCCTCCAAAAGCAGCGGAGTAGTAGACCACAAGCAGACTAGTGAACCTTAGGTGTTTAGTTGTTGACTTGGACCTTCGTACCCGGCCTAGATCTCCCTAGGATAATTGTTCCTGGGACGCAATGTATGTTGGTGTAGAATTGTGTTTTTTATGGGAAAAGTGTGTAAAAAGGAAGCTGGGTTGTAGGCAAACTTATACCTTTATCGATTTGTTAAAAATGTCATACGTCGGAGACTCGATTGCCCTAGACTGTCAGAGATTGACTCAATGTTTAAAAACTCGACCCGTATTGAAAAGACTCGAATTTCCTGAGGAGGCCCGTGAGATCGTCGGTGGCGCCTTGATGGATTCGTCGCTGGGTGCTCGAGACGCACATGTCTCGGATGGGGTTGATGCTCGCGTCGGGACTTGGCTCATGCATACTTAGATTTGTCTTTAATTTTGCAAAAGTTTTGTTTTTGGCGAAAAGCAGGATGTTTTGTTGAGCAAAGTGTGTTGTCACATTTTGGCTCGATGTAAAAGGCGTTTTGAAATCAAATCCGATAAGCTCGTGTTAGTGGCTTGTCGGTGAAAGTGTGAATCGATTCGGAGTGGCGATAGGCTATCCGAATCAAGGGTGTTTGAAGATGTGATGAAGACGGTTATACTCGTTTTCATACATTCGGTTTGAAAGAGGGTTAGATTAAAGCGACTATGAGCCACTTGGTCTAACCGTGAAGGATTCTTGAGGATGATGCTAGTTCATTCCTAGGTTTTGTTGTCTTGTGAAAAGAGATGTTTGGATTAAAATGGCGGTAGGCCATTTTGAATCATGGATTTCGAAAATGTTTATTTTGCTAGATTTATTTTCAAGAAAAGGTCCATTCTCGGGTTTGAAAATGTTTGGTAATAAATGGGTTACAATGAGTGCGGGTCATGTAGTTCATTTATGTTTTGGAATGTCACGAGAATAAAGTGATTATTCTCGGGTGTTTTGAGGAGACTGTTTGTCTAGATCAAACCGTCCTGACTATGGGTCATTCGGTTCGAAGGAAGGATTTTTGAAAAAGGTTATTTCAAAAACGTGATGAGGATTTTGTGAAAGTAGTTTGTAAGAGGATTTGGGCCAAGATGGTTATGAATCATTTGGTCTGATGAAAAGTCCGCGAGATTGGGCTTGGCCATTCTCGGGTTTTGTTTGCTTGAAAAAGATGATTTTTGCTGAAACGAGTCGGCTTTGGGCCGTTTGGCCCAAAGATATTTGTAAAGAGAATGTCGTTATTTGTTTTGCAGAAGTGAGGAGATTTTTGAAAAGTGCTCATTTCAAAAACGGGTGTGTTTTGCTTGGTTTGTAAAAATAAGAAGATTTTGAAAAGAATTTATTTCAAAAATGAGAGTGTGTTGCTTGTTTTGTAAAAGTGAGGAGATTTTTGAAGAGAGCTTGTTTCAAAAATGAGAGTGTATTGCTTTAGGAGCAATGTTGTGCCTAAGAAGTCTTTGAGGCAAGAACGCGTGTACGGATCTTGTCTCGACGTTGAAATGTGTTTGATTTGCATTCGTCGAGCCCATGTTAACGGTTCATCGTTAAGGGCTCGAGCCTAGATGCATGGAAAGGATTCGACTCGTGAACGGTTAGCTAGGCGAGTCGAGGATGTTGAGAATGGATTGGTTTGTGTGACATGTATCTAGTCAGTCCTATTAGATTCAACGTTCGTTTTAAGCGTTCATTTTTAGCTCATTTTTGTTTAGGAAGACCTTTTAAGCTTGAAAAGGGAGGTTTTCGACAAGGATAGGCTAACAGGAAGCTTTTGAGACGAGGATGCGTGTGCACATCTCGTCTCGATGTTAAAAGGTGTTAGCCGTCGAGCCCACCTAACGGTTCATCGTTAAGGCCCCGAGCCTAGATGGGCGAGAAGGATTCGACTCGAGAGCGATTAGCTAGGCGAGACGAGCGTGTTGAGAATGGATTAGGTTGTGTGGGTTAAATTTGCACGTTAGTGACGTGACTAGACCAACGTTCATTTTAAGTGTTCATTCTAGCTCATTTCTTTGTTAAGAAAACTCTTTTTAAGCTTGAAAAAGGAGGTTTTCGAAAAAGTTTTAGCTAAAGGAAAGCTTCTGAGACGAGGATGTGTGCGCACATCTCGTCTCGATGTTAAAAGGTTTTGCTTTGCACCCATCGAAATGATATCTGATTTGCCGAGGTGAGCTCGAGTTCGGATGTGTAAAAGAGAATGGATTCGACTCGAGAGTGGTTAACAAGTCGAGTCGAGGATGTTAAAAGTGGAGTCTAGGCCGTGTGACCTAGAGGATTGAAATCCGCGAGCTCGGGTTTTATTCCTTGCTCGGATTTTTGCTTGTTAGTGAAAAAGGAAATTTTAAAAAAGTTTATTTCAAAAATTCGCGATAGTTTTGTTTGAAAAGTGTTAGTTTGTTAGATGTTAGGTTCATTTATCTTTGAAACGTTTAAGCGAGTTTTCGAAGATATGAATGCAAATGCTCGTTTTGAAAAAGACCATGGAGTGCATAGCCTCGAACTTGTACGTATGACTCAAAAGGGGTGAAAATGAGTCGATCGGGTACACCTCCAACTACCTCGATGCACGCTTTGGCAGATACTTAACCCCTTCATTTCCTTACGCCGGGCGATAGGTTTCTGAAGGGAGCCTTTGAAGCGATCGAGCTAGCCGTTTACGGCAAGCCGTGGAGGGGCGAGAGGAAAGCTAGTCCGGCATGTGCTTTATCGAGTGGACAAACCTGCATGTGGGAACCACCTCTCGAGGGAGCAAAGGGTGCCTAGATTCCAAAAGAAATGGACTCTAAACGAATGTGCATAGCTCAAATATGTATACTTGGATTGTTCAAGGCTTTCAAGTTTCACCTCTTTATTTTTAAAAAGAAAAAAGCTAGTTTTAAATTTTAAAAATAAGATTTCCCAAATGAGTCGCCAAACTGTGGAACCCGGAACCGCGTCGGGACCCAACTCTGGCGTCTTGCTTAAAGGGCGGATTTTAAAGTTAAAAAGATTAAGTTGGAAAAACCTTTAAGAATCAAGTATGGAGTCGCCACCTAATTATCGCGAAATTAGGAACTCGCTACCATGTTCTAAGTTAAAAACATGTCCTACATTTTGGAGCACGCCGACACCCCTAGATCTAAGGCTTGTGAAACCAGTTGGATTGGGGTGAGGTACTTTAGAAAAGAGTTAATTCAAATAATGATTTATGAAAACCTTTTAGAAAAGCCTATGTAAAAATAGCCTCTCTTGACCTAGAACAATCCAAGTAAGATGATATTTGAGCTAATGTTATCGCTAATTACAAGTGCGATAAGTTTGTAAAAGAATGCGGATGCAGATGCAAAAGATTGATTAAAACCCTCGTTTAGCATGTTTAACTTGTTAACGAATACGGTTGATTAAAGGTCGAATTCATTGTTTAAGTTGATTTAAATGCAAAATAAAAGGGTGCAAGAGGCATGCAAATAAAATAAAGTTCAATTGTCCATTGGTTTATTTTATATGGGTCAGTTGGGTATGCGACTTTGGCGTGTCATCGGATATGGAGTGTATCCGAAGTAAATAGAACACTTGGATTGCAAGCGTATTTGGGTGCCAAAGGGGCGAGCGCTAAAGTGTAGACCCCTTTGTTAGTCCATAGAAAATAAGAAAAAGCTTTTGATCCAAGTGGATAGGTACCTACCTTGTCCTGACGCTTCAGATCTGGGCAGAGCTTCGCTTCTTGAACTTGAAAAGGAGGATGAATTCAACACGGGATGGTGTGTTGAACTCAAGGATTTGAGTGCTTGAGGCTTTGTGAGTGTGAAAGGGTGTAAGATGAGAATTTGTGGTGTAAAAGATGTATTCTGGTTGTGAATTGTTGTTCTGAGGTCGGGGTATAGGGGTGTATATATACTAAAAATCTCGGAGAAATTAGGAAATTCGGGGATAAAAACAGGCCTAGGAACCGCATAGCCTTATGTGGTTGCCAGGGCAAACCGCATAGGCTTATGCGGTTGCCTCCCCAAACCGCATAAGCTTATGCGGTTCGAGGGTGTGGTTTTTGTGTAGTTTCCTAGTTTCGGTTGAATTGTATCTTTGAAAGATTACGTGATAATCTCAAACGTGTGGTTTAAGAAAACCCCTAGGATATTTCTGAGATATTTTATGGTGCTTAGGGCTTTGGAGTGCGGGCCAAAGGCTGGGTTTGGGCTCGGTTTTGGGCCTGAGACCCGGAAAAATGAAAAGGGTGTGTTTGCATAGTTTTTGTGAAATAAGGTAAGACGTGAAGCCGTATTTTGTGTAAGAGGGGGCTAAATGGCGGTTTTAGCTACCGGGCCTAAATTTAGGAATTTAGGAATGCTGAATTAGACCTTGTTAATGTAAAAGGGCTAATTGTAGTGCAAATGCGAAGCTCATGCCAAATGAAGTAGGACAAGGACCTAGCTAGACTCCAAATGGACAAAATGAACGTTTATTTAAAGCGATGTGAGGCGACCTTAAACATTTTAACATTTCAAACGACTCAAAAATGAATTCGACATTAGTTAGAACCGTTTAAGTCAACGTTAAAGCATGCGTAATAAAAGTCCGTGGTACATCACATGGTTTTGTTTGGGAGGGTACGGATATGGGTATCCACAGGGTGTTACAATGAGTTTAGCTATTCAAAGCATTCACAATATCCATATTATCCCCAACAGACTGGGAATTCAACATCCGTATACTAACATCACTCTTAATACTACGTATTATGGACTCAATGGGCGTAGAAACATCTTGAAAGATTCGTTTGTTCCTTTCCATCCAGATATGGTAAGTAGCCGCCACTATACAACACGAAAACCATTTAGCTCGCCAATGACCAGAACGCTTCAGATGTCTCCCAAATTTAAGTTCATACATCAGACTACGTACCCTTCTCGTCATCCCCATCCATACCAAAAGCTGCTGTACAATGGCCATGGACAATCGAAAAACAGATGAGCATGATCCTCCAAGGCATTATAACACAAAGTACATCTGTTTACCAGATGCATTCCTCTCAGGCACAGTAAATCCACCGTGGGTAGCTTTCTCAGCACAGCCATAGCACCAACAAACGTGTGCTTGGGGACAACGGTGTTTGATTTTAACGGATATTTTAGAGCGTTGTATTTGATTTTACTTGGCGTTGTTTATAACTTAAACAACGGTCGACAATAAAACGGAGCTTTTTTTTATTTAAAATGGTTTACACCCGTTTTTAAAAGCGATTTTTGTAGTAGTGATTTCAGACCTTTCAACATTAATTTAAACATAATACCAAAAAAAATCAAACAGAGAAATAGAAATTTCAATTTCAGAGACGAAGAAAAACTGAAATTACTTGAAATGCATTCATCTAAATTCACTGCTACCATATCACCCATAATCGAAATAGAAAAAAAAAAGACTTAAAGATGAAGGAAGAACAAGATTAAAAAGACTTGATATTTCAACGGATTTTTTATTAATGCAAATCTGTAATTTCTTCAAATTACTGTGAATTAAAAAAGTTAAAGATGAAGGAAGAAGAAGATTAAAAACGAGTAAAAAAAAATAAGAAGAAGATGTTGAAGAATCAAAATTACCTGGAAAAACAATAAAAGAAGAAGAAGAAGCAGAACATTGAAGGAGGAAACTGGATGGGTTTTTTTGTTTTTCTCCAATCTGCCGCCCAACATTGTAATCAGTAGAATGAGTATAATTTTCTAATTGGCTGAAAATTATATTGTATTTCTATTTTTTTTTAATTAATGAAAACAAATCTCCACCCTCCATTCTAATCTAATCCAAGGGCTCACAATAGGACTCTAGGACTCTATACAATACTAGGACTCTATATAACCTTTCTCTCTCTCTCTCTCTCTCTCTCTCTCTCTCTATATATATATATATATATATATATATATAGAAATAGGATCATGTAAATCCTACCCATATTTGTAAATCCTACATCCAAATCTCAGCCGTAGGATCTAATAGATCCAATGGCTCAAATCAAAAAGCACTAAACATTAATAAATTCAGCTCAAATCGATTCTCGACTATTAACTGCTGCAATTGAACTTCAAATTCAACTGAAATTGAATTCAATTTCGTCAATCAATTTTAATGGTGCGCTTTACATTTATTAAATCGTTGATCTTCATCATCATCGCATCGTCATCGTTTATCGTCAAGTGTGGTTTCATTCGATTTCCATTTGTTTTCATCAATTAATTTTCGATTATCAACTTTTTTACATTTTTGTGTTCATCATCATCGTTCATCGTCATTGTTCAATTTTATGTTCATCGTTATCGTTATCTTTATCTCAGGTTTTGTGTTTTCTGGTCGATTAGTTTGTTCTAGTTTGTGTCCTTTCTTTGTTGTCCTCCAAGTGTTTGGTGAAATGTCTCAATGAAATGTTTGTGATTGTTTTACGTAGAAGTATCACCGATTCACACTGGAAGTATCACAATGTTATAAAAGAAGTATCAGCATATGATATAAGAATATCACAGTCAAAGTGGATACTTCAAATTTATAAGTATCAAAATGTTGTGTAAGAAGTATCAATAGGTTATATAAAAAGTATCACAAGTTAATATAAAAAGTATCACAAAGTCTTAGTTTCGAAATGTTACTGTGGACAAGGGATTTTGATCCACGCGATGTTTTATTTCAAAAACATTTTTAATTTGAAAAGAGTCGCCACTAAATTTTTAGGTGGAATTTAGAAACCAATTTTAGAGAAAATGAGTTCGTGTGAGTTTACGTGTTAGGAAGTTTAAAAGAATTTCATTAATTTAACGCCTAACCCCGCCCGTTACAGAAACGGTCTCTACTAAGTAAAACCATGGCTATTACGAGTACACATGCAGGTATGCAAACAAATATTTTAACCCTAAACAAAATACATCCATTCTAGGTCGTTTTAATGCACATATAATTTCGTCGAAGTTGTTTAACAGAGGTTCATTTACTATTCTAGCAAACAAAGAAAAGAAGCAGAAATACTTACCGACAGCATAAGACAGATTAACAAACGTTAGCGACAGACGAATAAAAGTAATCAAATATAACTAACACCCTATATGAATAAGCAGGAATAATTAACGGATAATCGAACATGGCACACGAATACAAAATAGTGATAAGCAAACATGATCCAAACGCATAAACTAAATAATCCAAGGTAATTATGGTGATGTGTAGACCCACGCAAATCAAACAAACATGGACCGATAGACAAGAACAAACGTGCAAACCCCTACTTAAATACAACTAGTGGACACACTCACATACACAAATGATAACAAACAACACAAATAATGTGCAGGCTATAGAAATTAAATCGAAATACACGGACAGACCATAAAAACGCAGATACATCGCATTTTATTAAGTGCCAAACAAAGCGAATACAAAGAAAGCAAGCGATTTCATGAAAACGAATACGAATGATAACACAAATAACGTATAGGCTGCTAAACAAACCCGACTAACCAGCATACTAACATACATGTAAACGCAAGTGGAAGGCAACATCAACGAGTGGTCAACAATACATCACAGCGCAACGTGTAAACTGAATAATCGAACGTAATTAAATGGGCATGCTGACATACACGAACGACATGTACACAAACACATAAGCGAATGCTTCTCAAACGGGACGGGTAATATAGATGCACACAGGCGAATAAATACACGAAGACTTAAATAATCTGGACGCGACTCATACAAATACCAAAGAGACAACCCGAAGACACACACACACCACAAAAACCTTAATCGACCCTTCCTACATGTCGAACTAATACTCGACTCAAAATCGATGAACAAAACAAAACTCCACAAAGAAAGCAATGTAAATGCCAGACATGTGACTATAAGCGATTCAACTAAACTAGATACTACGCAAAAGCTAAATGATGAAATAAGATTAATCTAACATTATGAATATGAATTATAAGTCTGAAGACAACATGAAAGACCAAATTTAAAACAACCAACATGAATGACAGGAATGAGAATGGATTTCGTAAAAAAAAAAGCCAACAGATTCAATCTAACGAAGTACTTTCAATTCTTACTACACAACGAATTTGAACACATATTCTAGGTGAACAGGAGGTCATGACATATTCACATATACGCATCATAATCATGCTAAAAACACAAGCCAAAACGAACAATAAAAGGCAATAACTACGATGATAAACGATTGAGCGACACAGAGTAATAAAAACGTCAGAGGGTTATAAAAACAATAAAAAACAATAATTTAACGAAATAAAAAGAGTATTTTGCACCCTCACTTACATGTATCGTTGACCAAATATCCGAGTCGTGTCGATTGTAAGATTTTATCCCGAGGGGCCGTCGCCGATTTAAAACCAATAATAAATCCGTGCATTGCACCAAAGCTGACAAATGATTTTCGAAAGCTTGTATCTCCTTCGTTTCTCAACGAAATTTCGAACCAAAAGATGTTTTAGAATTGTGGTAAGGTGAACTTTAAGACTAGGTAAACAAATCAGAGAGATTGAGAAGATTACAACACGAAAAACGAATCAGAAGAGGCAATAGCAGACTAAAAAACGCGAAGGAGTGCTCTGTTTTTCTGACCGCTATTTCGACTTCTTTTTGAGGCTTTTTGTGACTTTAAATTATGTGTGTGAGCTGTGTATTTCGTCTGTGATGAAGGCTGGGGATGGTATGTATATATATAAGGTGAAAATAGGGTTTTTTCTAAGGCAAAGAGCAGCTCCTCCCCTATCTTCGAGAGCTGCTGTTTCAGGCTCGCGCTAGGGTTTTTTAGGGTGTTTTCTTGAGGGTTAAGCAAAGGGTACGTGGGTAGGGTAGTTAGGACATGGGTATGGGTTTAGTGGCCAGAAAGTTCGGGTTTTGGGCTGCTCCAAAACAGAGCTCAGGAAGGGGGTTTTGGGCTGCGGTTGGACGAGCTTCTTGGCTGCTTTCTGGCCTGTTTTGGTCGTGGTTTAGGTAGTGGTTCTGGCCTGGATACGAGCTTTGGTACGTGGGGTAGGAGGTGGGAGAAAAGGCCTTGAAATTCGTGTTGAAACGGGCTCGAAATCATTCTTAAAATCGAGCTTAAAACGAGCTTAAAAACTTGCTGTTAAGAAAACGAATTCATCGAATACGATTTAATAAACTGTTTTAAAAGCGTGAGAAACGACTTTTCAAGTCAAATATAAGAATTTGTAAAAGCGATTTTTCAAGTCGAAATACTTTAAAATGATTTTTCAAATCAAAACGTCTTATTTTCAATAAAACATTACTTGCGATAAAATAAAAATTTGACAGAACTTATTAAACCAAATATCCTTTGAATTAACAAATATTGTGTCGACAGCGCCCTGCTTACATCGCAATACGAACTCAAATAAATGGTACGAAAACATGTTGTCCTATCATCATAAGGTATTTGTCGGGTTTTCTATAAATTTCCATATCGACAGAATCTGGGTATCTGAGCCCCCACTTTGACTAAGGCTTGACAAAGTGAAGTCAAAGTAGACTCTCGAGTCGATCGTAGAATCACAACTTGAGAGCCTTACGGTCGTTTATGGTCCCTTAGACTGTGTATATAAGCTCACCACCATAAGAAGAAATCATACGAAACTTGATTACGGATGCCTTTATTTTCCTGGGCGTGGGTTGAGCCTTATCCTTAGCGCCACGATCCGTTGTGACGGAATCAAACCCGTATCGTAGTTCGAGCTCGCTGGCCTGTAGCTTTCTGCTGCTTCGGCCCAGAATGATATTTGTTTACTTGATTCAGTAAAGCCAATATCTGCATTCTATTGGAAGTGTCACTTCTTTTAGCTTCTGCTAGTACTTCTTCATTTCGAGGATGTCATCCTGTCGTCGGGGTCTAAGGTTGATGACTTTAGAGCCCCCGGTTGGAGCGTTCCTGCTCAAACTTAAAACACAAATCCTAACACATGATTCACATAGTGACTCTGCGACTTTTGAAATGAAAAGGATGGATCATCGATCCGAGCTGCATATTTTATTTGAAATAAAATGGGTCCTCGACCTGCTTTTAAAATGGATGGATCATCGATCCGAACTGAGAATTCTAATTTGAAAATGGGTCCTCGCCCTGTTTTAATTTGAAAATGGGTCATCGCCCTGCTTTTTATTAAAATGAAAGATCATTAACCCGAACTAAAGATTCCATCGACCCAGGCTAAAATCAAAATTTGCGTCCTCGACTCGTATTTCAAAATTTCTGTGACCTTGGCTTATTCAAGAACTTGACTCGTTTTTGGAAATGACAGATCGTCGATCCGCGCTCACGGACACATGTCTGACCCGTGATAATGAGGTACTTGCTGCCATCCAAAGTTTTGCATACGTGACATCACCAAAACTTTGTTTATATTTGACTCATACATTAATGCTTGACCGACATATGCTGCTACCTAAAATTGGACATGTGACCCTTAGCCACGCATGTGGGTTACCACCCCCTACTCCCACGAAATAAAAAGAGAAAACAGGGCATAAGTGTGCAAATCAAACCAAAACCCACGAAAGAAGGAAAACAAAGGAAAAGAAAATCAAAAGCATAATCTCTCGTCTTGGTATTTCCTTAATCCTTCGTATCAAATATCTGTCAAACTTGTAGTTTCCTTAATCCGAGCTTGGTAAATTTTCCATATCGTCTCCTTGTATCTCCCTATAAAAGAGGCGAGAGCCCCCGATGTCTCACATCAGATTTTTCAGCTTACATCGTGTTTACTTCAGAGAAGTTGTTGTGGGTGAAACATCGACTTATAACCATGAATTCTCTGGTAGGAGCCATGAAGTCTTGGTCCAAGGACTTCGGGGGTCGAGAAACGCAAAGTCTGACCGACGCGGGTTTACAGCAAATTCTTCCGCTTGTGCACATTGTTCCCCAAAGGGGATTTCTGGCTGAATGTGTCCAATTTTGGGACCCCATTCACCACGTGTTTGCCTTCCCTGAAGGCGAGATATGCCCTTGGCCTGAGGATTTTACCGTTCTTGGTGGTTGGAAATTAACGCAGCAGCCCGTTATTCCAGATTTCAGTCCCGGGTGGGTCGAAAAATACCGTGACTTTCTTGGCTTATCGTTCGAGGAAGCTCACAGTATACTTGAAGGAGAAAAGGTGGACTTGTGTGGTCTGGCCCATCTTTTTCGACACGTGTACGACCCTACTAGGGCTACTGTTTATCGTCGGCGAGCGTTTGGTCTCATCATGGTGCACCTTTACTGTCTCGAAGGGTACATGGAAGTCCCGTCCTGTCATGGACAAGCTAGGTTTATCCGCATCGTAGAGCAAATGGAGGGGAATTGTAATCCGGCTTCAATTATTTTGGCTGAGACTATACGTGGTTTGGACGCGTTCAAAGCTCACTCATGTGCCTCTTTTACAGGCGCGTCCCGTATCTTACAGGTAATTTGAGCCGAATTTGTTTCGCTTCTGCTGTTTTCTGTAGGCTCGTTGTTTTTCTGCTGTTTTTTCCCTTGCAAGCTCGAAATTGTGGACCCGTTTTTTCCTGGTTTTTTCCTTTCACTCGGTTTACTCGGTTTGTTTTTCACTTGGTATTGGGGCTCTGTTTGTTTTTCGTGGGTATTGGAGATGCTACTCTTTTCGTGGAGCTTTGTCTACTGTAACCCGTATTTTGCCTTAATAAGAACGTTTGCGTGAGCTCTTGCTGTTTCTGTTTGCTTTCTTCTCCTTCCTTTTTGTGATTTCGTAACCCCCTCGTCGTTTCAGGTTTGGCTCATGGAGAGGCTTGGACTAGTGGAACCACCGAAAAACCCTCATACCTATCGAGTGAGGAGCTTTGGTGGTCGTATGCCGCGGTATGCTCTGGGAAAAGGGGCGCGCTACTGGAATCACATGTTGACTGAAGGTGTCGGGTCTCACATTCATTGGTTTTTACCTTGGTTACGCTTGTCCTCATTTACAGGGCTTCCGGATGGAGATCGTTCAAGATACGTAATGCTTTTGGGCTTAGCACAACCCGTATATATTTATCCGGATCGTGTGCGTCGTCAGTTTGGTCTCCAACAAACCGTGCCGACGATCGAGGCTAGCCAAGGTCTCGAATTCGACATTACTCGAGCTACATGTCAAACTTGGCTTCATACGTGGAATTGCAGGACTGTTTGGCATCTCCTTGAGCCGTGTGCGTCGACATGGGTATCTTCGTCATATTTGAAATGGACTAAGGAAGCTTCTGTCGAGGTGCGACGAACATTAATTGAAGACGACGCAGCAGATTGGAAAGCGCGTGGTGAGGCGTTAAAAAATCGAAGATTCTACGCGAGGTTGAACAAGCCTGACGCGACGCAGGGGACTAGTGCGAGACGTTCAAATGTTTGGCAGAGGTTGGATGCAAGGGAAGAAGTACGTCCAAGCGTTGCCGATCGATTGGGCCCGCGCTTTAATGTGAAGGACCGTTTGGGGCCGCGAGAGGACTATGAGGTTCCTCCTAAAAAACGGGCCAGGATGATTATGGGTAGGACGTCGTCTCGTAGCAAGGAGCTTCGTGATTAGCCTAAGGAGCAGGGCGGAGCCGTTAGTATGACTATTAGTTAGTTTAACAACTCGGTTAGTTTGACAAAAAAACGTGATGATACTTGCTACTATTACTTAAAGTATTAGGGTCATTATTATTATTATAACAAGTATTACTATACTTGTTTATTAGGGGTTATTATTATAGTTTACAACTACTTATTAGTTAGGATCATTATTATTATTATTTACTAGGATTGATTATTATTATTTACGACTACGTATTAGTTAGAATTATTATTATGCGTGCTTTCCTCTTCGAGTTGTATGAATAAAGAATGATAATAAAAGATTTACTATTTATTAGGAAAATTCCCGTTTCCACATTCATCAAGTCAACATTATTTCGATTGTACTCTTGTAAAGAGTTGCCTACGTATCTGCTTTTTTACACAGAATCAAATCGAATCCGTAGTTCGTATGTTAAACATTTCGTGTGGTGGCAAATGCCAAGCTTTAAACTTATTCTAATACATCGCAATTCAAATATTATTTCATAACATTTGAGAATGAGGACTAAGGGTAATATCGCTTCAGTTGATCCAAGTTCGTTGGATTCGAAAAATCATTGCCATCTAGATCAGTTATTCTAACTGCACCTCCTGTCAAGATTTTCTTTACCAAGTAAGGACCCGCCCAATTTGGCTTAAATTTTCCTCTGGGTCATCTGGTAGTAGTGCGCCAGACCGATTTCAACACGAGATCGCCTCCTTAGTTCCTCGAGGTTTCACCTTTTTATTAAAAGAGCGCTCTATCCTTTCTCGATAAAGTTGGACATTGTATAGTGCGTTTAAACGTCGCTCATCGAGCATCACAAGTGAGTCATACCGAGCCCGAACCCACCCGCTTCGGGACTTTGCTTTCTAGCGAGGATACGCAGACGGTATTTCTAATTCAACGGGTTGGACTGCCTCCATCCCGTAGGTTAAGTAATATGGTGTTGCTCCTGTCGCAGTTCTGATCGATGTTCTGTACCCCCACAACGCGAAGGGTATCTTATCGGGCCATTCACGGTAGTTGTCTGTCATTTTCTTAAGAATGACTGTAACTGTTTTATTAGCCGCCTCTACTGCGCCATTTGTCTGAGGACGGTAGGGTGACGATTTGTGAAGCTTTATCTTATATTTGTCGAGTAGCTGAGCTGTCTCAGCTTGGAAATGGGTGCCGTGGTCACTGATCATTTCATGAGGCACTCCGTATCGACAGATAATGTCATTTTGAATGAATTTTGCTACTTGCTTCGCATTTAGCACTTTATAAGACTTGGCTTCTACCCACTTCGTGAAGTAGTCGATTGCTGCTATGTATTGCGGTACTGCTTCTTTCTGGTTATATTTTGCAGGTTTTGGCGGTCCTGAGCCAAATACCGAGTCAAGTGAAATAAGCACGAGTACCGAGACCACGAGACCAAGCTTGAGCCATCGCGGGAGCTCGGGATACTAGTGGCGACGTAGAGGATTCGAGCTACAAGCGACGAACGAAGCATATAAGCCAAGAAACGAAGAAACTCGCCAAATAGCCTGGGTCGGATTCTTGGTGAATCCGGCCGGATTTCTGAGAAATCCTGCCCAGCTCTGTCGACTGTGGGCTCGTGTGTTTTGGGCCTAATTTTGAGAACTTGTATAAATATGAGACTTAGTGTCTCGAAGCCTGGATCTTTTTTGGACACATCTTTCATTCTATTATTCACTGCTTTAGGTTTAGACTTAGTTTCTCTCTTTTAACTCTCTCAAAACTTTTACTCTTAGATTTAATTACTTGCAAGATTCGATCTTTTACATTCCGATTCAAGATTAATTTCAGGTTTAATTCATTTGCTATTTCTTTCATCATGTTTTATTATTATCATTGCTTTACTTTAATTTCGATTATGTCTAGCTAATTCTCCAATTAGGGTTTGAGGGGAATTTGTGCCCTTGGTTCAGAACATGTTTGTGGATTAAATTGGTTGAATATATTGTGCAATTGAATTTCTTTCTACGCGTTTTATGCCAATTGAATTAGGATTATTTCGCCTGATCAACGAATTCATCTGAGTTTAATTGAACCTGAGTAAGTTTTGATTTAAGATCGAAAGCCGAGTTAAAACTAGACTTACGCGAGATTGATAAGTTGAATTTAGTACGTAGCGAGCCCGCTAAATTTGCTTAAGGCTAAAATTGACTCGAGAGAGCGTTTTCAAACCTAATCATTTTGCACGCTTTATTGTTCCTTCTTATAACTTGAGTTCCTGAATCATTGTCATGATGAACCCGATTGCCCTAATCCTTCCCCTTATAGATTTTTATTCGCCTTATTATTGTCTTTATTATTGTCTCTAGTTTATAGTTTAAACCAACCTTCTTTCACACCCTTGAGTTAGACCTGTTTTACTCCGACTTAGCTTATAACTACGCTGTTTCTCTGTGGATACGATCCTGCTTACCGCTAGCTGCTGTTAGTTGTTTGTCTAGGTTTATTTTTGATAGGCGTGACGACTTTAGCCTCATCAAATTTTGGCGCCGTTGCCGGGGAAACGGCTTTGTTAGTTTTAGTTATTGTTCGTTGTTGCAGGTTTTTCTCTTTTGTCTCAAGGAACCTAGTTCCTTGAGGCCGTTTCTCATCGTTTTCTTGTAGTTTGTTTATGCGCAGGTCACCTACAGGTCTCGTTCCTTTTGAGCCTGAACCTGAGCGAGCATTTCATAGACTACGTAAGGAAGCGATCAAATTAATTGATCTTGACATCGAGGAAGCGTCGCAAGCGGAGTCCAGTGCAACGCAATCGTCCTACGAAGAGGACACCCCTTCAGTTACTCCGGTTTTTCATCAGCTAGTGACTATGCCTAAACTATATAGTCACTCGGTACCTAAACCAGAATCCATTCCTGATGGATTCACGATGCCCGCTACTTTGACGGGTAACTTTGAGATTCGCCCTGCCTTCTTAAATTTGGTGGAGCGCAATCAGTTTGGTGGTTATCCCACCGAGGATCCCGGTCGACACATGCAGGTGTAACTTTGAGATTCGCCCTGCCTCCATCCCGTAGGTTAAGTAATATGGTTATCCTGCCCAGGTGTTTCAGCCGTATTTGCATTTCTCGCCGCAGTTTCAAGTTCGTTCGGGTGCTTTGGGCCATCGTAATGCGTACCACTTCGCAGCGTGATCGCACATGCAGTGTCGGGAGGAGGATTACCTTGGGACGGGAGTGTTCCAGGTTGTCGGGACGCTCGCGAAGTAGCTAATTGGGCGACTTGATTTTCTAATAGCTTGATCGCCGCATCCTTAGCTTGCCCATCCTTTTGCATCCGGCCGCAAAGATCATTTCTTGCGACTTTCGCATACCCACCATCATTTGTCCCATTTGCAACATCATGGCCTTAGTCTCGGCTGCAGGATCGGTCCCGGGTAGGAGGTGGTGGAGTATATGGTGGTTTTTGGTAGTTGGGTGGGGGCGTTTGGAAGTTCTTGTGAGGAGGGATGTAGGGAGCATTTTGGGGTGGTTGGGTGGTCGGGTTAAGGATGTTTTGGCTACGATAAGATAGGAGTGATCGGTCAGAACCAGGTTGGTTTTGGTAGGGCGTGTTTTGATTATAAGAATGGTAAGCGTAAACTCGCTCCTGGGTGCGCAAAGATACCAGAAGAATAACCCCGATCGTGCCTCGTAATAGCATGCACATGAGCACTAGAAGAACCACCACCATTCATCATACTAATCAAGGCAGTCGCAAAGAACTCGACTAGTGAGCGCTAATGCTCTCCCTTATCGCGGCCGTGATGAGCAGATCGTGAATTTCCTCGGCTTCCCAAACCGTGGACGAATGTATCGCCATATCCTCAATTAATCCCTGTGCCTTATCATCGCCGACGTTATTAGCAAAACGCCCCTCTCGCAGTGAGATCCAAGATAGCACGGCTTTCAAAGATCTAAGCCGCTTATAAAGGTCATAATCACGAGCCAATCGCTCACCCCATGATGAGGACAATCCGAATCAGCTTCTTATACCTCTCCCATGCTTCAGCAAAAGACTCATCGTTTGTTTGCTGGAAGCCCTGAATCTGACTGCGCATTTGATTTGTGCGCTCCGGAGGATAGAACTTAGAGTAGAACGCGAGAGCTAACCCCCTCCAATCCGTAATACCAGCTGCCTCCTTGTCGAGGTCTGTGATCCACTCACGAGCTCGATCTTTCAGCGAAAGGGAACAAAGATTTCTTATCTCGATTCTCGAGTAATCCCACCGCTTTATTGTCGAACAAGAGTCCGTAAAAACACCGCATGTGTCGATCGATCCTCGGTGGGATAACCACCAAACCGACAAGGCTCCACCAAATTTAAGAAAGCGGGGCTAATCTCAAAGTTACCCGTCAAAGTAGCGGGCATCGTGAATCCATCAGGAATGGATTCTGGTTTAGGTACCGAGTGACTATATAGTTTAGGCATAGTCACTAGCTGATGAAAAACCGGAGTAACTGAAGGGGTGTCCTCTTCGTAGGACGATTGCGTTGCAGACCGACTCCGCCATGACGCTTCCTCGATGTCAAGATCAATTAATTTGATCGCTTCCTTACGTAGTCTATGAAATGCTCGCTCAGGTTCAGGCTCAAAAGGAACGAGACCTGTAGGTGACCTGCGCATAAACAAACTACAAGAAAACGATGAGAAACGGCCTCAAGGAACTAGGTTCCTTGAGACAAAAGAGAAAAACCTGTAACAACGAACAATAACTAAAACTAACAAAGCCGTTTTCCCGCACGGCGCCAAAATTTGATGAGGCTAAAGTCGTCACGCCTATCAAAAATAAACCTAGACAAACAACTAACAGCAGCTAGCGGTAAGCAGGATCGTATCCACAGAGAAACAAACAGAGTTATAAGCTAAGTCTGAGTAAAACAGGTCTAACTCAAGGGTGTGAAAGAAGGTTGGTTTAAACTATAAACTAGAGACAATAATAAAGACAATAATAAGGCGAATAAAAATCTATAAGGGGAAGGATTAGGGCAATCGGGTTCATCATGACAATGATTCAGGAACTCAAGTTATAAGAAGGAACAATAAACTGTGCAAAATGATTAGGTTTGAAAAACGCTCTCTCGAGTCAATTTTAGCCTTAAGCAAATTTAGCGGGCTCTCGCTACGTACTAAATTCAACTTATCAATCTCGCGTAAGTCTAGTTTTAACTCGGCTTTCGATCTTAAATCAAAACTTACTCAGGTTCAATTAAACTCAGATGAATTCGTTGATCAGGCGAAATAATCCTAATTTAATTGGCATAAAACGCGTAGAAAGAAATTCAATTGCACAATATATTCAACCAATTTAATCCACAAACATGTTCCTGAACCAAGGGCACAAATTCCCCTCAAACCCTAATTGGAGAATTAGCTAGACATAATCGAAATTAAAGTAAAGCAATGATAATAATAAAACATGATGAAAGAAATAGCAAATGAATTAAACCTGAAATTAATCTTGAATCGGAATGTAAAAGATCGAATCTTGCAAGTAATTAAATCTAAGAGTAAAAGTTTTGTGAGAGTTAAAAGAGAGAAACTAAGTCTAAACCTAAAGCAGTGAATAATAGAATGAAAGATGTGTCCAAAAAAGATCCAGGCTTCGAGACACTAAGTCTCATATTTATACAAGTTCTCAAAATTAGGCCCAAAACACACGAGCCCACAGTCGACAGAGCTGGGCAGGATTTCTCAGAAATCCGGCCGGATTCACCAAGAATCCGACCCAGGCTATTTGGCGAGTTTCTTCGTTTCTTGGCTTATATGCTTCGTTCGTCGCTTGTAGCTCGAATCCTCTACGTCGCCACTAGTATCCCGAGCTCCCGCGATGGCTCAAGCTTGGTCTCGTGGTCTCGGTACTCGTGCTTATTTCACTTGACTCGGTATTTGGCTCAGGACCGCCAAAACCTGCAAAATATAACCAGAAAGAAGCAGTACCGCAATACATAGCAAATAGCTCGTAATAACCTAGGAAATACAACTAAATGTGAGCTAAAATGCGACTATCCGGGCGAATAAAAGCTATATAAAATGCGCATATCAATTGCCGCCAAAATAAAACAGTGCCCTCCAGTTCCTGAGGGGTTAACTTTCCCAATGATATCGATGCCCCACGTTGAGAAAGGCCAAGGCGAGGTCATTGTGTATAGCATAGAGGGTGGAACATGTTGGACGTTTGCGAATATTTGACAATTGTGACAGTGACGGACATATCTTCGACAATCCATCTCCATTGTCGTCCAATAATAACCAAGCCTCATAATCTTACGGACTAGCATATGAGCATTCATGTGTGGCCCACATTCTCCGTCATGGACTTCTTCCATGACTTTTTCTGCCGTAGCCTTGTCAACACACCGCAGAAGCACTCCTTGTGTCGTCTTTTTGTATAACTGCCCGTCCGCCGGGCCAGAATAAAGTGGTAAACGGCACCGTAATGCTCGCTTCCCACGTCTGTCTAGGTCTGCAGGGTATTCTCCTGCGTTTTTGTATTTCAAGATTGATGCGTACCAGGGTTCTGTCTCGCTTCCCTCGGCGTTGTCGATCATATTAACACATGCGGGTGATGATCTGCGCTGAACACATAATGGCATACTATCTATGCTGTCGGGAATATTAATTAGGGCTGCTAATTTTGACAGAGCATCAGCGAACTGGTTTTCCTCCCTCGGGAGGTGGACGTATCGTATCTCGTCGAACAACTTTTCAAGCTCTTCTATCTTGGTTTGGTAAGGTGCCAAACTGCTACTCTTAATTTTCCACGCTCCACTCACTTGATTTATTACCAAGGATGAATCACCGTGCACTAGTAGCCTTTTTACGCCTAAATTGACAGCACTGTGCAGACCCAACAGGCATGCTTCGTACTCTGCCGCGTTGTTAGTAACAGCAAAGTCCAATTTAATGGATACGGGTATATGTTCTCCTTTTGGTGAAATAAGGAGGATGCCAATCCCGTAACCCATGTAATTCGATGCTCCATCAAAGTACAAATCCCACGTATCGTCTTCGACGTTTGCGACATTCTCATCTGGAAACGACCATGTATTCGTGATTTCAGTTTCGTCGATTGGATTATCGGCGAGGAAATCGGCGACAGCTCTTCCTTTTATTACCTTCAGCGGCTTATACTTAAGATCAAATTCTGCTAGCATGAGAGTCCATCTTGACATTCTACCATTTAGCACCGGTTTTTCAAACAGGTACTTGATCGGGTCCATCTTGGAGTAGATGCTTACACTGTAGCTAAGCATGTAGTGTCTTAACTTCTTTGTGGCCCAAACCAAGGCGAGACATGTTTTTTCTAGAAGCGTGTACTTTACCTCGTACTCCAAGAATTTCTTACTAATATAGTAAATCGCCCTTTCTTCTTTGTCGACAGTTTGAGCTAACATTGCACCCATTGCGGTATTCGTCACTGTTAGGTACAATGATAATGGCAACCCAGCCACTGGTGGGCTTAAAACAGGTGGGGAAGACAACACCTCTTTTATTTTGTCGAACGCAGCTTGACATTGCTGATCCCATGTAACGTGCTCTCCAACTTTGAGCTTTTTAAATATGGGTTCGCAGATCATGGTTAATTTAGCGACGAAACGGCTAATGTACTGTACTCGACCTAGAAAACCTCGAATTTCTTTCTCGGTCTTCGGGTGAGGCATCTCCAAAATGGCTTTGATTTTTGAGGGATCGACTTCAATGCCACGATGACTAACGATGTGGCCGAGTAGCTTACCCGAAGTGACTCCGAATGCACATTTCTGCGGATTTAGCCTCATGTTTTACTTTCTTAATCTCTCGAAAAATTTCTTTAATGCGCTCAAATGACCACTGCGTTCTTTGGATTTCACAATCATGTCATCGACATAAACCTCTACCTCTCTGTGCATCATGTCATGTAGCAACGTCGTTGCGGTTCGTTGATATGTGGCCCCAGCGTTAATCAATCCAAACGGCATCACTGTATAACAATAAGTTCCCCACTGCGTTGTGAACGCGGTTTTGTGCATGTCTTCCTCGGCCATTTTTATCTGATTGTAACCCGCGTAACCGTCCATGAAGGACAATAATGCGTGGTTGGCGGTGTTGTCAACCAAGATGTCAATGTGAGGTAATGGGAAATCGTCCTTCGGACTAGCTCTATTCAAATCACGGAAATCAACGCAGACACGCACCTTCCCATCTTTCTTTGGTACGGGTACCACGTTAGCTACCCAATCTGAGTATTCTGAAACTTTGATAAACCCGGCTTTGAACTGCTTGTCAATTTCTTCTTTGACTTTTAGAGACCATTCTGGTCGCATCCGGCGGAGTTTTTGTTTTACTGGCTTGAAACCTGGTTTAATCGGGATTCTGTGTTCTGCGATTTCCCTGTCAATACCCGGCATGTCTTTGTAAGACCATGCAAATACGTCTTTGAACTCATTTAGCAACTCAATAAACCCTTGTTTTTGGCAAGGTCGAGGGTTGTCCCTATTTTCACTCTTGTGGCTCGAGATTGGTTCCCACGCGTTAATTGTTTGGTATCTTCGACTCACCGAAGTTTTTCTCATCATATTCCTGTATCCCTTTTAGTAACTGAGGAGATGGTTCTATCTCCTCAATTTCTACCTGTTCATCTTGGTCCTCATTCTCAATGTCATTATTAAAACAATCATTTTCAAAAATTGAATTGCAATGTAAAAGAGACAAGTCGTAAGCAAACTGGTTCATTTTATTATTAATTTGAAATTGTGCGAATTGTGCTAACATTTGGGCCAACTGATCAGGGGTCAGTGGCTGGATAGATGTGGTATCCAAGACAGGCCTTGGAATACCGGAACTAGAAGAAGGTACATGAAAAGGAAAGACTGGGGAGGGGGTATCTTCGACACCTAACTCCTTAGACTTAACACTAGGACTCCTATCATCATCAGGTTCAGACTCAGAATCAGACTCGGAATTTTCTTCTGGCTCGGACATTTCTCCTTCTCCTACGGTCATCTTGAACAGCAGTCCTTTGTTGTCGGTCCATTTGATGGTCTTCCTCCATCCGGACGTAGCCCCTTGCGGATTAACATCTGTAATGAGGGTGGATGGATCAAATCGGTCACTCTTGAGGATCATACTCACTAAAGCTTCGCTTGATGCTTCGATTTTCCTCTCTTCCCCAAAAAGAAGGCCCATGGCTTTCCCGTCTTCGACTGGGCCGCACTCCTTCCTTGTCGCAATTGTTGCCATGATGTCGTCCGGAATGTAGTAACAAGCTTGGAATATTTCAATTCCTGGGACCCAACGGTGTACTTTATGGTCATAGATAGGCTCGAGAAAGTCCAAACATGGTGTGTCTTCTCCGGCTCTCACGAATTGCCCATTAAGTGTCAGTGGGTACGGTTTCAGCTTCGCATCTTGCCCCTTACCCTTGTTTAGACAATCTTCATCCTTTGTTGGGTCGTACCCAAGGCCAAACGTGATTCCCTTCGGGATTGTTGGAGGTGGAGTGAAGGCATTCTCTTTCCTTGGATACAAGGACAAGCCAAAGTATTTTCCTGCCCCAGCATCGCTTTCACACGCACGGCTTCCGGTGTATAATTCCATGTTTGACTCGTTGACTTGGGATTCGATTGCATTGACGACCTCAAAGCCACCCGTCTCAATGGTGACCTCATTTTGTACCTCGAAAGTCACATCTCCACCTGTTACGACCATTGGAGTAGCGTTAATGGTTACCACTCCTCCATTGAATGGAATTTTAATCGTTCGGTGGAGGGTTGAAGACACGGCTCTTGCGGCGTGGATCCAAGGTCTTCCAAGCAACATATTAAAAGACGAGACAAGGTCTATAACTTGGAAATTGACCGTCTTTTCTACTGCCCCCGTATTCACGCTCAAAGTGACGAGCCCAGCTACGTGACGTATTGTACCATCGAAAGCTCGGACCGTTTGCGTAGTTGGAATAAGATCATTCTTTTCTAAGCCCAGAATATACGCGGTTTTCAAAGGAAGCACATTAACGGCGGACCCATCATCCACTAGCGTCATTGGAAGCCTCTTGTGACGACATTCTACCGTAATATACATGGCTAAACAATGTTGAGGTCCAAAAGAAGGCAAGTCCTCATCCGAGAAGGTCACGACGTTTGTAAGCCGAGGTTGGTTTGATGAAACCAACGAGATCATATCGTTAGGCGTGGTGGTGGGAGACACAGTCATGTTCATCAAAGATTGTAGCAGAGCTTGACGGTGTTCGAACGAGCTTAGAATAAGCTCCCATATGGAGACATCCGCCTTAGTTTTCTGTAGTTGCTTGATAAGAGGATCCTTTGTGGTCGACACTTCTTCGAGTGCCTTTGTTACCGTAGGCGTACTTGCTTGCGTTGCGTTTTGGGTATCCTCGAAAGTAGAAGTGTTCCTCGACTTTTCTACTCGATAAGGACGTCCGGACCGAGTTAGGTGATCAGATTCAAGGACATCTTTTCGTAATTGCATGATTTCTGCTTGGGTACGTGGGATGATCGCACCTTCGGTGAGATAAATATCATCTTCGTCGTCGGCCCAAACACCATTAATTTCATTCCCACTTTGAGCAAGGTATGGTGTACAATCAATGTTGAAATCTCCAATGCGAATATCATTTCTTGCCTTGGGAAAGAGGTCGGCACAATCTATGTAGACCTTTCCCACGAAAAAACCGGTGAGATAATTAACGGGTCGGATTAAGTGAGACATATCATCATTGCTTCCAATGAACACGGCATTGGAGTGGTTGCCGAAGGGATTAGTCACATTATTTGGCTTAACCGTAGGGATTGGCAAAGATCCATTTTCGATCATGTCTTGGATCTCGTGCTTAAGGCGAAAGCAATTTTCAGTATCGTGTCCTCTCCCTTGATGGAATGCACAATACGCATTTGGCTTGTACCATTTACCTTGCCTGGCCGACAGTGGGTTTGAGTCGGACCAATTGGGCTTAGTTTCCTTGGGCCGTGAGCCTTTGAAGAAGCAGAGGTGTATGTGCACCCGAGATCGATAAATGTTCTAGGTGCTCGACGTTGTTGTTCACGCAGGCCCCCAAAACCGATTGCTTGCACATGATTAAAGTGGATGCCCTTGATTTAGAGGAAGAGGCCCTTGATACCCCTTAGGTTTTTAGGCCTCTGCCGGTTCGGACATCGCCCTCTATTTTCCTCCCTACTCGGCTAAGGTCTTTGAGCAGTGAAATTTTGGTATTTGATGGCATCTCTAGAGACAGACGAAGATTCTTAACGAACTTATCTACCATTTCAACCTCTTCGGCCTTTTTGGTAACTTCACGCTTCTGCGCCATCGATTAAGGAATTCCGTGAATCCTCCTTCTCCTTTTGGGTCATTACTTCCAATGTTCTCATAGTAGTCAATTTCAAAGATTATCAAAGAAAATGCTTACAAAATTCCACGGTGATATCCTCAAAAGTCGAAAAATTTTGAGCTCGAGACCATAAAACCATTTCCTTGGATGTTTCCCAAAGATTGAGCAAAAGCATTGAGACAACATTTCAATGGTACCCTTTCAAAGCGAGGTATTCTTTGTAAGATCGGATATGTTGCAATGGGTCTTCGATTCCTCTTAAACTTAGGGATGTCAAGAAGCACAAAGTTGGCCTGCAGCTTATCTTGACAAAGCAGTAGCCACGAGCATTCTCGAAGTGAATGCTTTCCCCATGAGACAATTTCGGTTGCTCCTCTATTAATTTGAAACGCCGAGTTCGGTTGGTGGTGGAGGAGGTGGGTTTTCCACCGTCGCCTTTTTTCTACGGACTCAAACGACTCATCATTGCAGCTAGTGCATCATTGAGCTTGCTTAACTGTTCTGCGGTAGTCATATTTCTTGTTTCGACCGGCCTTTCTACAATAAAACCCCGGACAGAAATCAGTTATGGGAACACCAACCCCTGCACACTTATGACTCAACTGACACATACGTGAAACACCTAAACGAGACCCACCCTTGTACTTAAACACACGTGAAAATCAGCTAGCTCGACTCATTCTTACGCGTCTATCCTAAACACGGGCTCTAAAGTGGATTGACTCAAACTCCCTACTCTTGACGCGGAATGTGATTTGGAATTCGAGATCGAGGACGACTAAAGGAAGATGGCATTTGATTACAAAAAAAACTTTTAAGAGTTTTTTTTTTAGAAAAACAGATAGCATTTCAGCTAGGAAGAGGTCTTTTTTTCAAAAAGAGCTAGAAAAAACGGAAATAAATTAAGATTATTCTAATCCTAAAAAAGTATTTCAGCTTGGAGTGGGTCTTTTTTCAAAAGAGCTAGAATCGGAAGTTATTTAAGATTGTTCTAATCCTAAACGAGTAGCTAAAAAACGATTTTTTGAAACAATGGAAAGCATTTCAGCTCAAGTTAAAAGAGAAGGTGTTGATTTAAATTTAAGATTATTCTAATCCTAAAGGACAGCATTTCAGCTAAAAAAGGACACTTTTGGAAAACATTCGATTTGAAAGATGACAGTTTTGACTAAAAAGGGTTGAAAACATGGCTTCAGAAGTCACAGAGCAATTAGTCACACACAGTTCAAAGATGCAATGCATGAGCTAGACTATTCTAAGTCTCAAAAAGGGTCCATGCCAATGATTCCACGTTGTTAGGGAACTTACACCCCCACCATAAGTCAGGAACGAAATGGTGAGTAGCAGTTGCTAACCTCGGCGGAACCACCTTGGTATTTAAACCAGACACAGTGAACGTCATTTCCCTACTTTGAGATCGACCCAAAGGGAGAAATGGTTCGAAACCTAACAGTATGATGCATAAATAACATAAAAAAAGAAAGGGTACTCTAAATAGCCATCATTTTACTTTTCAAGTTTCACTGTCCCCAGCGGAGTCGCCAAATTGTGGACAAGGGATTTTGATCCACGCGATGTTTTATTTCAAAAACATTTTTAATTTGAAAAGAGTCGCCACTAAATTTTTAGGTGGAATTTAGAAACCAATTTTAGAGAAAATGAGTTCGTGTGAGTTTACGTGTTAGGAAGTTTAAAAGAATTTCATTAATTTAACGCCTAACCCCGCCCGTTACAGAAACGGTCTCTACTAAGTAAAACCATGGCTATTACGAGTACACATGCAGGTATGCAAACAAATATTTTAACCCTAAACAAAATACATCCATTCTAGGTCGTTTTAATGCACATATAATTTCTTCGAAGTTGTTTAACAGAGGTTCATTTACTATTCTAGCAAACAAAGAAAAGAAGCAGAAATACTTACCGACAGCATAAGACAGATTAACAAACGTTAGCGACAGACGAATAAAAGTAATCAAATATAACTAACACCCTATATGAATAAGCAGGAATAATTAACGGATAATCGAACATGGCACACGAATACAAAATAGTGATAAGCAAACATGATCCAAACGCATAAACTAAATAATCCAAGGTAATTATGGTGATGTGTAGACCCACGCAAATCAAACAAACACGGACCGATAGACAAGAACAAACGTGCAAACCCCTACTTAAATACAACTAGTGGACACACTCACATACACAAATGATAACAAACAACAAAAATAATGTGCAGGCTATAGAAATTAAATCGAAATACACGGACAGACTGTAAAAACGCAGATACACGTACGGACAAGTGCCAAACAAAACGAATACAAAGAAAGCAAGCAGATTTCATGAAAACGAATACGAATGATAACACAAATAACGTATAGGCTGCTAAACAAACCCGACTAACCAGCATACTAACATACATGTAAACGCAACTTCAAGGCAACATCAACGAGTGCTCAACAATACATCACAGCTCAACGTGTAAACTGAATAATCGAACGTAATTAAATGGGCATGCTGACATACACGAACGACATGTACACAAACACATAAACGAATGCTTCTCAAACGGGACAGGTAATATAGATGCACACAGACGCGAATAAATACACGAAGACTTAAATAATCGGACGCGACTCATACAAATACCAGTAGACAACCCGAAGACACACACACACCACAAAAACCTTAACTGACCCCTTCCTACATGTCGAACTAATACTCGACTCAAAATCTGATGAACAAAACAAAACTCCACAGCAAAAACAGAAATGCGCAGACATGTGACTATAAGCGATTCAACGAAACTAGATACTACGCAAAAGCTAAATGATGAAATAAGATTAATCTAACGTATGAATATGAATTATAAGTCTGAAGACAACATGAAAGACCAAATTTAAAACAACCAACATGAATGACAGGAATGAGAATGGATTTCGTAAAAAAAAAAGCCAACAGATTCAATCTAACGAAGTACTTTCAATTCTTACTACACAACGAATTTGAACACATATTCTAGGTGAACAGGAGGTCATGACATATTCACATATACGCATCATAATCATGCTAAAAACACAAGCCAAAACGAACAATAAAAGGCAATAACTACGATGATAAACGATTGAGCGACAGAGAGTAATAAAAACGACAGAGGGTTATAAAAACAATAAAAAACAATAATTTAACGAAATAAAAAGAGTATTTTGCACCCTCAGCTTACATGTATCGTTGACCAAATATCCGAGTCGTAATCGATTGTAAGATTTTATCCCGAGGGGCCGTCGTCGACGAAAACCAATAATAAATCCGCATTGCACTCAAACCGACAAATGATTTTCGAAAGCTTGTATCTCCTTCGTTTCTCAACGAAATTTCGAACCAAAAGATGTTTTAGAATTGTGGTAAGGTGAACTTTAAGACTAGGTAAACAAATCAGAGAGATTGAGAAGATTACAACACGAAAAACGAATCAGAAGAGGCAATAGCAGACTAAAAAACGCGAAGGAGTGCTCTGTTTTTCTGACCGTTATTTCGACTTCTTTTTGAGGCTTTTTGTGACTTGAAGTTATGTGTGTGAGCTGTGTATTTCGTTTGTGATGAAGGCTGGGGATGGTATGTATATATATAAGGTGAAAATAGGGTTTTTTCTAAGGCAAAGAGCAGCTCCTCCCCTATCTTCGAGAGCTGCTGTTTCAGGCTCGCGCTAGGGTTTTTTAGGGTGTTTTCTTGAGGGTTAAGCAAAGGGTACGTGGGTAGGGTAGTTAGGACATGGGTATGGGTTTAGTGGCCAGAAAGTTCGGGTTTTGGGCTGCTCCAAAACAGCTCGTAGCGGGGGTTTTGGGTCGCGGTTGACGAGCTTCTTGGGCCGCTACGGCTGTTTTGGTCGTGGTTTAGGTAGTGGTTCTGGCCTGGATACGAGCTTTGGTACGTGGGGTAGGAGGTGGGAGAAAAGGCCTTGAAATTCGTGTTGAAACGGGCTCGAAATCATTCTTAAAATCGAGCTTAAAACGAGCTTAAAAACTTGCTGTTAAGAAAACGAATTCATCGAATACGATTTAATAAACTGTTTTAAAAGCGTGAGAAACGACTTTTCAAGTCAAATATAAGAATTTGTAAAAGCGATTTTTCAAGTCGAAATACTTTAAAATGATTTTTCAAATCAAAACGTCTTATTTTCAATAAAACATTACTTGCGATAAAATAAAAATTTGACAGAACTTATTAAACCAAATATCCTTTGAATTAACAAATATTGTGTCGACAGCGCCCTGCTTACATCGCAATACGAACTCAAATAAATGGTACGAAAACATGTTGTCCTATCATCATAGGGTATTTGTCGGGTTTTCTATAAATTTCCATATCGACAGATACGGGTATCTACAGTTACATAGGATGTATTTTTTTTATGCAATCATATTTATAAAATAACTGTTGTTTTATGGTTTGCAGTCAGTTTCGGAGACTCATTGATTCATGACGTCGAATTGAAGAGGACCGAGAAAATGCCATTTGCCAAGAGCATCATTTATGTTGCTTTGATGATGTTTTAATCTAGTTTAGATTTATATAAAAACATTATTTTTCAAGAATTTAATTTTTTGTTGATTTCATCATGTATATGTGGTTGAACTTACATTGTTTATGTAATTACGTTGCATTAGGATTTCACGTTAGAAGTATCCAAACTTAATATAAGAAGTACCGCAATGTTGTACGAGAAGTATCACAATGCTTCATATAAAGTATCACAACATTTCATAAAAAGTATCACAATGTTTTATAAGAAATATCATGATGTCTGTTAAAAGTACCGCCACTTTCTAAATAAAGTATCACGATATTTTATATAAAGTATCAGAACATGTCATAAAAAAAAATCACAATGTTCTATAAAAAGTATCGTAACACTTCACAAGAAGTATCACAATACTCTATATGAAGTACCACAACATTTCAAATAAAGTATCACAATGTTCAAATAAAAAATCACAACCTTTTAAAAAAAAAAAAAGTATTACTACATTGTATGATATAAATTGATAGCTTAATCCTATTACAATAATGTCACAGTAACTATATTTCTACTAAGTCTAACTACTACCTCTGCCTTTCCTTGTCGTCATCCTCTTGATTTTTTCGCACTTGTTGGTTTCTTTGAAAAACTACGTAGAATAATATTCTGCAATATACACCACACAAAACATAATTATTGACACTCATTTATTGGAATGAAAGTATCATTATCTTATATTAAAAGTATCGCAACCATCTATCACAACATTGTACAAAGAATCAACAACAAAACTAAATGTATCATAACATATATAAAAGTATCACCATTCTCTATTAAAAGTATCATTTATCATAACAAAAAGTATCAACACTACCCAAAATAACTTTCACATTTATACACGAAAAAGTATCAGATGAATTAAAAAGTTTATGAACTAAGTATCATCTTTATTTCATAACAAGTACAGAGTATCATTTATCACCACAAAAAATATCACTTTTTTATATAAGAAGTGTCATACTTCATTGAGACATTTCATCGAACACCTGGTGAGCAACACGCAAGAACACAAAAAATAATAACTTAATTGACTAGAACAATAATATCAACCCTAATTTCAACACAAAGAATGTAAAAAATATATTGATAATGATGAAAACATCAAAAACATGTACATTGAAAACTAAATATTGAGTTAATTATGCATACAATCATAAAAAATTTGGAAAACAATATGAAAAAAATTCGAATTAACTAAATCTTGTACCTCGTGATTGAAAAATGAACAACTTTTTCGCAATTGAACTTGTTGATAAGTAACTTTGATTAAAAAAAAATATATCAGCAATCGAATGCAATTTAGCGATGAATGTTGCATAGTTTTTTTTGGATTTTGAATTTGAATGAGATTAGAGAGAAAAAAAGAAGTGGTTTTGATATTGCAGGAAGAAAAAAGATGAGGGAAAGTTTGAGTGCGTGTAACAATTTAGTTTGGCGACGTGGCTCAATCTCAATTGTCCAAATATCTTTAATCTAATGGTTGTTATTAGGATGTAGGATTTATAAATATATAAGGATGTACTGGATCTTGACTCTATATATATATATATATATATATATATATATATATATATATATATATATATATATATATGTATATATATATATATATATATATATATATATAAACAAGTTCAAACGAGACACCTAAATATTATGAGATATAAAGCAGAGACCTGACATTTTTGCCTTTTGGGTGAAACTTTAACATAGTGTCATGAAACTTCAAAAACTGTGAAACTTTAATGTCTTAAAGTTTCACAATTTTGTTAAAGTTTCACAATTTTTGAAGTTTCATAAAACTATGTTAAAGTTTCACAAAAAAGGCTAAAATGCTGTGTCTCGCAATATTTGCTGTCTTGATATAACTTTACTCTCTCTCTCTCTCTCTCTCTATATATATATATATATATATATATATCTATATATATATATATATATATATATATATATATATATATATATATATACCCTGAAATGATTCCACATAAGTGTACAACCTCGTCCACAGTTGTTTCAACTCTTTTATGAATGGTTGCAAATACACATCCATTTTTGACTTAGGATTTTTTGGACCAGGAATTATCAACGTTAGAAAGATAAACTGCTTCTTCATGCACAACCAAGGAGGAAGGTTGTACGGAGTGACCATTACAGGCCACGTCGAGTACGACTTTCCAAACTGACCATAAGGAGAAAACCCATCGCTGCATAGGCCAAGGCGGAAATTGTGAGGCTCACAGGCAAATTCAGGATACTCATTGTCGAAATGTTTCCAAGCTTCACCGTCACTAAGATGTGACATAGTCCTAGTTTCACAGCGACTATCAGAATGCCATGTCATCTGACTAGCAATACTTTTGGTAGCATAAATTCGCTGCAACCTGGTCATAACGGAAAAAAAGTTAGAACTTTTTTGCCCACTCTTTTGTTGGACGAATTTAGTTTAGCCTTATATCTATCTCTACCACAGTCACTGCACTTCACAAGGTTTGCATTCTCTTCCCAGAACAACATACATCCAATGGGACAAGCGTCAATCTTTTTACATGGCAATTGAAGAGCTTTAAGCACATTTTTGATCTCATAGAAGTTGCGTGACATGACATTGCGCTTCGAAATCATGTCCCCAATCAACGACGCGATAAGGTACATAACTTCGTGAGCTAAGTTGAACTCACACTTAAGTGATACCAGTCTTGAAGCCACTTCTAGAACTGACATTTCACATCCTTCATACACTGGCAACTCGGATTTTTTAAGCATCTCAAAGAAGGCTACGACTTCTGGGTTTGGAGTCTCTTCAAACTCCTCAACTCCATCACGATTTAAGGCTTCCTCACAGATTTGATCAATCCTATCACGTAACGCATCCTCCACCATATCGTGATACGGATTTTGAGAATTAGATCCACTAGCCTCTGCTTCATTAGATGTTGGAAAATATTCTCCATGAGCAGTCCAGTAGAAATAATTACTATCGAACCCTCTTAAAGCAAGATGGTTTTTCACTTCAAATTCGTATAAATATGATACGTTTTTGCATTTCGAACATGGACACCTAATCCTTTTTGTTGTCTTAAACTCTTTACTCTACTTAGCAAATTTAAGAAACTCCAAAAATCCTTTAGCATACTCACTCCTAATTTTTTTATTATCATCTAAACGTTCATACATCCATTTTTGCTCCGTTCTCTTCATTTCAATCTAAAGAATCATGAATAATAACACATATACACAAACAATTAACATTTCACACATGTAATAGTAATAATTGATTTTTTATTAGTTAACTCCACGTCTTGGGTCCTTATCATTCCAACCTAAACCCATCTTTAAACGTCTTCAATCACTAGTAAATACAATTAATGAATAACTTAGAACGAAGAAAATTCGGCAGCAATTCCCTTCAGTTCTCCAAATACATTATATAAACGAATAAAATCGTCTACATATGTATTTAGAGAACATATAAGAAATTGTCATCGAACTTTCTTCCTTCTAACTCATTCAAGAATTGTATTTACTACCTAAGTGATAGAAAACGTTTAAAGACAGTCCCTAAATGGGGATTATTCAAAAGTTATTTCTAATGAATAACTTTTGAACTGGTACTAAGTCATGAATGATTGAAAAAGTTTACAAATTAATAATACTATTATGTATGATACTAATAACAAATAACACTTTATACTATTATTCAAAGTAATATTATACTACTACTTATTATTACTTACTATTATACTCCGTAGTATACTTCCATTATACTACTACTACTACTATTATATTATTACTACTAAATTACTACTATTATCACTACAATAATACTACTAATATTATAATAGTATTAATAAAATACTACTAAGAAACTACAAATATATCACTAATTAATATTACTATTACTAATTACTACTATACTAATATTACCACTTCCACCACTACCTCTTTCACCACCATTAACCCCATCACCACCACAATTACAATCAACACTATAACAACGTCAACAACACAACACAATACAAGAACAACAATAATAACAATAACAATAACAACAACACAATAAATAACAATAACAACAACACAATACCACAACATTAACAACACCAACATCACAATAAACAACAACAACAACAACCACCTCACAATACAACAACAACAACAATAACAACAACAACATCACAATACAACAACAATAACAACAACATACAACAACACCAAAATCAAAATAAAAAAAAAAACAATCAAAACCCTAATTTTTAAAATTAATATCAATTGAAAATCAAAACTCACACATGACATCTATCTTAGGTCATAATTCTACTCTAATAATATACAATTATGATTTAATTTCAATAATAATTGAAAAAATAACAAAAAAAATCAAAACTAACCTTAAGGTAATGGTGGTGGCCAGCGGTGTAAGCGGCGGTGGTCGGAGATGTGACGGTTGTGGTGGTGCGGGAATACGGTCGTGGTTGTGGCGGTGGTGAGCTGTGTCGGTGGTGGTGTCTTTGTCGTCGCCGTCGCCCCTCTTTTCTCTCTCCTTTTTTTTTTTGTTCTTCATAAATAACCAGATCAGTGGTTTCTGGCAGGTTTTTTTTTTTTTTTTCCTCTGCGACTGATTTTCCGTCGCAGGAACCACAAAATCCGTCGCAGAGTTGCTAACCTTGCAACGGAAAATCCGTCGCAACCCAATTTCATCCGTTACAACGTTTTTTTTCGTTTGGCGGGGATATATTATTTTTGGCGCTGATATGTTGTGACGGGATAAGATTCTTTGAGACGGATTTGCTGTCGCAAGTGATAATTGTTGCGACGGATTTGTGGTCCGTCGCAATGTCTGTCACAAATGTAAATTTCAAGCTACGGAATAGAATTCCGTTGCAAGGGCCGTCGCTATAACCAATTTTTTTTGTAGTGCATGCCGGTGCCGCTTTTCGGCGCCATCTATTCAAATTATAATCTGAAGTTTTACGGAGTAATTAAATCAATTAAAACCTATTAGAAATTGATAATTTAAGATCAATTGAAATTGGAATAGATTATTACGTGATTGAATCAATTATTGCGATTCATAATTAAATTTTTGAGAACTTGATTTAATTTTGATTGAGAAGAGTCGAAACAAAAAAAGAGAGAAAATTGTATATTGTGGGAGTAAGAAAGGGTAGTTGTGGAAAAACAAATGAAAAAAGTATATCACGAGAGTAAAATCCGTATATGAAAAATCAATTACAATGATTAATTGTTACTAAATTTATTTGATAGGCTGTAAGTGGTTTTAGTAGATTTATTTCTTTTCTTTTGTACCATTTTAACTGCAATTTATACTTTAGACTTACATTAATTTAATGTGAGACACTGAGACTATCTTACAGGAACCGTAAATAATTATAAAATCTCACTTAAATTAATTCCACCATAATGACCATACACTTTTTTTTTTTAATTCACATGAATTTCTAATACACGTCAATTGAATTTGTTTTTTTTTAGTAATTCTAATTCCTAGTGCCAACTTGACAATATCTTAAGAGTAAAATTAGATTTTGTTTGGTTGCCACCATTAAAATGGTTGAATTTAAAAATTCCACGAATTGGAATTATTAAAAATTGTTTGGTTGCTTAAAATCCCATAAATTGTACGTTCCTTTGAATTCTACTTTCCTCCATAATGGTGAAATTTGATTACCTAACTAGGACCTCCTAGGTAATTGTCAATCCCCGTATGAAATAAATTCCAATATCTCAACCAAACAATTTTTGAGCACTCACACATGATTTGTCAATTTATGTGTTTTTAAAATCACGGGAATAAAATTCTCGAATGGCAACCAAACGATACCTAGTTTTAGTTTTATTATACAATAAACATTGTTCATTTACATACCGACATACGTTGATTCCTAAAATATATATAAAGATAAACAAATCTATCTATATCTATATATCTATACTAAAAGAATGCCATAAGAAAGTACTAAAATTGCGCCAAAACTCTTGAAGTATAATTAAGGAATGAATTTTGTAAATTGACAACAAAATATTCTATCAAGATTTAAAGTTTATACATATGCTAATGTAATACTCCCGCTAAACATGTGTATTTGTAATTACGGAATAAAATAATAGATTATATAAGAGATATTCAATTAAGGTTTACAGTTTAATAATGTACTCCACTATACATGGTAATATAATGAGAGTACGAACAACATACATGTATGTTATTAAAATTGGTTCTCATGTATGAACAACATCACTATGAAGTAAGATTAATAGCAAATTATACTCCGTACATGTTAATTTTATGTACGAAGTAGTTATATACGGGGTAATTGATACTTCAATTATAATTGTTATCTATATAAATTATAGATAATATATGCAAATCAATTAATGAAATGGAGTCAAATACCTTTAATATAAGTAAGGAACAAATATCATATATTAAACAAACAGTATTCTATAAGGCCACACTACTAGAAAATGAACCTATTGCAACACATTGTGAGCAACACTCTTTATAAATGTTGCAATTTGGCAAAAATTATTATCTTGGCAACACTTTTTGGAGAAATGATGTATTATCCAATCTATTGCAACATTTTTGGAAAGGTGTTGCTAATTTGGTACAATATGCAACACTTTATAAAAATATGAGTGCATTTTGCAACACTTTTGTTAAATGTTGCGAAATATGAGTGCATTTTGCAACACTTTTGTTAAATGTTGCCGATTTTAGAAACAAAATGTGTTACTTTAATTAAATGTTGCAATCGTTGAATGATAAGATGAAACGAGACAATTGATAAACAACCGATTAAGTATTACAGATGGTCTCTTTATCAAAGAAATCCATTATCCCAAATAAATGGTGTCTTATATAATAACAAAGAGACCAATTAAGTATTATATATTATAGATAGTCTCTTAATCAAAGAAGTCAATCCCCCAAAATGCACTATTAGAAAAAAAGGGAATTAGTTAAACAAATAAAGAACGGTTAAATTGATAAATAACCGATTAAGTATTACAGATGGTCTCTTTATCAAAGAAATCCATTATCCCAAATAAATGGTGTCTTATATAATAACAAAGAGACCAATTAAGTATTATATATTATAGATAGTCTCTTAATCAAGAAGTCAATCCCCCAAAATGCACTATTAGAAAAAAAAGGGAATTAGTAAAACAAATAAAGAACTAAGAATTATGTAAGCGTTTTCCAAATTAAAGAAAACGTCTCAAATCCCAACCGATCTCTTATATTAAAAAACTAAATTACAATTATACTAAAATGTCGTCTTCCTTTCATAGTAAAATTTAAATAAATTAAAACAACGCTATATTTAAATAATGAAATTTTGGTGGTGTAGTTGGTGAGGGTAGTCAATTGATAAAATAGAGGTGCAGGGTTCGAATCCCATAGGACACATTGCTTTTATTTTTTGAAAGTGTTGTAACTCCTTATCTAAGTGTTGCAAGAAAAAAATGTTGCATACTAAAAACACATGCAACATGCATTAATCTATTGTAACGGAGTTTTAAGCAGCACATTTAAAAGTGTTGCGTAATGTATAAGGCAACATTTATAAGACATTTTGCAACATATTTGTGGTGTTGCAATAGCCTAATTTTGTAGTAGTGGCTTAAGGGTCTTAATTTATAAAATTATTGATGACCCTAAGAATTGTTTTCGTTAGAAAACTGTGATTGTAAAAAAATTATTTGTTCAAAAATAATGTTACATAGTGATTTTGTGTTAAATAAAATTGAAATATATACTCCGTATTTGCTATTGATGTTATCTACTATTTTCTAAATAAAATTATAGACAAGTGCAATAATAATATTACATTAAATACTTTTAAATATGATTTATATGCCCGTGTTTACACAGGTGCTATACTAGTAAGTGTAACAATTGAGTAATGAGTAATAATCTCCTATCTCCTATTATACTAAAATCATTACCACTACAAAAAAAAAAAAAAAAATTGCTGACGTGTCGCTCTCACATTAATTCTAATTCCCGCTCAATTGATTGTCCTAATTGTCTACTAATTACACGAATTTCATGCCTAACTTGCTTAAATATATACCTAAAGATTTCCAAAGTTACATATATAATCATTCAATTAAATCTCCTATTATACTAAATTCATTACCACTACAAAAAAAAAATCTCCTCTCCTATATTATACTAAAATCATTACCACTACAAAAAAAAAAATAGCTGACGTGTCGCTCTCACATTAATTCTAATTCCCGCTCAATTGATTGTCCTAATTGTGCTACTAATTACACGAATTTCATGCCTAACTTGCTTAAATATATACCTAAAGATTTCCAAAGTTACATATATAATCATTCAATTAAATCTCCTATTATACTAAATTCATTACCACTACAAAAAAAAAAAAAAAAAAAAAAAAAAAAAAGCTGACGTGTCGCTCTCACATTAATTCTCAATTGATTGTCCTAATTGTGCTACAAATTACACGAATTTCATGCCTAACTTGCTTAAATATATACCTAAAGATTTCCAAAGTTACATATATAATCATTCAATTAAATTTTACACTATTAAGGATATTACCACGCTAAAATAATTATGTAATCATTAACTAATCTGATTTTTTTTTCTTCCAATCACAAGATTCACACCTAAAAAATCTTAATATTTCTTAAAATATAAGCATATCCAATCCAATCATCTTAAATTTCTAAATAATTTTTAAATTTAAAAAAGAAAAAGAAAAGTTAATACTGAATATTACACGATTAACAATAATAATACGTCATTTTCAATTGTACCCGACTTTTACTCAGTTGTAATAGAAAAATAATAATTTTGTTTGCAAATGAATTTTTTTACAACATGTTCTCAACGTTTTCTAAACTACACGTAAACTTATGAAAAGTTATCAACAAATATTTTTTTTGTAAGAGACTTTATGATAAATAAATTTTTGACGATCACAATTTATTTAAAATAATTTTTTCACATCTCACGTAACTTTATATAAATTCTAAACGAGTTCTAAAAAAAAGCATTCCAAGTGATTCACTATAACAAAGTTTCATAAGAAAATTTATGTTATCATTGCCTTTTGGACAACTTATGGAATGGAATGGAATGGAATGGATTAATGTCATTCTAGTGTTTGTTTGAGCTAATTTGGAATGGAGTTAGAATCCCTATGGATTCTAATTCCACCCCAACCCCCTAGAGTTAGAATCTCTCCTTTCACCCCAAGTTTCTAACTCCATTCCAAGTTTTGTGATTTTTTTTTTTCTTTTTTTTTTCTTTTTTTTTTTTTTTTTGTTTCACATCAAATCTAACTATTATTTATTATGTTTATATTTTTTTTTACAGAATATTTTTTTTTTTTCGAGAAAAATCCCCAAGCGATGATTCATGAATTGCAAATTAAGATGATAATATATCAACAATACGTTTTGAGTTAAACTATCCAATTCGAATCTCCTTCCTAGACTCTACGGTCTAACATGCTTACTTCGTGCACAACTTTATTCGCTATGTTACGAGCAAAAAATCATTTCATGACGTTTAAAATTAAATTACTGTTGCGTTATACTTTAGTATTATAATAATGTTCGGATACATTTTGTCTATGTTTGAAATATTTAATATGACAATAATAATTAAAAATAAAATAAAATACGAAAAATATATAAATAAATAATGGTGAATAACAACCAATATATCTCATACCCAACCAAACACCTTTACGCATGTATGGGAATGAGAATCCATACCTCCTTGGTATCTCGTTCTAATCCATTCCATTCCCAACACATCAACCAAACGGCCCCTAACTGACTTATTCAAAACATTTTATATGATAATTAAATAACTATTTTTCGAAAATATTGTAAAATAGCTCACACTATAATAATATATAGAGTACTATATATTTACTCAATTGATGATTATAATCTAAATAGCGCTACAACCGTACATGAGTACCGGTGCCAGTGGCGGATGCACATACACTTGTATGGGGTCCTAGGACACCATATCGTAAATTATTTCGGTCTATTTTGTCCAATTTTACATTAAAAAAATTATTTTTAATATATTTATATAGTAAAATTTTGATAAAATAAATCTAGGACATCATAATAAATTGTTTCTGGGTCCGCCACTGACCGGTGCTACGCTAGTACTAAAACTAAAGTCAATATATGTAAGTTTGTATAATTGTATTTGATTGTTTAACATACCGGCCAGCTAGTTACTCCGTATCTCTTCTTCACATATATGTTCACACGATTATAAACGAGAAATGCGATTCTTGATTATAATAATATTAGGCAACTAATATAGAGAATCATGATATGCATGATTAGCATGTATGTACATACGTACCATTTTAAGATTCTAAAGTTTGACTAACAACAAAATTGAACACAAATTGTAATTAATGTTACACTATATAACATACAACATTTTCTTTCTTTTCTTTCATTACTTCTTTCATATAACATAATTATTATTTTCCCTAATTACAGGTTAATTATGGGAAAATCAAAACAAATGGTGTTAATATTTGTATTAATCTCTTTAATGTGGGTTAATGGAGTAATTAGTGAAGATGTCCATAGTAAAGAGAGCAATTATACAAAAATATTATTAGGGCCAAATCAACGAGGACCAGAGGCCCTAGCCTTTGATTGTAAGGGAGAAGGTCCTTACGGTGGCATTTCCGATGGCCGTATTCTCAAATGGCAAGGACAACAAATCGGTTGGACCGAGTACGCGGTCACAACTCCTAATAGGTTATTAATCTCGTCGTTATTTAGTATTCCTCTGTTTGCCATTTTGTTTTGCTACATTTTGATTTTTCGCATTGTCATCAATTTATAAAACTTTAATTTTACCTAAAAGTATACAAAGTACTCCGTAAAATAATAATAATATTTGCAAGATCTTGTTCAATATGTTATATGTATTCATGTGTCGATTGTCATAGAAAAAAGTACTCCGTATCAAATTTTTATTTTATTTTAAAATGTCTAAATATAAACTTATCACAAAATTATCTTTTATGAAAGAATTTCAAGGTGCATGTATATCATATGTGAATATGTACGATTAGTTAATTAAACTGAATTATTAAGTGATTCAATAATTTCAATAGTACTTGGAACTGAAATTGATTGACCTCTGTTAAATACTCGAGCTTATATTGGTTATCTTTAATTACGTGCATTTCAAGAAGTCGATTGTAGATTAGTAGATTAGTACTTCCTCCGTTTCAGTTAATGATTAACATTTACCTTTTTTGCACCATACAGAAGAAGAGGTTATCGCTTATTCATTCAACTTTGATTTTTTCTTTTTTTCTTTTTTGAATCACTAAGAAGGTCGTCATGTATGATAATTTTGAGACCTCATATCTCGGTGAGATCATTGCACTCATTCTAAAAAAAAAAAATCTAACTGTGGACACATAATATAGGACAGGAAAAAAAATTTATCACCGTTATGGTCCTCTTTTCATTACCTTCAATCACTTCGATCACACGCGTCGAAATTTAATCCAGAACTTAGCTAATAATGGTCAAGTGCTCTAATAAGCGAAAGAGGGAATAATGATTGTATATCGGTGTATTAGAAGTAATAATGCATAATCCGTGAATCCGTCACTTTTACTGTAATGGAAAGAATCTTAATTCTTACGAAGTATAATATAGCCTAACATATATGAATAGTGGTAATTGAATAAGTAATAACTCCACACAATTTTAGATATCTATACTTATCATACATTGTTTTTCGCCAGCAAAATACTCATTCCGTTCCAGTGAATTGTTTACGCTTTGATTTTTTTTTTTTGTCAGAGATTGAAGAGAAGTATTTATGTTACTAAATAATTGTTTAATGTGTTGATTTAGGTCAAGTAGATGCAATGGAGTGTATGACACAGCTAGGGAGAAAGAGTGTGGAAGACCATTAGGGTTGAAGTTTGATCCAAAAACATGTGAGTTATACGTTGCTGATTCAAGTATTGGGTTGTTGATAATTCCTCCAAAAGGTGGTGTTGCAACTTCCCTTGCTACTTCCTTCCAAAATCGTCCTTTCACTTTCTTAAATGGCCTTGATATTGACTTTGACAATAACCTTGTCTATTTCACCGAAAGTAGTGCTAACTACCATCGATGGTACGTAACTTTTTTCTCTATTAATTCTTGGTTTTTACAATTACTCCCTATGTCTCGATCAGACTCTCAGTCATTTGTTTACATTTTGACTTTTTTTCCCTCTTAAAAAAAGTCAAACTGTAATTTAAACAATTCACTGAAACGGAGATAGTAGTATATTTATGTTAAATTTGTTGAAAAAATATGATAATCTCGATCTAACTCATAATCTTTTAAAATGTACTATCAGGGAAGCATCACAAGCCATGAAAACAGGCGACGCAAGTGGTCGACTAATGAAATATGACATAAAAACAAAAAAGGTGACCGTTTTACTCGAACACTTATCCCTAGCCAACGGAGTTGGAGTAAGCAAGAACAAAGATTTCTTACTTGTGGCACAGACAACAACGTCTAAAGTCGTTAAATTTTGGCTCAACGGTCCTAAAAAAGGGACTTCCGAGGTGTTTCAACTCAAAGGCAGGCCAGATAACATACACACTACTGCGAAAGGTGATTTTTGGATTGCACTTTTAGATACTCAATCAATCAAAGTTAATGAGGATGTACAAGTATTGGATACTTTAGAGGGTGACGAAGTTGTGAACCCTAGTGATGTCCAAGAGTTTGCTAATAAAACTTGGATCGGTTATGTTGATCAACCTTTTATTTACTATACTTCCTAGTTAAAGGTGATGAAACATCTCAAACTTTGTATTGTTATTATTTGCTACTACTTTTTTTATTGTTCTTTTTTTGAGTTTTGGTAAAATAATTCAAACAGTTCGTGTTTGAAAAATAATTTTTATTTAGTTGATGTAATGAATGGTTGAAATTGTACACATTTTTCCTTACCGGAAAATAATAATAAGCGACACTATTGTGACACAAATTGACATATTATAAGATCATATGTTATACAGAGTAATGTGTTTCAATAAGATTTATTTTATTTTGCATTTGTTTTACCACCGTGATCATGGTTTTTATGATATGTTGCTAGTTAATGATCTAATTATTGGTATTTACGTTTTCTGTAACTTGCATCATCATTGTTATTAAGATGGTATAGTAGGGATGTTACTGGGGCAGAGCGGGGCGGGGCCAGAGGAAGAAACCCCCACATCCGTATCCACCAACAAAAGTCCACCTTCACCTCTGCCTCATCACCCATGACAGGGGATCACCCGCCCACCACATCCTACCTAATGGTAGATTTTTAAATTCACCCCGCTCCACCACCCACTCCAGACCCGCCTCCTTCACCTCAGACCCGCCCCGGCCCACCCGCTTGAAATTCGTCTCATGGTATTGCATTGTCGTGACGTAAATTTAAATAATTTTTTTACTAATATTGTTTTTTACATTTTTTTAAGGTAAATGTATTTTTTAAAATTAATTTAAATCTAAATTTTAACTTTTTTAGTAACCGTTAAATCTTACTCCATATTATTTATATTTTCAAGGTTATGAATAAGGCGAGGTGGGCGTAGGGCGAATTGAAGGCGGGTGCGGGGTGGGGGCTGTTTTGCGATGAAATCCACCACCGCTCCACGACCTGCGGCGGGGATCACTTTTAGTACCCAGCTCCGCTCCATGACCCACCAAGCTGTCCCCTACCTCCACCCTAACTGGGACGGATGCGGAGCGGTATCCGCATTGATCCGCCTCACTGACATCCCTATGGTGTAGTACTGCACTAATAAAAAATATTTTTCAACTATCATCGCCACAAGATCTTAATTTGTTGAATGTATTGAGATTTATATCTTTTAGAAATCTATATATCGATATCAATTGATGATACCTTGCGCGTTTTTTGTGAGGCTATGGATATTGAACTACTGAGTAATCCTAATATTACAGCTACTCCATAAGAAACTGGAAAATATCGAGTTAAATGCTCGATATGACCCGAACCTGATATGACATGACCCGACCCAAACCTGACCCGAATGACCCGATTGCCACGTCTACAGTCAAGGTGCAAATGTGCCAATTATTGGGGTATATGTATGGCGGTTAGTTTGGGGTCCTTACCATTCCCCTTCTCGTCATTGGGGGTGCTTGAGATGTATGTTATTATCTTACTCAAGCAGATTCTGAAATTGTCTATATTTTAGGATGTCGTGTTCGGGTAGATGATAACTACTTCGTACTTTTATGGTTACGAAATACACATTGCAATATTTAATTCGTTTCAGTTTAAAACGAATAAATTAGTACCCAACCTTTTTATAAGATCGTCTAAGATTACAATCCCTAAATTACACTTTTATTTTCGTAATGTATTAATTTTATCTCAATAACCTATAAATTTATTTTAATTATAAATATTTCTAAATTAAAACTATTGAATCTAAATATTAAGTTGTCATAACAAAATTACTCCTACTTGATACTCAACAAAGTTCCCTCTAACACAATTAATTCTATACTAATTAAATTTAAATTAGGGTTTTTCTACGGTGTACCCTCGTACTTTTCAGTTTTCTACTGTGTACCCCTCTTTTTTTTGTGTTACACCGTGTACCCCTAAACTCCATTATCTCCTATAAACCGTGACCTAAACTTCATTATTTTCTAACTCCGTGAGTTTTAGACGCTAACTCCGTTTGTTTGTGGACTGACGTGGCATCCCTTTTGCTTATTTGGAAAATATGTGTCAAACCCAAAATTAAATGGATTTTTTATTTTTATTTTTTTAGCCACAAAAGAACTTCTTCAACTTCCCCAGTTCTTCCCCTTTCAATTTCTCAAATCCCTAACCTTATCACTCATTCACTCCAACTTAAACTTTAGAGAATCTCAAAATCAGGAAGCGAATTTTGATTTCTAAGGTATGTGATCATTCCCTTGTTAGTGATTTGTGTTTTCCTTTTCATTTATTTACTAAGAATGTGTTTAGGGCATAAAAATTCAATCTTTTGCCTATAAAAATCGGTAAAGCGTCATAATTTTTGGTGGGTAATTATGGGATTGTGATAATTTATTGAATTTTGTGGTGTGAGTCTTCGTTTGTGATTTTGTGTTGATTATTTGGTTCATTAGTTTTTGTTTATGAGTTTGTGTTGATTATTTTGGTTCATTGATTCATAAGAATTTGACATTGAAGGTTGATGGAGAAATTAATTTCAAGGGAAATAATTATAATAAAGATGAGGGAGGTAGAAAATATGGTGGGATTAAATATGGAGGGATGTAGAAGATATGGAGAGAAGTAGAAAATATGGTGAGATTAAATAGAAGTAAAAAAAAAAAAGGAAAAATTTGGAATTTAAGAGGGAAAACATAAAAATAATGGAGGGAAATAAAAGGAAGTTAAAAACTTCAAGTCAGCACCAAAAGTTCACGTTAAACATACCATGTCAAGCGTCCAATTAACGGAGTTAGAAGATAATGGAGTTTAGGTCACGGTTTATAGGAGATAATTGGAGCTTTAGTGCACAAACAGAATGCAAAAAGAGTGACACGATAAAAACCTAAAAGATACAGACACCGTAGAAAAAACCCTTTAAATTATTATTGGACTAATCCTATGATAAAGTAAATTTTTTTTTTTTAAAATTTAGCTAGTTGACTAGTAAACTACACCAAATGAGGCTGGATTTTAATGTGGGATAGTCAACCTGGTCCACCCTGAAAATGTCCTACTTTACCTACCCTTTTGGCTGCCTGACCAAATAAATCTAGTCAATATTCCTTTGTTTCATTTTTTTCAGTTCATAAAACATTACATTGTTTCAGTAGATTAATACCAAAAAAACACCAAACACATGCTCTTTCATATCACATCATATGCCAATAATTTTTACTTTCACACCTATACATGCCCATGTCGTCATGTATTCGTTGCTCTAATTTAATTTTATCTTGAATATTCAAAATTATCTTTGTATTTTGTGGATTTTTGGTGACTCATTGTCCCACTTAAACCGTCCGATAACAAAATAAAAAATAGTCACGGTTGTCGACGGTAGGGTTTTAGAATTAGTTTTTAAGATTGTCGAACAAAACTTGAACGAAATATGTGCAGAGGTTTAAGATTCTGTTAACATGGGAAATAATCACTTGCTCTCTAAATGCACACCCATTTATTATTTTCTTTTAAATTTGTGTTGTTTTGTATTGTTTTCGGATGCAACCAATAATGTTCCACAAGGGCGAGTAATAGTGGATGGTCAAACGCTCCTTTCTGACGGCGGCTTGTTCGAGTTCGGGTTCTTCAGCCCGCCAAATTCACTGTCGAGGTACGTTGGAATATGGTATTCCAACATTACACTCGATAATGTCGTGTGGGTCGCTAATAGAAACTCGCCTGTCACGGGCAAAAACGGTTCTGTAACTGTTGGAAACGACGGAAATTTGATGGTTTTTGACGGGAATAATCGCAGTGTTTGGTCCTCTAACACGACAATTCTCTCGAATTTTCACCAAGTTTCGTTGCACGACGATGGAAACCTGGTGGTTTTCGGGATTAATAACAGTACAGGGTTGAATATTACATGTTGGCAGAGTTTTGATCACCCTACTGATACGTATTTACCTGGGATGAAAGTGCTCGTGAATCAAAACATAGGCGAAATTCACGCGTTTGATTCGTGGAAAAGCGTGAACGATCCGTCAGTCGGGAATTATTCTCTTGGTGTTGATCCAAGGGCTGCGCCTCAGTTTGTGATTTGGGAGGGATCGACGAGAAAGTGGAGAAGCGGGCATTGGAATGGGCTTAAATTCATGGGTGTGCCTACAATGGCCGCGTTCTATAACTACGGGTTTAAGCTTTCAAATAAGGATTCTATGGGTAATATGTACTTTTCGTATACACCATCAAACATTTCTAATATATTTAAGTTTAAAGTAACTTGGGACGGGTACGAGAAATCGTTGATTTGGTACCGTGGTGGGAAGAGAGTGGAATCTTTTCCAGTCTGAGCCGTATATCGGATGTGACAGGTACAACACGTGTGGGGTTTATGGGGTGTGCAGAGCAGACGAGGGTTTGGTTTGCGATTGCATTGACGGGTTTAACCCTTCGGACATGAATGAATGGAAGAAGGGAAATTGGTCTAAAGGGTGTGTTAGGAAGACACAGTTGATGTGTGAGCAGAGCAACGACAGTAGTTTGATTGGGAAAGACCGGTTTTCAGAGGTCGCAAATGTAAAACTGCCTGATTTCGCGGACCTGTTGAGTGGCGTAGACGAAGATGGGTGTCGAAATTGGTGCTTAGAGAATTGTTCGTGTATGGCGTATTCTTATGTTAGTTCGATTGGTTGCATGACTTGGAGTGGTGATTTGTTTGATGTTGTGCAATTTTCGCACGGCAGTAATAAGCTGCACGTTCGTGTGGCGTCTACTGCTGCTGGTAAGTTATATTTTTCCGCGTTAATTGTTTTTGAACATGATGTTAAATAAGATGAGGAGAACCATGATGTCCTAAGTGTTTTGTCTGTCGACTTGGACCGACAAAATCCTCTGCATATTTCATAGGTTTTCCACTTTGTTACATAGTTGCTTACTCGACTCTCGTCACTAAAATACGCAGGTGAAAAGGGATTATCAGGCGTAAAGGTTATGGCTATCGTGATAAGTGGAGTGGTATTTATCTTCCTGTGCCTTCTCTGTTTCTGGAAATTTGGGTCGAAACTGAACGGTAAGACGATAAATTTCAGTAAACATTGATCTATTTTACGTAGTTAGTTTTCGGAATTCAGCAGACCTGCCTTTGGATTTCGCAGTTTGGAAGACGAAAAGTGAAGGAAACGATTTACTGAGAACTGGTTTAAGAAAAGGCCCAGCATATTCGGCAGAAGTGTCGGGATCTCAGGAAATACTTGGCGAAAATGCACCCGATGTCTCGTTCTTCAACTATAATCTTGTCGCATCTTCAACCGACAATTTCTCTGATAAAAATAAACTTGGTCAAGGCGGATTTGGTCCCGTTTACAAGGTCTGTTCATTTAAGTTCACGTATCTTCTTTTTTATTCTTTCGGATTATCTATGACGAATATTACATATTGAGAAATTTTAAAATTTTAAGTCAGAGTTTTAGACTTGAACCACTTAACTTATGATGCAGGGAATGTTACCTGGAGGACAAGAAATCGCTGTCAAAAAACTTTCCCGGAAGTCAGGACAAGGAATGGAGGAATTCAAGAACGAGATTATGCTGATTGCGAAATTACAGCACCGTAATCTTGTAAGAATACTCGGCTTTTGTGTGGACGGAGAGGAGAAGATGTTGCTCTACGAATTCATGCCTAATAAAAGCTTGGATCGCTTCATTTTCGGTAATAATTTCATCTAAATACGAACTTTTGAACATTATTCAGCATGGCCTTAATGAATTTCCGTGTTTTTGGCTCATGCTGTTGATCACAGACCCGGTAAACAGACAGCAACTTAACTGGAGGAAGCGGTTTACAATTATAGAAGGGATAGCAAGAGGGCTGCTATACCTTCACCGAGATGCACGTTTTACGATAATTCATCGAGATTTAAAGGCTAGCAATATCTTGTTAGATCACGAAATGAATCCTAAGATATCTGACTTTGGTATGGCTCGAATATTTGGAGGTGATCAAGACGAAGGCACCACAACTCGAGTTGTTGGAACATAGTAAGTTCACCTTCGTCTATATAATTTACTTCTACACAAATTTGTCATGTGATTTGGTATGTCGATTTTAGTCACCAGGCTAGTCTCATTTGGTTTTTTGTACGACGATTTTGATACTCTCGATTCCTTTTTCATGTAAATCTTTGCTACTCTAGTCTAGTTATTCACGATTACTTAACTTTCTGTAGTGGGTACATGTCTCCCGAGTATGCGATGGAAGGTTTCTTTTCCGAGAGATCAGACGTGTACAGCTTTGGTGTATTATTGCTCGAGGTCATCACAGGCCACAGAAATGCAAGATTTCAGCTTGGCGAACACTTAAACCTCATTGAATACGTAAGCACCCGTCTTTCTCGTATTCAGAAGTTTCCATATGTTGTCTATAGTTTAGTGTTTATTAAAATGTTGTCTTAACGAAATGTTTGATAAATTAAGGAAAAAAAATAAGACGAGGAGAACAGATCCTTAGGTTACATTAAAGTAGCTCAAAATTTGAAACCATAACAGTAAAACCCGTTTTTGGCGCAGGCATGGCAACTATGGAACGAAGGGAGAACAACCGAGCTCATTGATTCTTCCCTCGATAGTAACACGTGTTTGAGTAATGAAATCACGAGATGCGTGCACATAGCATTGTTATGCGTGCAGGACTCGGTTGTTTATCGACCGACAATGTCTCAAGTGATGCTGTGGTTGGAAAGCAACACCCTCGCACTTCCTAGTCCTACGAAACCGACACTCACATACTCCTCAGCAAGGGCGTTCATGGAGAACAGAAATGGTGTTGGTGGTGATGACACTGTTTCATCTAATAATGTCACAATCACTAAACTTATACCAAGATAATTAATGATTTTTTTGATTTTATTTTTTTGTTTATATTACTGTTAGAAGAACCTAATGATTGATTAATGAGTGTACATATGATGCTCAAAGTAGAAATGTATAAAGTTTGCCTGTCATTCCACATTTGTATATTGATTTGATTTGTTTTTATTTGATTTTCGACTGATTTAAATACGCTGTATATTCTTTTAGATTTCAATACGGTGTATATTTCACTCTAGGAGAACACCGAGAATACGTACGCAGTTGCCTACGAACCAATTCACACTTGCAAACTATTCCTTTTTACCATAGAGACAAACTCGTAGTTTGGCATACAAAATTCAAGTCGTAATACACCCGCAAAATTGCTTTTGAAGGGGCTCATGCCTGAGACCCTTTGATTATTTTATACTCCGTATTCCGTAGCAAGGGAAACATTATATACACAAAAATGGCATGAATATGCGTAATCAATGTGATACTACATTATCGTGATCTACCAAGTCGTACTAACTCAATTTTATGGATCGATATATACATGGAACTTGTAAGACCTGTACTTGAACACGAATATATATATGAATACTGTATCACGTGCGAAAACTGATCATACGATTTTTCCTTATTATGTCGGTATCACTAAATCGCTGAATTTGGAAACCGCGATTTATATTACATTTTTGAAAACATTAAGAGTATATGATCGTCTAACTCCTGAAGATGGCCTGCAAATAAACTAATTAAGCTAATAATTACAAGATGTTTATTCTAATCTTCATGTTATTCACTTAGTTCATCTTACCTAAACAGAACAAAATCACTTTTTTTTTCAAATGGAGATCATCAACATTGAAATAAATCCTTGTATATTAATCTCTTAACACTTTATAAATATTAAACAAACACTTAGGAAAAAAATATCAGTAATTTTAATAATGAAATTCAATAGTATGATTTTAATATTTTTCCTTTGTTTTTCACCTGTTTTTGCCAAATTAACTGACACACTCACAAAATTTGATTTTCTCTCAATAAATGAAACATTAATTTCAAGTGGTGGTAAATTTGAGTTGGGTTTTTTCAATAGAGGAAAACCAACTAAATATTATGTAGGAATTTGGTACAAAAATATACCATCCAATGATATAATTTGGGTTGCAAATAGAAATTCACCTTCATTTAGTAATTCAAGCATTTTACATTTTGGAAATAATTCAAATGTTGTGTTATCAAATGGTGGGTCTAGGGATGTCAGTGGGGCGAGTGTCAATGCGATATCGCCGACCCGCCCCTGGGCTTAGGATGAGAGACTTTATGGTCGTGGAGGCCATGATCTTAAAAGTGATCCCCGCCAAGGGTCGTGGAAATGCGGTGATTTCATCAAACACCGCCTCGCTTACTTACCCCGCCTCGCCTCGCCTATACCCGCCCCGCTTTACCGCCTGTCTATACCCACCTAATTCATATAATCATACTCATAGAAATATAAATTAGAGAAGACTTTTACTTTTAACTTTTTTTTTTTCTTTATATTTTCAAATATGAATGAATTATACAACATTTTTTTTGTTTATATTTAGTGTAGGGTGTCGGATTGATTTTTATTTATTTAATTCATAAACTTTAAATGTGTGTCGTATGTATTTTTATTTGGTACTCACAATACTTTGGTTGGTTATTTGAAATGTGTTTATGTGGCTATGTCGTAATTAGAAAATTTTCGGTAAAAAAATATTAAAATTTACGTAGGATCATTCGATTTCATGGGCGGGTGGGGCGGGTCTGAGGCGGGTGGGGCGGGTCTGGGGCGGGTGGTGGGGCGGTGGTGGGTCTAAAAAATTCCCCGTCAGGCGGGTGGTGGAGGACAAGTTGTCACCCGCCATGGGTGATGGGGCGGAGGTGGAGGTGGGTTTTTGTTGGTGGATGCGGTGGTGGAGATGCTTCCCCCGCCCCCGCCCCGCCCCACTGACATCCCTAGGTGGGTCTATGGTAATATGGGAGACCCACCAATTAAATGGAGTGAACCCGGTTTTACAGCTCTTGGATTCGGGTAATTTGGTGGTTCGGGAAGCTGGGGATCCGAACCGTGATAATTTTCTTTGGCAAAGTTTTGATTACCCGACCGATACACTTATTCCGGGTCAAAAGCTAGGGGTGGATCTTAAAACGGGGTTGGACCGCGCTCTAGTGTCGTGGGTGTCACCAAATGAGCCGGGCACCGGGAAATTTAATGTTTCGGTGGATTATAAAGGCAGCCAAGAGATGTATCTACGGAGTGGTGGTGAAGTAGTTTATCGAACTGGCCCATGGGACGGGAACACGTTTAGTGGAGTCCCCGATATGACATTGGGTCATGAGGGTTTTAACTTTACTTTCTACAAGAATTCAGATGAGATTTACTACATAGTTTTACCTTACCCGAAGACTCAACTACAAATGAGGATAACGGTAACTTTTAACGGCGTTTTAGAGAATTGGATTTGGGTCCCGGATTTAAACCGATGGATTAGGTTTTGGTACTTTAGGCAAGACCAATGTGACTACTATGGGGTTTGTGGCCCCCATGGAATTTGCAATATTAATTCATTATTTACTTGTGAATGTCCAAAAGGGTTCAAACCTAAGAATGAAATTGATTGGGATTTAAAAAATTGGAAAGATGGGTGTGTTAGGGAAACAAAATTGGATTGTGAAAATGATGGTTTTTTGGCTTTAAATAACATGAAAATGCCTGAGACTTTAGGTTCATTTTTGGATGAAACTTTGAATCTTGATCAATGTAGAGAAATGTGCAAGAATGATTGTAGTTGTCTTGCTTATGCTAATTCTAAATTCGTAAACGAGGTTGGATCGGGTTGTCGAATGTGGACACATAGTTTAGTTGATATGAGAAAATTTGCGGACGATGGTCATACACTATACATTCGGCTATCAGCTTCCGATTTAGGTACGTGTGCTTATATCACTTGAAATGAAAAGGTTTTAATTTTACAGTCGTGATAATTGTTGCTAGTATTAAGCTCAAATATAATAGTCCTAAGAAATTTTACTCGTAAATTATACTTCGTATTGTTAGTATGATATGACTCTCGCCTATATCTTATGTATGTATTTATCGATACGTTCATATCCATGTAACAGGATATCAAACCCCAAATGATTCATCCAAGATTATTGCCATAGCCATTGGAATATGTATTTCAGCAATGATAATATTATTATTTGCCTTGATTACATTGTTAATATGGAAGCAAAGAAGTTCAATCTACATTTATACGAAAAAAGTATCGGCCTCAAGAGGTACGTAGAGTATTACTTATCTTTCTAGTTATTTCGTTTACAAAAGACCGACTCATGGTCATTTTTTTGTGTATCAGATCGCGTAAAATACAATTAATCGGACTTTCTGTAACGAAATTATTACAACAAATGTCGAAAAATAAAACTTATTTGTAATCATATGAAGTAGGTCAATGTTCTATATCCCCAAAAACCCAGGAGATTCTACACAGTGGTCACATAATAACAAGCTTCAAAGACTACTCTGGTGATGCAAATAATGCAGATGCTGTTCAGTTGCCTATTTTTGACATCTATTCCATGGCGTACGCAACCGACAACTTTTCCGCTTCTAACAAGCTCGGACAAGGCGGTTATGGGTGCGTTTATAAGGTACATTTTGTATTAATTGTTATATAGGGAATGGATAACAGTATACTAAATAAATTCGCAACATATCTTGCGTAAGACCGTTGTACCTAAGGAGTTGGCGCATTTTTAATTAAAAGTAGTTCACCTATAAAAACGAGTTGTGTTTGGTTAATGAATTGCAGGGTGTGATGGTAGACGGGCAAGAAGTCGCAATCAAGACGCTGTCGAGAGAATCTAGACAAGGTTCCGACGAATTCAAGAACGAGGTTAGATTAATCGCAAAGCTTCAGCACAGAAATCTCGTTCATTTGATTGGTTGTTGCGTTGATATGAACGAGAAGATGCTCGTCTACGAGTACCTCCCAAATCGAAGCCTGGATTTGATTCTGTTCGGTGAGTCCCTTCACCTTTACAACAAATTGACGTATACTGAGTATTAAATGAGACCGTTTCATGCGCACAGTGAAGCTAACTTCCTTGAATTGACTACTATGCATAGATAAAAGAAGAAACTCGATGCTCAATTGGCAAACACGGTTCAATATTATTTGCGGGGTTGCTAGAGGAATGCTGTATCTCCACCACGATTCGAGGTACCGAATCATCCATCGAGACTTGAAAGTGAGCAACATCTTGCTGGACGCAGATATGAACCCAAAGATATCAGATTTCGGGATGGCTAGAATGTTCAGAGGGGATCAAAGTCAAGGAAACACTATGAGAGTAGTCGGGACATAGTAAGTAGTAAACACGAATTTATAATTAAGTCTTGTTAGTAAGTCTACAAGTAGAACATATCGGAGAATTTATGATTATATCGGAGAATATATAATCATTGGGGATTTGTTGTTATGATGCAGCGGATATATGGCTCCTGAATTCGCTATGGACGGACGTTTCTCCATAAAATCGGATGTCTTTAGCTTCGGGGTACTAGTTCTCGAGATACTTAGCGGGATGAAGAACAAAGGGTTCTTTTTTTCAGATGCCGACCTAAATCTTCTCGGACATGTAAGTCATATACGTGTTCTCCTTATTTTATTTTCCTCTCTAAACGTATTAAACCATTCTGATCTGAAGACTTTAGATAACTTCAGAATAAATATTTTAAAAAAATTAAAAATTAAGTGTATATATACTTGAGATTTTGGATTTCAAATTTTAGAGAATTGATACTTGGTATAATATTTTTATTGTTTGTGATGTTTGTAGGCGTGGGACAAGTGGAGAAACAGGAAGGAGACTGAGTTGCTAGACAAGTCGATGGCCGGGACGTACTCGACACAACAAGTGTTAAGATGTCTACAAGTAGGCCTTTTATGTGTGCAAGAAATGCCGGAAGATCGGCCAACAATGGACTCGGTACTACTTATGTTGAGTAGTGAATCGGTTTCTTTGGCTCGGCCTAAGCCTCCCAATTTTCACTGGGGTTCCAACCGCAGTGAGACCGAATCTTCTTCCCCGAAGCAGGATCAATCTGTCACTGTAAATCAAGTTACGACAATGACTATTATAACTCCTCGATAAAAGAATAATTTATAGGTTTAAATTGATGTGTTAGTAATTTTGTATTAGCCGGTTCTAGCCCGCATTAAGTAGGGGTTTTAAACTTGATTTAATATAATTTATTTAAGGTATTATACCAAACATTTGCTAGACATAAGCCAAGAACTTATTGTGAACTATTCTGATTTTATAATCGAGTTGAACCGAAGCAAGGAACGAGAAAAAAAATACAGTACATGCACCATATATTACCGTCATGCAAGTATGCAACGAGTGTGATGACATGATATAAACCATGCCAAATTGCCAAGCGACTAAGCGTCGTGTGCAAAGTTTCTTCGTACACGTACAATTCAAACTGAATAACGAGTGTGCATGTTAAAATACTACTCCGTACGATTACATGGAGTTCTTAATTTACAAAAAGAAAAAAGAAAACACCACGTACACATACAATGCAAAATTCAAAGAGAAAAAGGATTAAAAAAAAATTAGAAAGTTGAGGCAAAAAAACAAAACGCGTCAGGTAGGGGTCGAACCTACGACCTTCTGCTTAGGAAACAGACGCTCTATCCACTGAGCTACAGACGCTTTTGTGTTCTACATCAAACATAATTCACAATTTATAAGTTTTTCTTATACTTAAACGCCTGAAGCATTTGTCGTAGATTGTACTCTGTATTCAAAAGAGTTTGCAATAGTTTATTACTCCTATTGCTTTTCTTTGCGTTTGGGTAAATAGTTACTCATTTTCAACTTTGCGCAATCGTAAGTCTCCTGTGATATAGTTTTACACTAAATTAATGTGAGAATAAAATACAAATTCCAGTTAAAAATGGAAAAAACATAAAATATATTGCAGTTAAATTAGTGACAATGAATCATAATTATCGCTAAAATGGTACAAAAATTATATAATCCAGTACAAATGAGGTGAACTTACATTAATTTACTTTAAGGCCCGACCCAGACAATAATTTGTGTTTGAACAAGATCATAAATTTAAAATTAGTTATTGGTCTTTTAATTTTAAGTTTATACGGAGTATATAGCCAGAAAATTTTTAGTATCACTAGTTTTTTTATATACTCTAACACGCCACGCGAACGCCTTTGGGCCAAGCGTGACGCAACTATACATTGCGAAATATACCACTTTGAAAGTAAGGGGTGGTGAGATTCGAACCCGTGACCTTTTTTAGTCACAACTCACAAGGCTTTGATACCATGTCAAGAACCAACTCAACCAAAAACTTAAGCTTATGATTGGAGGCTCAAGATCGATTATATACTCTAACAGTAGATAGCCAGAAAAATTTTAGTATCACTAGTTTTTTTTATTTTTTAATAAATATGCTACAGTCTAATATATGTAGGTTGTCTATTTACTTTAACATAATACAGTCTAAATATCATCCGAGGGGTGTAACCGAGCCGATCTACTTCCGAGCCCGAAAAAATTTCTCAAGCTCGGAATCGGCTTTGAATTTACCGAACTCAAAAATTCAAAGCTCGAAATCGGCTCAGAAGAAGTGTCGAGCTCGACTCCAACCCAATTCGAGCTTTGTTAAATATTATTTTCAACTTTTTTTTTTTTCAATATCTATATAACAATTTTAATAAAATAGTTTATGACTTTATCAAAAAATCAATCAAATGATATTACAAATAAAAGAAATATATACTTGTAGCAAAATTAATGTATATACATAGATTACATTATATTCCCTTCGTTTCGGTGATTTGTTTACGTTTACTTTATACACATTTATCGACGTGAGGAGAGAGGTTCAGAAAAAACTAATAAAATAATAATATAAGTACAAAGGGGGTCCCGTTTGCTTCAAATTGTCAAATGTAATTTGGTTGGAAAGAGGCCACCTCCCACTGATCAAGCATGAAAGATTTTTAAAGTCAGAAACAAACGACCAGATGTCCCAAAACGAAAAGCCAGAAACAAACGACCAAAACTATGGAAAGATATAAAAATAAAAATGAGCCTAATTTCGAGCTCTTGATCAGAGCTAGATTTTACTTGTCCTACACTTTTTTTACCCTACACTTTTTTTACGTCATTCTTTGCAACTTGATTTTACTTGCCACTTGATGTTTGTAATGAATCAACGTGATAGTCTAAAATACACCGGGTGATAATTATGTTAGAAATGATTTTTACTTATGATCGAAGGGTGCCCGCCTTCTCTTCAGACGAGCTTGATGGTTGTTCAGTTTCCGATTTTTGGGGTGTAATAATATTATTTTTCATACATGTGTTATCCTTAAAAAGAATTGCCACTAGTCCGCTACCCACAATAATATGTTTTTCTCTCCTTTCAAATACCGTTAAAGACTCAAAGTCAATTCGATAATCACGAATTCCACATAATTAACGTCAACATCACCTCCTTCAAGGGGTCTCAACTCATAATATTTAATCCGAAAATTTTAAATATTGAGAAATATTTGATAGTAGACCTAAATAAAATTGACTCGATCTAAATGGCTAACCTAATAACGACTATAACGTGACCCGACACCGAGCTTGGCTCGAATCTGAATTGTTCCTACTCGATTTAACCCGATCCTAATGTTTTGTTACAAACTAATTATTATCTACAAATAACTAGCTAGATACTAGTTGACCCGAAATTGAAAGCAACAATTCGTTAAATAAAAATCATAAATAAGCTACATTATCTATTAAGAAAATTAAAATACAATTCTACTGACAATTTTTTATGAAAAGAAAATTGAAGAAAAAATATATATATATATGAAACATGATTAGTGTATGAACAATCGTTTTAATCACTTTTTATTAATTAGATTCTTATACGAAGTATTATACTTCCTCCGTCTCGGTCATTTATTTACACTTTCTATTATAGGGTGTACGGGTCATTTGTTTACATTTCCATAAATGCTCGTGGGCACTTACACTTTAACCAAGTACATCTATTAATTTTGGTAAAGTGGACCTCCATTGTACTTTTATTATTACTCCGTATTTTATTAGTTTTTTCTCTATCTATTAGGGAAGAAATAAATGATATGATATATTATTAAGATATACCATAATTAGGATATAATATATGTTATGATATATTATTATCATTTATTTCTTCCCTAATACTATCTATCTCATCATATTGATAAATGTGTAGAAAGTAAACGTAAATAAATTACCGAAGTGGAGGAAGTAATAATTCTTGCCTCTCCATATGGAAATTGGTCCCCATCAACTAATGTATTTGTTCCCGCTTTTTTAGTAGGTTTGTTCTCTCTTTGTCAAAATAGAGAAAATTCATCCTTTTAAACACACTATCATCATATTTATAGATTCCTTCGCGAAAAGTTGTGTCTATAAACAGCGGTATATTTGATGCTATGCAGAAACGTACTATTCTAATAACGATCTTTATCTCAAAAGTGTTTGTTTATTTATGTGTTACAAAGTTGTATTATGTTTAATTTAATTTCATTTGTAGATCTTATATGACTTATTTTAGATAGAAGTGATCTTCATTTCAGAAACAGTACGACTGTATGATTGCACGCATACAAGAGGACGGTTTTTTATTTATATTTATTTATTACTTCCTCCATTCCATTTGATTCTATACATATTCCTTTTTCGGAAATTCCAATCAATTCTATACATTTCTATTTTAGTCTCTACTTTATTAAACTAAAAGACCAATATACCCTTCACTAATACCCACTCAACCCACTTCAGAAACAATAAAGAGGGGTATTTAAGAATTCCATTATCTACCCCACTCGATTTTCTTCTACCTTAATTACTGCTTTGGCCAAACGATAATCAAACTGGAATTATGTAAGTATTTATTTTGGGGAGAGTTGACTTGAGGAAAAGAAATAAGTAAGGCACTGAGGACACTGTACTAATAAGGTCAGCAATATTATCCCATGCATACAATAAATAAATACACACAAAAGGACACTCATCACATTAATCAATTGATTAAATTCATCACTACATACACATTGCTTTTCTGGAGGTGTCTTCTTTTGAAAAACTTGCCCACCCCATGACCCATCCATCTTTTAGTTTGACCTCTTTTGTATGGCCTTAACCAACTTGTGTTATTAGGTTGTTCAACACATATTCCGTATCAATAAGTCTCTCTAAAGACGGATTATCCGTCTCGGATTATCCGTCTCAGAGGGGAAGCCACGTAGTAACAAATTATAGCACATGTTACCCCTAAATCGACAAAAATATACAAAAATATAGATGTATGTTAACCCAAATCTAAAACTTATAAGGCAAAAATTCATAGGTTATGTTCTAAAAATTATTTTCGCTACTCCGACAATAAGTTTCTAGATTCGCCCCTGATCCGTCTTAAGCTTAAAACGGGTCAAATACTCATCCACTTGCACACATGAGACAAACACTTTACTTTTTTCTACACTTTTTACTTTTGTCTTATCCTAACTATTTGACCCGTCTTAAGATTAAGACGGATAACCCGTCTTAAATGAGATTTTGTGATTCCGTATATTCAACCATGAAAATAGGCATGATCATACATGAGGAGAAGAGAACATTATCGACGAAGTATTGTATTAGCCGAAAAAAAAAATTCACATATTCTAAAATCAATTGACAATAAAAAAAAAAACTATCTTCACACTTTATAGAACACATTATTCACCTTTTCACAATTCACAAATTCTCATTTAAGACCACTATACCCGTCTTAAGCTTAAGACGGGTCGGGTCAACCCGTTTTTCCATTTTTTTATTTTTTTTTGAAATTTTTTTGAAATTTTTTTTCAAGACCCAAAATTTATTTTTAAAAACTTTTGTCGAAAATCGTGTTTATAGGGTTATTTAAAATGGTAACAAAGTAATGTAAAATGGTAACATATTATATTATATTTGTAACATATTATAAAATATAGAAAATAAAAATTGTCATAACATTTGTTTAATATGTTACCATAATTGTATAATATGTTACCAAACTAGGTTCGTATTTATAGGGTTATTGAAAATGGTAACAAAGTAATGTAAAATGGTAACATATTATATTATATTTGTAACATATTATAAAACATAGAAAATAAAAAATTGTCATAACATTTGTTTAATATGTTACCATAATTGTATAATATGTTACCAAAATAGGTTAATTATGTTTTAATTTTTTGAGAATATGTTACCAATATAATATAGTATGTTACCATTTTTATCAATATTGTTACCATTTAAAATTTGTGTTTTATTCGTTATTTGAGTTAAGGTTTTTTTTTTTTTTTAAAAAAAAAAAAAATGGGTCTTAAAAAAAATTCCAAAAAAAAAAAAGGCCAAAACGAGTCATATTTGACCCGTCTTAACTTAAAACAGGTTGACCCGTTTTATATGAGACTAATTGTTCACAATTAATGTGGAATATTTCATATGTGTACATCATTCCAACACTTCTCCTCATATATCAGGTTCGTGAGAAATCGAGTATAAAATCATGGGAATACAATGGAGGGATAATCAACATCCAAAACTCATGGGGATGGAAATAACCCGAGTCCAATTGGAGCGACAAACCCTCAAAGAGACCCTTCTGTTCGTGACATATTTTTGGATCAGTTTATACTCATCGAACCTAGGACAAACTGAGGCTCTAACAACATGTTTAACTATGAAAACAAGCATGACTATACGTGAGTGGAAGAGAGAAAACTCACTTAATAAGTTCAAGGGAAAACCACATTTTCTGAAACCAATTGGCAAATCTGCTAAAACTTTAGCTAACTTGACCCGCCTCCAATGATAGAGCTCGGTTGAGGCCCTCTAGGGCCATGGCCCGGGTAAGACTTAAAATAAGTGTGATGAACTAAGCTTGTGAAACATAAACGAAAGAGTGGTCTAGTGGTAGAAAAGGAAGGTAAAGGAACTAGTTTTTACGAGGTGAGGTGTTCGAACCGCATCGACTACATTTTTTTTTAATATGGATTTATTTTATCCAATCAATTTATGTGTTTTCAAGATAGTTTTCAAATTATGTACTCTGTACTCCTACATTATATTTCTTTATTTTATTTTTTTCTTCTTGTCGATAAAAGTCAAATATTTATTTAATTTAAAAAGGTTAATCAATAAACCTAAATAAAAATTAGGATCGAAAATGATAAAGATGTACGAAGTACATAATGGGCACCGTGTATATGAACTGTTTAAGTTCGAACAAATTGGATAATCGTTAAATCGGCCCTGGTTATAATTTTAGTCTAGCTACGTCCCTGCGCGTCGACGTCTCAGAAATAGGATGCAAACCCTTGGACTTTATAAATTGCACTGTTTGCCCTTCCACGATCAATGTGATATCTCACATGTAGAAATGTCAACGTCTGATGCGGATCGGGTGAAGCATCACCCGCATCCATCACTCGGGTTTATACACTACCTTAATCCGATCTATCCATCATCCGCGAATGAAACGAATAGATCAAGTGAGCCATAATAAGATATCAAAGTTTTACTGATGAAGATACAAAATATGTCCAACTCAAACAAATTTTGGAAAAAACTAGTTTCCAAAATTACACTAGAACATGACGATAATTTTCGGCTGTTAAAGATTTTTTTTTTTTTTTTTTGAGAAGCAACCCATCTGAGTTTTACTTCATTAGAGCTTTCATCGCACTCCAGTCCATTCGGTTTCATCACATCCGCTAAAAGCATGCTGTCATTATCCGGTTTGTGTATTCAGTGTTAAAGTTTTATTTTAATTTTATTTAATTTAGTGATTAGCTTTGTTTTCCATTTTTAATAACTTATTCTTATATACACTACTACAAAATTAGGCTATTGCAATACCACAAATATGTTGCAAAATGTCTTATAAATGTTGCCTTATACATTACGCAACACTTTTAAATGTGCTGCTTAAAACTCCGTTACAATAGGTTAATGCAACATTTAATGCAACAATTCTGGACTAAAAGCAACACTTTGTAAAAGTGTTTCATGTGTTTTTAGTATGCAACACTTAGATAAGGAGTTGCAACACTTTCAAAAAAATAAAAGCAATGTGTCCTATGGGATTCGAACCCTGCACCTCTATGTTATCAATTGACTACTCTCACCAACTACACCACCAAAATTTCATTATTTAAATATAGCGTTGTTTTAATTTATTTAAATTTTACTATGAAAGTAAGGCGACATTTTAGTATAATTGTAATTTAGTTTTTTAATATAAGAGATCGGTTGAGATTTGAGACGTTTTCTTTAATTTTGGAAAACGCTTACGCAATTTAACCGTTCTTTATTTGTTTAACTAATTCCCCTTTTTTCTAATAGTGCATTTTGGGGGATTGACTTCTTTGATTAAGAGACTATCTATAATATATAATACTTAATTGGTCTCTTTGTTATTATATAAGACACCATTTATTTGGGATAATGGATTTCTTTGATTAAGAGACCATCTGTAATACTTAATCGGTTATTTATCAATTGTCTCGTTTCAGCTTATCATTCAACGATTGCAACATTTAACTAAAGTAACACATTTTGTTTCTAAAATCGGCAACATTTAACAAAAGCGTTGCAAAATGCACTCATACTTCGCAACATTTAACAAAAGTGTTGCAAAATGCACTCATATTTTTATAAAGTGTTGCATATTGTACCAAATTAGCAACACCTTTCCAAAAATGTTGCAATAGATTGGATAATGCATCATTTCTCCAAAACGTATTGCCAAGATAATAATTTTTGCCAAATTGCAACATTTATAAAGAGTGTTGCTCACAATGTGTTGCAATAGGTTCATTTTCTAGTAGTGTATATGACCTAAAAAAATAAGTTATATTTATAGAGATTTTCTAAATTATGTGATAATGGATCAGGTGACGGGTGGCTGAAGGATCGGATGAACCTTCACTCGAATCTGACCCGATTCTTCACCCGATCCATCCATCATCCTTTTTTCACCCTTTTAATTCGAAATTTCGTCCAACTGTTTGTATCAGGTGGATCAATTATTAATCAGAGTCAGAGTCGGGTGAAATTGTCATCTCTACCCATATGTGTACATTATTCCAACAACGTTAAATAAATTTTTAATTTATAAAATATACTTGATGGAGTAATATTTTCTCATATTTTCAGAAATTATTCTTTTGTTTTTTTCTACAAATATTATTCTCTCCTTTGCACTAAATAAATTAATTTCTCTCCATTTCATTTCAAATTGAATTGATTCGAGTGTTTGAGAAACTTCAATATATTAGAACTAACTGAATTCCACCCACTTCCATCGTTATTCAAAAAATAAGCATTTCATATTTTATACATATACTAGTCATATGAGTTTCATGACTTTATCTTTTCCACTTTTTTTTTTTTTTATCAAAAACACCCTTAAAATGCCTAATAATTAACAAAAATAATGTCTCATCTAAATAATCACTATACCCCAACAATCTAAGATTAACAAAAAACAGTGTCTCGTCTAAATAATCAGTCAGATTTTCTAACATGTGTATGCTCAAGGAAAAAAATATTAATTGAAACTATTTCCTTAAAAAAACTTCTAATTGCAATAATTAGAATTAGAATGAAAGAGATGAAAGAAGGAAGTTAGGATCAAACAAAAACTCGAATTTGGGGCTTCCATCGACATTTGATCGACCGTAAGCCCCCATTATCTTTAAATAATTATTAGTTATTTTCATGAATCTTAATCATATTATAAACAAAAGTCTCCCTTTTGGTGAGATATAGTTTTTCGTCTATATTTTCAGAGATTTTTCATTGTCTGTATTCGGAGTTTTTTCAGTCCTTCGTATTACTTAGATTTTGGTTTTAATGGATGCAAGGATAAGAATGATTCGTTGATAGTTTGTTACGTGTGTATCTTCAATTGATTCAAACTATTCGTCTACAGCACTTGGTACAATTTGAAAATCACATTTCTCATATATTCATTACAACATGATAGCAATACGAGGATGTGTCGAAGAGACTCATCTTGGTTTGAGATCCTTAGTTTTACATGAAAAATTTCTTCTTTTCGTCCCATGGTTGTTTTCGATTATTTTGATCCTTTGTAAGTGTGCCGTTTGACGATTTTTTAAAGAATTAGTCTTTCCGTTTAAAAAAAAAAAAAAAATACAACACAAGAATATTTGAATTTATTTCCTGTTTGAGTTTTTTTAACATGTGCATCTTATGCACATGTTAGAATATAATCAACAGATTTTCAAATACGTGCATAGGGTGCATATGATAAGGAACTAAAAAAAATTATTTGAAATTTCTTCCTTGAAGGGGTTAGTTATTTCAATATTTCAAATTTTCAATGTAAAAATCTTTGGGATTATTTATTTCAATATTATTTGAAATTCCTTCCTTAAAGGGATATATCCCATTTATGATAAAGGAGAATTATCTTATTATTGTTGGTGTCTGGAATCAATTACAATCTCATCTTATATAGGACTCGATATAAAATAATCCCTAAATCTAGAATATGACTAAATAGGCAACCATATATTATCATTCTATTTTACTACTCTATAATATATTATTCTAACTTACTCCATATCAAATCGGTATATTGTGATATACCGTAATATCTCCTAACAGACACATATATGGCAAAAATGTTTTAGAAAACATTTTCGTCCTAATATATACTCTAGACTTCATAGAATCGTAGTTTAATGGTGATATTTAAATATACGGAGTAATAAAGATATTGTTGATATGATGTTGTTACTATTTGAAATAGTATTGATCATGTTATGGTTTGAAATCGTCGTATTATTTTTTTTTAATATGTGAAATAACGTGTGTGCTATAAATATAATGTTTAAATTTCTTGTAAAATAAAAACAAAAAATACTTTCGACTGAAAACAATAAATATTTGCGTCAACCCAAACAATTAAATAAAAATATTAGAAAACTTACGTGAATACTAATCGAGCTTCTAGATTCACTGGATGTAATACTTAGACATAAATATCACATAAATAATCAAACATACATAGATCAGATTATTGACTACTCTGTATATCGTATTTTAATTTATATGATTACTAGTTTGCGTGTCTGCCCCCGCCCGGGCCATCTATTATTATCTTTTAAAAATTTCTTGTATAGTCCGTGTTATATTTTCTAATTTATATACTTATCAATTATGATACAATTTTATATGATATTTAATATAATAATTTTTCGAGAATGTGAATACTAAGCCTCAAATTAACTAGTATGATGGAGTAATTAGTTTGTATTGAAAAATGGGTCATTTGAGTTATAAAATTTTACTAAAATTAACTACCAAATCATAAATATATAATCATTATTGTTACAGTTATTATTATTAATTTCATTATTCTCATTATTATAGTGTTACCAATATCAATGTCACTACACACGTTGCTAATATTGTTACGTATACAATTGTATTCACTACTCACATTGTTCACACTATTATTATATTACTGTGGAACCCGGAGTGCGGGGACCCAACTCGACGTCTTGCTTAAGGGCGTTTAAAGTTAAAAAGATTAAGTTAGAAAAACCTTTAAAACTGTTTTGGAGTCGTCACCTAATTAACGCGGTAACTAGGAACCTGCAAACATGTCCTAAGGTGTAGAACACGTCCTAGATTTCGGAGCACGTCGACACCCCTAGATCTAGGTTTGTGAAATCAGATTGGATTCGGGGTGAAGGTATTTTTCCTAAGATTAATTCAATTAATGCTTTATGAAAACCTTTTACAAAAGCCTATTAAAAATAGCCTCTACTTGCCTTTGAACAATCCATGTTTAATGATATTTGAGCTTATGTAATCGCTACGTACAAGTGCGAAAAAGTTTGTAAAAGAGTACAGATGCATATGCAAAAAGATTGTTTAAAACCCTTATTTTATCATGCTTAACTTGTTAACGAAAACGGTTCAGTTAAATGTCAAATTCATTGTTAAGTTGTTTTAATGCATAAATAAGGTGCAAGGTGCATACAATTAAAATAAAGTTCAATTGTCCATTGGTTTATTTTAGTGGGTCGGTTGCTTATGCGACTTTGGCGGTGGCATCGGATCTGGTGTGCACCCAAAGTAATAAGACCACTTGACGGCAAGCGGACTCGGTGCTAAAGTCCCCCCCCCCCCCCCCCCCCGGGGGGGGGAGCTAGAGTGTGTAGTTCCCCTTTGTTAGTCCATAAGAAAATAAGAAAAAGCTTTGATCCAAGTGGATCGGTACCTACCTTGACTCGACGCTTCAAATCTGGCAAAGCTTTTCTTTTTTCTTGAACCAAAAGGAGGAATTCAACACGAGATTGTGTGTTGAACTCGAGATGTGAGTGCTTGAGGCTTTTGTGTGTGTGTGTGTGTGTGTGTGTGTGTGTGTGTGTGTGTGTGTGTGTGTGTGTGTGTGTGTGTATCGTGCTAGACGGTGTTTATATGTATGTGAAACTCTTGTGTGGGTGCTTTGTTGTTAGTGCAAGACCTAGGGAGAAACTTGTGAGAAGTTGTGTCTTTCTTGTGTGGAAAACTTTTGAGAAAGGTCGTGCAAGGGGGTGTATATATAGTAGAATAGTCGAGGGAAATTAGGAAAGACACGGGAAGAAACCGGCTAGGTGTATCGTGCTAGACGGTGTTTATATGTATGTGAAACTCTTGTGTGGGTGCTTTGTTGTTAGTGCAAGACCTAGGGAGAAACTTGTGAGAAGTTGTGTCTTTCTTGTGTGGAAAACTTTTGAGAAAGGTCGTGCAAGGGGGTGTATATATAGTAGAATAGTCGAGGGAAATTAGGAAAGACACGGGAAGAAATCGGCTAGGTAACCCGCATCAAAGGTTGCGGTTTAAGAGGAAACCGCAAGGTGAGCTGGCGGTTTATGGGGAAACCGCAAGGAGAGCTGGCGATTTGGGGGTGAAACCGCAAGGAGAGCTGGCGGTTTTGGGCCTAAACCGCAAAGGGGCAATGCTTCGTGTTCTCATGTTTCCTTAATCCAGTTTGTCGTATTTTGGAAATATCTTTTGCTTGGACTCCAAGTAGACCGAGTATAATCAATCTAGGAGTTTTGTGAGTGATTTCTTGGGCCTTGGAAACGGGCCAAGAATGTTTTGGGCTAGTTTTTGGGCCCGAGACCCAAAAATATAAAAAGGGTGCATTCGCTTGAGTTTTTTTAAATGAGAAGACCCGCGAGGTCGTATTTCGCAAATGAGGATGCTAAATAGCGGCTTAAGCTACCGGGCCTAAATTTAGGAATTTAGGAGTGCCGAATTGGGCCTTGTTAATGTAAAAAGACCAATTGTAATGCAATGTGGAAGCTTATGCAAGATGAAGCGAGACGCGAGCCAAGCTAGACTCTAAATGGACAAATGAACATTTATTTAAGCGTGATGTTTAACGACTCAACTCATTTTAACATTGTAAACGACTTTAATATGAATTCGACATAATTAGAACCGTTTTCTTCAACGTTAAAGCATGCATGTTAGAAGTCCGTTACATCATTGGCCTTGTTTTGGGAGGGTACGGATATGGGTATCCACAATTACCACCAATTTTCACAACTTATACAATTGTTATTCTTATAACTTAATTTTATTTAGGCTGTATTTTTGATAAATACATACTTTATAACAGTTACTTACGCAATTATTATTACGTTAACTTTGACTAATGTAACTAATACTCCATATTATTTACTTTTATTACTCACATTGATAATTATTACTCTCTCTATTTTAGTGGGTTGTTCACACCACTTTTTAAAAATTGGTTTGAATTTTATTTAGTATAAAAGTGAGGTAAAGTTTGAATCGGTTTCACCATTTTTTACACGTTGGAATCTATTAAAATTGCCCAAAGTGTATTAGTGGAATCATTTTTCAATAGTTGGGATTATTATTCGTGGATTATTTTGAGTTGAGATTATCTTTCGAAGATGACTATCAATTTGGATTATTCCTGCCCTATTCCTTTAAAATATAACTTACCTATTTATTTGTTTCCTAAACTTATATATTAAATCGACAATAGTTTACTTCTAAAAATTCTATGAATTACCATAACTGCTTTGCTTTTTTTTGTTTTCATTATATTTTAAAATATAACTTACTTATATATATACTTTTTTTTATTTTTTTCCTTAACTTATTCATTAAATCAAATATATTTAAGGCAACAATATGTATTCTTCAATTTTGGTATCCTATTATTATATGATTTCCAATTGTAGATTTAATATTATATTTTAAATTATATATAATAATTATTTTCATCAAAAATCATAGTTATAATAGAATTATAAATTAGATTAATATTAAAAACTTTCGGCTAATTATACTGTGACAATTGTCAACCATAAAGGCTATGGTTACGAATTTATAAAAATAAACAACAACAACAACAACAACAACAACAACAACAACAACAACAACAACAACAACAGATTTACTTTTAGTGATAAAAACGTGAAATATTATACTATTCTATATGACTATTTACTTTTGTGATTTATTATTATTATTATTATTATTATTATTATTATTATTATTATTATTATTATTAATAATTTTTTTTTTTTATCAACTGCAGCCGTTATTATTATTATGAATGAAATTTTTACATCGTTTACACAAAATTGGTGGGGAGCCGAGACACAATCTGGGCCCCCACCCCCTTTGCTATCGCAAAGCTAAGTCGAATAAAAATATAAGCGGACACCCGAGCCCCTGCATCATGGGAGGCAGAGAAGTTCTGAACCCGCTTGAGTAAAGCTATGGCCGCTGAATCCAGCTCCCCCAACGTAGAGAAGGAGAACGGGAGGAAACCGTAGCTAGCCGCTGCACAGGAACCCATGTACTTAGCACATTTGCGCTGAGCTGCATCAACAACAACCCTACCAGACTCGAACTCGGCCAACCCAGTCTGAGTCAAGGGGGAGGAACCCGTGAGGTCCACACAAACATCCCGCCCCCTGTCCAAGAGTATAGAAGCAAATCCGCAGGACGAAGGGTTCCGCCGTGCCCATCAACCAGACCAATGTCGACCTCCTTCCCCGCCGAGATACCAGCCCTGTAACAGATATCCAGTAAGGTGTCGCGGACAAGATTATGCCGATGCTTAACCTCAACAGTCCCAGTACACGAGACCGCATGATCACCGTACACATCACCAGCGTACACCCGAGAACAGGCAGAACAGGGCCTAGACACCGTAAAAAACGGAACACCGAGCCGGTAACCAAGCACACTACGGTAAGTCATCACATTCATAGTCTGCCCTAGCCCGGAAATAGGCACCGCGCGCAACCAGTCCGATGAATGGGAACCCTGCTGAGACCTCCATAAGGCGATCTGTCGCGGGGAGAGTGAGAAAACAGATTCCGCAGAAACAGCAACCTTCGTGAAATATATTTCTGTCAATTTCTTCATATGTCTAGTGGCAACGACTTCACTTGGGTCACGTGGGAAAGCAAAACCCGTAGTCTCGGTAAACCCCTGTAAAGCGACGTCAAAAGCAGGGCCAGAAGCCCCGACCCGTGAAGACTGTAGTAGCGTAGCCTGCAACTCTGCAGTCTGCAAACGGGAAGCCAGAAAAGTATAATGGATAACGTCCCCCGCGGCATAGACCCCAAGCCCACTGAGGCGAAAAAAGAGCGTGGCAAGGCGCCACTGCCTGTCCCCAAACCCAGGCCCGCCCGCCGTGACAATACGTTCCAAGCTAGAACGTAGCGCCACGTCAAACACAAGTTGGGCCTCCCCGAAGACACGCGGAGAACAAGTGCGGAGGGTAAAATAAAGCTTCGAAACACCTGTACAAGCACGAAGCAGAAGCAACTCACACTGTGGGTCCTCGATCCTCGCAACTAAATCCATAAGAGCGATGGTCTTAGTCACTCTCTTCGCCACAAGCTCACTGCAAAAAGAAGGGCAAGTGCTAACCGGGCCACCTAAAACCGAGACACCGCGCACCGGCCGTGCAATAGAAAAAGGAAAGACACCAGGATGCCGACTCCGAGGATCCTCTATAGGCCAAAAAACCTCCGTCTTATCGACATTAAGATGGAGGCCAAAACCCGGGCCCTCCGCCATGATCAAGTCGAGGACCTCCCCTACTACCAAAGTGTCACCCATTATAGTGTCATCATCCAAGTACCACGCATGCAGGCAGAGATCATACGAGTCCCGAATCTTCCACACCAGCGGATGCTAAACCAAGGCAAACAGCAAAGGACCAAGGGGGTCACCCTGCTGAACACCCTGACACGAAAACAAGCTATGCGCCCCATAAAAAAGACGGGCGGGGCTTGAGTAACAAAACTCCACCCATCGGGAAAGGACAGGGCAACGACGACGAACCTCAAGCAACATGGTCGTACGATCAACCAGATTAAAAGCATTCTGGAAGTCAACAAGCAACATAGATAGCCCCACCTCACCACCACGAGCCTCAACAAGCCGGTTCAAGGCATGCAAGATAGCCTCTCCTCCACCGGACACACCAACCACAAACTAAAGTCCTGCAAAATATCCCGCCAAAGAAGGACCAACCAAACAAGCACCAACCTTAAACACCAAACATCTCCAAACAGTGCCGACGGCTATCGGACGAATACCCCCTCCGGGCTTCACACGTAGATGATATTACAGTTTTATATGTCAAAATCTGAAATTAGTGAGACGTATTTCTATATTATCAAAATAAAATAGTGCCAAAAAGTTGACTTTTTACACGTGGCAGCATATTATGCAATCAACTTCCCGCCTTTGTCCTAAGAGCATGTACAATGGGAGTTTTTATTTTTGGGTTTGTCAATAAGAACCTCAATAATAAAGTTCTTCCGTGTGGATGTCATTGGGTCTGTCAAACCAAAAACTTGGTTCTTATTTTAAAACCAAGTTCTTTGTGAATTTCCCAGAAATAAAATATATTTAGGAAGAGAAATAATTAATTGTGGGTCTTAATTAAGAAGTATGTAAAAGTTCTTCCATTGTGGTATAAAGTTCTTAAAGTTGGTAATTGGGAAAAGATGATTTGGCATGAAAGAACTTTATAGGAAGATCATTCCATTGCACTTGCTCTAACACACTTACGAAGACTAGGGGTGAGCAAAACCGGTTACCCGCTCTGGTTTTTAAGTTCGGTTCGGTTACCCGGTTTTAAAATGAGTGAAATTGTCAATCCATATCCAACCCGGTTAATTCGGTTATCCGGTTTTCGGTATCCAAAAAATTCCAGTATTCAAAATTCTAAGTTAACCATATATCCACTTTATTGTCAAATATGATTTTTTTGGTCAAATTTACAAAAAGAAATTGCGATTTTAAATATTCTTATATATCGTCCATAGTACACCAAAAGTTAAAAAAAAATAATTGTTCACAATCTAATTGACAAACAATGTCTAAATATAAAGAGAATTGGGAAAATAAAAATGGCAGTACAAGAGTAGACCGTAAGGCCAAGTGTGAGTAGACGTAGGAAATTACTTAATTCAGGGTGAGTAGTAGAGTAGTCTACTGTCTAAGTAGTAAGTACAATGTATAATTGTATATCACCACAAACAATGTATACCGTAATTAATTAATTTTTTTTGATAATATTTTTTAAAGTAATTTTTAAAATTTTAATCTTAGTTTTAATAAAAACCGGTTTAAAATCGGTTATTCGTTTTACAAATTTTAATATCCATATCCGCTCCGGTTTTGAACTGGATATTCGGATTCGGAACCCGGATTTGAAAAAAACCCAAATTTTCGGGTTTTTTCGGATCGGTTTCGGTTCGGTTTCGGATATAAAAACCGGATCGGTTTTTTTTTTCTCACCCCTAACGAAGACCATACAAGCAAATTAATTAATTAAATAAGGAAATGATTATATTATGAAAATATGCATGCATGTGGATATATTAAATTAGTCAACCAACATTAGTTACGGTCATTGCTAGTGTGAATATAGGGGGTAATACACACCTTTACTCTATTTAATACACATAAGATGTATCTTTATTTTATTTACGAAAAATGCAATAAATATAAATATATATTCGGATTTTCTATCATATGCCCACTGGATATAGGATAAGAACTCAGAATTGGAATATTTTTCACCTTATTTATCTCATTGAAAATTACAATAATCACTTATTAATTATTTCACTTAAGATATATCTTTTTTTTTATCTAAGAAATGCAACTAAATCTACGTCATATAAAATTTAAAAGTAAGGGAAATGCGATATCAAAATATTTTCATCAAATAAGATGTGATTACACATTTTTGAAACTATAATTTTTGATTTTCTTGCATAAAAATCAAAATTATGCCATAAATAATTATTTGACTTCATCTTTCTAGATAATCTCATATTATATTTATTTTACTTTATCTTTATTTTACTTTATCTACATATGACACTCAAATTTGACCATATAAAATATATAAGGTAAATATAATATCAAAATATTTACATCAAATAAGATGTGAAGACATATTTTTTGAAACTAATTTAGGAGTTTCTTGCAGAAAATTTGATATTATACCGTAAATAATTTACGTAATTGATTTTTCATATACGGATTTTACTCAAGTTATATACTTTTTGTCATTATTTTTCCCACCCTACCCTTTTTTTACTCCAAGAATATACAAAATTCTCTCTTTTTAATTTTCTACCAAATTTTAAATCAATTCCATTCAAGTTTCTAAATTTTCAATCACGAATTCCAATCATAAATTCAATGAAGTAATATTAGTCTTTTAAATTCAACTTTGTGTTTAAATTATTGAATTTTATTGATTTTAAATAAATTTAATTATAATTTTTAATTAGGGTTTGTTGGGGTCGAAGGTGGGGGTTGGTGCCCCCGCCGACGTCTCCGGACTCCCTAACGTTGCCGTCAACCGCCATGTCCCGGTTTAGGAATTTTAACCCGATTCCTCTCTGTGACGCTAAACGCGCTTATCGATCAGTTTCCGTTAGGATCGGCGGTGAGGCACGGTGGTCCGGCAGTGGGGCGCGGTGGGCCGGCGGTGAAACGGGAGAGGTGGGCGGTTATGATTGGAGTTAAACACATCTGACATTAATTTATGAAACTTAGCATATACTTGTGACTTGTGAGCAATCCAACATTCCTGACTTCATACTTAACAAAATAGGGAGTATGTTCAATCACACGTAAAACGTGATACTGCTGCTCATAATAAAATTCATTGAAATTAAATTTATTAAAAATTAATAAAATTTAATAATTTAAACATAAAATTGAAATTAAAAGACAATTATTACTTCATTGAATTTATGATTGGAGTTCATGATTGAAAATTTAGAAACTTGAATGAAATGGATTTAAGATTTGTTAGGAAATTAAAAAGAGAGAATTTTGTATATTCTTGGAGTAAAAAAGGGTAGAGTGGGAAAAAAAATAATGACAAAAAGTATATAACTCGAGTAAAATCCGTATATGAAAAATTAATACCCATAATTTATTGACTTCATTAGTCTATATGATTTCATTATTTGTACTTCGTATATCTTTATTTTATCTACATAAGGCATTCAAGAGGTAATTGTATTATTTGAATCTATATATTTAATCATAAAATGAATGTTATAACATATTAACATGCATCCAAAATCCCGCCAAACTACACACTACACTACCTATGAGGCTATGATATAATGATATAGGATGAACTATGCCATTAATTTAATTAAGTACTTAATTAAAGGAATATTGATTAGCTATTATGAGTAAGTCTTACTTAAGACGGGTATATCCGTCTTAAGTTTAAAACGGGTCAAGTACCTCCACTTGCACATAAAAAATAAATATATTGCACCTTTTCAACCCCACTTGTCTTTTGTATTATTGTTATTACTTGCACCTTTTGTCTTATTGTTATTATTGGCTCTTAGAACTTGTCATACATAAGAGTACAACATATCATTGATTTAAGAAAGTAATTATTTACTCCGTAAATGAGTATATTTTACTTTTTTATATTTCCATTTAGTGGATATTTTATGGCTTATTTATTTCATAAATGCTGCTGCTTCTGAGTTTGTATGACTTCGCTCTCGTTGTGCGTGGACTTCCTAATCGAACTAAGATGGAATAACAACAAGCTTTTAAGGCTGAAGAATAAAGGAATTCTTTTCCATGGGCGGCAGGAGGGGAAGCTAAAGTAAGCGACTCAGAAAGGTCTTAGTCACTTGACCGAGCACCTTCTCTTTCCTAAGGGTCCCATCATTCGTCGAGACAGGTTGACATCCTCTCCGAGCGTCTTTCACTCCCTCTCAAGATGTATCTATGAATGAAAAAGAGGTTCTGTGTAGCGAGGAAATATGAACAGCAGCTTAAGCCAGATATTCATCCTCAATAAGAATCTTCCCTAGATGCATTAGGATTCATTTATTCACTACACTATAAATTTATTAAATACGGAGTACAATGATTTGACCAGTGCTAAAAAAACAAAGATTTTTTACATCGGTTTTTCTAAAATGTGCATAGGATGCACATGATCTAATAAGAAACAAAAAGAGGAAATTTCATACAAATTATCCCCTTAAAAAATTAGTATTTGTATTTTATAAATTTTTAATGAAAATATTTTTTTTTATATACACTCTTTTAAAGTTTCTTATCTTGTGGATCTCATCTCATGTACATGATAGAAAAAACCGTTAACCTTTAATTTCTAATGTGTACCATACGTTAAGGTGCTAATAAAGGAACTAAATTTGTGGATACATTTCTAAACATGATATTTTGGAGTTTGATTTTTAATTTCTCATGATATATTTATGAAAATTCTCCTTTAATTAACACACTAACATGTACCATATGACAGCTATATTAGAAAAACCCATATAAATTTACCTTTGTTGCTAAGTGATTATCAAATTGGGTCATGAATATGGTGATATACTCGTTTTTTTTATATGTTTATACCTTTAAAGGTAAGTAGATAACTATTTCGATATAAAAAAGAAAAAAGGTTTTCCCACCATTTTTTTGAATTTTTTTTCGGTGAAAGAATATTATATGAGCAGGACTTTTGATAACATATAATTTACGACAGTAATTTGTTTCACCTGTCACGTGTTGAATAACGTTTTATGTTGGATATGAAATAAACAATAAAAATTATAATCGTCATATATTTTTATTATTATCATTAAACTTATTACTACTCTAATATATTTAGGGTTATTTAACATGAATAATACAAACTATCACTATTCTTCTCCCAATAATACATACTATCAATAATCCCGCAATAATACAAACTATTATACCTCTATTCTTAAAATGAACTTTGGTAACTTGACACCGGAAGAACCGGTAAAAATGAAATTAAATGAAGAGGAGAGTAAAATTTGTCATTCCTACTCACTTCGTTTGTTTGCTTTCCACTTTACTTAATTTCAAAACTCTTCAAAAAATCATCATCATCTTCATCAACTTTTCAATCCTCATCACCATTTTCATCCCAAATCAATGAAACTCGCCTTGAAGATCATCAACAATGGTGTTTGAGTTAATAGGGAAACGATTTTAGGAAAAGTTTGGTCCTTTGTTCAATATTAACCTAAGATCGACGCAAAATGGTATTGTTCTTTCCTAATTTTGCTTAAATTTGCATTTGTAAACCCTAATTTAGTGCAATTAGACGAATTTATTAGAAAAAAAAATCCCAATTTAAAACCCTAATTATTTCGATTTTTTTTGTTATTTTTTCGCTTTCTCTGCATGTGTGAGAATTTGGTTTGTAATCTCCTTTTATGGTAATATTGTAGGTGAACTTCAACAATAGTATAACCTTCAAGGTTTTCAATTTTGAAGCTTAGTTGGTATAAAAATGGAAGAGTTGTAATAATGAAGAAGACAAGATGCTACAACGTCTATATTAGAAAATATAGGCCAGGGGTCCCACAACATTTACCGGAACCAAAAGGTAAGAAACCGGTTATATTTTATATGGTACTATTTTGAGAATATAGGTATAGTAGTTTGTATTATTGCGGGATTATTGATAGTATGGATTATTGGGAGAAGAATAGTGATAGTTTGTATTATTCCTGTTAAATAACCCTATTTAATATTGTTCAAATATATTATGCAAGTGCAATAATAATATTACATTGAACGTACTAAAATTAGTATTGTAAGCCCATGCTTGCACGAGTGCTATACTAGTACTAGTAAAATACAGTATGTTTTGTTAAACACAATAATAGGTATATGCTCTGGTATATAATTCCTGAATTCAACTTTATTCATTACATTTACTTTTTCACGTTTGTCATGACGAATATTGCAATGAAAATGTACTTAAATTCATATCATTAAAGTTTATAAAATATGATATTCTTATTGTATCCCTGACGACAAATGAAACAAAGTCATACATGACTACGTTTTATATTTTATAAATTTGAAAAAAATTCAAAAACTATACTTGGACGAATAGTGCTCCCTCTATTCCAAAAACCTTTTACCATTTAATTTTCACGATTTTCAAGACGGTCGTTTGACCATGATTATATGTGTTGAAATGTTAAATTTATTTGTCAAAAGTATATTTTTATGGAAAAAAATTGACAACAAATGGTAGTTATTATATTTTCGAACGAAAAATATTTATAATTTAAATGTATTGACTGTTAAAGTTCGACAACTTTGACCTCCAAAAAGCAAATGAAGAAAGTTTTTTTGAATGGAAAGAGTATAAAAACACAAATTCTTGTGTTAGTCAGGACTTACAATAAGTTATTGTAAGTTCATCTCATTTGTACCGTTTATATAGCTTTTGTACTATTTAAGTGATAATTATGATTAATTGTTATTTTTTTTTTAAGACCCCCTGTAAGTGACTTTAGTAGATTTGTTTCATGATTTTGTACCTTTTTAACTGTAATTTGTACTTTGGTCTCATATTAATTTTGTGTAAGTTGTGCCTTACAGGAGAATTACTGATATAAAAACTGATTGAATATTTAAATGTGAATGGAGTTAAATGAATTGACAGATTTAACATAAAAAAATCGTGTAAAAAAACATTTCTATAGTTTGACCCATATCTACTCAAAAATTGAAATGTTTCCCACCACACCATAAGTGACCTAAATCCCTACATTACCCTCCACCTCCTAATATCACGACCTTTAAACCCATGATTCCAAGTCAATTAGCAAGGGCAATTTCGTCATTTCATTTCAAAACTTCAAACGTCAATATTTCATTAAACTCACTTTTATAATTGCTTTAATTACAATACCTTTCCTTTCGTAGAATTTATGAACTCTCATATTTATTTCAATTTTCTGTCCGTTCTTTTATTTTTTTAGCTAACAATAAGAAACTCTAAGGAAACATCATTTCTCTCTTTCACATTTCAAACCACTTTGTACACCAAAACCCCTTACAAGTTACAACAAAATTAAAGAAAAAAAAACAAACACAAATTACCAAAATCTTTTGTGCTCGGTTTTTATAATAACGAACACAAAATGTCGAACGAGTTACCGGAATATTTCACATGTCCGATTTCCCTAGAAATAATGTCGGACCCCGTTATACTTTCGTCGGGTCACACGTTTGACCGCGGTTCTATCCAACGCTGGATAGACGCGGGTCACCGAACGTGTCCAATTACCAAATTACCCCTCCCCGACCCACCCATACTTATCCCCAACCACGCCTTGCGCAGCCTAATTTCCAATTATACCCCTCACCACAAACTCGCCCCTCACCGAGTCGACTCGGACCCCGACTCACCCAGTCAACTCGCCGCCCTCGTCTCCACCCTCGGCTCTGCCAGATCCTCCGTCGAGGCCAAGGTCGAATCGGTGAGTCGACTCGCCGCGCTGGTGAAGTCTAACCCGGGCCTCCGGGCCCGAGTCACCGAGTCGGGCGCCGCGTCGGCGGCGCTCCGGTGCGTCGACTCTGGGGTCGACGCGGGGCTACAGCATAAGGCGATATCGCTTCTGCTGGACCTCAGCCTCGACGACGACGTTAAAGTCGGGTTAGTCGCCGAGGGGGCGGTTGGTAAGCTCGTCGCCGCCTTAAACGGAGGTCGGTCAACGACCTCCGCTGTGGCAGCGACGGTGCTTACCAGCCTCGCCGTGCTTGAGGTAAACAAGGCGACCATCGGCGCCTACCCGGGCGCCGTGCGGTCCCTTGTTTCCCTTCTCAACACCGGGAAAGGAAGAGATAGGAAAGAGGCGGCGACAGCGCTCTTTACTATCTGTTCCTTTCCCGAGAACCGCCGTAGGGCGGTGGACTGCAGGGCGGTCCCGATCCTTCTCTCGGTGGCACGCTCGGGACTCGAGCGGGCCATCGAGGTACTTGGGTTACTGGCCAAGTGTAAAGAAGGACGACAAGAGATAATTGGGTGTGACGGGGCGGTGGAGATATTGGTGAAGTATGTGAAGAATGGGAGTTCAAGAGGTGTGCAATATGGGCTATTGACATTGAATTTGATATGTTGTTGTAGTGGAAGAATTAAGGAAGAGGTGACAAATGAAGGGGTTTTGGAGATTTGTCTGGGGTTAATTCAGGATGATAATGAGAAGATTAGTAAAGTTGCTTCAAATTTGGCCAAAGTTTTGCAAGAGGACTAGTGGACATCAGGACAAAATTCGAAAAATAAAACGGCGTTATCTGGTGATATTTGTTGTTGATAATCTCTCTTTCGTTTTGAAGGAATACGTCTGATGGCGTCCTGTCATTGTCCGATGAAATAAACTATATCGAATTTTGATTTTACTCATCTAGGTTTTCATGTAATTGGATGAATACTTTTTGTATTGTAAAAATAAGTAAAAAAAACATTAGAGGAAATAATTAAATTTGTTTTAGTTCAAGTTGTATGTATATCCATGTCACCATGTGTGTTGTGGAAGGAAAAATTCAACAAAAAATATGTTTGGCATTTTTGTTATGTTTTGTTGTAGTAGATAGTTTTGAAATAATCTTATGGTTTGGAAGTTGTTGACTTTCATTGTCCATTGTTAAGTTGGTCCTACTCAAAGCAATCATATTCAAGTACTACTACTACTAGTTTTCTATTTTCATATCATAAGATGGTACCATTTTGAATAGAAGAATGGGGCACTTTTGAGTGCTACATGAGTAAAGTTTGGTATTGGTATATGACTATATGTAGTAGGGGCCTAGTAAGCGGACGAACTCTGTTCAAATCGTTTGTTTCAAAAATAGTTGGATTTGGTACAATTGTGTTGAGTTGGTGAACTTTCAGTGTATCAATATCTAAAATTTAACAGTATTATAGTAAAGTTAGATTGAATATAAGGGTTTGATCTAGTGTTATTTATTTATCAAGAATTGCCATATCTTTTGTTCAAAGGAAACATCAAGGATAGTCAGCAATTATGATGACATATAAATGGAAAAATTTAATTAATTAATTTAATAAGATGGGAAGAGTGTGAAAAGTGAGAAATGAGATGCATGAGTGGAATTGAAACAGTATCTTTTGTTGACCTAATTAATCATTGTAATTTGTATCGGTGGATCACCTAGTCACCGAACAACCACAGTGTTTAGAAGCACGCAATTCTCTGTTAACTACTCCCCTTTTAGACTTTATTTTACTACTACCTCCCGTTTTAAACCAATGCTAATATGGCTCATTTTTTTTATTCGCCGAGATTTTTTTTCTCAGAATAATATTTTTAATCAAAAAGTGATATAATGTCATCCGATTATATTAAAACTCAATACCACCATAATTAAAAAAAAAAAGATTAAAAAAAATAGTTGGATTAATTGTTAAACACAATCTTTAAAAAAGCGCATTTTAACAAACATTACCTTAAAAAAAGTTTTCAATTACCACCTTTTGGTTTTATTTTTTTTATCAAACACGACCGTTAGGCCTGAGTTTGACTTAAGTCAACTAAATTTCGACATTTTGGTCACAAGAGCACGTTGGAAGGATGAATTTCTAGGTTTTAGTGGTGAAATTTTTGGTTTGAGGGGGTATATTTAGGGTTTTAAACGATGAAAATTCAAATTTTAGGGAGTTAAGAAGATAAAGATGAAGAAAAAACATGAGTTCTGATAAGTGAACGTCATAATTTGGTCAATTGAGGCTAAAAAGGCGGTAATTGACAACTTTTTAATCCAAAATTGTTTTTGATTTTTGCGTCTAATTTTAAAGGCTTAAATTGTAATTTAGTGACATTTAAAATTTATCAAGATTTCTTTTTATGAGCGAACTATGTCGCAGGTGAAAATCGGACCTCAACTTCGTGGTTGGGGTAAGTGCGCCTTCCACTTGAATTACCTCTCATTCTCGATCATGAATTAGAAAATCATAAAATATCATTCAACAAATTAAATTGTAAGAGTATTAATTACAGTTTACCCAGAACCATAATTGAAAAAGGCATGAGATATGTTTTCATCATTAATGGGTAAAAAGATTTTTTTTTGAGAGAAAGATTAATTTCATTAAAAATAAATTATATCGCGCATACAAATGATAACAAAATCAATCGAAAACAAAATTATAAAGATTCAAACGAATTTTTCTCCTTAAAACAAAGATCTCTAGTGAAAAAATATACCGCTTCTGCACACCCGTCTCTATTACATCGCTGCTTCATGATACAGCTTTCCATGAGGGGCTCTGTGGATCCAATATGGCTTTGTAGAGAGAGATCATTGGATTTCATAGATTGTAGTCGAAAACTCAATATCGTTTGTAAGACCATCCCCATCCAAGCTTTTAAACTAAATCATGATTCACTTGAGTCATCCTAATTACTAATTAATCACAAAATTATTATGATTCACTTGCAATATAGATCAAGTGGTGACTTAGTTTTGTAAAATTGAATCAACTTGTGATTTAGTTTGTGTCAACATGTAAGTGGTAGAAAATGAATTAAAAGGATAAAAAATAATTGAAAAAGATAGAAAGTGAGAAATTATGGGTTTTATAATTTAGATCATGACTTTGTTTGGATGGGAGAATAAAACTAAATCAAGTTAGTGATAAGAAATTAAGAGCAAAATAGAGTCATGACTCAATCTTGAATGGGTAACATCACATTAATCTTTCTCATTGCCAAAATACAAAATAAAACTCAAATAAATAGAGAACAAACCCACCAATTAGTGGGAACAAAAGTCTCCTTAGACCATTCCCATCCAATAACTAAGTCACCACTATATTTACACTTAATCTTAATATGTTTATTTTGACCTATTTTTTACTCCCATCCAAACAAAGTCACCAACTAATAAATCATCCAACCCATCATTCACCATTTTTTATTTTTTTATTCACATTTTCTAATTTTTTTATTCAATTAAATTATATTGTTTACAATTATTTTTGTGCCCCACCACCCAAACTAAGTCACAAACTAAGTCAAGAAATGAGATCAAGTTCACAAAACGAGTTCACCATTTGATCTATTTTGAAAGTGAGTCATGTTAATTGTGTGCATTAATGATAATTAACTTGATTCAATTAGCTACAAGCCTACAACCTATTTCATGACCCATGAATGGGCATGGTCTTATGAGAGAACTAATTTATTTTAATTATACTAATAATATCGATAATATTGTAGATAATTTTACGAAATTGAGGGGCTTATTATCATCAAAAGTGATGATAATAGCCCCATAAAAGGAGGAAGCTCAAGGTTTTTAGATAGAAAAGAGGGAGAGGGGGCTAGGTTTTTTTTTTTCTGTTGAAATTCGAACGGCCGCATTAGTTGTGGTATTTACAAGAATAATTAATTTAGTCAATTAATTAGGTGATTAAGGCAAATATAATTGAGAAAATAAAATGAGATTTTATTACTCATTATACAAAAGGTTTTGTAACCTCCTTATTCACAATATATATAATTGACTCCTTGGATGTGAAGGAGCAATGGTACTTCTCATTCATACGGAGTAAATCATAACAACACACATAAGGACATAACCAAATCACACGGTTGAGCCCTCCATTGATACGGGGCTCGGGACTTGGGGCGTGGACATATGCGGTGACTCTAGTAGCCACGTGAGACGGTTTTTGGTGGGTAAGGCGTTGACACAACGATCCTCCGCTTCGCTTCCGCATTGATTAAGGTAATCACTTTTTCCTACAGTGGTATCAGAGCTAATGTGTTTAGCCCTTACCCCAATTTTATTGTAAATTCGTTTTTCAATCGGTCTGCCTTATGCCCCGTTTCTTATCTTACCAGTAAAGTTCCTCCCTTTTTTAATCAAAGTTGTGTACTTTGACTTTGTGATAGATAATTTTGTTTTCCCATTCATACGGTTCTAATTAATGTATTGGAACAGACTTGGTTTTGTTTTTCGTTTCCATCGACTTGCCTCCACAACAGGAACTTGGCGTGTGTCGTGGGAGCGACTTCGTATGCGTCCTGAAAGTGGGGCCAAACATCTCGTCGAATGGAGGGCGCGTGTATGTCACGCGTCGGACTAAAGCCACGCAGCGTGAAGCGTGAAACGGACGAATAGAGTCGCCTCGCCGATCATTCGATGATGATGACGATGACAAAAACGAGATCAGGCTGCGTCGATCCCTATTTGTTGTCATCCATCTATTCGAAACCGTTTTAATTGAACCTCTTGGATTAGAGGATTTTTTTTCTTTGGGATTAATTTTGTATGAAATCCTTGGCTTTTCTCTTTTTTTATTTTGAGTTTAATGGTGTTTTTTTAGTTAAACATGGGGGTTGTTTACAAAGAAATGATGGAGATGAAGTTCACTGCTTTTCTTCTTGGTTTTTTCTTTTTTTTGGGTACCATTACTTTTGTAAGTTTTTGTTCCTTGGTGGATTGGTATGCGTATGGTTGGTTATATGTTTGTACCTTTCCTGTGATGTTGTATTAATCCATTGTATACGTTTTTTTTAGTCTTAGAGCATCTCCAATAGTTGGCTACAATATGTTGTAGCTTAGCATTCCACCTCACATTTTCAAGCTATTTTATTTTTCGGCTACAAACTATTCCAATGGTAAGCTACATCATTTGTAGCTTAAAAGGGCCTGCATTTAGAATAATAATCATAATTTTACTAAAATTTTCATTATTCAATTTAGTTAATTTTTTCTATTTTATTTTCAAGCTTGTAGCTTGAGAAAGCAGGTACTGCTTTCAAGCTACAAGCAATTTTTTCTCTCCAATGGTCACATTGTAGCTTGATAATTCTATTAATTTGCAAGCAAGTCCCTAAAATAAAGCATTGGAGATGCCCTTATGTCATATAATGTTATACGGAGTAATATATATGAGCACGATTATATTTTATATTTGTTACGGAGTATATTATACGGAGTATTGTGTCTTTGTATATATTAGTTTTATATATTTTACTCATGTCGTATTAACGTTGTACGATGAAGTTAGTGAGTTCAAAATACGAATAAGTTTCGTTTATTTTTATTCCGTATTCAATTGTGTAATTTTGTTTTACACACCTTTTATAATGTCTTAGTGATATTATTTTTAGATGGCTAATTCGTTTGGCTAAACTATTATACGAATACGTTTCGTTATTTTTTAGAAATTCACTCCGTATTAAAGAGATTGCAATTTCACTCTTTAGACATTCCGAAATGTCATAGCAACTTTTCTATGCTAATTCGTTTAGCTAAATCGATCGTTAGTGCGAATTTGTTTCGTTCTATGTTACAAGAAATATTAATTTTTTTTTTTTGTGAATATGTTTCACATGTGTTTTGGAGTGCAAATCATAATCATAGTATAATTTTGTTTTATACTTATGATTAAGTTTAATAAGATAGTACCATGTAATTTGTTTTCATGTACAATATTTTTTTAAATCTAAGTGATTTAATTTTCATAATTCTTTATGAGTGCGTTTCATAAATTTATTGTACATACGAAATTTATTTCTTGGTGAAATCAATTTTGTAATGACTTTTATGAATATGTTTCGTAAATTTATTTGACATGAAGTGACATTAAAGTATTTAAGTAATACTTAGAAATGGCCTTGTCAAATTGCATGTATGTAAATTAAAATAACTTAGTGTTATTAATAATTAAGTTAATTTGTTTAACAATTTATGGGTATAAGATATACAACATTTGTTGTAGTTTACTTTTTAGTCTATGCAAGTTTTTAACCGTATTAGCTATACGAACACCTTTCGTATTAATTGTTTAGTCGTTATTGTATAATTATGTATTATACACAATTACGATTTATGATTATATCTAAGAGATATAATTAATCTTGCAATTTTAATTTACATACAAGAATTATATCTTTGTGATATTGAATTTACGTAAATTTGTTTTACGGGTTGTTAGAAATTTGTGTCTTAGTGATACTTATATTATGTAAATCTGTTTTACATTTTTGATGTAATTGCCTTATTCATTTTTCATACAATTAAATTTTGTAATATCTAAGTGATATTATTTATGTGAATTTGTTTTACATAAAATTTTATATCTTATTGATATTTTGTATCTTTGCGTACAAATTTTATGTCTAAGTGATATATAAATTTTGTTGTAAATTTGTTTTACATTATTTATCATCAAAGTGATGATTTATTGTTGACATACGCAGCCGACTATATATTTATGTAATATATTTTTGGTGTCGTAAATTTGTTTTACGAAGTGGGAGATGTATGTCTAAATATATATTATACTCTCGTATGAAAAATTAATTTCATTTAGGATCCTTGGGAATCTTAATGATTATAAGTTGTACACAAATAAATTTTGTGCCTTTGTTAGAGTTATCATATAAGTTATGATTGTACTCTCAATTTGAAATATTTTGCAAATTAATACGTTATGCAAATAAAGCTTAGTCAATATTTATGTAATATTGATGATTTCAAGTACTAATTTGTTTAGCTACTTTTATGGGGTGAATGAATTTGTTTCATTTTATTTACGTTGTTAATTAAGTTATTAATTTTTATATAGTATATGTCATTTGAGATGATTATGAGCTCAGCGAAATTTTTGATCTTATGACATATATGAAGGAATATTAGTAATTTAATTACAAACGTGCCTAAAGTCCATTATTAGTAAATGTTGACGACAAATATTCAATAGTGATTTGTTCACTAGTAGCAGATGAAAAATTAGTTTTTTCAAATGTGAGAAAATTTATGGATTCTGTCGATTACTATAATCATTGCTTAATATTCTGCTAAATGAGTAGAATTTATTAAGGATCCATTTTATTATACCATTCTTATTGTAAAAATGTGATTGCGACGCATGCTAAATTGTGTTGTTTTGTATGCGTATCGACCTATTTTTAAGACATTATTTGTGTCTTAGAAAACGAGAAAAAATGTGTATGTCACTATTGGTTTAACTTCAATTAAGGCTTTGCGCTTTAAGTTTTGAATTATTTGACCATTGATAAGTTATGTACTTATTAACAAGTTTTAGTTTCTGCTAACAACGAGTTCTGTGTCATAAGTGACTTGAAATGTGTTGGCGGAATGTGTACGGGATTATATAGTTTTTATAATGTGATATGTTCACCACCCGTTTTTTTTTAGGTTACCTAAATGAAAATAAAGTGTCTTTGGACTCTAAAATTTTCTATTGCCTATGGTAACGATTGGTCGTGTTCATCATTTATCATATTTTTTTTTAAAGAACTGGTATGTTGTTTTATGACACCGTACGAGTAAGTATTGATTAGAGAAGTATGTGGCGTACTTGATAAGTTACAAGTACATGCCAAAATAAGTGTCATTTTGCTTGTGTTAGTCCCAAGCTGAAATTAACTATGATTTTAATTCTACAAGAGTTAAAGGTTTTGTCCATAAGTATTAGTTGCTTAATCCCTGAATTTTTGGGCTTAAAGGAGGTGGACAAACAGTTTTCTAGTTCGTAGTAATGAGATGATTCTACCTACGTTCATCATTTGTTGGTGAAATTTATCATCTCGATTATATTTATGCAATGTGTTGCATAATACAATATTCTCTACAATTCTCGTATGCGATGTCATTATTTTAGCAATTAGTTTGCCATAATTTTAATTTGGATTCTAATTTAAGCTTTCGATTTAGTTATTTTTCTGGCAATGTGTTAGCCATAATTTTCAGGGGGGAATATGTTTCTCTCGTTTTGGACAGAATTTATTATTATTTTTACGCTTGTTATTCATTTTAATTTTGCCCATCTGTATGTTGTCTAGAATCTCTTATTATTTAATCCATTTTGATATTTTTTTTTGCGGGGTTTGTATTTTATGATGTAAGTGATACCATTTCACCTTACTTTTCGGAGATGATAATTTTAATATGGTTATGTGCCTATTATTTTTCATCTATTATGAAATAATTGGTTGGTTCAGTTTTTTCATATAAGAGTGGTTACTTAATTGATGGGAAGAGTCAGAACTCTCTCGCAATATCAATTGTCAATGTTTCTTTGATTAGTTCAAAGATCATGACACGTATTCTTAAGAACAATAACTGTGTGTGTTCAGTAGAAAACATGGATGTTTGACATATGCAGAGGAATTTCGACTTTGGTCGTGTATTTCGCTTAGCTTTTAGAGAGGTCACTGCTTACGGCGGTGTGTATCTTTTAAGTTAATGTCAAACTAGTTGGTGGTAGTTTCAAATTAGTTTTTGGAACAATAATTTGGTTCATTTACATTTTAATATATGTTAAGTTATGTACTGCCCGCAGTGTGGAGATTTGCTTATGGATTGGTTCCTGAGTATTTGTGAAATCTAATAGACTATTATCTTGTATATGTTACAAGAACTATCTCTTGGTGAGTGGGAGTTTTTTAGAACTGCTATGGACACCAAGGATATAGTGTAACTTTTCCAAGTGTTTTTGGATAGTGGGAGCAATCCTATAATCCAAGTGGTTAAGTTTGTTTATTAATTCTTTACTAAAGAGCAATATTTTTCACTTGGGTGTAAAGTGAGAACCTAAAACAAAAAGTTAGTCTTCATGTGATAAATGTGCTCTTCTGAAGAAAGTGGGAGATTTTAGCGTCTTCCGAGTCTTCTTATTCTACTCTTTTAGTAAGAGTATGTAGCCTAATTTTGAGATGGATGACTAATATGAGAGATAATGGATATCGTGACTGTTATGGTCTAAGTTGATAAGGTGGAAGAATATATTGACATTCTCATATGTCGAGTTTGGTCTAAGTTTTCTTCTAAATTTTGGTTGTCCACTTATTTAAATATGTTTTAAGTTATATGGATATAAAAAAACTTACTTATTTTCAGAATAATGAGTTTATGCTGGAAAAGAGTAGTACATGGATTGATCGATTAAGTTTGTCTTAATTGGTGAAAATTACATATGTTGTGTATTCTTAGATATTATCCATGTCTTAAAGGATTTTGACAGTGATGATATTTTATCCCTTTAAGTCAGGTGGTTGTTTGCCTTGTAAGTGGATAATAATATCTAGAGTAAATTACAAAATACCACCTTTTAAAATTGAAAATTTTCAAATTACCACCTTTTAAAACATTCTTTGTAAATTACCACCTTTTATAACGCTTTTCCACTCAAATTGCCACCTTCCACCAATTTCGGTGAAAAAATAATCCGTTTTGCCCCCACTTTTCAGTGAATTATTTACAGTTTGACTTTTTTGTGAGGGGAAAAAAGTCAAACTGTAAACAAATGACTGAGACATTGTAAATTATTTTTACACCGGAATTGGAGTAAGGTGGCAATTTGAGTGGAAAAGAGTTATAAAAGGTGGTAATTTACAAAGAATGTTTTAAAAGGTGGTAATTTGAAAATTTTCAATTTTAAAAGGTGGTATTTTGTAATTTACCCTAATATCTATATTAATATGTAAGTTTGATATAATAGCAAGCCTTAATACGATACTTTTGTAGTATGCATTGGCTAGTCTGTTATAGGACTAGAGATCGTCTTCAAAAGAAGTGATTCAAGCTCATAAGTTGAGTTGAGTGCACAAAAGATAGTGTGTTAAGTGCACATTCTTGTTATGGACTTGAAGAGTTTGTACTCTTCTCGAGTTTTTAAACTTAGGAAGTTTAGATGTTCTAACGCATACGTTGCTTGTATAGGCATGTATAAGATGTCACCAGGCTTTATGATTGACCTAGTCACACAGGTAATCGCCTTGACGCTTGAGTAGCGTTCAAGATGAGACTGAGCCATATGAGCACTAGTTAAGTGCGTATATGTGAATCATCTTTATACTTGTGGAGAAGCGAAAAGATGTTGGCTCGTAATGTAGTCGCCTTAGTATGTCTAAGATGAGACTCTTAGTAGTCGAAGTGTGAAAACACCCTAATTCCACACTAAGCCTCAAAACCGAATATCGAGTGTCGGATTGGATATGAGTATATCAATCTAGTGACTCGGGTTAGATACTTGAGTAGTATCTAGACTTAGTATTCGCACGACATAGAAGAGTGACATGCCCATCGCAGTGGGAACTATGTTGTGACACATATATCATACTATGTGTGTTTTTCGGCCAGATTATGGGAGTGATGGAGTTTTCCTACCCTATCCTTTGTGTGATCCTTATAGGCGTAACGTCTTTGTGGTACAAGCCCTTCGACTTAGAAATGTGTTAAAAAGTCGAGACTTGATGACGCTTACCTTGGTATGACTCTAAGGACCTTGAGGATTGGGTTCGACGGACCATATTAGGAAAGTCAAGTTGAGATAGATTATCATTAGTGTCAGAGAATGATCAATTCAACTACACCATGTTAAGCCCATTGGCGGTTATATTGAGTATATAACTACGTAACATGTTATTGCATAAAGGGACCAGTATCTTTGCGGTGTTGTTTGAATGATCTAGGGAATCGTCATTGTGAAAGTGTTATGTTAGTTTGATGGAGACTTAATATAACACTACTTATTTCTAAAACCGGTCGCACACCTCATTTTCCGTATGAAAACGTGATTGGTTGTTTTGTTAAGTTGTGTGTTGGACTATCGACATAGTTGGTCCTGTACCAAGTAGTAATGTCGAACTTGGTTGTGTAGCCAAGTTGGAGTATGACTCGGTTGTGTGGCCGAGTGGGAGTGTTGAAATTCGAACGGCCGCATTAGTTGTGGTATTTACAAGAATAATTAATTTAGTCAATTAATTAGGTGATTAAGGCAAATATAATTGAGAAAATAAAATGAGATTTTATTACTCATTATACAAAAGGTTTTGTAACCTCCTTATTCACAATATATATAATTGACTCCTTGGATGTGAAGGAGCAATGGTACTTCTCATTCATACGGAGTAAATCATAACAACACACATAAGGACATAACCAAATCACACGGTTGAGCCCTCCATCGCTACGGGGCTCGGGACTTGGGGCGTGGACATATGCGGTGACTCTAGTAGCCACCGTGAGACGGTTTTCGTGGGTAAGGCGTTGCCACAACGATCCTCCGCTTCCGCTTCCGCATCGAGAAAGGTATGTCACTTTTTCCTACATTTTCTATCAAACTTATTTTGATATGGGTAAAAATAATTAATTTTGTATAATTTGTTGATTTTGTAAATTGTTGTTAAACATTAGAGATAAGTAATGTAGTAATCAAATTTTATAGTCACCAATATAATTAATCATGGATTAATTGTAGAGCAAACAGTGTATTGAGTGTAGCCTTCTCTGATTGTTCTAAGTTAGTCATCAACTCATCGTGTACATTTGATTTTTTTTTCTTTTTTACTCCGTAGATGTTATTTTTGTTTTATTTCTATTTTAATGTATGATGAAAGTTTTGAAATAGAAACTACCAATGTGGAGAAAAGTGGTTTAATGAAGACGTTAAGTTTGAAAACATTGATCAGATAGACGTTAAAAAAAAGTTATACTATACTAGAAAACGTTATTGTTGTGTTAGAGGACCGTAGTAGGGTAAGTGATAAAAAAGATTTTCCGATTAACTTTGAAGAAGGAGACTAAGATGAAGATGTTGATGATTGAACAGTATAATACTCTTATTAAATTAATAAATGGATGATTAAATAATCAAGTAACTAGTATAGCACCCGTGAAAGCACGGGTATATAAATCAATATTTTATTATGCTTTTCGTGATTTACGTTTATTAGTATAATTTAATATCATAAATAGAATAGACTATAAAATTATTACACATAAATACGCATAAATTAAATGTAAATAATATGTGAGACCCGATGATATAACAATTTTTCTTTTATCAAAAGTGTGACATTTATTATCGATTTTACAATATTGAAATAAAAGATGGACTTTTAATTTAACTAAGTTATTAAATATCGTTACTTAATTGTCTTAAAACAAAGTCCTCCCAACAAATTTTGTTTGTAAAAATTAAACACGTATAACAATCTCGGAGCAATTTTGAGCACATAAAAAACCCCCGTCTTATAATCATCCTTTTTCACACAAGAAGCTAGCATAATGTTATGAAAAGAGCAATTAAGACTAGGGGTGTGCATAAATAACCGAACCGGAAAAACCGAACCGAATAACCGGAAACCGTGCTTTTAATCAGTGCGGTTACTAACCGAATTATGTTTTAACGGTTGATTAACCGAGCAGATTAAAAATAACGATTAATCTGCATAACGATTCCTCACGTATTTTTGCGATAACGGTTAGCAGGTGCCAGATTAAGGTAATTAAAAAATTAAAAATTAAAAAAAAAAAAAAAAAAAAAAAAAGGATAAGTTTGCAGCAAATAATTGATGTCACGTGAACTTGTGACTTGTGGTGATTTTTTCAATTTTGTTTTTGCTACTTCACTCTTCTCCTGCTTTTTTTTTTTTTTTTTACTTTACTCTTTCTTCTTCCTTTAGTTCACTCATAAACCCTAGATCTAAAACAAAATTTCAACCATTTTTTATCTTTTTTACGTACGTAGTATTTGGGCAATTTTTTACGTACGTAGTATTTTTTTGAAAATTTGTAGAGTAAGAAGTGAAATAGAACATAGTGGTTAACGGTTAACTTGATTAGCAAAATGCAGTTATAATGGTTAAGCTGAGCAATTAATAACTTAGTTTCTTAACGGTAGGTAATGGTTATGGTTTTGGCATAACCAAGTTATCACGGTTAATCAGATTATCCTTAATCTTGATTCTAAGCATCAGAATCAAGTTAATGCACACCCCTAATTAAGACAAGCCTTTATATATGACATAATTATATATCTTGTGCAAGGAACACAAAAATTTAATTCAGAAATATAAATCATTATATTATTTTTGGTGTTAACTTTTTGATATTATCACCTTACTTTTATACTCCGTATTTCATAAAAAAATTATGATTATTTGATTTCTGTATATAGATAAGATAAAGATAAATATCATGTATAAATAATAGTAATTAGATGGAAGAATGACCATATTTATTCCTTTAATTATGGTCATTATTAATCAATTGATGAACTAATTGTATACTCCGTATATTCACCTTTTTTTTATTACTTCTTTGCTTAATTGTGTGTTAATTACTTCCTTAATTTATGATAAGGAATGACTAATTGCATTTAATTTCCTCCTCAACATAGATGCATCTATCAATAATTCAATTGTTTCCTTAATTAATTTTTAAACATGAATTCCTTTGCATAGATGATTTGGGCGGAAATTTGGATGCATAATATGCTGCAACGTGGAATAAATCTCATTTAATGGCATTCTTTTTGTATGATAAAATATAGATAGGTAATATAATTATTTACATAAAATTTATGCGTATTTATGTATAATAATTTATGCGTATTTATGTATATATCCATTATTAGAAGTGTATACATCACGGTACCCATTGTCATACTTTGTACATAAACTCATGACGCGAATACTTTACAAATTAATGTTATTTCATAATAATATTGTGTATTTTTCAATTTTTTCACATACCGTTTTCACTATATTATTGTTAGATAAGGTAAAAACCAAATCAAAACCAACCTAAATAATAAAGCAAATATAAATCTTAAAAAACAAATGAGATTGTAACAACCTGGTTTTCGTGACTTTAATTAAACAAAGGCGGAAAATTAATTAAGTCCATATGTTACAAACCAGCTGTTATCGTATTAAAACTCTACATACATAGTACGAGTTTTAGGATAAAACAGAGTGTATGTTCGATTACAATCTCTCCAAAACACGGAGTACAAAATAAGGTAAACCATCCCCAGCATTTGATAACATAAGTCCTCGGGGTACCTGCATTTGATCCCATAATTAGTGTTTTCTCCCCCACACATACTAAGCAACATCAAATAGATCATGTAGTATAGTAAACCTAAACATATGCGATATGAGTAATAAATAAATAAAACAAATAGCAAGCAGGCAAGCAAAACACGTAGGGAAATCATGATGATTCAAACATGAGTATAAATCCAATCAAGTAACATGCAAAGACTCATAGATAATCATTCTCGATAAGTCGACTTCAATACTCGGGAACCCATGTCATTAGGATAATAATCAATCAAAACAAGGAAATGCATTCAACATGTGATAACAAATGAGTCTTCGTTAGTAAAGGCGGAATCATGCGAACATAATCCGCGATGGCCAAGCGGGCCAACATAACTTGGACATGGCTGCCAGGCTTAAAGATATCTAAGGTAATAAGGACGATTCAATCCCTTGTCTAATGTATGCATACACTACCTATCGAGGATCATACTTATTCGCTATTCAAAAGGTATCACCGACGAAAAAGTTCGACTATCACCAGAGACGGGTACCCCCGGTTGGGGCTGGTATTTTCCAATTACCATCTATGGGCCCACGGAAATATCAATTATGCCCCATCCCTGGGGTTGTATATACCATGTCAAATAACAATCTCAAGATCGTTAAATAGCCTTGGGCAACTCAGGGAGGGAGCCCAAGTCCCCATAGACAGCTACCTCGTTAACTTCGAATTTCAAGAGTCGCAACATGGCGAACAATCCTAGTATTTTATTCAAGTAGCTCGTTTTTCTCAATTCTTATATCCTCGTTCAAACTTAATAAATGACAATTCTGAAACTTAAATATATCGTCGAACTTTGTATAATGAAATTGTAATTCTAGCAATTCTTCAGATAAACAGAACACATAGAAATACTTAAATATTTATTTTGAGTCCGTTTGTAAATTTTAAATATTTTCACTATTCATTATTTTACTATTCACCGTATTTTACTATTCATCGTATATACTATTCATCGTATTTACTATTCATCGTATTTACTATTCCTCATATTTTTATACGTATTCGTATTTTCGTATTCCGTATTTGTACGTATTTTTATACTTCGTATTTGTACGTATTTTTATACGTATGCGTATTCTTATACTTCGTATTTATACGTATTTTTATACGTACATGTATTCTTATACTTCGTATTTTTATACGTACATGTATTCTTATACTTAGTATTTTATTATTATATTTTTATACTTAGTATTTTTATATCTTATACATTTATTTATACTTAGGATATTTTACAAAACAACCTTTTTATTTACTAAGTATAAAATTCTAGTTTTAAAGTCGTTAAGTTCGTTTTGTATTTAGTGATTTGAAAAATCATTTCGGAAGTAAAACTCGTTTTATTTAAGTACCAAAATTCTAGTTTCAAAGTTGTTAAGTTCATTTTGTACTTAGTGATTTTAAATAATATTTCAGAAATAAAACTCGGTTAAATTTAGTCATATACTTAACTAAACTTTTAGCGGTTTCCATTTTTAGCGAGGTTGTCGTAGTTCATTTTAAATAGTCCGTATGTCCATATCCAAATTTAAGCAAAGGTAGTAACACTCCTATGATTATTCATTTTAATACGTGTAACGTTTATTTTTATCGGTTTCGTTGATTCTTTTTATTAACGATTCATTTTACAACCTAATATAATCCTAAATACAAATCAAATTTAGTGACTAAGTGACAAATTCATTTTGATCAAAATTGACCCAAAAATAGGGTGAATGCCGTGTGGTTTTTAGTATGTTAGCTATTTATTTCTTTTTTTGTTTATATTAATAATTCATTACTTTAACTAATTAAAATACTTAAGTGATAAAAATAAAAAGTGACAAATTCATTTTAGGTCTAAAATAGGCCCCAAAACCGTGGCCCTCAATACACTTAGTCATTTTCATTTTCATTTTCTAATTTATCGGTTTTGACTTAAAGTTTTTATATACTAATTATTTAAATCATACTAAAGTGATTTAACTAGTTTATAATTTTCACTAATTATTTTATTTCATTTATGAATAGTGATTTGTGACACTTTATATTTCTAACTTTTATTTTTTTAAGGATTTATCATATTTAACTTATATATCTTTTATTTAAACTTTTCACTAATGACTTTAAAAAATAATAAAATACAACTTATAATTATTATGGATCAAACTAGTCCCTTATGTGAAGAACACAATGAATATGTGAGGAACCCTAATTATTTTTCATATGAACAATTTTAACTCAAATTTTTATACTATCGTTTTATTTTCTCAAATTTTTATAGCATGTCTAATTAACCTAGACTAATCATAATATGTTATTTAGAAAAATTAAAACTAAAAATTGGTCCAAATTATTCAAGTTGGCCGTGTATATGTATATATGTATTCAAAATTTTATTTTTGATTTTTATACTTCTAATTCAACAACTAACTTACTTTATAACATTCATGTATTTAACATATGTAAAAATCATATACAAACATTAATACACAAAAGTAAAATCATTTCAAACACAAGAATAATAACAATACTTCAAGAACACACATAAACACTTTAAAACATTTAAATTTCATAATAATTTCATTTCAAGTCCAAAACATAAACTAATTATATTTTCATATACATCTTATTTAGAGTCTTTTAAGCATGCAATTAACAAAAATTAAAACGAAAAATTAAGTGAAAAATTTGGTGGTGGCCATTGGTTTTTAATGGTGACAACCAATTTTTATTTTTCGATTTTTGTCTCCTAATTTAACATATGATGCTAAGTGTTCATAAACATAATAAACATAACACACAACACTTAATAGCATGCGATTTACCAAATTAAAACTAGTGTGCGGGGGCACCTTAATTAGGTTAATGAAAATGCTTAGCAATTGTCGGGGTCTACGATGTTGTCGAATTGGCTCAAGTCGATACCTCCACCTTGCTTCTCGTCTTTGGTTAAGATTGGTACATAAAAATGGAATAAGCAAGTTAGTAACTTTATTTAAGCTAAACTAACCAAACTAAGAATTTAAAACATAGTTGTATTTTTAGGTTTAGGTGATGTTTAAATATTTTAAATGATTTTTGATTTATGTTCATGTTTATTTTCTAATTAAAAGATGTAGTGATTATCGATTATAAATGGTGGAGAATTTAATTTAGGTGTTTAAGTGAATTAAAGATAGAAAATAAATGATTTTAAGGAAGAAAAGTAAAGGAAGAAGATGAAGATCATAAGAGCTTCAAGGTTGAGGATGAGTTTGTGCTTACAAGTTCTTGAGTATGAGTTTATTTAGAGAGAAAAGAGTGAGTGTATTTGTTGTGTGTGTGTGTGTGTGTATGTAACGTGTAGTAGTAGTAGTTTTGTAGTAGTAATTTGTAGTATGCACTTGTGTAATAATAATGTTTAAACTTTAAATAAAATAAGCTAAGAAGTGATGATGAATTAGTAGATGTGTAAGAGGATTAGATGTTTAAGTAAAGGAGGCATGGTTGTGTAAGAGAAGGGAAGAAAATGGAAGAAGATAACATTGACCAAAGGCCAAATATCTCGGCCTACCTACACATACACAAGTCCCGATTTTCGTTTTTGAAATTTTCGATTTACGCGCACGCGAAAAGTCTCGAAATAAAATATATAGTCTTAAAATAATGTTTTGAAGCAAGATCGAAAATAAAAATGAAAGTAAACCTCAAAACGAAATCAAAACAAAAATTGGGTATTAGTTCCTCGCAACTTTAAAATAAAATCTTATTTGATCGAAACACTTATTTTTTTCGTTGAATGTTATCGAATTAAATCATTATACTCAAACGTCAAAAAGTTTATCAGTTTAGGCTTAGTGTAACTCATTATTTCGATTTTTTTGTGAAAGTGTTAGTTAAATCAAATTGAAATAGTAAATTGATATTAATATAATATGTTTTGTTAGTAATAACTAAAATGATTAAGCTTTAACTAATTTTGTTAGATTTGGATTATGAGTAAGTATATTTGAAAAAGGAATTAGGTGATTTGATCACCTAAGTGGCTCGGCCATTTTGGGTCAACATTGACCTCGATTTGCGTGCCGAAATTTGTCGTTGAGAAAATTGTCGTAGATTCTCCGATTGATTTATCAAGTTCGAATATGTAAAAATAAAGTTCAAATTCCAAGTAATTCAAAATGGTTTTAGTTTAGGTGCGATAATAACTTGTAGTGTATTGTTTTAGGAAAATAAATGAGCGAGGATGATTAATTATTGATTTCCTAATTATAATTAGCTTAAATTAACACGGGGTTATTCTGATCCTCCCACTTAAAGAAGTTTAGTCCCGAAACTTAAAGTAATCCAGTGGTTAAGGTTACTGTATTTGAGCGACTCGGGTATTTTTCCTTCATCGACGCCTCGGTCTCCCATGTTGCTTGTTCAGTCTTCTGTCCCCTCCAGAGAACCTTGACTAAGGGTATCGACTTGCGTCGTAAGAATTTAGTCTCTCTGGCGAGAATTTCCACTGGTCTCTCAGAGTAGAGCATGTTAGGCTCGATGGCGATCACATCGGGCGTAACAATGTGACTCGGGTCGCTTCTCATGAATGCCTCGATCGCGTCGGTCTTACCCAAAGATCGGCGGAGGTGTTCAGGAACTCGATGTTGCATGTATGGAGTTTTGAGAGCCCTGGTCTTCCAGTCAATTCTCGAATTCTTCAAGTTGTGCATCTTCCTCCACGCCTTCATCTGCTGACGACGTTCATATGCCTGGACAGCTCTCTTATGAGCCTTCTCCTCCAGGATCACTCCCCGTGTCTCCTGTCGCGAGGTAGTCATATCTGAAATAAGTGGGGAATAATTTAAATGAGAATTGAAATTTTCAGATACGTACGTAGAATTTAAAATGATGCGTTGTGAAATGTATACGACAAGGTTACAACATAACGTCTCCATATATATAAATATATATATGGGTAAAATATTACATTCAAAGAAATATAATACATAAGTTCATACAACGTTACATCCGAATGAAAATTCATAGCCGTTAGGAAAAGATGACGACGTTAGGGTCGTTCTTAAGAAGTTAAAAGTCGATTACAAATATTTTACAAATTGGAGTCGAATGACCCTAAATATGATTTGAGACCCTTAAGAGTCTCCCAGATGTGAGATCTCTCTCCCATATGATTGGAGGTATGATGGCATCTGGCATTGGAGGGTTGTCGCGTTTCCATTCTTGATCCATCAAGTCGTCGAGTAGTACATCGTACTCCATCCACGCAGGTGGTCCTATCACCCTCTGAAGTGGGTCTGGGTGATACATGCGGTCCATGTATAGCTCGTAATCAGAGAGAAGTCGCCAACCTAGAGGTGCCCAAAACTCATCGTAAGGACGAAAACTCTCAATCATGGTCAAACTGATACCAATGCCCCTCGTGTGGTAGATCCTGCCCGTCATGATTCCATGAGCTTCCACATATCGCTCTATGTGGAGGGAATGGCTACGTACATACTCTCCTAGTTGCATCATCGGTGGACGTCGTGGTAAATTGTTACGGGAGTAACTGAAGAACGTCATCCTAAGGGCCTTTGTCAGACTAGAGTTAGCCAGAGAGCAAATAGCAAGTAAAAGCATTGTAAAAGTTAAGATTCTAACGCTCATCTATCTAGTTTATTATTATTTGGTCGGTCCTTAAGATCCTACCCTTCCTCACATTTTTTTTTAAAATGATCTAAGTTATTATTTTAGCGGTCTAGAGATTTCTAATTTATTATTTGATCCTATTAGTCTATGCCTGACACATATATTAATATGTATGTCTGGCCCAGGTGTCGTCTCGCTATGAGAGATAACTTTAAGTTACTCACGGTCGCAAGACAGCTCTGATACCAACTGTAACAACCTGCACTACCCGAAAATTAAGCAAAAAAAACGCAAGAAACCCGTTTCAAATAAAAAATCCAACAGTTGTATCTATGGCCGTTATTTATAATCAAAAACAACGCAAAAAAAAATATACGAAACCGTTTTTTATATCAAAAATATCATTTTATAAAAATTTGGCGGATTTTGATTAAAAAAAACGGTTTTTTAAAAAAACCGTTTTTTTTAATAATTAAAAATAACGGTTTTTTTAAAAAACCGTTGTTTTTAATTATTATAAACAACGGTTTCTTTAAAAAACCGTTGTTTTTAATTATTATAAACAACGGTTTCTTTAAAAAACCGTTATTAATAATATTGATTAAAAGAAACGGTTTTTTTAAAAAACACTTGTAAAAAATTCAATTTTTTTTTAAAAAAAAAAAATTACGAAATTGCTATAATTACATATAAATTATCAAAAATTTCATAAATTATCAAAATACAATTTATATAAATTATCTAAATACAATTTATATAAATTATCAAAAATTTCTAGATACAATTTATACAATTTATATAAATTATCCCCCCATATCTCGTTCATAAATCGATTTCTTACTTGTAGTATAGATGTTCCAGGTGGATTTCTAGCAGTGTTTGGATAGCTCATGGGCAACACCAATGTCCTCTACCGCCGAAACCATCCATGATATTCCTTCACTAAGGACCTTGGGATTTTTGTGCTCTTTCATGATCTTGTATAGCTGAAGGCAAATGGCAACCGTTCAATGTAAAACACTAAGACTAAAGAGTCCCAAGAATTACAAGGAAAAAGTTAAAGACACATTTGAATAAAACATAGAAACATATAATGAAATGAGACACAAAAACTAACCCTCTCAAAAATGAATCCTGGACCCACTGCTTCTGAAAATGTAGTTAGACATTTCATGGCCTGTGCTCTGGTTTTAATATCTGCTACCCTTTCACTTAAGCCTAGGAAACACAGAACAACACTTCAGGAAATCTTGTCATCCTAGATACAGGGGTAATAGCTAAGTACCTAACAAAAATACCAAACACAAAATTGAAAAAGGATACTTACCAAGAAGACAAAGGACAACACACCTGTCTAATATTCACGGGAGCCATGAGGTATTCAAGCTTAGGGTGATGTTATTGACATGAGCATACAAAAAAGCTTAGGGTGATGTTATTGACACGAGCATACAAAAACTTAAAAGAGATTTACATGAACAATAATAACCAAATGCCAACAGACTCCCTCGTTTGCATTGGCAGATGAAGGGATGGGATGCAAGAAACAATATACTTTCGATAACAAGTGAGCTCCAATAGGTATGGCAGGCGTGAGTGGATTGTTTTCCCTCCAAGCTGGAGAGATTTGTAAAAATATTATGTTATTATTGATAAACCCTGCTACCAAGCAGTGCCCTCATGGACCATGGATATCCAATGAGATATAGTTTCATTGTCTCGTCTCTCCTTGTTTCCATTCCATCAGGATCCTAATCGCTCTTTCCTCCAGTTGTGTATCCAATCGAAATAAAGCAACAGACACGGCGCCATTCGGCAAAGAGAACATAAGGAACAACAATTAGAAAAGAACACACTAGCATGGGCACATGTCATCAAACCTAGGCATGCTCAAAAATAAGAGGGCCAAGTTCGCCAATGCCTTACCGTAAAAATCCATAAAACATGTGAATATTCAATATAGTGGTCACCGGTGGGACATAGACCACAGGGCATCAATAAAATGAATCTACCAGGACTCGATGCGAAAATCTGCGAGGACATCAAGTAAAACAAAGATACCTGAACATTTTTATCACTCCCGGCCAGGATAGCACATAATAACCGTACTAAAATCTCAACTGACTTGTCGAGTTCCTTAATACCCTCAACTTGCTCCTTCAATGAGGTAATTCTTTGCACCAATAGAAGATGATGAATGACTAAGGCTTAATGGTCAAGCATTGAAGTAAAACTTCAGATAAAAGTAATAATTCAAAAGCACGGAAGACAACGAGGGCCAAACTACTGTTCACTTAAAAATACGAAAGTACAATCAACAAACATAAGCCTCATGTATTTAATATTTGTGTCATCAGCATGGTGCATATCTAACACTATGACACTTCTATGTCTCACTTGAGACCACAACATATATATATTTTCACTAACAGCTGAGTGACACTCAGATACCATATTAAGGCACCTTGTGGCACTCAATTGAATTGGAGTAATATGGACTACCACAGCACAAACCTTTAAATAGAGACAATCTTGCATCTCAACATGAAAACACAGCCTTAAGTATATGTCATGTAACTGACAAAGACCTTTTTACAAAGAGAAAATGTAGAAATATTAAAAATAAATCAATGCATCATAGGAAGCACTATATATAATTGAAGACCAACTCAGTGAAAGACATTGAGGCATAAACTAATACATGGCACCAAAGCAAAGGAAAGGAACTAAACCTTCTAGACGTTCTTTCCATGTCAGTACTTTTCGATTGAGATATAGTCTCCCCTTGAATAAGAGAGCCTATTCTCGCTCTCAATTTCATCAAGACTCATCTCTCGATGGTCGGCCTTGAGAACATACATATGTGACCAAATAGAAAGGGCGCTTCATGCCCAAGTAGTTTTCTGAGCTTTCTCCTGCCCTGCCCCATCTTTTTTGCCAGTTGCTGACTTCATGGATGTACCTTTCTTGTTGGAAGGCTGACAGATGGAAATACCAGGCAAGAAAATATGAATGCTCAGCATGTCAAGCACAGCAGTGATAGAACTTCAATGAATGTGAATGCTCAGCATGTCAAACTTTAGGAGAGCTAAGCACACTTACAGCTGCCTGAATAGACATCAAGCAAAGGAAAGGAACTAAAAATAACGGTTTTTTTAATAATCAAACAAATCTGATGTACATAGAAATTTGATAAATCGATGCTTTACAGACAAAATCTAGGGTTATATGCAACATACAAATCTAAAAAGTCGCCAAATCGTTTCTTCCGCCAAATCTGAAAACCCTAATTCCCCAAAATAACCTATAGAATTCAGTCCAAAACAATAAACAGATAGAATGGATGGTTTGCGAAGGAGAAATTAGGGTTTGAGATAGAAAGAGTGAGAAGAAAAGTCACTTACAAGGTAAGGTCGATGGCATGTCGATGAAGAAAAATAACTTTTACTCGAAGGGAGGCCGGGGAAGAACGACATAAGGCGGTGGTGATGGTGCAAAGCGTGGTAGTCGGCGGTGAGAGGCGTGGTGGTCGGCGGTGAGAGGAGGTGAGAGGCGGTGGCTGGAATGGTGGTAAAAGACATAAAATCAAAAGGCCCAATTTTTAGGTCAAAATCGAAACATAGCAGAATTTAATGGTTTTAAATACAAACAATACCTTCAATACTCGAATAAGAAGGTTAAGATCGATGAATTGGATCTGAAAATAGAGGAATCGAGGCTAAGACGAAGAGTAATAAAGAAAATCGAAGAGGATAGTCAGCGAAGGTACACCGGAGATGGAGATCGACGGTGACGGAGCGTGATGTTGATGAATGATATGATGATGTGCGTGATGATGATGAATAAGATTGATGATGAATGAATCAATGTGAATTGAAAGAATCAATGTGAATGACTGAAGTGAATGAACGATGTGAATGAATGAAGAAGAAGGCAAAGATGTATAAGAGGTCAGGAGATGAAGAGATGCACGAATGAATTTGCACGAAGTGAAGAAACCGTTTTTTTTAATTAAAACCAAAAAAAACGGTTTTTATCTTTAAAAACCGTTTTATTTAATTAACATTAAAAACGGTTAATAGCAAATAACCGTTTTTTTTAATTTTAATTAAATATAACGGTTTTATTATTACGAAACCGTTATTTAAAGTCTAAATAAAAACAACACATTTTAATAAAAACCGTTATTAATAGCCCTCCCGTTGTTTTTAATGATTTTTTCGTTGTTTTTAGTGATGAGTTTGATTTGGCGCCTATAATTTTTACAACGGAAATTTTAATTGCGTTGTTTATAATATTATAAACAACGGAAAGGCTAATTTGTGTTGTTTTTGCTCCGTTGTTTTTGCTCAGATTTGTAGTAGTGCTGGTTTTTCGTGACTTTAATTAAACTAAGGCGGAAAATTAATTAAGTCCATATGTTACAAACCAGCTGTTATCGTATTAAAACTCTACATACATAGTACGAGTTTTAGGATAAAACAGAGTGTATGTTCGATTACAATCTCTCCAAAACACGGAGTACAAAATAAGGTAAACCATCCCCAGCATTTGATAACATAAGTCCTCGGGGTACCTGCATTTGATCCCATAATTAGTGTTTTCTCCCCCACACATACTAAGCAACATCAAATAGATCATGTAGTATAGCAAACCTAAACATATGCGATATGAGTAATAAATAAATAAAACAAATAGCAAGCAGGCAAGCAAAACACGTAGGGAAATCATGATGATTCAAACATGAGTATAAATCCAATCAAGTAACATGCAGCACTCATAGATAATCATTCTCAATAAGTCGTACTTCAATACTCAGGAACCCATGTCATTCAGACAATAATCAATCAAAACAAGGAAATGCATTCAACATGTGATAACAAATGAGTCTTCGTTAGTAAGGCGGAATCATGCAGACATAATCCGCGCAGTAGCCGACAGGGCCAACATAACTTGGACATGGCTGCCAGGCTTAAAGATATCTAAGGTAATAAGGACGATTCAATCCCTTGTCTAATGTATGCATACACTACCTATCGAGGATCATACTTATTCGCTATTCAAAAGGTATCACCGACGAAAAACTTCGACTATCACTGAGACGGGTACCCCAGGTTGGTGGTATTTTCCAATTACCATCTATGGGCCCACGGAAATATCAATTATGCCCGTCCCTGGGGTTGTATATACCATGTCAAATAACAATCTCAAGATCGTTAAATAGCCTTGGCAACTCGGGAGGAGGAGCCCAAGTCCCCATAAACATTCTACCTCGTTAACTTCGAATTTCAAGAGTCGCAACATGGCGAACAATCCTAGTATTTTATTCAAGTAGCTCGTTTTTCTCAATTCTTATATCCTCGTTCAAACTTAATAAATGACAATTCTGAAACTTAAATATATCGTCGAACTTTGTATAATGAAATTGTAATTCTAGCAATTCTTCAGATAAACAGAACACATAGAAATACTTAAATATTTATTTTGAGTCCGTTTGTAAATTTTAAATATTTTCACTATTCTTTATTTTACTATTCACCGTATTTTACTATTCATCGTATATACTATTCATCGTATTTACTATTCATCGTATTTACTATTCCTCGTATTTTTATACGTATTCGTATTTTCGTATTCCGTATTTGTACGTATTTTTATACTTCGTATTTGTACGTATTTTTATACGTATGCGTATTCTTATACTTCGTATTTATACGTATTTTTATACGTACATGTATTCTTATACTTCGTATTTTTATACGTACATGTATTCTTATACTTAGTATTTTATTATTATATTTTTATACTTAGTATTTTTATATCTTATACATTTATTTATACTTAGGATATTTTACAAAACAACCTTTTTATTTACTAAGTATAAAATTCTAGTTTTAAAGTCGTTAAGTTCGTTTTGTATTTAGTGATTTGAAAAATCATTTCGGAAGTAAAACTTGTTTTATTTAAGTACCAAAATTCTAGTTTCAAAGTTGTTAAGTTCATTTTGTACTTAGTGATTTTAAATAATATTTCAGAAATAAAACTCGGTTAAATTTAGTCATATACTTAACTAAACTTTTAGCGGTTTCCATTTTTAGCGAGGTTGTCGTAGTTCATTTTAAATAGTCCGTATGTCCATATCCAAATTTAAGCAAAGGTAGTAACACTCGGCATTATTCATTTTAATACGTGTAACGTTTATTTTTATCGGTTTCGTTGATTCTTTTTATTAACGATTCATTTTACAACCTAATATAATCCTAAATACAAATCAAATTTAGTGACTAAGTGACAAATTCATTTTGATCAAAATTGACCCAAAAATAGGGTGAATGCCGTGTGGTTTTTAGTATGTTAGCTATTTATTTCTTTTTTTGTTTATATTAATAATTCATTACTTTAACTAATTAAAATACTTAAGTGATAAAAATAAAAAGTGACAAATTCATTTTAGGTCTAAAATAGGCCCCAAAACCGTGGCCCTCAATACACTTAGTCATTTTCATTTTCATTTTCTAATTTATCGGTTTTGACTTAAAGTTTTTATATACTAATTATTTAAATCATACTAAAGTGATTTAACTAGTTTATAATTTTCACTAATTATTTTATTTCATTTATGAATAGTGATTTGTGACACTTTATATTTCTAACTTTTATTTTTTTAAGGATTTATCATATTTAACTTATATATCTTTTATTTAAACTTTTCACTAATGACTTTAAAAAATAATAAAATACAACTTATAATTATTATGGATCAAACTAGTCCCTTATGTGAAGAACACAATGAATATGTGAGGAACCCTAATTATTTTTCATATGAACAATTTTAACTCAAATTTTTATACTATCGTTTTATTTTCTCAAATTTTTATAGCATGTCTAATTAACCTAGACTAATCATAATATGTTATTTAGAAAAATTAAAACTAAAAATTGGTCCAAATTATTCAAGTTGGCCGTGTATATGTATATATGTATTCAAAATTTTATTTTTGATTTTTATACTTCTAATTCAACAACTAACTTACTTTATAACATTCATGTATTTAACATATGTAAAAATCATATACAAACATTAACACACAAAAGTAAAATCATTTCAAACACAAGAATAATAACAATACTTCAAGAACACACATAAACACTTTAAAACATTTAAATTTCATAATAATTTCATTTCAAGTCCAAAACATAAACTAATTATATTTTCATATACATCTTATTTAGAGTCTTTTAAGCATGCAATTAACAAAAATTAAAACGAAAAATTAAGTGAAAAATTTGGTGGTGGCCGTGGGTTTTTAATGGTGACAACCAATTTTTATTTTTCGATTTTTGTCTCCTAATTTAACATATGATGCTAAGTGTTCATAAACATAATAAACATAACACACAACACTTAATAGCATGCGATTTACCAAATTAAAACTAGTGTGCGGGGGCACCTTAATTAGGTTAATGAAAATGCTTAGCAATTGTCGGGGTCTACGATGTTGTCGAATTGGCTCAAGTCGATACCTCCACCTTGCTCCTCGTCTTTGGTTAAGATTGGTACATAAAAATGGAATAAGCAAGTTAGTAACTTTATTTAAGCTAAACTAACCAAACTAAGAATTTAAAACATAGTTGTATTTTTAGGTTTAGGTGATGTTTAAATATTTTAAATGATTTTTGATTTATGTTCATGTTTATTTTCTAATTAAAAGATGTAGTGATTATCGATTATAAATGGTGGAGAATTTAATTTAGGTGTTTAAGTGAATTAAAGATAGAAAATAAATGATTTTAAGGAAGAAAAGTAAAGGAAGAAGATGAAGATCATAAGAGTTTCAAGGTTGAGGATGAGTTTGTGCTTACAAGTTCTTGAGTATGAGTTTATTTAGAGAGAAAAGAGTGAGTGTATTTGTTTTGTGTGTGTGTGTATGTAACGTGTAGTAGTAGTAGTTTTGTAGTAGTAATTTGTAGTATGCACTTGTGTAATAATAATGTTTAAACTTTAAATAAAATAAGCTAAGAAGTGATGATGAATTAGTAGATGTGTAAGAGGATTAGATGTTTAAGTAAATGAGGCATGGTTGTGTAAGAGAAGGGAAGAAAATGGAAGAAGATAACATTGACCAAAGGCCAAATATCTCGGCCTACCTACACACACACAAGTCCCGATTTTCGTTTTTGAAATTTTCGATTTACGCGCACGCGAAAAGTCTCGAAATAAAATATATAGTCTTAAAATAATGTTTTGAAGCAAGATCGAAAATAAAAATGAAAGTAAACCTCAAAACGAAATCAAAACAAAAATTGGGTATTAGTTCCTCGCAACTTTGAAATAAAATCTTATTTGATCGAAACACTTATTTTTTTCGTTGAATGTTATCGAATTAAATCATTATACTCAAACGTCAAAAAGTTTATCAGTTTAGGCTTAGTGTAACTCATTATTTCGATTTTTTTGTGAAAGTGTTAGTTAAATCAAATTGAAATAGTAAATTGATATTAATATATGTTTTGTTAGTAATAACTAAAATGATTAAGCTTTAACTAATTTTGTTAGATTTGGATTATGAGTAAGTATATTTGAAAAAGGAATTAGGTGATTTGATCACCTAAGTGGCTCGGCCATTTTGGGTCAACATTGACCTCGATTTGCGTGCCGAAATTTGTCGTTGAGAAAATTGTCGTAGATTCTCCGATTGATTTATCAAGTTCGAATATGTAAAAATAAAGTTCAAATTCCAAGTAATTCAAAATGGTTTTAGTTTAGGTGCGATAATAACTTGTAGTGTATTGTTTTAGGAAAATAAATGAGCGAGGATGATTAATTATTGATTTTCTAATTATAATTAGCTTAAATTAACACGGGGTGTTACAATCCTCCCCCCTTAAAGAAGTTTCGTCCCCGAAACTTAAAGTAATCCAGGTGGTTAAGGTTACTCAATGCAAACGACTCGGGTATTTTTCCTTCATCGACGCCTCGGTCTCCCATGTTGCTTGTTCAGTTTTCTGTGCCCTCCAGAGAACCTTGACTAAGGGTATCGACTTGCGTCGTAAGAATTTAGTCTCTCTGGCGAGAATTTCCACTGGTCTCTCAGAGTAGAGCATGTTAGGCTCGATGGCGATCACATCGGGCGTAACAATGTGACTCGGGTCGCTTCTCATGAATGCCTCGATCGCGTCGGTCTTACCCGTAGATCGGCGGAGGTGTTCAGGAACTCGATGTTCCATGTATGGAGTTTTGAGAGCCCTGGTCTTCCAGTCAATTCTCGAATTCTTCAAGTTGTGCATCTTCCTCCACGCCTTCATCTGCTGACGACGTGCATATGCCTGGACAGCTCTCTTACGAGCCTTCTCCTCCAGGATCACTCCCCGTGTCTCCTGTCGCGAGGTAGTCATATCTGAAATAAGTGGGGAATAATTTAAATGAGAATTGAAATTTTCAGATACGTACGTAGAATTTAAAATGATGCGTTGTGAAATGTATACGACAAGGTTACAACATAACGTCTCCATATATATAAATATATATATGGGTAAAATATTACATTCAAAGAAATATAATACATAAGTTCATACAACGTTACATCCGAATGAAAATTCATAGCCGTTAGGAAAAGATGACGACGTTAGGGTCGTTCTTAAGATAGTTAAAAGTCGATTACAAATATTTTACAAATTGGAGTCAAATGACCCTAAATATGATTTGAGACCCTTAAGAGTCTCCCAGATGTGAGATCTCTCTCCCATATGATTGGAGGTATGATGGCATCTGGCATTGGAGGGTTGTCGCGTTTCCATTCTTGATCCATCAAGTCGTCGAGTAGTACATCGTACTCCATCCACGCAGGTGGTCCTATCACCCTCTGAAGTGGGTCTGGGTGATACATGCGGTCCATGTATAGCTCGTAATCAGAGAGAAATCGCCAACCTAGAGGTGCCCAAAACTCATCGTAAGGACGAAAACTCTCAATCATGGTCAAACTGATACCAATGCCCCTCGTGTGGTAGATCCTGCCCGTCATGATTCCATGAGCTTCCACATATCGCTCTATGTGGAGGGAATGGCTACGTACATACTCTCCTAGTTGCATCATCGGTGGACGTCGTGGTAAATTGTTACGGGAGTAACTGAAGAACGTCATCCTAAGGGCCTTTGTCAGACTAGAGTTAGCCAGAGAGCAAATAGCAAGTAAAAGCATTGTAAAAGTTAAGATTCTAACGCTCATCTATCTAGTTTATTATTATTTGGTCGGTCCTTAAGATCCTACCCTTCCTCACATTTTTTTTAAAAATGATCTAAGTTATTATTTTAGCGGTTTAGAGATTTCTAATTTATTATTTGATCCTATTAGTCTATGCCTGACACATATATTAATATGTATGTCTGGCCCAGGTGTCGTCTCGCTATGAGAGATAACTTTAAGTTACTCACGGTCGCAAGACAGCTCTGATACCAACTGTAACAACCTGGTTTTTCGTGACTTTAATTAAACTAAGGCGGAAAATTAATTAAGTCCATATGTTACAAACCAGCTGTTATCGTATTAAAACTCTACATACATAGTACGAGTTTTAGGATAAAACAGAGTGTATGTTCGATTACAATCTCTCCAAAACACGGAGTACAAAATAAGGTAAACCATCCCCAGCATTTGATAACATAAGTCCTCGGGGTACCTGCATTTGATCCCATAATTAGTGTTTTCTCCCCCACACATACTAAGCAACATCAAATAGATCATGTAGTATAGCAAACCTAAACATATGCGATATGAGTAATAAATAAATAAAACAAATAGCAAGCAGGCAAGCAAAACACGTAGGGAAATCATGATGATTCAAACATGAGTATAAATCCAATCAAGTAACATGCAGCACTCATAGATAATCATTCTCAATAAGTCGTACTTCAATACTCAGGAACCCATGTCATTCAGACAATAATCAATCAAAACAAGGAAATGCATTCAACATGTGATAACAAATGAGTCTTCGTTAGTAAGGCGGAATCATGCAGACATAATCCGCCTTGATGGCCAGAAGCGGCCAACATAACTTGGACATGGCTGCCAGGCTTAAAGATATCTAAGGTAATAAGGACGATTCAATCCCTTGTCTAATGTATGCATACACTACCTATCGAGGATCATACTTATTCGCTATTCAAAAGGTATCACCGACGAAAAAGTTCGACTATCACCAGAGACGGGTACCCCCGGTTGGGGCTGGTATTTTCCAATTACCATCTATGGGCCCACGGAAATATCAATTATGCCCCATCCCTGGGGTTGTATATACCATGTCAAATAACAATCTCAAGATCGTTAAATAGCCTTGAAGTAACTCGGGGAGGAGCCCAAGTCCCCAAACGACTACCTCGTTAACTTCGAATTTCAAGAGTCGCAACATGGCGAACAATCCTAGTATTTTATTCAAGTAGCTCGTTTTTCTCAATTCTTATATCCTCGTTCAAACTTAATAAATGACAATTCTGAAACTTAAATATATCGTCGAACTTTGTATAATGAAATTGTAATTCTAGCAATTCTTCAGATAAACAGAACACATAGAAATACTTAAATATTTATTTTGAGTCCGTTCGTAAATTTTAAATATTTTCACTATTCACCGTATTTTACTATTCATCGTATATACTATTCATCGTATTTACTATTCATCGTATTTACTATTCCTCGTATTTTTATACGTATTCGTATTTTAAATTATTCGTATTTATGCGTATTTTTATACTTCAGATTTATGCACGTATTTTTATACGTATCGTATTCTTATACTTCGTATTTATGCGTATTTTTATACGTGATCGTATTCTTATAACCGTGTTTATACGTATTTTTATACGTACATGTATTCTTATACTTCGTATTTATACGTATTTTTATACGTACATGTATTCTTATACTTAGTATTTTATTATTATATTTTTATACTTAGTATTTTTATATCTTATACATTTATTTATACTTAGGATATTTTACAAAACAACCTTTTTATTTACTAAGTATAAAATTCTAGTTTTAAAGTCGTTAAGTTCGTTTTGTATTTAGTGATTTGAAAAATCATTTCGGAAGTAAAACTCGTTTTATTTAAGTACCAAAATTCTAGTTTCAAAGTTGTTAAGTTCATTTTGTACTTAGTGATTTTAAATAATATTTCAGAAATAAAACTCGGTTAAATTTAGTCATATACTTAACTAAACTTTTAGCGGTTTCCATTTTTAGCGAGGTTGTCGTAGTTCATTTTAAATAGTCCGTATGTCCATATCCAAATTTAAGCAAAGGTAGTAACACTCGGCATTATTCATTTTAATACGTGTAACGTTTATTTTTATCGGTTTCGTTGATTCTTTTTATTAACGATTCATTTTACAACCTAATATAATCCTAAATACAAATCAAATTTAGTGACTAAGTGACAAATTCATTTTGATCAAAATTGACCCAAAAATAGGGTGAATGCCGTGGTGGTTTTTAGTATGTTAGCTATTTATTTCTTTTTTGTTTATATTAATAATTCATTACTTTAACTAATTAAAATACTTAAGTGATAAAAATAAAAAGTGACAAATTCATTTTAGGTCTAAAATAGGCCCCAAAACCGTGGCCCTCAATACACTTAGTCATTTTCATTTTCATTTTCTAATTTATCGGTTTTGACTTAAAGTTTTTATATACTAATTATTTAAATCATACTAAAGTGATTTAACTAGTTTATAATTTTCACTAATTATTTTATTTCATTTATGAATAGTGATTTGTGACACTTTATATTTCTAACTTTTATTTTTTTAAGGATTTATCATATTTAACTTATATATCTTTTATTTAAACTTTTCACTAATGACTTTAAAAAATAATAAAATACAACTTATAATTATTATGGATCAAACTAGTCCCTTATGTGAAGAACACAATGAATATGTGAGGAACCCTAATTATTTTTCATATGAACAATTTTAACTCAAATTTTTATACTATCGTTTTATTTTCTCAAATTTTTATAGCATGTCTAATTAACCTAGACTAATCATAATATGTTATTTAGAAAAATTAAAACTAAAAATTGGTCCAAATTATTCAAGTTGGCCGTGTATATGTATATATGTATTCAAAATTTTATTTTTGATTTTTATACTTCTAATTCAACAACTAACTTACTTTATAACATTCATGTATTTAACATATGTAAAAATCATATACAAACATTAACACACAAAAGTAAAATCATTTCAAACACAAGAATAATAACAATACTTCAAGAACACACATAAACACTTTAAAACATTTAAATTTCATAATAATTTCATTTCAAGTCCAAAACATAAACTAATTATATTTTCATATACATCTTATTTAGAGTCTTTTAAGCATGCAATTAACAAAAATTAAAACGAAAAATTAAGTGAAAAATTTGGTGGTGGCCGTGGGTTTTTAATGGTGACAACCAATTTTTATTTTTCGATTTTTGTCTCCTAATTTAACATATGATGCTAAGTGTTCATAAACATAATAAACATAACACACAACACTTAATAGCATGCGATTTACCAAATTAAAACTAGTGTCTTGAGGGCACCTTAATTAGGTTAATGTAAATGCTTAGCAATTGTCGGGGTCTACGATGTTGTCGAATTGGCTCAAGTCGATACCTCCACCTTGCTCCTCGTCTTTGGTTAAGATTGGTACATAAAAATGGAATAAGCAAGTTCGTAACTTTATTTAAGCTAAACTAACCAAACTAAGAATTTAAAACATAGTTGTATTTTTAGGTTTAGGTGATGTTTAAATATTTTAAATGATTTTTGATTTATGTTCATGTTTATTTTCTAATTAAAAGATGTAGTGATTATCGATTATAAATGGTGGAGAATTTAATTTAGGTGTTTAAGTGAATTAAAGATAGAAAATAAATGATTTTAAGGAAGAAAAGTAAAGGAAGAAGATGAAGATCATAAGAGATTCAAGGTTGTGGATGAGTTTGTGCTTCAAGTTCTTGAGTATGAGTTTATTTAGAGAGAAAAGAGTGAGTGTATTTGTTTTGTGTGTGTGTGTATGTAACGTGTAGTAGTAGTAGTTTTGTAGTAGTAATTTGTAGTATGCACTTGTGTAATAATAATGTTTAAACTTTAAATAAAATAAGCTAAGAAGTGATGATGAATTAGTAGATGTGTAAGAGGATTAGATGTTTAAGTAAAGGAGGCATGGTTGTGTAAGAGAAGGGAAGAAAATGGAAGAAGATAACATTGACCAAAGGCCAAATATCTCGGCCTACCTACACACACACAAGTCCCGATTTTCGTTTTTGAAATTTTCGATTTACGCGCACGCGAAAAGTCTCGAAATAAAATATATAGTCTTAAAATAATGTTTTGAAGCAAGATCGAAAATAAAAATGAAAGTAAACCTCAAAACGAAATCAAAACAAAAATTGGGTATTAGTTCCTCGCAACTTTGAAATAAAATCTTATTTGATCGAAACACTTATTTATTTCGTTGAATGTTATCGAATTAAATCATTATACTCAAACGTCAAAAATTTTATCAGTTTAGGCTTAGTGTAACTCATTATTTCGATTTTTTGTGAAAGTGTTAGTTAAATCAAATTGAAATAGTAAATTGATATTAATATAATATGTTTTGTTAGTAATAACTAAAATGATTAAGCTTTAACTAATTTTGTTAGATTTGGATTATGAGTAAGTATATTTGAAAAAGGAATTAGGTGATTTGATCACCTAAATGGCTCGGCCATTTTGGGTCAACATTGACCTCGATTTGCGTGCCGAAATTTGTCGTTGAGAAAATTGTCGTAGATTCTCCGTTTGATTTATCAAGTTCAAATATGTAAAAATAAAGTTCAAATTCCAAGTAATTCAAAATGATTTTAGTTTAGGTGCGATAATAACTTGTAGTGTATTGTTTTAGGAAAATAAATGAGCGAGGATGATTAATTATTGATTTCCTAATTATAATTCGCTTAAATTAACACGGGGTGTTACAGAGATATATCCCTTAAATACTCCATATTGACACACCAAGACTAATAAAGTCACAATGTATTTTAAACACTTTGACTATTTATATATTTTTAGATATTTCATATTTAAAAATTTAAGGGTAAACCACTTAACATATTTAATTTATTTACCCTACTTATTTAATTATCTGTTTGAAGAAAAAATCACAAATGAGAAAAAGATATTACAACACCATATATATTAACTTTAAATCTTGATAAAATATTTTTTTGGTCTATTTATAAAATTCATTCCTTAATTAGAATTTAAGGGTTTCGGTTCAATTTTAATACGTACTTCTTTATGACATTCTTTTATTAGAGTTATATAGTTTTAATTAAAGAAAACCTACTCATAATTAATTACACAAATCTCAAATTCCTTTTTTACCATTATTTTGTAAGTATTCATTTATTAAAGAGGGAAATCAAAATGCCTGAGATAATAATTCTAAATGGATAGGTATGTTGGTCGTTGGTCGTAAAGTTAGACACATTATCGTTGGTCGTGAAGTGTCATTCATTAGTAAAGTCGGAAATATTCTCGGTATGTACGGTGTGCTATATTTCTCTTACTATCCCATTTTTTTGTCGTCTCGGTTTGACTTTAACTGGTCAAAATATTGGAGTATATTGACCGTATTCGAGTAAGGGTCTGATAGGTTGAACCTTGACAAAACAATGTATCCCTTTGTGAATGATCTGTTTTAATATAACTACCCCTTGTATATGTTGTATATAAATAGAAAAGTATGTTGTACATCTAATGTTATGCAATTCATGAATGATAATTACAGTTATACTATTTACATTTGTGTAATTTAACACAAAATGATATCAACTCTGAGTATATTTTGTCGACTATGCTATGTACAAATACATAGGATGATTTGAAAATTGTCGTTTCGCTGCATAAAACTTGACAATTTTACATTGTATCTCTACTTAATAATGCCTACTTGTCGTTTGTGTATCGTTTTTAAACCGAGATTGTATACTATGGTTTAGTACTTAATGTTACTTTTCGTTCTCACACAGGTTACATTATTATGCTTTTTTTTTTTCTTTTTTTTTTTTTTCATGGTTGTAAATCTCGTTGGATAATCTTTGTGTCTTGGATCATCAAGAGGTTGCTGTTATACACGAAACACTTACACTAGTTTAAATTTGCATATACTACTGTATTAAACAGGTTGAAGAGTATATAAGCAATGGAAAGGCTCGGTTTTAAATTCGATAATTGGCGCGATTTTGTTGGGGACAATACTTATAGGTATGATTCCTTTAGTATTTGACTACGGTGTCATCATATGACCTTGATTATTAACATCTTCGAAAAAAGTGTCAAAATACTATCTAACATTTCTCGTAATTTAATTCGAAATAAAATTTCCGTGGTTAAAAATAATGTCCATAAAAGGAATTGAACATGCCCTCTCACTTAATTGATGAGGTATTAACCATTGTGCCACTTAGAAATTTTTGATTATTTGTGTGCTCAATATTTATTTAAACTTGATTTTTTTTTTTCGCTATTTTAATGTAATATTTGAATTAATAATATTATTTTTGATATGATTAGACTTAAATTTTAGATATTTATAAACTTATTATTATTTTTCTATATTATTTAAATCAAACAATATTTTAGACAAACGTACAAAGTATAAATTTAGTATATTTAACTTTATTGAGCATGTGTTCTACCTTTCTTTTATATCTTTAACTTTTTTTTTAGAACTTTCTTTTATGCAATAACTTTGATCAAATTTTTCGAAATAAAGGCGCTGAAATATTAAAAAATAACATTGTGTATCTCAAAAACATCTACTCTACATTTTAAGGATGATGTTATAACATATACGTCATTAACAAATAAAATTAAATCATATGATGTTTTTTTTGCAAATATTTAAGTATTTGAATAGAAAAAAATTAGTTCATGTGTGTATCATAGAGAATTTGAAAAAACATTTATAGAAAACCACTGAGATTAATGGGTATCTTTGATTAAATATTTAAGTAGTGATTTTACCGAAATAGAACACATTTTGAAATTATTTAATAAAACACGTATGGTGATAAAATTATCATGTATCAATTTATGTTAACTTTATTATGTGAGATATTAATTTTGATTTAATATGATTATAGAACGATTTTTTGCCATAAGATAAATGAACTTATTATCTTATATTAGTTTTTGTTATCGTTCTTCTGTCGTCACATATTAATTTCTTTTCAGCATACACGGAATTGGGGTGAAAAGTGCAGAATGCGTGCTCCTCTTGACGCTTAGACAACCAGCCTTCCGGTAAATATTTACATATATATAAAGATGTGAGATGAAATGTCGTTAATATGCATGTGTAGAGAGAGTATGTACTTCTTCCGAGCCACCCATTTTTTTTACATTTGCTTATGACTCGGTTTCTTAGGCATTATATATTTTTTTTGTATATATAATTATATAATATGCATACGTAGAGAGAGCACAATTTTATGATTTATCCTATGAATTGTGTATATATATTTTTGTATATATATATGAAGTACGTTGTCCTCCTTCCTTAGATAAGGTTGATATTAATGTCGCTCGAGTGATGGCGCGTCTAGGCTGGATTCCTACTCCACCAGCTAGTGTATTAAAATGCATGTCTTTGATGAGTAAGGAGTTTGTACTCTCGATCATCTCGTAAATATTGAAACGCTCTTGCGTGTAGTGTGATTAATGTTCACGACATTTTGCATGTAGGAGGTCAAGCTTACAACATGCTGTTCATCGCTACCTTTGGACAGGACTATCTAAACTAGATAAAGACACCTTGTACGATTGTTCTCCGTTTTATTAATTAAATTCAAAAGAGAGGATTATGTTCCTGACACAATCACATGACACATAATTCTTTCTCGTCTCGTCTTAGGTACCAGCTCTATTGTCTCATGATTACTTTAGGAAAGGTATCGATCTCGAGTAACACTATTTTTGGGGTGTTATTTTCTGTGTGTGAATTATGCTACTTTGACGTTTCTATTCAGATGTAATTTACATTTTCTATAAAATTGTAGTCGATGCTCGAAATTGGGGTGTCTTTTGCAGGTTTTCTGTACGAATCAGAAACCTAATTGTCGTTCATGTCCAATGAGATCGGAGTGCAGATACTAGATATCTCAGCAAGGCGACAGGTAATGAGGTAATCAATGTAATTATATACAAATTAGTGAGTATTACGAGACAATATTGAGAATACATGTTTTTTTGTCGATAGACCTTAACCATCATTCCATGGACCGGATATTGAAGACTTTAGGAAGTTTCCTTGTGGTTACGTCAAATGCTGAAGCTCCGCTGACTCCTGAAAAACATACCAAAGCTCTGAAGACTCCTTTTAAGATAAACACGAGGACGGAGCATCTCACGTGAGTTTACACTTAAGTTAAGAAATCAAGTGTGTTAAGATGCGTATTCTTCAAACATGTTTTTACTTGATTTTTTCTTTGTTTTTTTTTTCGTTTAATACAACTATGAACTTTCGGATTGTCATCCTATCCTCGAAAATGTGAGTTATCCTCACAAGTATGTAATGTTACGGCTTATTTTCTTTAATTCAAGACACTGTTAGATATATGCCTTGAATCTGTCTGTTGCCACTTCGAATGACTATTCAGGGGTCCTAAATTAGGGTTTGTCTAGGCCTAAATTAGGTCAAATTCTGTATTAGGTCTTAGTCAGTATTATATAAACTCTCTAAGTGTCACCTTAGTTTTTCATGCTTATCATACCGTTCTGAATCTGCAATCTGAAAAACTCCTCTCAAATTAATAAAACTTTTTCCCTTCTACCCTGTGGACGTAGCTAACACAACGTTAGTGAACCACGTAAATCTGTGCGTTTTTTCGTTGTTGTTCGTTTTTTCTCTTTATTCTTTGCTTCTGTACAACAGATACATTTAAGTGATTCAAAGTGTTGTTACAGTTTGACAAGAGTGACCCAGATGATGAATCTCCGTATCTTCTTGTCACTGGGGAAACAGGTATGTAATTCACGTGTATCAAACACGATAATGAGTCATGTGTATACGCACACGAGTATTCTATATTAAGTTGAGGATACAAATTTGGAAACACATTTCGTCAAAAGAAATGGTACAAAACAACTGTTTTCTTTACGTATTTACAATCTGTTCATGTATAAATGTCGTATTTGTAATTAACGTTGTGCAACGCTAGAGTTGATGTTAGACAATGAACTGTGAAAAGCACTGACATTCAATATAATCGTACGTATGTTCGGTTTGATGCCTTAGATAGTGACGATTTGTTGCAAATCTTGAGAGGCATGCATGAAGTGTCTTCACCAAATTGTTTAAACAAGCCTGAAGATGTTCCAGGAACAATAATGGTAATATATCCGAAACCTCTAGGATTTTACTCTTTGCGACATACTCCGCATAATAAATGTGTTAAAACGTTTTTGTGTTTTATAGATACCGTAAAGAACGACATTAAAAGGGACCTTTCCACTCAATGCGACTCATTTTCAGAAAAATGAGGTGCGTCACTGAACTGAACGTTACTATTTTAATTAAGTAGCTGTGAATTTGTTGCTTAACGAAACAGTTTTTTCTGGTCCTTGCTGACATGGAAACCAACAGAACACCTATTAATGTTCCACGAAATTCATTGCAGGGACTTTGCTGGAAAACCTTGTATTGTGGTCGTAATTTGATAGGAATATGCAAAGGTTAAAACATTCTTGTTCATATGTTTTATGCTTTGTCGAGATTCTTTCAAAAAAGTTGTGTGATAATTGTCGGGCGAAACAAAAGCTAAGTGAAAGTTCTAATGACGTGTTGTCTACGACAGGTCGTAAAACAGAAGATATTCGTAGGCTTTTCCGTGAAGGTACTTTATTAAATGGTTCTTCTTGGTTATAAAAGTGATCGTGTACGTATAGTTAACATGTTTTACCTATTCAAGCAGGCTATATATGCATCCGATGTTTTGACCGGAAAACTTATAAAACATGCACTTTAGACGAGAGATTGCACAAATCAACTAGTACTCGAACGAGAAACATGAAGAGAAAAAAGGACGTGACAAAGCGTCCGCCAAAACGTAAAGTGTCATAAGAGGCCTTCATCAGCATTTTGTTAACCAAGTTGTGGGACCCATTTTATTACTCGCAACTAACATGGTATGTTCCTTTTATTTATGTTCCTTTTATTTAGAAAACATTGATGTCAAATATTTTGTGCTTCCGATTTAAGGTATGCTTAAATTGTGCTAACTACTTCCCTTCATGTGAATCGCATTATTCAGGTATTATCACAGCTGAGGTGGCTCGAATATTTGGGACGACCGTAAAAACTATCAACTTACATGATGTTGCATTATTTTTGCGTATTAGTTATATTATTGTCGCCTTGTTGGTATCATAAGTTTGAAATTAAAACTCATGTTATACGTAAATGAACACCGTGGTATGTAGTTAGACTTGTCACAAGTGTACGTTTACTCGTATTTTAAAATAACCTTCTTATATGTTTACTTTATAATATAACCCCTTATAAATCATTTTTGCTTCAAAATTACCCCCCAAAGTTGAATTTTGTAACTTAAAAATGACAATTAAAGACATTTTAAGCTACACCCCTTTAAGATACTACCATGAATAAATAAAATATGTCGAAACCTCTTGAGAGTTATCTATTTATGAGTGAATATTCATTTTTTAAGTAGCATATTTCGACGTAGTACAAAATCAAGTCGACTTTTGATTAAGTTCGTTGTAATTTTGAAAATTTTAGATTATTGTTGAGATTCGATGGTACTGAATATTCTTTATGTCTTATATTCAAATTTCCAAAATAAGAAATAATCACATACGCAACCCTTAAAAATAGATACATCAAAATCAATAGCTAGATAATTTAATCATATTTAAAACCAAGATATGACAAATTGAAAATCAATTGTAGATGATTTTATATCTCCTTCAATCAATTGTTAATATTTTGATAACGTATGGATATAGTAGTTTAATCTAGGTTGTCTTCACTAAACATGAAGATTATTGTGTAGTTGTGAGTGATATGCTTTAATTATGATGAATTTGCAATATACATGTTGCCTGCAATTTGATTCTCTTAAGTGATGTAAAGACAAATAATTAGTGGTTTAGATTATCACTATAGTAAACTTTTTTTATTTAGATTTCCCAACGAAATTTAGTAATTATAATTATATGTTATTACATTAATAAAGGAGACAGTATTTATTTCTAGAGACGAAGATTATACTCTTACAACTATCACCGAAAAACATCAAAGAACAAATATAGTAGAAAGATCATAAAACTCGTAATTAGAGCTGACAAAAAGTGACACACGAACCCGACACGAAATTAATGGGTTTGGGTCAAGGTGTGGTGACCCATTGAAGTAATTGGGTCAACACGAACTTGACACAAAATATAAATGGGTTGGGTTCGGGTCAAGATGTCGTGACACGAATATGACACGAAAGACCTATTTAATTAAATGGGTTAAACATGTAGATTAACTCGATAACCCATTAACCCATTAATTTGAAAATTCAAACTAAAAGATCACATTGTTTATTAATATATTGTTTATTACGGCTCTTGTTTTGTTGGCTTTGCCGACATAACTTATTATTCTTTGATGAATATTGATTTTTTGTTATCGTTTTTGGTGTAGATGTGTTTATGTGTTGTTTTAAATTTGACTATACTTTAATTAGTTAGGTAGGTTATATAGGTCTAATAGGTTAAATAGGTTGAGCAAGTCAAATTTTAACCTATTAATTTAAATGGGTTAAATAGGCCAGATCAGGTCATTTAAAATATAAATGGGTTGGGTGTGGGTCAAGTACTATTGACCTACTTATGTAAATGAGTCAGGTTTGGGTTCAAGGGTTAGTGATCCATTTATATGTGACATGAACACGAACACGAACACGTCCTGTTTGCCAGGTCTACTCGCAATGCTGTGTGTATATCCATTAGATATCATCTACTAGCTAAATCAAGAATGTACGTATTTTCAATTAACCAACAAATTGATATAATCTTAATATTAAACACAGATAATCTTGTTTTTCTTCGATTCTTTACTTATTATAGCTTTTATATTATTGTTTGAAATCGGACTTTAAACAACGATTCTTCGATTCTTTACTTATTATAGCTTTTATATTATTGTTTGAAATCGGACTTCAAACAACGATTTCTACGTTCATCGAGAAGCAAAACATTACAAATTCAACAACCCAAGGGTGTAATTACCTAATCCAAAACAGAGCTTTGTTTTATAATTCTCGATGGAAAAATATATATTACAGTAATAAATTATTGAAAAATGTTACATATTTTATTAAAAAAGACATCTTATTCTCGTATTTAATTATAAGTATACTTAAATACATGTATTATACGATACTATGACTCAATGTGAAACTTTTTGAATTTATATCTACAGTAAAAACACTATCTTTAAAATTTATTATAATGGTTCTCAAAAAGATAACATTATTTAAACTTCAATCTTATATCTTATCTTATAAATAATTAAATTACTACCCCTAATCATCAAACGAAATGAATATCTTTATTTACAACATTAATAACATTATACCTAATTCCAATACATTGTTCCTTACTACAAACATAGCATTTATGATGATCTCTAAAAAAAATCATACTCATAAACCTAATTATTTTGCCATGAAATTATAATTAAACCCTACACATAGACTTACTATATAAACCCTATCCTTTTTGGGCAATACACAACCAAATCATTTCTTTCTTTTCACAAAATTATTACCCTTTTATCACCATCACCTCCTTCAACCATGACTAGGAAGAAGGTGAAACTAGCCTTCATAACCAACGACTCGGCTCGAAAAGCCACCTACAAGAAAAGAAAACGAGGCTTATTGAAAAAGATGGACGAGTTAACAACTCTTTGTGATGTCAAGGCTTGTGCTGTCCTCTATAGCCCTTACGAGTCTAAGCCCGTCGTGTGGCCTAATCCGTCTGGAGCACGAGATGTGATCTCAAGTTTTAAGCGTCTTCCGGAGATGGAGAAGGTGAAGAAAATGGTGAGTCAAGAGGAGTTTCTTAGGCAAAGGGTGGCCAAAGCACTTGAGCAACTAAAGAGGCAACAAAAGGATAATAGGGAAAAAGAGATGACTCAAGTGATGTATCAATGTTTAAGTGGTAAGGGTGTACAAAACATGAATTTGTTAGATTTAAGTGACCTTGGTTGGGTGATTAATCAAAATTTAAATGAGATTAATAAGCGAATCGAGGTCCTAAAGAAGGGAAATCACAATAATTCTCCTAATGATAATACAATTTTAAGCAACACTAGCAATAACAACAATAATAATGATAACAGTAATAATTCTGTATCGTTTCAACAAAGTGTTTGTAGCTCGGAATTGCAAGGCCAAAAGGATGATTTTGAGGCCATGCAAATGCAAATGATGATGCAACAACCATGGTCATCATTTGTGGACATGATGGGTGGTGCACCTATGGTGAATGATAATCTTCATAATCAACATATAGAAATGTGTATGGGAGAAAATAGTGGGAGTGTTGCTAGTAATAATAGTAGCAACAATAACAACATGAACATGTTGATGATGATGGGTCAATTTGGTGATTATCAAAGTCAAGGTCAAGGTCAAAGTCAAGGTCAAGGTCAAAGTCAAGGTCAAGGACAAGGTTATGGTGTTAACCCGTCTATGTGGTCCAACCATTTCTTTTCGTGACCGTTATCGTAGATGGTCTGAGTATTTGAAATGTTATGAACGGTTCAACTTGATGGAAGAGTAAGACATTATAATGTTTCGATGGATGTAAACATTTCTTAAGAAGATAAAGTTTATCTTTTTTTTCTTATTGTTATTTTTTTAGTTGGTGTTTGTATTTGGTTAATTCTAAACACATGTTCGAGCATTTTAGTGTCTTTTTTTTTTTTTTTTTGGTATTTGGATTACAATTGATCGATAGATGTTCAACAAAACATGGTTGATTATTTCATAGAAGAATTTTACATTAATATCATAAGAACTACATGCTGGGAATTATTTCTAACTTATTGTTTTTACTATTTTATAGATATATGTTTAAAGTTTACATTAATTTTTTAAATATAATCTTTTGTTGACGGAACTATGTTTAACTTTATTACATTATTCGTTAAATCAACAAGAAATTATTTGTGATTTTTTTATTGCATTGAATTCTAAGATTACAACGGATATCTGTAATAATGTACGTGTAAATCATTTATTCAAATACAATAGCAAAGTTCCAAAATGTGTTATCAAAGTACTCCGTAGATATTGTGGCCGGATATTGTATAAACCAGTGATACTCAGTATAACTTTACAGATTTCATGGGCTTTACAATTGAGTGAAAAAAAAAAAAAAAAAAAAAAAAAAAAAGCTCTTACGACTGAGTTATTGGATTATCAAACCAGACAGCGCTCAAAGCATTACCACGACTGTGTGATGCCCATGACTTATTTAATGCGTTCGGTCACTTTTCCGATTTACTAATTTCATCTTGATAATTTATAAATATCTCTAAGTTAAATAGTATAATACTCCATAGGTTTTATGTGAAATCGTTTTATATAGTAAGACATAATTATTATCAAAGAAAATAAATTCAAAATAACATACAAGTAACCATCATCTCACGTCGAAGCAAGTTTATTGCATGACGGTTTTAGCGTAGTACCGACTACTTCTGATCATTTTAAGTCTCTAACGCTTAAAGTCACTTCTTTAACGCTTAATATGACCACTAATCGAACATTAGAAAATCATTTACTTTAAAGAAAAATTCTTTTATATGACGGTAACACAATAATCATCATGAGACAAGTCAAATAGTTTTAAAAAAGAAATGACAAATAAAATATTTCAATGATTGATTTAAAATGACAATAAAACGCCATTGACTTTGTTTTTATTTAAAAATTAAAATTACTAGTAAATAATAACTTCATATACATGTAAATTATATTATTAATCTGTGGATACCCGTATCCATATCCTCCTAAACAAAACCCTACGATGTAACATACTTTTTAAAATGCATACTTTATAACACTGACTTAAACGGTACAAAATGTCGAAAACTAATTTAATCATGAAAATGCGTAAAATGAGTCAAAATGTAAAATGTCGCTTAACTAAATGTTTTTTAGTTCATTTAGAGCACATCTCGATTTACATAGCATAGCACTCAAGCACAATTCACAAAAAATTGTCCAAGCACAATTGATTGGACCTTTTCCTTACAAAGGCCCAAGTTAATTCACCAAAATTAAAAACCTCTATTTAACATCCTCGCATACAAAAACCGACCTCAAGGGCCGTATCAGAATAAAATTCCCATTAAAATATGCATTTTTCATATTTTCGGATCACTGACCAAAAACCGAGTCCCGAGTCCGCTTTAGAACTGCTTCTCAAAACCCTAAGCTCATCACATCATAATTAAGCCTTTAAGAGCATAATTACAAAATTTCTTGAAGTCTAAGAAAAGTATTATCTTGTATCTTACCTAAACACACAAAATCGGAATTAGGAAAGATTTAGGATCTGAACTTGGAGGTAATAACCTCCTAGCCGCATGCATATATGCAGGCAGTTTGTAAGGCAAGCCGCATCCTAACATGCAGTTTACAGACCACTCTATGCCCAAATACTATAAATACGAGCATTACCCAAGGTTCAGGACATACATACATTCATTCATTCATCATTTCCTCACATACACCCACAAAAACTTTGAATACATCACTATTCTCATGGCGAATTCCCTCTCTTTTGATCTTGAAGCTCTGCCCATTTTTCAACTCAAGCAAGGTAGGTTATGATCCACATATGGATCGATTCTTCTTTCCTTGATCTTAACTCACAAGGGATTACATTGATTCCCACCCGACTTTGGTATGCAGCTCGTTTTGCATAAGATGGTCTTGCAACTCGAATTTATAATTCGTTCTAACCACGCCAAAGTCGCATAAAACAACATCCCCTTAAAATAAGCAAATTCTCTTTAACGCACTATCACAATTAACAATGAATTTGATATTAACTGTACCGTTTTTGTTTATATTCGTTTAAGCATGTTAAACCGAAGGTTTAAAATAAACAAACGATTTTGCATCCTACATAGCATGATGAACCGCCTCTACACTGGCAGTTTGACATACTAACCGCCAGTACAAAAGTAGTTTGCATGGTGAATCGCCTGGCAACAGGCGTGACAGGCTTAAGTCGTATCACCTAATCAAAAATAATCCTACGAGACTACTAACTAATAGCTATCGGTAAGTAGGGTATCATATCCACAGAGAGAAAGCTAGATTCTACTAATTAAACTTGAAGGTTCTAGATTACTACGAAGGTTATTAAGTTGGTTTTAAGACCAAACTAAAATAGCTAAGACTAAGGCTAAGACTAAAAACTAAGACTAGGACTAAGAGTAAAGGGTCGTAAGACAATAATAAGGAAAGTCTAGGGTCTTGGGTTCACGATGTTAGAAAACGTAGCAAGCACAGAATCATGTAAGTTTGCAGTTAATTATGTTATGGGAACGACTACTCCTCTCGGATGATAATCTATCCAAGGTTCAACTAACGGACTCTCACAACTTATTTGTCTACCTTACCTATTGCAAGTAAGGCTAACCTAAACCAGACTCTCGATCTTAGGTTCAGGTTTTCAAGGTCAATCAACTAATCGTGGCCTTTGATCAATCAATTGTCAATAAAAGTATGCAAGGGAGGCTAGTAATAATCAAAAGCAATCAAACAACATCTTATTAAAACTACGCTATCATAACATCGATTCCCCTAAACCCTAGATTGGGGTTTAGCCACTCATGAATTTAGGGTAAACATTATTGCAAATTATTACTAGACTAAACATGATTACTAATAAAATTAAACTAAGAATATTGAAAAAGCAATAAAATACCGTAGATGAGATTAACTGAATTTTTCTGAAATTAAATTGCAAAGAATTGTCAAAATTCTCATTAAAAGCAGTAAAACTAAACTACTAATAATAAGATATTCAAAGATAGATATAAAGATCGTTTGAGGGTTCTCCTCTCCTAGGTTTAAATAGTAAAATTACCTAAAAAATATTTTTCTAATCCTAAAATAATTAATTAATTAAATCACAAAATACTCCGTCAAATATAACCTTGTAGGCCGGTCGACCTGTTGTCGGTCCCAAACCGGCGCTGGAGCCAAAATAATTATCGTCCAAAACCATCAAATCAAATCAACTAGTCGTGTTGACCGGTCAACCGGCCGCCGGTCTGGTCTGATCGACCGGTGGCCTTAGTCAATCGGACTGTGCTTCCTCTTGGGCTCTTGTCTTTTTAGGGGGGCTATCTTCTTCGAATTTAATGGTTTTCGACCCTAGTTTCGTCTCTAGCTTTCAAGTCCCGAGCTCGATCTTCACTTCGATATTTTGGATTCCATCATCCTTCTCTTTTCAGCTGAAATGTACGGAAAATATAGAAATTCCTACAAAATACGGAAAAAACACGAAAAACGCCTCTAGGACAAAATGTGATAACAAACTGACTCTGTAAGGCGCACTATGACAATAAAAAGTACCTCAGGACGGGGGTAAATTTTATATTTAAGTAACAGCTATCATGGCGGTTTTCCCTTCAATATTCTACATCATCTTTTACAACAATATCGCATATGCACGTAGTGAATACTTCAACTCAAATATTAAAATCAAAGGATTGTTTTCGGACCAGTAGTAACTACTTTGTAGTAGGCTTTTCTAAAAGTTTTTTAAAAAAAAAAAAATATATATATAATTGAATGAATCTTAAGGAAGATTACCCTCACCCCAAATCCGAATTTAGTCTCATAATAACCTTAGACGGATGGGTGTCGACGTTCACTCAACTTTAATACCTTGTCTTAGAGCTAAAGACATGTAGGTGAGTTCCAAATTACCGCGTTAATTTGGTGGCGACTCCGAAATAGTTTAAAAAAAATTTATAACTCAATTTTTTAAATTTAAAGCACCTCCTCTTTATTCTTCAAGGCACTTTAGCGAGACGTCGAGTGGTTCAACGAGCTGAGCTGGTACTTAAACATATTAAAATTATTTCGTGCTAAATAACTGCATCATGATTATACTGATAATAATCATATTCTTTTACATCATTTACTTCATATCAGTTACTTTTTCAGTTTGTTTTACCACATTATATCGGTAATAAGCTAAGTTTATAGTTTAATGTTTTTAGTTACATGTTTATCTACAATTTTAATTTCATTAATTATTCAGTTTTCAGTTACCTTTTGAAATTTAGCTACTTTTTTTACTAGTTTTTTCAAACAGAGCTTTCAGCCCTGACAAATACAAATTCACCTTCATTAGTGTGGGAGGGGGTCGCCACTAGACTTGACAAACAGGTCAATCAAGTCTAGTCTAGGTCGGTCGTTTAGGATCAGGTCACGTGCCTTCCATATCAAATTGTAAAATTTTTGATAGAAAAAGGACGTATTTTTGTCAAAAACTTACTTTTGTGGTTTTTATGTATATATTTGGTGTTACACAATATCAAATAAGTTATTTTCAAGACATTTGAAGTCACTTATTAACATACTTTGTATCGATCGATTTCGAGTCATTTTATTTCGAGTCGAGTCGATTCAGGTTGCAGGTCAATTTTGGGTCAAGGTATTGCGGGTTAGGTATTGGTTGGGTCCAGTCATTTTGGGTCGCAGATCAATTTCAGGTCGTGATTATCGGGTCAATTTTGGGTCCCAAGTCTGCTTTAGCGGGTCGGGCCGAATCAGGTTTTGCCAACTCCTACCCCTCGAAATTTTATAGAAGGTTGTTGGTTAGTTTTCGTTCTTTTTTCCTCATTTTTTGAACATTGAAGAGTCAGTTTAATTCTACTTTCTATTTTTTCGTAAATAATTATTTGACATTCAAATGCGAAGATACTGCACCAATAATTTTTGATTCAATTTAAAAAATAATAAAAGTTTAAAATTGTTACATACGCTAATAAACATTTTTGTTTCGTTGTCTATGAGTATAACGTGACGCTGATTTGTATCGAATTAATATTATATTAGTGATATTATACTATAGATGTTAGATATGTGGTATAAAAGTCAATTAACTTTTTAAATTATTTTAAAGTTATGGGTTATATACAAGCGAGACAATTCGTTTCCGGCAATTTTGTATTGCTCAAATAAGGCGAGTATCAATAATTATTCACAATCAAAATATGTTAGTTCCGGTATTTAACTAAAGGTCGATCATCAATATACTACACACTTTAGTGTTAGAGATCAAAAATATTAAATCAGAAGTTTGAATTTATTTTTTCTTACATAAAATTGCACAATTACGTCTCATTGACTCATCAAGAAAATACTCGGTATGCATACTCTGTTGTCTATTCTTTGTATTGATCGGGCCCCTAAAAACTATAATTAAGGCGGTCAAATCTAACGTAGTACGTATACGATTGGTGATTTATATCCCTACGTGTAAGTAATCTTTTGGCCGGAAAAGGATGATATCTTTTATGTATGTGTACATAATTTTTGAATGGATACGTTTTTTTTCCCCCTTTTTTATGATGTGTACATGTAATTGTGATGAAGTGGATCGAAATTTATTAGACTTTAAAAGACAAGGTGTATGTAGAAGCTCAGTGGTGGCAATAGGTTACTAGATTAGGAGAACCTCATCATTTTTGTTGTCTCTCGAAGCGTGCTTCTCTTGTAATCTACCCCTCCAACCTAACGGAGTGATTTCAAAAGCGTTTTCGTGTCCTCTTAATTGAGTTTGCTCCTTTTTCTCCCGTATGTTTACTTTTTGCTATTTATTTAGGTACGCAAGATAGCATAGTGAGGACCCAGGCGAAAGTCAAATTACTAGATGCGATAGACGGATTCAGGATCGTAGATTAATTTTGTGGGCCCGTGTTTTAGAATTCAAATGAGGACCTTATATTAGTTTTAGCATCATCGTATAAAATAAAAATATGAAAGTATATCACTAACTAAACCATAATTTGCTCATTTGTAGAGAAAATTATCGATAAATAAAGGTATTTTATCGACTTTTATAACACAGAGAATTGTGTAGAGATCCTCTGGAGTAACTCTGCCATAGAGTTACTTTATTTTCTTCACATTAACACTTTTTTTTTTCATGAATCATCTAAACGGGTTCGCCAATTTTATGTAGGGTATCTTTTGGTTCGGATTTCGCCGCCGGAACATAATAAATTTAGACAAATTCTACTATGAGGTAGTCTCATACTATGAGACTACCTTCCACATCATCAAAATAGTACTGTAATAAAAATAAAACCTACCCTTATAAAAAAAAATACCCAAATTTATTCTTTGAAACCCTAATTATTTTCCCCAATTTCTCAACAACATACTGATTCTCATCCAAACAATAATTCGTCCCCTGACATCGCTGGCATCAAGTTTCCAATGACCGGTGAAATTTTTCACCACTTTAATACGGTCTCTTTCGTCGTCCTCACATCATCAAACCAACAATAATATCCAATCGACAACCACGATTTCAATCGGTGGTTACTGACAATCTCTTCCATGACCTCGACAGCCTCATACGCAGCGTTGTTCTCCAATCACCGTCGACAACTCAGATCGACACCTCCAATCAATAGAGTACGAATTTTAATTTGAATGTAACATTTTCAGGTTTTTCAAAAGTAACGCTTATAAGATTCAAAAGTAACACTTATAACTCAACTGAATAATTTTGAAGTAGAATTTGTATTAGTTTTGAAGAAATCATGGTTACGTTTCAAAACACGTGTGATTAGGTTTCAGAAAAGGCGAGTACAACGAAATTTTGATATAAACGAGAGAAAAGAAAATTGAAATTTCAAGTAGAGTAACAAACAACAAATAAGGGTGGTCGAATCTGAGTTGTTTTGCGGACTCGCCGAGCTTAGAAATCTTGAATGTTTATCAAGGTGGTGGTCGGAGTGGTGGTCGCTACAAGACGGTGATGTTGTTACAATTTTGAAGAGATTAGTGGTAGTAGGAGTGAGAAGATCGAAAAGATGGTGTCGAATTTGATTGTTGGAGTTTGACGATCCTCGTCGTGGTGGTGGCAGAGCCGCGGTGGTGGTTGCCTGGTTGGAGTTATGGTGATAGTGATGGAGCTGAAGGTGGATGTATCAAGGTGATGTCGGTATGTGATTTATGATATTAAAAGGAGGGGTGATATTTTTGTTTGGTGATGTGGCTCTAAATAAGGTGTCTTATACTATGAGACAGCCTCATAGTAGACATACTCATAAATTTATGTGGTGTCAGGATACCCTAGAGTTACTTTATAACTCTACACCGTAGAGTTTCGGTTTTTGAACAAGATAATCATAATAAATTTATTCAATTTTGATATTTTTTTATACAAATACCCTCACATGCGTTCCTCATCGATTTTTTCTAGAAAAGAGTTTAGGTACAATTTACGGTCTGCCGCTGTACCTAAACCCTTTTTCGGGAAAAAAAATCGATGAGGAAGGCATGTGAGGGTATTTGTATAAGAGAAATATCAAAATTGAATAAATTTATTATGATTATCTAGTTCAAAAACCGAAACTCTACGGTGTAGAGTTATAAAGTAACTCTAGAAGATCCTGACACCACAGAATGTGATATATAAACTATATTTTATTGAGGCCCTCAAATTTCTTAGAACATGTTGAACATGCCAAAAATGGCCCTAGACCGATTATATAGATCAATTCATGTTCAAGTATTTTGAATCATTTATACTTTAGTTACGATTAAATCAGATAAAATTAAATTAATTAAGTTCAATCGTTTTTAGTAAGAGTAAATATTTTGTACTTTCTATGTTACTTTAAGTTAGTAATGAAGAAGCAAGTGACTATTGACTGAAAAGGATTGGAGTATTCGCGCTACCAAATTACGTAGGGTATTATTCCGTATTCAATTACCTATAGATAATCAGCTAGTTGGATTTAGTTTTAGGTTGACTCAATTTGAATTTCGATTTTAAAATGATAATGATAATGATAATGATAATGATAATGATTAATGAAACTTATCACATGTTCATACAAATACAAACTACCTGTATTTGATAGACATGATATTTGAAAATCATAAAACTAATAAAATTGATTCGATCTAAAAAAAACTTGAGTCAATTTTAATTAGGAATATTTTCCATGGTACCCGAAATTTGACACTTTTTCAGTGATACCCAAAATTTTTAACTTTGTGTCCATGATACTCCTGAATTTTGTGTTTCATACGCAACGTGACCAAAATGATGACGCCGTTAAAAATTGATGACGTGTCACTAACTATCTACTACTAATATAAAGACTTAATTTCTTTTTTTGCACATAGTACCCCTGAATTTTTTAAGTTGTGTACATGGTATCCCTGAAATTTCTAAGCTTTGTACCTGGTACCTCTGAAAAATATTGAAAAATATTTTTAAAATTAATAATAAGTGAGGGAAAATTAATATTCAAAGTAAATACAATTTAAATCATTTATATTCAACACCATTATAATAGCATGACAAATTGAGAATAAAAAGCAAACCTCAAGGTTACGATAGACACAAAGTTAAAAAGTTGGATATCACTAAAAAAGTGTCAAAAGTCGAGAATACCATGAGAAATATCCCTTTTAATTATTTGCCTTAAGTGGTAACAAAATAGCAGATGGCGCCACTTTTTATATGATCCAACTTAACCGATTACTCAGTCTTAAATCTTTTCCATCCCTCTGATAGGACTAATATCAAACCAAAATTGGTCTTCAATTGAGCTTTCTAAAACCTAATTATTTTTTTTTTTTTTTTTTTTTGGCAAGAGTGAAAATATTTGAATTACAATAATAACTGTTCCCAACCGTAAAGGTCAGGTGGTACAATCACAATACAAATACAACGGTAACCACATATAAGATTAAAAGAGACGATTACAACTGTTACAAACATGAAAATGCATCAGGTAATCGAAAAAGGTAGGTGGAGTACGAAAACTTGGGCAGGAGCAATGACTTCAACCTTGCAAATAGCGCTGAGATCTTCTAGCGGCCATCGAAACTTCCGACGTAAAGAGTGACAAGAACAAGATGTACTTACGCTATAAAAATATAGAAATATAAGGTAGAAAGCAAAATAGAGAATGCCTCCGGTGGAATAAAAACTCTTACATCTTGGTGATCGAACTCTGCAAGCAAAAGGACCACAGACCGAGAAGAACAACGACCAGAAACCTAGTGTAAAGCAATGCTCCTCAACCCAACTCCTGGCCACCATCGCCATGAAAATTCTTTCAAGGACGAAACATACCAAAACCGAACACACCCGTGGAAATAAAGCCTTAAACTTATTTATAACACCAATATAAGTTAACCAAAAACCGTTAAGTAAGGGACAGGGCACCCTAAAACACCATAATGGACGCCTAACATACGAGACAAACAAGGCCCACCACAAAAATTGGGACATGACACCCAATCTTAAGGGGGCATTTATTACAACCGAATGACACTTAGATTTCATGAACTTAAGAGAAAAATACCACCGCCTCTAATCCAACCACCACCACCAAACAACCACGTCATATGAACCCACGAGACACGAGAAACGGAAAAGATAATCGATCTGAACATGCAAAAGTCAGTAAAACCAGCCCCATATTAAGAACACCTACGGACTAGGCCGCGTCACTCTTAAACCCCCACCAAAATATTGATAGCCAAATACACTTACTGACAAACCTTTTTTTTTTTTTTTTTAAAAGACAGCCTTATTATTATTATTATTATTATTATTATTATTATTATTATTATTATTATTATTATTATTATTATTATTATTATTAAAAGACAACCTTATACAACTTATATAATGAACCGATAGGTGGGGAAGGGCCGGGGCGAGGGGAAGGGGAACACCTAATCGGATCGTGACCAAAAAAACCAAAGAACAGAGCGAGGACCTAACCTGGGACGGGTCGGTAAAGGTGGGGGAGGGGGCGAGGGGAAGGGGAACACCTTACCAGACCCAAGGGCAGAAACCTACAACAAACAGACCGACTAAAAAGCGGGAAATGTTTGTGAACTAACGGAGGACAACCGGGATCAAGCAAAACGCAAGGTGGGCGCGTGATCGACGACCTAGTTTCAGAGGTAAGGAGGCAGAGAACTTTCCTCAAGACGGGCTAAAAACTGAAGACGGCACACCGGCGTCGTACATGCAGACTTCAAAAATTAGGAGCGAACAACCAGACCTTGAAATTCCCCATGTCGATCCTCCAGAGACAGACCTAATGTGGGGCCCATCTCCGGTGGATGTGGGTGAACAAGACGAGTTTTTGGTGAGATGGTGATGGCGGCGGTAGACAAAAGGGGTTAGAGTTTAGGGTTTTTTAGAGAGAGGGGGAGGAGGTAGAGAGAGAAAAGTTTCTAAAACCTATATCGATAAACTTGTTACTTATTTTATTTTGGGATATTTTCACTTGTACCTTTGAATTTTTTCGTTTTCTCATTTGTACTCAACTTTTTTCTTCGTCTTCAAAAAAACATTAATTTTTGTTTCATATTGTACGTCTTTGAGGGACCCTTGATTTGAAAAAAATAAAATTGTATTTGTAGAATTTGTAGTCGGGAGTTATGATCGGTCAAAGTCATTGGACTAAATAAACTTTGACTAACTAAAACTATCGCGTACAAGTTCCGAAAAACTATTATTTTAATTCCAAACTAAAGATCTCGTAAAGACTTACGATAGGATAAAAGAATTATCGTTTACCATAATCGTAGCTTAAAGTTATTGCTAATCGAAGTTTTTTCTTACAAAAAGAAGAGGTATAAGTGAAAAAAATAAAAACATTAAAAGATACTCCGTACAAGTCAGAATATCGGTTTGATTTTCATAAACTTGAATTGAGTTTCATTTCATATCTACCAACCAAACCTTTCCTTCAAATAAGTCCGACTTCTTATGAATCGACTCGATCTGCGCGACCGAGCCAACCTGACTATAGTGACTATTGACCACTTCGGCATATAAAACAAAAGCACAAATGTTCGTAAATCGTCTCACGCGTGCGACGACGTATTTGCAACTCAAATATGCCTAGTTTAAAGTTTAAACTGACTATTTCAACGCTTAAAATGACTATTTTTTAAATGTTAAACTGGTCACATTTAACGTCAAAGCGTGTATTTCAAAAATTAATGTGATTACATTTTAATTGGAAGAAAATACGAGGTAGAAAGACGGCTGAAGTAGGTAGGTAAGGACTTTAATGAGTACAGTGAATGAGTTCAGTGTTTAGGTGTCAGAAACATTCTAGATTATTTATTTCTATACATAAAAGATACCTGCATTCTTTTATAATAATAAATCTACCCCTCTCTTCTTCCTTCTATTTTAATTCTCCCTTTTTTTTATTTTATTTTTCTTGTCAATTTTCTACCAATTTTTTTTAATAGATTACAAAAGTTTCTCTGACATGGCTACCAAGGTGTACATAGTGTAAGTCCTCCTTTTAATTTAATATACTCAATTTCAATTTATTTTTTAAAAAAATTTATGAGCAATTTATTGGATTATTGTTTATTAATTCACCTTGTCAATTCTATTTGTTGGGTTTATTGTTTGTTTGTAAAGGGTACTATCAAAAATGTTCATTATGAATTATTGATATTTTAATCAGTGATTATATTTACTCCGTAGATCATAAATTAACTTTTATATTTTGTGTGAAATTATAATGTCATTTATAAATAATAGATGTTGGCTTGGTGTAGACGTGTAGTGATTTTGGATGATAATTGGATTGAATTTCATTTTTGCGCAACCGAAACGATTAGAAATGATAAACAAACTATTGAAATGGGGAACAAAGTTCATTGCTTTCGTAAATTGTGATGATATTTCTACTACCCCTCCGTTCTAGTGAATTGTTAACGGTTTGACTTTTTTGTAAGAGGAATTTGAGAGAAAGTGTAAACAAATGACTAATACAGTGGAGGTAGATTGTGATAATTTGGTAAAGAGTACGGAGTAATTCAATCGTAAGACTGTCTCATGGTAAAATTACTTAGCTATTTATTACGGAGTAATTTCTAGCATTAACAATAAGGTGTTGAAAAATCTATATTGATTGTCTCACGCATGAAACAATTTTATATTAGAATTTGCCTTCGCTAAGTTATTCACACTTCTCAAATCGCAGAGTGGCGGTCACTCAGCTGCAATTACCTTCTTTAACTTAGCCTGTTGTTAACCGTAGGTAGATTACATCGGAGATAATTCACGGTTACATGAGGCGAAAATTTTGAGGGGAGTGGATTATTAATACGTAGTACTCCGTACAATGTAAGGTTCTATCTAGAAACATGTTTGAAAAAATTAACTAAAACTCTCAAGTTTCCCATAGTTTTGATGTATTAAACCACGGCGTCTTTGCCGACGTTGACAAAAGCAAAATTTCAAGTGTCCAATCATGGTTCTTAGTTATAAAGGCGTACGTCACTTAACATAAATGTAAATGGATGATGTAAAGTTTGTTCTAGATTGATGGAGAAGATGTTTGATATTATTATCCTTGTATTACTATTTACTTTAGTAAGTTTAGTTGTATGCCCCTTTCTTCTGAATTGATGGGTTACCAAAACCCATGACTAATGCTGAAATATCGACATCGTAAGTACTTTTCTAGTTGGTGATTTTTGCACCCTTTTGTGTTGATTTTTGCGCACTCGTCTGTTAGACAGGTATAGAAAGGGGCCTCTTACAGAGACAAGTCCTAAATTGAATATCGGGACCTTAGTTAGGAGTTTTGGATTGAAACTACGCAACGTCTTTCAATTGCAATTTTAGGTACGGGAGCGTATATGCGTATATGACTACTGGTGGTTACTATTTAGCATAAATCAGCTGATTAAACATTAACCAACACGATAGTAATGTTGCTTACATCTAACGTGGCAGAGGTGTGAGCCTTTGAGGCGTTGGCATAACGTTGCTGTTTTATTTCTCCTCCTGCGGTTACATTCCTAGTTTTGTTACAAGATTGTCGACATGCAATCGGATACTAATGGTTCCGTTCTAATAACGCCATTAAGGTAAACTTTTTGTTTGTAGTTACTATTCGATGTATGGGCATGTCGAGAAATTAGCGGAAGAAATACAGAAAGGAGCTGCGTCTGTGGAAGGTGTTGAAGCAAAACTCTGGCAGGTTCGTGTTTTAGTATGCAAGATAACATGGACTTCAAATTTCGTACAGAGTATTATTTGACTGACGTATATAGTTTGGCTGTTTTCATAGGTTCCGGAAACTCTAAATGAGGAAGTACTCGGGAAAATGAGTGCACCACCAAAGAGTGACGCCCCAATCATCTCGCCTAACGAGCTCGCTGAGGCTGACGGGTTTCTGTTTGGCTTCCCGACTAGATTCGGAATGATGGCGGCTCAATTCAAAGCGTTTATGGACGCGACTGGAGGGCTGTGGAGAACTCAACAGCTCGCTGGAAAGCCTGCCGGCATCTTTTACAGCACGGGTTCTCAAGGCGGTGGACAAGAGACGACCCCGTAAGTCGCCTTTTCAAACATTACGGTTTTAATCATATTCAATGATACAAACTACATTCATTTGTGACAATTTCGTGCAGTTTAACCGCCATCACCCAGCTTACCCACCACGGGATGATCTTTGTACCGGTGGGATATACGTTTGGAGCAGGCATGTTCGAGATGGAGAACGTCAAAGGAGGATCACCTTATGGTGCCGGAACTTTTGCCGGGGACGGATCGAGGCAGCCTACTGAGCTTGAACTTCAGCTGGCGTTTCACCAGGGTAAATATTTCGCTACTGTTGCCAAAAAGCTCAAGGTTTCAGCTTGAAAAATAGTATCCCTTAAAACTCAATATATGATGCACCTACATGGTTTTACCTATTTCTTTTGGAATTACATTTAGTATTTGTGTTGCTTGATTAAATGTTGTGTTACATCTTATGATTCTATAAGTACTATAGTTCCGTCATTATATATGATCGGTCTATGTTTACAATCTTCAGTTATTGGTGGTGTTACAACTTCAATACATAACGTAGCGACAACACCTTAAACTCAGCTCCGGCGAATAAGCCTTGGTGCTAAATGATTTGTTGTCGTTTAGTACGATTCATGGGTTACGATACGATGTCAAAAAAGCGTAGAGAAAACATGACAAAGAAGGAAGATGAAATCATTTTTTTTTTTTTTAAGAATTATCCGTAAGGTCCTCAAACTAAATCTTCTCGACGAGTAATGTACGTTCATGATAGTTATTTAGTAACCGGATGGATAGGAGCATACTTTGGATCGGAACTCGAGGGACTAGGAGTAATGTGGGCGTCGTATTATTTTTCGTGACGTAAATTGGTCACTAGTATTGATAATAGTCATACATTTATCGTTTGGTAATGAGAATCGAGAATCAATTATTTCAGATCTCACTGAAATTCGGTACCATTTGGTGATGCCCTATCATGAGGCTATCACTATTTTTTTTTTTTTTTTTTTTTTTTTTTTTTTGACAATGGTGAAACATAGGAGTACTACAACCTCTTAGCCCGATTGGCCAAGTTATGAGCTAATCTATTAAGCCCACGCGGAATAAAGCTAAAGCTACAACAATGGAAAAACGAACAAACATCTAAAATATCACCCAAAATACTCGAAACTTGATGATGTTCCGCTTCAAGACCTGCAATCACTATCTTGAATCCTCTTATCTAAAGTTTTTAAACATCATCCACTATTCCATTGTGGCCTTTGTGGTTGCCTCGTTTTACTGAGTTTTTTGGGCTTCAAAATTTAAAAACGGCATAATAAAAATATTGGGCCAACCCATGTTTCGGTTCACGTTTGGGCGTAGAACTATAATCCATTGGTAATTTATCTAACGGTAAAAGTAAATAAATTCACAAGGACAAATTGTTTAATTAGTCGGTTTTAATATCTTATCATATCTTATCTTGTTAAGAATATATAAATTGAGGAAGAAGATAATATTAAGTCGGTAATTGTTGTTGGTATTACATGAAGAACATCATACATATATCTAAGGATGGGATTTGGATTCCCTGCATTTCAAAATTCATGCATTTGGTGAATTTTACTCAATATAGTACATAATTTTTATTTCCTTTCAGTTTTATGTGTTCAAATCTAACTCAAACATATTTTCCTTCCCAATAATAGTAAACTTCACCAAATGCATGAGATCCAAACCCGGATGGGATAATAAGAACTCACTAGGAGTCTCTGGAGAATTCCACTTAACAACAACTAACCATACTAAATTATTAATTAACTTAACATACCCTCTAATATTGGAAAGCTTCGCAAATTTGGTAACGTAAACGAGTATAAGACTCGTCAAACTTATTGAAATTCGCAAACTTGTTGAATGAAACGTCAGGATCACTAATCGATCCGATAAAACGGCGGGAACACTAATCGATCCCAATAAAACGGAAAATTATCCGTTAAAATTCAATTTTGGAGAACATTAAGCTTTTCGAACTCCGGTTTTTGGGTGCGTAACAACGCACCAGTAAATGTAGAATTGAAGAAAAGCGTCGACTAAAGAGAATGAAAACTGAATCGGTTTGAATGATTATGAAACTTAGTTTCTTAGTATCTTATACAAAGTAGTTAAATCATTGAAAAAGGGGGGCAATCGTACGGATTCGGGTAGGCAATAATAAAAGTAGTGACACCTTTTGTTACTAAGAAACTCAGTCACTCCGGTGAATGACCACAATAAGATTGCAACTTGAAGGAGATGATCACAATAAAATAGCAAATTTGATTCTTCATCAAAAAAAGCCATGACAGCATGAAAAACAAAATATAGACGAAACATTTTTTTTGGATAATAATTTGATAATCGTAATCGGAACCCGCTGGTAGGCGATCTTGCCCACCGGCGAGAAAGCGGAAGCGTATCTAGAGATCTCAAGAACGAGGCTCTGATACCATGTTAAGAATATATAAATTGAGGAAGAAGATAATATTAAGTCGGTAATTGTTGTTGGTATTACATGAAGAACACCATACATATATATAAGGATGATAAGAACTCACTAGAAGTCTCTACAGAATTCCACTTAACACCAACTAACCATACTTAATTATTAATTAACTTAACCTACCCTCTAATATTAACTCTAGCTACCATCTTATTTTCCCGACATATCTTATGGTAAGATCAATTCATTAACCTTTAAAACCCAAATTTTATTGATAATATAAAAAAAAAAATATTAAAAGAAATAAATATTAAATTAAATTCGAAAGTAGCATATGGAGAAGTAGTTTCCAAAGGATACAAAACTGAATAACGTAAAATACTTATTTCTTTTTTCTCTTCATCTTCAACAAAAATTTTCACAGACTTGTATTCTTTAGTTATTTTCAATTTATATATTTTTTGTCAACTTTTTTCGTTTTATAGATGAAGAATGATGATATTGAGAGTTAATACTAATACTAATGATGGGCAATAATTTGTGAGTTTAAATGGAGAGGATCCATTTCTTGTTACCATACATATGCTATTTTGTAAACTTGGTAATCTAGTATAAGTGGGTTTGAGTACCATATTGAAGACATTGAATCAAAATCTATGAAAAGACAACTTTACTTTAACCCTTATTCCACGGACATACTACTTCCCAATGACATCCTATATGTAAACATATATGGAAAAATATAAGAGATAAAATTGTCCATGAGGGACATAAAAGTTTTCCAAAATAAAAATGTGAACAAATGAGTGATACACCACCAAATAGAGTATTTTTTTTTATCCAATATGAGTCACAAGGGCAATACAACAGGGGAGAGGGAATTCGAACTTGTGATCCATCGTCACTGGTATCTCAACTACCTTAACCACTAGGCCAAGACATTCTCTGTAAACCTCTAGTAGAATATGTAAACAAATGAGTCAATCTTTACTCCCTAGGTAGTAACAAACAAAAATAAAAAACTCTTCCATTAGCTCCAATCATTTGTTCACTACCTATTCAATATTTGTTATATCATTCATTTATTCAAGGATTTTCCTACTAGCGGCCCAACACACACTAGTTGTGTTGGAGAATTATATTATAACAATGAAGAAGGTAATACAAAGATATAATTGCAACAATGTATATATAATACAAATATTATTATAACACTAACTATTTAATAACTTGGATATGTGATTGAATCACAATTTAGAATTGCTCTCCTTAAAGAGTATTTGGACCCTTATAATCGCCTCGGGTTTCACGAAATCTCTTCGGGGATAAGACAATCAAGAGAAAAACTTTAGGAATTAATGTGTTTGTTTTATTATTTTCAAAGTGAATTTTTTTCATGCCATATTGATGATCATATGCTTGTATATACAGACAAAATGACAAAGGACGCATCCCATGAAAAAGATAAGGGGTTAGTTACAAAATAACTAACAAAAATTGCGCCAAAATTTGTCCATACATGTCCGTAGCACTTAGCCGCGCTAAGCGGCTACAGCCGCGCTATGCGGCCATTTCAGCAACTTTATTCTGATTCAGCCGCGCTGTGAGGCTAACCCAAAAGTTGCGGTTTTTGCCTTTTTCTCATAAAGTCGTAATGCATTTACTTGGGCGTGTCCTCCAAACCTCTGTACCCCTAGTAACGACTCGAGATTATGCCACTTTGAATAAATCCCGACTACACTTAAATCCTTATGTGTTTTCCGACTAAAACACCAATAATCCTCCCCCATTTAAGTGTGGTCCTTGACTTTACATAAATCAACAAAACAAACCAAACATGTACAAAAATGAAAATATTGTGACGATTGAATTTTCACCTTAGTGATATTACACATTTCAAATGTCCGAGAATCGGGGTGTCCCATGGATTGAACCATTCAACTCATTTGAACACCTGAAGATAATACACATACACGCTTAAATACAACTCTAAAAGTTGTTTCCGACACTATACAGGCCATGTGTCCATATCCATTCATGAGTACATACGAAAGCTAAACCCAAACTTTCTTGAAGCGGCCGCACTTCGCACTCACATAGATAGATCCTTTAAATCATGCTTCTGCAAAAACAGTTTTTCAAAAGATCTATTAAGAAGATAAATTTCAACCTACCTTTACTTGCAGGTCCAAACACATATCTTAGGGATGAAAATTATGTGTTTCAATCTATAACTATGAGCTTTCCACATTGAATTCAGCCTCTAGCGAAGGGAATTGAGTATCCCATAGATATGGATTTTATACGGGTTTTAAACCCATCCCTCTCGCTGACTTCTAAACCAAGTCCTTAGCTAACCCCTTCGTCAAGTGGTCCGCCAAATTTCTTTGTGATCTTACATAATCAACCGAGATCACCCCATGAGTGATCAACTCACGTACCGCGCTATGTCTAACGCCAAGGTGTCGCGACTTACCATTATATACTTGGCTATATGCCTTAGCCAAAGTAGCCTCGCTATCACAATGGATAGATATAGGTGAAATCGGTTTCGGCCATAACGGAATTTCATAGACCAAATTTCTCAACCATTCTGCTTCTTTACCAGCAACGGCTAATGCTATGAATTCCGATTCCATAGTCGAGCTCGTGATACAAGTTTGTTTCTTAGAGGCCCATGAAACAACACCTCCCCCTAGCAAGAATACCCAACCACTTGTAGAAGAATGATCTTCTACATTATTGATCCAACTTGCATCTGAGTATCCTTCCAAAAACGAAGGAAACCCAACATATGACAAACCATAATCCATGGTTCTCTTCAAGTATTTTAGCACACGCCTAATAGCTTGCCAATGATGTGAGCTTGGGTTACTTGTAAACCTACTCAATTTACCAACCGCATATGCAATATCCAGTCTTGTGCTAGTCATTGCATACATCAAACATCCAATGACTCGTGAGTACTCAAGTTAAGAAATCGCTTCGCTAGTATTAGGTACAAGTTTCACACTTGGATCCATGAGATTGTTTGCAGGAGAACAATCGGCAAAGTTAAATTTCTTAAGAACTTTATCAATATAATGAGATTGTGTCAAAAAATTACATTCTTCTCCCGTTTGATCTTAATACCGAGGATTACATCCGCCTCCCCCATATCCTTCATGGCGAATTTAGATGACAAAAAAGACTTAGCAAAATCAACTTGATTTTGATCGGTGCCAAAAATTAACATGTCATCTACATACAAGCAAATGATAACACCATTACCGTCATTGTCAAACTTGCTATATACACACTTGTCGGATTGATTTAGGTTATACCCATTTGACAATACAATCTCATCAAACTTTTGATGCCATTGTTTGGGAGCTTGCTTTAGTCTGTACAATGATTTGATCAACCGACAAACCTTATGCTCATTTTCAGGCATAATAAACCTTTCGGTTGTTTCATATAAATCTCCTCTTCAAGATCACCATTTAAGAATGCGGTCTTGACATCCATTTGATGAATCACTAGGTTGTTGATAGCCGCCAAAGCAATCAATAATCTAATTGTGGAGATTCTAGCAACTGGAGCATAGGTATCGAAATAATCGACACCTTCCTTTTGTCTAAAGCCTTGAATCATCAATATAGCTTTAAACTTATCGATGGAGCCATCGACTCTTATTTTCCTTTTGAAGATCCACTTACAACTCAATGGTTTGCAACCACGTGGGAGATCCGTAAGTATCCACGTTTTATTTTCCATGATAGATTCCATCTCATCATTAATCACTTCTTTCCAAAAGGCGACATCTTGAGACTTCATAGCCTCTTCAAAAGTTTTAGGATCATCCTCAATATTATAGCAATATTGATATTGACATCCAACTTCATCCCTAGAACCTTCAACTAAATATAGTTAAAGATCGGGACCAAATGATTTAGCTATCCTTCTTCTCTTACTCCTACGAAGTTCGAGAGATTCTACATTAGATTCTACCTCATCATTAGCTTAGTTTCATTATTACTAGAAATCAATCCATTAGGCCTTGGTAAAGATGAAAATCAAGCCTCATCAAAAATTGCATCCCTAGACTCAATTACGGTATGTACCGGTATAGAGTCATTAAATTCTATAACATAAAACCGATATGCCTTAGAATGTAATGCATATCCAATAGAAATGCAATCAATGCCTCTTTCTCCCAAATTTTTCTTTATGGGATCGGGTAGTCGTACGGTCGCCCTACATTCCCAAACGCGAATATAATTCAAGTTCGGTTTCTTCTTATACTAAAGTTCATAAGGGGTAACCTTATTCCTTTTATTTGGAATTCTGTTTAATAAATAACAAGCCGTTAACAAAGCTTCACCCCAAAATCCCTTACTCAAACCCGAGTAAGACAACATAGAATTCACCATTTCCTTTAGTACTCTATTTTCCTCTCCGAAACACCATTTTGTTGCGGTGCATATGGAGCCGTGATTTCATGAATCAAACTGTTGGGGGTGGCACCACCCGGGTCAGGTCGCGTCGGGCCGGAAGGACCATAGGCCGGGAGGGCTCCATCTGCCAGAGGACCCAGGAGTATCTCCCGGGTCCGGGGCAAGTATGGCCCACCCGGGACTGCACTGCAGACGGAGCAACAGCATAAGAGGACAAATTGGTGATAAGTATAAAAGGTAACCGAAACCCTAAGAACTACTCACACACATAACAAAAATACTACACAAAAGGTTTTTCTCTCTTTTCTCTCTCTAAATTCATTTGTTTTCATAACTGACTTGAGCGTCGGAGGGCCATCACCCGGAAGGCCCCGGGGCTAGGTTTGTTACGTGATTTCAGGACGAGAAGAAGGTAGAGGACAACCGAGGGCTAAGGACCGTTCAGGACTTAGTTTATTTAGTTTGTAATCCACACTCAACTTGTAATCGTTTGTATTTAGTTTTGGTATTTAGTTCCTAACTTTATACCCGAAACAATTGGCGCCGTCTGTGGGGATAATTCTTACAAAAATCTTACAAAAAGTCATGTCAAATCCACCACAAGAGCCGAGAAAGACAGTCGAAGGAACCTCCTCCCCGGGAGGAGGTGCAGGCAGTACTCCTCTGGAGACCGAGCTACAAACGCCCTTGACTCCAGAGGAGAAAAGAATGATGAGTGCCTTCCTTGAGAAGTTGAGGAAGAAGCCACCTACCGGAAACCCGCCACCCGAACCAAGCCAGCAAGTATCTCCTCCAAAAAGGGGTCCCGTCCCGTCTGTGACGCCCAGGAACCTCTTCCACGAGGAGAACGAGGTGTCAAGCGATGACAGTTCATGGAAAGAAACGGAGCATGCCCACTCGACATCCCAGTCATCACCTTCAGTTGAGGAGGTATCCAAGCCCGATGTTCCACGTGACCGAGAGGCCAGCAACCAAATTTTAAGAAAACAAAATGCAAGGAAAAGTCTCAGTAAAGTCGCCCCTGGCCCCCTCGGTGCTGGAGTACCCTCTGCCACCCAAACTAAAGGTTCCAACGATACAATATGATGGGAAGGCGGACCCGAAAGAACACCTGGCGGCCTACGAGAGCCACATGATGATGTACGACCCTACGGACTACGTTTGGTGTAAAGTCTTTCCCACGACCCTAACGGGGCTTGCACAAACGTGGTTCCGTAACCTTCCAACCGGTTCCATCTACGGATATGAGGATATGTGACGGGTTTTCCGCCAGCAGTACGCAGGAAACAAAAGAAGGGAGAAGGTGGCTACGGAGCTCTTGAACGTGATACAAGGGAGGAACGAAGGGTTGAGGGAGTACATGTAACACCCGGTGTTGTCCGAGGTTATTCGGGCCGGGTTCCCCGTTGAAGTGGTCCATGTGATGAGCTCAAGTGACCTAGTGCTTTAAAGGATTGTAAGTGCTACTCATATCAACAAGATGCATCTTCTTTTCTGGTGTCTCATCTTAAGAACTCTTCAATTAAGCGTGCTTGCTGGAGAGTAGTCTTAGGATGGGTGACCTCCTGGGAAGTTCTCAGGATGTGCACGAGTGAGGACAAAGTGCGCTGGAAAGGACTCGTGTTGGTCCGTGGGCGATGTACGCAGCCTGGCAAGCTACCGTGGGTGATCTTCCGGCCTTCAGTTGGGGCCAGGGTGTTACAGTACATGACAAGATTTGACCGGGAATCACAGCAGATTAGAGACTTGGACCCCAAGATAGGAGTCCATGCCTTAACAGTTGGGTTGAAGGAGGGAGAGCTGAAAAGTCTCCTGATCAGAAATCCGCCAACAAGTCTCATGGCGGCCCGAGAGATGGCTGAAGGGTTTGTGAGAGAGGAGCAATTCCACAAGACGTTCAGTAAGAGAAACGACAAGAAAGAAGACCAGGGCGGGGCCCAACAAGACTGGAAAGCACCGCCCCGGAGACAGAACAACAACAACATCCGCAATGGGCTACAACCGGCAAAGAATAATAACAATACCATAACAATCACAACAATCGCCGAGATAACCGAGACACCTGCGGCCAGCAGGGAGGCGGCCAAAGGTACGAGACCTGGACTCATTACACGCCCCTCATTAGGTCCCAACCAGAGATTTTCGAGATGACAAAGTGATACACGTTATTTATATTCATTTTATGCTCCCGGTTCAGTCACATTTAGCTTGCATTTAGTCGTATTTATTATGATTTTATAAGCTAAATGTTATACTTCTCGAAATCGCTTTGCGTTTATTTACATTTTGCGTGTTTTGGTGGATTTGAGCCAAAACCCGGGACATTGGAGCGAATACGAGTCGGACGACGTGACCTAACCTGAGCTCGCGTTGGAGCTCGAGAACACGAGCCAAGACCAAAGGAGGGCCAAGAGACTAAGAGATCACGAGCTAAATAAGGCCAAGATTAAAGGGGCCAACGAATAAAACAAGCCCAAGTAGCATGTTGGGCCAAGGAAGAAAGGAAGAAGAAGCCGGCCCAAAAAAAGGGTCAGGCGGTGTTGGCCAAGAGTGCGGCCATTGGTTCACTAAATTTCCCGGTTTTTTATTATTTTTCGTAATTAATATTTTGGACACTATATATAGAGGTTTTAGGTCGAGAATTAGACTATCTTTTGTTTATGCTTTGTTTTTACATTCAACTTAGGTTTAGTTTTAGTTTCTTTTACTGCTTACTTTCAAGATTGGTTTATTACTCAAGTTTATTACTTTGCACTTCAGGATTTCGTCAGGTTTAATTTCAATTGCTATTTTCATTATGTTTACTCTATTTAATTGTTTTGCTTGCTTTATTACTATGTCTAGCTAATTTCCTAATTAGGGTTTAGGGGAATTTGTGACATATGATTTAGGAACATGTTTTGAGATTAAACTGGTTGATTAAATTGTGCTCTTGATTTCTTTCTACGCGTTTTATGTCAATTGAATTAGGTTTATTTCACGATCACCGATTTAACCGAGTTTAATTGAACTCCGAGTATGTTTTAATTTAAGATCGAAAGCGAGTTAAAACTAGACTTACGCGAGTTAGATGAGTTGAATTTAGTAAGTTGCGAGAGCCCGCTAAATTTGCTTAAGGCTAAAATTGACTCGAGAGAGCGTTTTACAAACCTAGTCAAGTTGCACAGTTTATCTCTTCCGTCTTATGAACTTGCGTTCCTGAATCATTGTCATATATGAACCCGATGCCCTAATCTCTCCCTTATTATATCTTATTTATCTGCTTTATTGTCTGCCTTAGTTATAGCTTATACTAAACACCCTTTTCACACTCTTGAGATTGACCTGTTCTGCCGACTTTAGCTTAGAACTACTCCGTTTCCCTGTGGATTCGATCCCTACTTGCTGCTATCTGCTGTTAGTTGTCATTTAGGTTTATTTTGATATAGGCGATACGACTTAGCCCTTATCAATTTTGGCGCCGTTGCCGGGGATACGGCTTTGTTAGTTTTAGTTATAGTTAGTGTTTGTTGCAGGTTTTTCTCCTTAGTCTCAGGGAACCTAGTTCCTTGAGACCGTTCTCATCGTTTCTTTGAGTTCTTTATGCGCAGGTCACCTACAGGTTTAGTCCCTTTTGATCCTGAACCTGAGCGTACCTTACACCGTACGCGTAATTTCTTTAAAGAGATCGCTGAGACCTACGAACGTGAACTTGAGGAAGCGTCGCGGCGTAATCTAGTGCAACGCAATCGTCCTACGAAGAGGACACACCTCCTCATACTCCGTTAACACCTCCACCAGTGACCATGCCTAAACTTTCGAGTCACTCGGTGCCTAAACCGGAGTCCATTCCAAGTGGATTCACTATGCCCGCTACGGTGCGAGTATAACTTCGAGATTCGCCCCGCCTTCTTAAATTTGGTGGAGCGGAATCAGTTCGGTGGTTATCCTACCGAAGATCCTGGTCGGCACATGCAAATGTTCACCGACATCGCCGGCGATTAAGCGGTAGGGATTACGCAGAGCAAATACGGAAATCTTTGTTCCGTTCTCATTGAAAGATCGGGCCCGCGGTGGATTCTTGATCTAAACAAGGAGGACGCCAGATATCGATTGGAGTGGGTTGGCTCTTGCATTCTACTCCAAATTCTATCCTCCGAGCGCATTTAACCAAATGAGGAGTCAAATTCAAGGCTTCAAACAAACGTTCGACGAGTCGCTTGCTGAGGCGTGGGACAGGTATAAGAAGCTGATTAGAGACTGTCCTCACCACGGTCTTAATACTTGGTTGGTGATTATGACCTTCTACAATGGTCTTTATGCGGAGAGTCGGGCTATTCTTGATTCTGCTGCTGAGGGTCGCTTTGCCAACAATACGGATGATGACAAAGCTTGGGGTTTAATAGAGGAGATGGCGGTTCACTCCGCACAGTTTGGTAAGCCGCGAGGGAATTCACGGTCCGCGCATGACGACCGTGATAAGGGAAGTATTAGTGCGCTGACGAGTCAGGTGGCTGCGCTGACTGCGCAAATTTCTATGATGACAGGTGGTGGTTCCTCCAGTGCTCATGTGAATGCTGTCACAGGGCACGATATGGGTTATACTACGGGGTATGCTGCGCCCCAAGAAGCGAGGTTTTGCGTATCAAAACTACAACCAAAACTTGCCCTACCAAAACCAACCTGGTTACGATCGATCACTCTTGTCTTCAGTAACTGTAATGTCCTAAACCCAACCACCCAACCACCACAAAATCAACCTTACACTCCCCCACATAAAAATTTCCAACAAACCCCTCCAAACTACCAAAGACCCCATATGTCCAACTTGACCAACTCGCTCTGCTGTTGATTCTGTGAGTGAATCAAGGCCATGATGCCGCAGATGGCCAAGTCGCAAGAGATCATGATGCAAAGAAATGCAAAAGGATTCGGCAAGCTAAAGACGCGGCGATTAAGAATCTAGAGAACCAAGTGGCTCAACTGCCGCTCTGGCGTTACGGCCAACCGCACCCCGCCGCCTCTAAGGTAACCCTCCCCATGATACCGCATGTGCTATAACTTTGAGGAGCGGCACGTTCTATGATGGCTCAAGCACGGGGGAGGAGGATGATGAAAACGTGGGCGATCCGAGAGAAAAGAGGTCCCAATGGCCGATCGGCAATGGCCGATCGTCCAACCGGTTGGACTGGTCGCGGGAAAGATTGATTCGGTGTTACTTTTGATGTCGCTCCAACGCCCGATTCAGATTAAACCGCCATTTACGGTCGTCAACGAGGTGCGAGCCCGAGGCAAAGTTCAAAAAGTTCGTGGACGTCATTAGAGCGCTTCAGGTAAACGTCCCTTTTATTGACCTCGTTACTCAAATACCTGCGTATGCTAAATTTTTGAAAGATGTTTTAGCTCGTAAGCGTACGTTAGATGACTTGTCGACCGTGGCATTTGTGGGGGAAGCTAGTACTAGTCGCAGGGTAGTCCGCCTTCCTAAGCTTAGCGACTCGGGACATTCTCTATTCCATGCTCTATAGGTAGATTTGTGGTTCGTAATGCTTTATGCGACCTAGAGGCGAGTGTCGGTGTCCTCCCTACTCCTCTACCAAAAGATGAGCTTGTCGACTTTAGAACCCACTAGCATCACCTTGCAAATGGCTGACCGCTCAGTTAAGCGTCCCTTAGGAATCTTACACGACGTCCCTTTACAGGTTGGGCAGTTCTTTATCCCTGTCGACTTCGTAGTTTTAGAAATGCCCGAGGATGCCCGTATTCCTATCATTTTGGGGAGACCGCTTCCGCACGCTCTTTGGTGCGATTATTGACGTGGGTAGCAAGACGATAGCCTTTAAGGTGGGGGGTGAGAAGCTCACGTTTACCCATTCTGACACCCCGCGGTCCCCTATGCGTCTCGAGTCAGTTTGTTCTATTGACTCTGTACCTCCGTCTCACACTACTGGAGACACATTGGAGGTTTTGCATGTCTCTTCTCTTGTTGCAGGTTCTTCACAGAATAGCTGCAAGGATGGTTTGGGGGAGAGAAAGCTGCTGGAGACTGACGTCTACGACGCGGGTGATGGTGATAGAGGGCCTACAGTTGAGCCATTTCGTGATCGAGGCCCTACGCTGATGGATTATGCTGCATTGCCTCGAGCTGGAGGAGTGTTATGGCGAACAACTGAGATTTCGCCGAGTGAAGCTGTTGCGAATGGCCAACGACCTTGGCCTACTTATACTTGATTTTCTGAAGCTGTGAAGAGTCGTGCGGGACTATAAACCAGCGCTTCCGGGAGGCAACCCGATGACGTTGTATTCTCAATTAGCATTTGTACTTTTGGTTTGCTTGTTTTATGACTTTTGGATTTTATTGAGCGCGCGAGGACGAGGGTATTACTTTATGATTTTTAACGCGCAGGTATTCATGGACTTTTAAGTCCTTGTTATGTTGAAAAAGCTCACGAGGAAGGCCCTTAGCCGACTGCCGGGCGAGGCTGGGCCGAAGCTGAAATTTGAAACAGAGGAAAAAACGCAAAAAAATCGAAAATTGGGGTGCCAGCCGGCCGGCCGGCTGCCGGTCTGGACCGGCCCCCTTGGTCTGCTCTTCTGTTTTGCGTATTCTTGCGTGCTATGCCGAAGTACTTCGACGTTGGACTGAATTGGACGCATATACGGGGATTCTAAGCCCCACTCCACGCTTCACCCGGTTTGGGGAGCTCCTACTCTACATTGTGAGCACTCTTTACCCCATTTTCCCTCGTTTTCTCGTTTTACTTTCCTTCCCTCTTATGATTTGATGTCCTCCTCTGCTTTTGTGGTTGTGCTATTTTCCACATTGAGGACAATGTGTGATTTGGTTTGGGGGAGGGAAACACTTTCGCGTTCATTAGTTTAGTTGCATTTTATTTTTGTGTGCATTTATTATAAAAAACTTTAGTTGCATTTTATTTTTGTGTGCATTTATTATAAAAAACTTTAGTTGCATTTTATTTTTGTGTGCATTTATTATAAAAAAAAAAAAACCCAAAAAAATCGAAAACTTCAAAAAATTACAAAAATACGAGTCTTTTTGATCCGCTTTGTCCTGCTTTGCCTAGTTTGGAGAATGGATTAGTGCATTAACTTTGATCTTTAGTATCTTTGAGTCGACTTCCTATTGTCGTAGCTTGCACGATTGGTTTGTTTCCTGTTACTAGATTGCGAGCCTTAACACTAACCCACTTGTATTTGCTTAATTCTTTCTGCTTTTCGCTTGTTTACTTTCGACTTTGACATTCGAGCTTGGCATTGGTTTGTGGATGTTGGTATGTTGGTTTGTGGTTTGCTTGGAAGGATCTTATATATGTTGGAGCGATGCTTCGATGCTCTCGGAGGGGACTCATTGACTTGAGTAACCACAGTGGCCATGAATTTGGTTGCGACCGGGAGTATGAGCAATAATGTAACTCTTAAGGAAAAATGTGTACCCGAGCGCGATTTTTACCGAGTGAACGTCAAGCTAAACGGTACTACATACGAGGGATGCTCCACATTTGAGAAAAGAAAAAAAAGAAAAAGATTATCTGAGAAAGAAAAAGGAAAAAGGAAATGATTTGGAAAGATTGGTTGAATGCAAGTGGTTTGTACGGTTGGCCTTGCTCGAATTGATTTGTCGTTAGTTTTACTTCTGCGTAAGCGTCAGAGGCTAGTATTGCGATGTGGTGTGAACGGTTGAGACTGTGCTCTATTCTTGGCGAAATAGGCTATGGTTGTATGTTTATGTGCATAGGTCGCCCACTTGAGATACTAGCGTGATTAGTTCGTGTACTTTGATTTTCTTCGATGCTGTTTGCTTGAGGACAAGCAAAGGTTTGGTTTGGGGGAGTTTGATACACGTTATTTATATTCATTTTATGCCCCCGGTTCAGTCACATTTAGCTTGCATTTAGTCGTATTTATTATGATTTTATAAGCTAAATGTTATACTTCGACATCTTCTGCGTTTTATTTACATTTTGCGGTGTTTGGTGGATTTGAGCCAGAACCCGGGACATTGGAGCGAATACGAGAGTCGGGACGACGTGATCTAACCTGAGCTCGCGTTGGAGCTCGAGAACACGAGCCAAGACCAAAGGAGGGCCAAGAGACTAAGAGATCACGAGCTAAATAAGGCCAAGATTAAAGGGGCCAACGAATAAAAAAAGCCCAAGTAGCATGTTGGGCCAAGGAAGAAAGGAAGAAGAAGCCGGCCCAAATAAAGGGTCGTGCAGAAAGAATGGCCTACTACTGGTTCACTAAATTTCCCGGTTTTTTATTATTTTTCGTAATTAATATTTTGGACACTATATATAGAGGTTTTAGGTCGAGAATTAGACTATCTTTTGTTTATGCTTTGTTTTTACATTCAACTTAGGTTTAGTTTTAGTTTCTTTTACTGCTTACTTTCAAGATTGGTTTATTACTCAAGTTTATTACTTTGCACTTCAGGATTCCGTCAGGTTTAATTTCAATTGCTATTTTCATTATGTTTACTCTATTTAATTGTTTTGCTTGCTTTATTACTATGTCTAGCTAATTTCCTAATTAGTGTTTAGGGCAATTTGTGACATATGTTTTAGGAACATGTTTTGAGCTTAAAATGGTTGATTAAATTGTGCTCTTGATTTCTTTTCACGCGCTTTATGTCTATTGAATTAGGTTTATTTCACTTTGATCACCGATTTAAGCGAGTTTAATTGAACTGAGTATGTTTTAATTTAAGATCGAAAGCGAGTTAAAACTAGACTTACGCGAGTTAGATGAGTTGAATTTAGTAAGTTGAGAGCCGGCTAAATTAGGTTAAGGCTAAAATTGACTCGAGAGAGCGTTTTACAAACCTAGTCAAGTTGCACAGTTTATCTCTTCCGTCTTATGAACTTGCGTTCCTGAATCATTGTCATATATGAACCCGATGCCCTAATCTCTCCCTTATTATATCTTATTTATCTGCTTTATTGTCTGCCTTAGTTATAGCTTATACTAAACACCCTTTTCACACTCTTGAGATTGACCTGTTCTGCCGACTTTAGCTTAGAACTACTCCGTTTCCCTGTGGATTCGATCCCTACTTGCTGCTATCTGCTGTTAGTTGTCATTTAGGTTTATTTTGATATAGGCGATACGACTTAGCCCTTATCACAAAGAACGAGATAAAGTGGGCCACCCCGCGGCCGATGAAGCATCCGGGAATGACAAATCCGCGTTCTGTGGGTACCATCAGGTAGCGGGTCACGCAACGGAGGATTGCGTATCCCTGAAGAACGAGGTTGAGCGTTTGGTCCAGCAGGGTACCTTACGACGTTTTGTTAAAGACAAACGGGAGAGAGACGAAGGCGAGGGGAGTAGGGATACGGCCCAGGCAGGTCTAAGAAAGAACAAGCAAAGAATTGGTGAGATCCATATGATCGCCGGGACCGAGGAGTCAGTCCTGTCCGGAAGAAAACGAAAAGCAGAGAAGCGCGAACAATCTAGAATGGGCATATACTCAGCTGGAAGGACGGCACCGAGACCGCCCGTCCCAGACCTGACCATCAGCGAGGAAGACTACCAGCGGGTCTCCTACCCACACAGCGACCCATTGGTAATCTCCATTGATATCGGACCTCATCTGGTCCATAGGTGCATGATAGACACCGGAGCCTGCACCAACCTCCTATACAAGGAGGTATTTGAGAAGCTGGGCTTGAAGAAGGAGCAGCTGACCCCTTACATAGGGTCACTCTATGGTTTCGCAGGGGCTGGCATAAAGCCGATGGGGACGATAACTTTGCCGGTCACAATAGGAGAGGAGGACATGGCCAGGAGCGTGGACGCAAGCTTTGTGGTCGTGGACGCCCCGTCAGCATACAACGCCCTCATAGGCCGGGTCACCCTAGATCACATTCATGCCGTTGTATCGATACGAGCGCTGGCTATGGTCTACGTCACGGATAACTGGACTGAGGGGAAGGTTTATGGTGACCAAAGCGCAGGGAGGTCCTGCAATTCCCTGTCGGCCCGGGGGGCCAGGCAGAAAGTAGTGTCGGAAGTAAGGCTTCCAGCTTTCAAGATAGTCTGATTAGTATCCTGGAAGAGAACAAATATGTGTTTGCCTACTCAGCCGCCGAGATGCCGGGGATAAGCCCGGAAGTAATTATGCATCAATTGAACGTTAACCCCGGCTATAAACCGATCAAGTAGAGGCTGCGGCCCATGAGTGCAGAGAAAGACGCGGCCATCCTTGAGGAAATAAACAAGTTACTGGATGCAGGTTTCATTGAACGTTGTGACTATCCCGAGTGGTTGGCAAATGTTGTGATGGTAAAGAAAGCGTCCGGGGCATGGAGAATGTGTGTTGACTTTACGAATCTAAACAAGGCATGCCCCAAGGACTACTACCCATTGCCGAGAATCGATCAGTTGGTAGACTCCACCAGTGGTCACTCGACCCTAAGCTTCCTGGATGCTTTCTCAGGGTATCACCAGGTGTACCTGGCGGAGGAGGACAGACCCCGTTGTGCCTTTATCACGGGCCATGGGGTCTACATGTACAAAATGATGCCGTTTGGGCTAAAGAATGCCGGGGCTACCTACCAGCGCCTGGTGGACGCTGTGTTTGCAAAACAGAAGGGAAGGATGTAACAACCTGGTTTTTCGTCGACTTTAATTACTAAGGCGGAAATTAATTAAGTCTTAAACCAGCGTTATTAATTATAAATAAAACCCAAAATGTTACATCGTAATTCAAGAGTTGAATAAAACAACTCTGTGTACGGAAATTTAAAAGAGTAGCGTCTTATATATTACAAATCTCTCGCAAATGACATAAAGTAAAGCGTAAAAACGTTGCATGGCCCCGTCCAAAATCCGACTTCCTTCCCATGACTACCCTCGCACAATAAATCGATGGGGATGCTCACTGAATGATGACTAGCTATGCTCATACTTACCCTCGATTTCAATTACTTTGGTTTAATATTATCGCTTTATAAACATAACATTATGATAAAACATAAACATGCTTAATACAATTAGCATGTAAAGACATATATGTCATAATAAGCATGCGGTTAAAGCGATAAATCATATAAGCATGATATTCAGTTATGAAAGCAAATAACATATAATATCATAGCCATAGTATCACAACATATCAGCAAGATTACAAAGCGATATCAGATCGCATACATACATACGTATCGTATTGTTCTCATCATGCAGACTCGATTCACTTCAGAAACTTGTGGTCTTTAATTTTCGAAGATGGTACACACTCGTTCTCATTTAATCAAACAACACACAACACATACTGCTTACGAGCCTGACCACTGAGTAGGCCATTGTACTCTAGTCGCCAGATCTCACTACCATAGTGCGGCTTACTCGACTCGTAAACCACGCCGAATACTATAATACTTGCATCTCATCCTCTAGTGTTCGAAAAGATTCGAACTTCAGTTACAATCCCGTCAAGTAATCTTTACGCAGGGTAAGATCGAATGCTAGTGTCGCGTCCAATAAAGACGAAACACGGCAAGGAGACAGAAGTAAAGCGCATATGCACATAATGTTACGGTGGCCACGATAACTTTAGCGAAATAGAGTGAATTAAACCCTAGTCTAGTACATGTACATTAGTATCCACGTTAAGAATGGGCCACGCTATTCGTAGAGCACCTTAACTCAGGATAAAGCGACCATTTCCTAAAGCCTGTGGCAAAACCATGGCATATTCAATTATCTTGTCCCAAGAATGGCGGCCGCCACAAGACTATCTTAAACCCACTTCACTTACGATTGACGTTTTCATATCTGAGGCCCAAGCTTGACCTTTTATTTAACTTACTCAATATTCATTATTTATTTGATATTACATATCACATGTTACTAGACTCTCCTAGTCTCAGCGTCAAACGTTTAAGTATTTGTAGGTTTCATCTGATCACAAAACACGCTCGTTTATTATTTCTTGTGTTGTTAATTACTAACGCTTTCAAGTTTCTAAATCAAACGCGTTTATTAGTATGTCCAATTTTATTTATGTGTTTTTCAAACACTTTAGGTCATTTACTTCTTTATTTTAAATTTTCTATACTTAGTAAAATTTTCAATTATTTTCAGTATTTCACTATTCACTTTTTACTATTCATAAATCACTATTCACTTGACACTATTCATTGGTCACTATTCATCGTATTTTATACGTATTCGTATTTTTATACTTCGTATTTTATACGTATTTTTATACGTATTCGTATCTTTATACTTCGTATTCTATACGTATTTTTATACTTATACGTATTTCTATACTTGTACGTATTTTACATTTATACGTATTTTTATACGTATTCATATATATTAATATATTTCCTAAGTATAAACTAAAATTTCATTTTATTTGCTAAGTACAAAAATTCTAGTTTCAAAGTCGTTAGGTTCGTTTTGTACTTAGTGATTTTTGAAAATATTTCAAAAGTCTAGTTTTAAAAACGTTAAGTTCATTTTGTATAAAGTGATAATGATTTTCATTTTAAAATATTAGTTTTAAAAATGTTAAGTTCAATTTGTAAAAAGTGGTAATGATATTTATTTTAAAATGAGACTTAGTTAAATTTAGTCGTCTATTAACTAATTTTAGCGATTTTCATTTTAAGAATAATAGTATCGTGGATGATTCATTTAGGTCCGTAAGTCCAATATCAACAAATCCAAATAGCAAAGGCAGTAACACACGATTTAGTTCATTTTTATAACGGTTACATATTTTTATCGGTTTATAATATTTCATTTATAACTAAATCGATTTATACTAAAATTCAATTCTAATTACTATTTAACTTTAGTGACTTAGTGATAATTTCATTTTGGTCAAATTTAGTCAAGTTTAAATGGTAATGTCGTGTGATATGATATATGTGTCAAATTGATTTATTTCTTTTAATTTCTTAAATCTAACTTATTAACTAATAATTAAATTATATTAACAATAAACTATAAGTGATAAAAATAATTTTAACCCTAAAAATGCCCAAAATGCCGTGAGTAATTATAATAGTGTCCAAATTTTCATTTTTCGATTTTATCGGTTTTTAGCTTAAAGTCTTTATATTTTAATTATTCTAATTATACTAAAACGATTTAAACTAAAATGAAATTTACTAAAACTTTTATTTATAATTATGAATAGTGTTTTTCAACACTTTAAATTTCTAACTTTTTAATCTAAATGATTTATAATGTTTTAAGTTGATTTATATAATATGACTAATAATATATAAAACAATAACTAAACATAAACACAAATTATTAACAAACATAATATAAAACATAATCAAAGTGAACAATATTGATGAACATCAACATGAAGATGCTAAGAACACACATGAAGATCATAATAAAACTCAAGAACACATATTTTGATTTTAACAACTTATAATTTATTTTCCTAATTTAATTCTTTTTACATGGTAGCATCCTTTTTAACTTACTTATTCTAACATATTATTTACAAAAATTAAAAGTGAAAATATATTAAAATAAAAGGGGAATGTCGTGTAGAAGCATGTATGTATATATATTTTTATTTTTCATTTTTAATCACTTTAAACTCATTTCCAATATTTCACATAATTTTTATATATAACTACTACTCAATTAAAACATAACTAAACATAGAAATCATGTGAACATAAATTAAAATGCTCAAAATTAATTTAACTAACATATGAACAATATTACTACAACTAATCTATTATCAATATAACTTATTTATTATCATTTTACTATACTTCACCTAAACATACAAGCACACAATCATGATGTTTAACATATTTAACATAAAAATCATACTCATAAAATTATAATAACAAAACAAATTAATTTTTAAAGAGACTAATATGAGATATAACTAGTCACCTTATTAGGATGTTAATCGTCGAGGATCTAAAATAAATTTTAGATCGGATTTTTCTTCACCCATATTACCCAAGATATTCACCCAAATAATCCTTGCAAGTTAGCTCCTAATACCCACTAATATAACTAGAACTACTTAGGATTTATTAGAATATTATTAAGGTTTTAATTTAGAGGATTTTAGGAGAAAAATGAAAGAAAATAAAAGAGAGGAAGTGAGAGCATGTACACGTCCAAAATGAGAGCAAGCAAGGGGATTTTGCTCTTTGCAAATAATGAGGATAAGTTAGAGTAAAAGTTAGGTTAAATGAATTTGGATTAAAGTTAGATTTAATTAGAAAATATAATGTTCTATTTAATTAAATTATGCATCATCAACATCATCATCAACTAATAAGTCCACATTACTATTTGAGCATTAAAAATGTCTAATTTGTGTTTTAAAATGTTTTCCTCGAATTTAGTCAGTTTTAAAAAGTCGGGCGTCAAAAGCGATAAAAGTTAAAAAGTGCTGGTTTGACGATTTTCTGAAAAGTATTCATTTTATAAATTTAAGACTAAAATATTTTATTTACTACTTTAGAAAAATTTTAAAAGTGACGGAAATGAAAATGATAATATTAAAGTAGTAGTATTATATTTTATAAGTATTATTATTATTATTAAGTATAATCTTTAAATTTAAATACAAATAAAATAAAAGTAATGATGATAAATGTAAAGGTGTAAGTAAACATTAATTTTGTGTAAGAAAAATGGAAGAAGATATAGTGTGGAAAAGTCCAAGTAAGTCGGCTCCAACAAAGAAAATCGGGATCGATTTTCGTTTTCGAAATTTTCGATTTGCGCGCACACGAAAAGTCTTGAAATAAAAGATATGATCTTAAAATAATATTTTGAAATAAAATCGGAATTAAAAATAAAACTAATTTTCAAAAGGTACTAAATATAAAAATCGGATCTTAATCCTCGAAATTTTGAATAAACTTTCCTAGGTCGAAATATTTATTTTTTTCGTTGAATGTTATAGATTTAAAGAATTATAAACAAACGTCAAAAATTTAATAGATTTAAAATAGGTGTGACTTCAAATTTCGACAATTTAGAAAAAGGCTAGTTTAATAGAAATGAAATAGTAATTTGATATTAAAACTAAAGTTTTTTTTATTTTGAAAACGAAAAATGTTTGAAATTGAATTTTATGACTAAAAGGTTTTACATTTAATTTTATGAATAGTAAATATAACTTAACCTTTTTGAAATTTGAAAGGCGATATAAATTTTGTGTTGATTTTTATAAAATTTTGAAATGTATTTCTTTTTCAATTCTGAAGATAATAGAACGAACTTTATTTTTCAAAATTTTTAAATTTGTACTTAGGAAAATTTATTATTATTTGGCGAAAAAATTTCAGTCGCATTTTATTATATGGAAAAAGGATGAATTTAATTTGAGAAATTAAATTCTTTTATCATATTGTGTTAAAATAACACGGGGTGTTACAAACCTACCCCCTTAAGAAAAGTTTCGTCCCGAAACTTGGATAGAGTGGATAACTACTTGCAGTTAGGCAATGCAGTTAGAGAGAATATCAAGATTTTACAAGTTTCGATAATGAAATTTTATTTTGGTAGAATAAGACTTTTCAAAAAGTTTGAACTTCTGAATTATTATAAAGGTGTTAAATAGAGTGTTTAAAGTTGAAGGATATAAACATTTTATATTTACAAATGGGATGTTTTGAAGTATTATAACAACATTGCTAGATTGTCTTTTCTGAAATCGAATTCAAAGGGATTTTCAAAAAGGTGGGGCCTAGAAGTTTTGTACGGAATGAATTTAAATAAAAAATTATAAGGGTTTTAAAATAAAACAATTTATAATTTTATTTGAAATTAAATTTATAGTTTAAAGTTGGTTGAAATAATGATTTTGAATAGTTTTAATCAATGATTTTAAACCATCATATTTTGTCCTACCCCCTTAAGAAAATTTTAGACATATTTATCAAATTTAAGAGAAAAGAGGAAAAATTCATTTTAAGGGTTGAGAATTTGAAAAGGTATTGATAAGTTGAAAATTTTGAAAATGATTAAATTCGATACTATATAAGGTAAAGAATATATGATTTAAAACAAAATAGTTTCAAAGCTATCTAAAATTACTAAATAAAATTTTAGAATTATATGAATAAGTTTAAAAGATATTTTAAAGGGAAAACATGAATGTTATTTTTAGAAGATAATCACTAATTATAAATTTATGAAGATTTATAAATTTTAAGAGAGAAAGTGAGTTTAAGAGGTTGAAAAGTTATAAAATTTAAAGATTTTCAAAATAAACTAAGAGGAGTTTATGAATTTGAAAATCAAAAGTGAAATTATTTTCCGAGATTAAGGAATAGGAATAAAAGTTCATTTTAAGAAGTAGTTATTTGTAATTATAGGTTTAGAAAATTAGAGAGTTAGAAGGAAAAAGGTTGAAGAGGTTAAAATTTTTAAAAGAGAACGAAATGAAAATTTTAGTTAAAGAGGATAATTAGATGGAGTTGTAGAAATCCTTCCTGCGACAGAAATCTTTGAGATCTTGAACGTCTCATCAGTAGTAGGGTCCTTGATGCGTCCATTTGTTGCGCTTGAGATCTTGTCGTCATATATTTGATTAAAGGCTTCTTTCTTCGAGAATTAAATTTGTTACTTAGAATTTTATATCCGAGGATAGTTGTTAGTTTTAGTTAGTCACATCAGCAAGTAGCAAGCATACGATAGTTAGTGTATTTTATTTTGAGGGCAGTAGTTCGTTATTTAAAAGTCCTTAGCCTATGGCCTGGCCCCAAGGTTTCTACCCATTCTCACACTTTAAAGCGATTTCAAGTTATTATTTAAGTGATCTAATAAAAGAAAATCTAATTTATTATTTGATCCTATTAGTCTATGCCTGACATACGATATGAATGTCCGGCCCAGGTGTCTCTCGCTAGATGAAATAACTATTAAGTTATTCACGGTCGCAAGACAGCTCTGATACCAACTGTAACAACCTGGTTTTTCATCGACTTTAATTACTAAGGCGGAAATTAATTAAGTCTTAAACCAGCGTTATTAATTATACATAAAACCCAAAATGTTACATCGTAATTCAAGAGTTGAATAAAACAACTCTGTGTACGGAAATTTAAAAGAGTAGCGTCTTATATATTACAAATCTCTCGCAAATGACATAAAGTAAAGCGTAAAAACGTTGCATGGCCCCGTCCAAAATCCAGCTTCCGGTCCATGACTACCCTGCACAATAAATCGATGGGGATGCTCATTGAGTGACAAAGGACTAGCTATGCTCATACTTACCCTCGATTTCAATTACTTTGGTTTAATATTATCGCTTTATAAACATAACATTATGATAAAACATAAACATGCTTAATACAATTAGCATGTAAAGACATATATGTCATAATAAGCATGCGGTTAAAGCGATAAATCATATAAGCATGATATTCAGTTATGAAAGCAAATAACATATAATATCATAGCCATAGTATCACAACATATCAAAGAAGATTACAAAGCGATATCGGATCGCATACATACATACGTATCGTATTGTTCTCATCATGCACTCGATTCACTCCGAAACTTGTGGTCTTTAATTTTCAAGATGGTACACACTCGTTCTCATTTAATCAAACAACACACAACACATACCGCTACGAGCCTGACCAATCGAGTAGGCCATTGTACTCTAGTCGCTTGCATCTCACTACCATAGTGTACGGCTTACTCGACTCGTAAACCACGCCGAATACTATAATACTTGCATCTCATCCTCTAGTGTTCGAAATGATTGAACTTCAGATACAATCCCGCCAAGTAATCTTTACGCAGGTAAGAACGAATGCTAGTGTCGCGTCCAATAAAGACGAAACACGGCAAGGAGACAGGCAGTAAAGCGCATATGCACATAATGTTACGGTGGCCCGATAACTTTAGCGAAATAGAGTGAATTAAACCCTAGTCTAGTACATGTACATTAGTATCCACGTTAAGAATGGGCCACGCTATTCGTAGAGCAACTTAACTCCAGATAAAACGACCATTTCCTAAAGCCTCGGGTAAAAAACATGTCATATTCAATTATCTTGTCCTAAGAATGGCGACCGCCACAAGACTATCTTAAACCCACTTCACTTACGATTGACGTTTTCATATCTGAGGCCCAAGCTTGACCTTTTATTTAACTTACTCAATATTCATTATTTATTTGATATTACATATCACATGTTACTAGACTCTCCTAGTCTCAGCGTCAAACGTTTAAGTATTTGTAGGTTTCATATGATCACATAACACGTTCGTTTATTATTTGAAGTGTTGTTAATTATTAACGTTTTCAAGTTTCTAAATTGAAACGTTTATTAGTATGTCCAATTTTATTAATGTGTTTTTCAAACACTTTAGGTCATTTACTTCTTTATTTTAAATTTTCTATACTTAGTAAAATTTTCAATTATTTTCAGTATTTCACTATTCACTTTTTACGTACTATTCATAAATCACTATTCACTTGACACTATTCATTGGTCACTATTCATCGTATTTTATACGTATTCGTATTTTTATACTTCGTATTTTATACGTATTTTTATACGTATTCGTATCTTTATACTTCGTATTCTATACGTATTTTTATACTTATACGTATTTCTATACTTGTACGTATTTTACATTTATACGTATTTTTATACGTATTCATATATATTAATATATTTCCTAAGTATAAACTAAAATTTCATTTTATTTGCTAAGTACAAAAATTCTAGTTTCAAAGTCGTTAGGTTCGTTTTGTACTTAGTGATTTTTGAAAATATTTCAAAAGTCTAGTTTTAAAAACGTTAAGTTCATTTTGTATAAAGTGATAATGATTTTCATTTTAAAATATTAGTTTTAAAAATGTTAAGTTCAATTTGTAAAAAGTGGTAATGATATTTATTTTAAAATGAGACTTAGTTAAATTTAGTCGTCTATTAACTAATTTTAGCGATTTTCATTTTAAGAATAATAGTATCGTGGATGATTCATTTAGGTCCGTAAGTCCAATATCAACAGTCCAAATAGCAAAGGCAGTAACACACGATTTAGTTCATTTTTATAACGGTTACATATTTTTATCGGTTTATAATATTTCATTTATAACTAAATCGATTTATACTAAAATTCAATTCTAATTACTATTTAACTTTAGTGACTTAGTGATAATTTCATTTTGGTCAAATTTAGTCAAGTTTAAATGGTAATGTCGTGTGATATGATATATGTGTCAAATTGATTTATTTCTTTTAATTTCTTAAATCTAACTTATTAACTAATAATTAAATTATATTAACAATAAACTAAAAAGTGATAAAAATAATTTTAACCCTAAAAATGCCCAAAATGCCGTGAGTAATTATAATAGTGTCCAAATTTTCATTTTTCGATTTTATCGGTTTAGCTTAAAGTCTTTATATTTTAATTATTCTAATTATACTAAAACGATTTAAACTAAAAATGAAATTTACTAAAACTTTTATTTATAATTATGAATAGTGTTTTTCAACACTTTAAATTTCTAACTTTTTAATCTAAATGATTTATAATGTTTTAAGTTGATTTATATAATATGACTAATAATATATAAAACAATAACTAAACATAAACACAAATTATTAACAAACATAATATAAAACATAATCAAAGTGAACAATATTGATGAACATCAACATGAAGATGCTAAGAACACACATGAAGATCATAATAAAACTCAAGAACACATATTTTGATTTTAACAACTTATAATTTATTTTCCTAATTTAATTCTTTTTACATGGTAGCATCCTTTTTAACTTACTTATTCTAACATATTATTTACAAAAATTAAAAGTGAAAATATATTAAAATAAAAGGGAATGTCATGTAGAAGCATGTATGTATATATATTTTTATTTTTCATTTTTAATCACTTTAAACTCATTTCCAATATTTCACATAATTTTTATATATAACTACTACTCAATTAAAACATAACTAAACATAGAAATCATGTGAACATAAATTAAAATGCTCAAAATTAATTTAACTAACATATGAACAATATTACTACAACTAATCTATTATCAATATAACTTATTTATTATCATTTTACTATACTTCACCTAAACATACAAGCACACAATCATGATGTTTAACATATTTAACATAAAAATCATACTCATAAAATTATAATAACAAAACAAATTAATTTTTAAAGAGACTAATATGAGATATAACTAGTCACCTTATTAGGATGTTAATCGTCGAGGATCTAAAATAAATTTTAGATCGGATTTTTCTTCACCCATATTACCCAATATATTCACCCAAATAATCCTTGCAAGTTAGCTCCTAATACCCACTAATATGACTAGAACTACTTAGGATTTATTAGAATATTATTAAGGTTTTAATTTAGAGGATTTTAGGAGAAAAATGAAAGAAAATAAAAGAGAGGAAGTGAGAGCATGTACACGTCCAAAATGAGAGCAAGCAAGGGGATTTTGCTCTTTGCAAATAATGAGGATAAGTTAGAGTAAAAGTTAGGTTAAATGAATTTGGATTAAAGTTAGATTTAATTAGAAAATATAATGTTCTATTTAATTAAATTATGCATCATCAACATCATCATCAACTAATAAGTCCACATTACTATTTGAGCATTAAAAATGTCTAATTTGTGTTTTAAAATGTTTTCCTCGAATTTAGTCAGTTTAAAAAGCTCAAGGCCAAAAGCGATAAAAGTTAAAAAGTCTTTGTTTGTGATTTTTAGAAAAAGTATTCATTTTATAAATTTAAGACTAAAATATTTTATTTACTACTTTAGAAAAATTTTAAAAGTGACGGAAATGAAAATGATAATATTAAAGTAGTAGTATTATATTTTATAAGTATTATTATTATTATTAAGTATAATCTTTAAATTTAAATACAAATAAAATAAAAGTAATGATGATAAATGTAAAGGTGTAAGTAAACATTAATTTTGTGTAAGAAAAATGGAAGAAGATGTAGTGTGAAAAAGTCGAAGTAACCCGGCTGCAACAAAGAAAATGGGGATCGATTTTCGTTTTCGAAATTTTCGATTTGCGCGCACACGAAAAGTCTTGAAATAAAAGATATGATCTTAAAATAATATTTTGAAATAAAATCGGAATTAAAAATAAAACTAATTTTCAAAAGGTACTAAATATAAAAATGGATCTTAATCCTCTAAATTTTGAATAAACTTTCCTAGGTCTAAATATTTATTTTTAGATTTGAATGTTATAGATTTAAAGAATTATAAACAAACGTCAAAAATTTAATAGATTTAAAATAGGTGTGACTTCAAATTTCGACAATTTAGAAAAAGGCTAGTTTAATAGAAATGAAATAGTAATTTGATATTAAAACTAAAGTTTTTTTTATTTTGAAAACGAAAAATGTTTGAAATTGAATTTTATGACTAAAAGGTTTTACATTTAATTTTATGAATAGTAAATATAACTTAACCTTTTTGAAATTTGAAAGGCGATATAAATTTTGTGTTGATTTTTATAAAATTTTGAAATGTATTTCTTTTTCAATTCTGAAGATAATAGAACGAACTTTATTTTTCAAAATTTTTAAATTTGTACTTAGGAAAATTTATTATTATTTGGCGAAAAAATTTCAGTCGCATTTTATTATATGGAAAAAGGATGAATTTAATTTGAGAAATTAAATTCTTTTATCATATTGTGTTAAAATAACACGGGGTGTTACAAACCTACCCCCTTAAGAAAAGTTTCGTCCCGAAACTTGGATAGAGTGGATAACTGCTTGCAGTTAGGCAATGCAGTTAGAGAGAATATCAAGATTTTACAAGTTTCGATAATGAAATTTTATTTTGGTAGAATAAGACTTTTCAAAAAGTTTGAACTTCTGAATTATTATAAAGGTGTTAAATAGAGTGTTTAAAGTTGAAGGATATAAACATTTTATATTTACAAATGGGATGTTTTGAAGTATTATAACAACATTGCTAGATTGTCTTTTCTGAAATCGAATTCAAAGGGATTTTCAAAAAGGTGGGGCCTAGAAGTTTTGTACGGAATGAATTTAAATAAAAAATTATAAGGGTTTTAAAATAAAACAATTTATAATTTTATTTGAAATTAAATTTATAGTTTAAAGTTGGTTGAAATAATGATTTTGAATAGTTTTAATCAATGATTTTAAACCATCATATTTTGTCCTACCCCCTTAAGAAAATTTTAGACATATTTATCAAATTTAAGAGAAAAGAGGAAAAATTCATTTTAAGGGTTGAGAATTTGAAAAGGTATTGATAAGTTGAAAATTTTGAAAATGATTAAATTCGATACTATATAAGGTAAAGAATATATGATTTAAAACAAAATAGTTTCAAAGCTATCTAAAATTACTAAATAAAATTTTAGAATTATATGAATAAGTTTAAAAGATATTTTAAAGGGAAAACATGAATGTTATTTTTAGAAGATAATCACTAATTATAAATTTATGAAGATTTATAAATTTTAAGAGAGAAAGTGAGTTTAAGAGGTTGAAAAGTTATAAAATTTAAAGATTTTCAAAATAAACTAAGAGGAGTTTATGAATTTGAAAATCAAAAGTGAAATTATTTTCCGAGATTAAGGAATAGGAATAAAAGTTCATTTTAAGAAGTAGTTATTTGTAATTATAGGTTTAGAAAATTAGAGAGTTAGAAGGAAAAAGGTTGAAGAGGTTAAAATTTTTAAAAGAGAACGAAATGAAAATTTTAGTTAAAGAGGATAATTAGATGGAGTTGTAGAAATCCTTCCCATGATGTAAATCTTTGAGATCTTGAACGTCTCATCAGTAGTAGGGTCCTTGATGCGTCCATTTGTTGCGCTTGAGATCTTGTCGTCATATATTTGATTAAAGGCTTCTTTCTTCGAGAATTAAATTTGTTACTTAGAATTTTATATCCGAGGATAGTTGTTAGTTTTAGTTAGTCACATCAGCAAGTAGCAAGCATACGATAGTTAGTGTATTTTATTTTGAGGGCAGTAGTTCGTTATTTAAAAGTCCTTAGCCTATGGTCGGTCCTTAAGGTTTCTACCCATTCTCACACTTTAAAGCGATTTCAAGTTATTATTTAAGTGATCTAATAAAAGAAAATCTAATTTATTATTTGATCCTATTAGTCTATGCCTGACATACGATATGAATGTCCGGCCCAGGTGTCTCTCGCTAGATGAAATAACTATTAAGTTATTCACGGTCGCAAGACAGCTCTGATACCAACTGTAACAACCTGGTTTTTCATCGACTTTAATTACTAAGGCGGAAATTAATTAAGTCTTAAACCAGCGTTATTAATTATACATAAAACCCAAAATGTTACATCGTAATTCAAGAGTTGAATAAAACAACTACGTAATGGAAATTTAAAAGAGTAGCGTCTTATATATTACAAATCTCTACTTAAATGACATAAAGTAAAGCGTAAAAGCGTTGCATGGCCGAGCCCAAAATCCAAATTCCGGCCCATGACTACCCCGCACAATAAATCGATGGGGGATGCATTGAGCTGACAAAGTGACTAGCTATGCTCATACTTACCCTCGATTTCAATTACTTTGGTTTAATATTATCGCTTTATAAACATAACATTATGATAAAAACATAAACATGCTTAATACAATTAGCATGTAAAGACATATATGTCATAATAAGCATGCGGTTAAAGCGATAAATCATATAAGCATGATATTGATTATGAAAGCAAATAACATATAATATCATAGCCATAGTATCACAACATATCGGCAAGATTACAAAGCGATATCGGATCGCATACATACATACGTATCGTATTGTTCTCATCATGCAGACTGATTCACTCCGTAAACTTGTGGTCTTTAATTTTGAAGATGGTACACACTCGTTCTCATTTAATCAAACAACACACAACACATATCGCTTACGAGCACGACCACCGAGTAGGCCATTGTACTCTAGTCGCTTGCATCTCACTACCATAGTGCTTTACTCTCGACTCGTAAACCACGCCGAATACTATAATACTTGCATCTCATCCTCTAGTGTTCGAAATGATTCGAACTTCAGATACAATCCCGTCAAGTAATCTTTACGCAGGGTAAGAACGAATGCTAGTGTCGCGTCCAATAAAGACGAAACACGGCAAGGAGACAGAACCGTAAAGCGCATATGCACATAATGTTACGGTGGCCCTGATAACTTTAGCGAAATAGAGTGAATTAAACCCTAGTCTAGTACATGTACATTAGTATCCACGTTAAGAATGGGCCACGCTATTCGTAGAGCACCTTAACTCCAGATAAAACGACCATTTCCTAAAGCCTGTGGCAAAAACCATGGCATATTCAATTATCTTGTCCGGCAATGGCGACCGCCACAAGACTATCTTAAACCCACTTCACTTACGATTGACGTTTTCATATCTGAGGCCCAAGCTTGACCTTTTATTTAACTTACTCAATATTCATTATTTATTTGATATTACATATCACATGTTACTAGACTCTCCTAGTCTCAACACAAACGTTTAAGTATTTGTAGGTTTCATATGATCACATAACACGTTCGTTTATTATTTGAAGTGTTGTTAATTATTAACGTTTTCAAGTTTCTAAATTGAAACGTTTATTAGTATGTCCAATTTTATTAATGTGTTTTTCAAACACTTTAGGTCATTTACTTCTTTATTTTAAATTTTCTATACTTAGTAAAATTTTCAATTATTTTCAGTATTTCACTATTCACTTTTTACGTACTATTCATAAATCACTATTCACTTGACACTATTCATTGGTCACTATTCATCGTATTTTATACGTATTCGTATTTTTATACTTCGTATTTTATACGTATTTTTATACGTATTCGTATCTTTATACTTCGTATTCTATACGTATTTTTATACTTATACGTATTCACATACTTATGCGTATTTTACATTTATACGTATTTTTATACGTATTCATATATATTAATATATTTCCTAAGTATAAACTAAAATTTCATTTTATTTGCTAAGTACAAAAATTCTAGTTTCAAAGTCGTTAGGTTCGTTTTGTACTTAGTGATTTTTGAAAATATTTCAAAAGTCTAGTTTTAAAAACGTTAAGTTCATTTTGTATAAAGTGATAATGATTTTCATTTTAAAATATTAGTTTTAAAAATGTTAAGTTCAATTTGTAAAAGTGGTAATGATATTTATTTTAAAATGAGACTTAGTTAAATTTAGTCGTCTATTAACTAATTTTAGCGATTTTCATTTTAAGAATAATAGTATCGTGGATGATTCATTTAGGTCCGTAAGTCCAATATCAACAGTCCAAATAGCAAAGGCAGTAACACACGATTTAGTTCATTTTTATAACGGTTACATATTTTTATCGGTTTATAATATTTCATTTATAACTAAATCGATTTATACTAAAATTCAATTCTAATTACTATTTAACTTTAGTGACTTAGTGATAATTTCATTTTGGTCAAATTTAGTCAAGTTTAAATGGTAATGTCGTGTGATATGATATATGTGTCAAATTGATTTATTTCTTTTAATTTCTTAAATCTAACTTATTAACTAATAATTAAATTATATTAACAATAAACTAAAAAGTGATAAAAATAATTTTAACCCTAAAAATGCCCAAAATGCCGTGAGTAATTATAATAGTGTCCAAATTTTCATTTTTCGATTTTATCGGTTTTTAGCTTAAAGTCTTTATATTTTAATTATTCTAATTATACTAAAATGATTTAAACTAAAATGAAATTTACTAAAACTTTTATTTATAATTATGAATAGTGTTTTTCAACACTTTAAATTTCTAACTTTTTAATCTAAATGATTTATAATGTTTTAAGTTGATTTATATAATATGACTAATAATATATAAAACAATAACTAAACATAAACACAAATTATTAACAAACATAATATAAAACATAATCAAAGTGAACAATATTGATGAACATCAACATGAAGATGCTAAGAACACACATGAAGATCATAATAAAACTCAAGAACACATATTTTGATTTTAACAACTTATAATTTATTTTTCTAATTTAATTCTTTTTACATGGTAGCATCCTTTTTAACTTACTTATTCTAACATATTATTTACAAAAATTAAAAGTGAAAATATATTAAAATAAAAGGGGAATGTCGTGTAGAAGCATGTATGTATATATATTTTTATTTTTCATTTTTAATCACTTTAAACTCATTTCCAATATTTCACATAATTTTTATATATAACTACTACTCAATTAAAACATAACTAAACATAGAAATCATGTGAACATAAATTAAAATGCTCAAAATTAATTTAACTAACATATGAACAATATTACTACAACTAATCTATTATCAATATAACTTATTTATTATCATTTTACTATACTTCACCTAAACATACAAGCACACAATCATGATGTTTAACATATTTAACATAAAAATCATACTCATAAAATTATAATAACAAAACAAATTAATTTTTAAAGAGACTAATATGAGATATAACTAGTCACCTTATTAGGATGTTAATCGTCGAGGATCTAAAATAAATTTTAGATCGGATTTTTCTTCACCCATATTACCCAAGATATTCACCCAAATAATCCCCGCAAGTTAGCTCCTAATACCCACTAATATAACTAGAACTACTTAGGATTTATTAGAATATTATTAAGGTTTTAATTTAGAGGATTTTAGGAGAAAAATGAAAGAAAATAAAAGAGAGGAAGTGAGAGCATGTACACGTCCAAAATGAGAGCAAGCAAGGGGATTTTGCTCTTTGCAAATAATGAGGATAAGTTAGAGTAAAAGTTAGGTTAAATGAATTTGGATTAAAGTTAGATTTAATTAGAAAATATAATGTTCTATTTAATTAAATTATGCATCATCAACATCATCATCAACTAATAAGTCCACATTACTATTTGAGCATTAAAAATGTCTAATTTGTGTTTTAAAATGTTTTCCTCGAATTTAGTCAGTTTTAAAAAGTCGGGCGTCAAAAGCGATAAAAGTTAAAAAGTGCTGTTTTGACGATTTTCTGAAAAGTATTCATTTTATAAATTTAAGACTAAAATATTTTATTTACTACTTTAGAAAAATTTTAAAAGTGACGGAAATGAAAATGATAATATTAAAGTAGTAGTATTATATTTTATAAGTATTATTATTATTATTAAGTATAATCTTTAAATTTAAATACAAATAAAATAAAAGTAATGATGATAAATGTAAAGGTGTAAGTAAACATTAATTTTGTGTAAGAAAAATGGAAGAAGATATAGTGTGGAAAAGTCCAAGTAAGTCGGCTCCAACAAAGAAAATCGGGCTCGATTTTCGTTTTCGAAATTTTCGATTTGCGCGCACACGAAAAGTCTTGAAATAAAAGATATGATCTTAAAATAATATTTTGAAATAAAATCGGAATTAAAAATAAAACTAATTTTCAAAAGGTACTAAATATAAAAATCGGATCTTAATCCTCGAAATTTTGAATAAACTTTCCTAGGTCGAAATATTTATTTTTTTCGTTGAATGTTATAGATTTAAAGAATTATAAACAAACGTCAAAAATTTAATAGATTTAAAATAGGTGTGACTTCAAATTTCGACAATTTAGAAAAAGGCTAGTTTAATAGAAATGAAATAGTAATTTGATATTAAAACTAAAGTTTTTTTTATTTTGAAAACGAAAAATGTTTGAAATTGAATTTTATGACTAAAAGGTTTTACATTTATTTTTATGAATAGTAAATATAACTTAACCTTTTTGAAATTTGAAAGGCGATATAAATTTTGTGTTGATTTTTATAAAATTTTGAAATGTATTTCTTTTTCAATTCTGAAGATAATAGAACAAACTTTATTTTTCAAAATTTTTAAATTTGTACTTAGGAAAATTTATTATTATTTGGCGAAAAAATTTCAGTCGCATTTTATTATATGGAAAAAGGATGAATTTAATTTGAGAAATTAAATTCTTTTATCATATTGTGTTAAAATAACACGGGGTGTTACAAAGGAACATGGAAGTGTATGTGGATGATGCGATAGTGAAGAGCAGGTCTGATGAACAGCTCCTGGAAGACCTCAAAGAGACGTTCAGCTCGCTCAGAAAATACCAAATGAAACTAAATCCGAAGAAGTGTACCTTTGGAGTCCGGTCTGGGAAGTTTTTGGGGTACCTGGTCAGTTCAAGAGAGATTGACGCCAACCCTGAGAAGGTCAAAGCCATCATGGACTTGCCGGCACCGAGGACGATTAAAGACATTCAAATCCTGACCGGGAGAATGGCAGCACTCTCGAGGTTCATCTCCAGGTCCGCCGACAAATCCACACCGTTCTTCCAGGTACTGAAGGGGAACAAGAAGTTTGTACGGGGAAGGGAGCAGGACGAAGCTTTTGAGCAGTTGAAGAGACACCTTACAACATTGCCTACCTTGGCAAGACCGGTCACGAGCGAAACCCTAATCTTGTACATCGCCGTGACCGCGAGCGCAATATCGGCAGTGATCCTACGGGAGGAAGAAAAACAACAACAACCAATCTACTTTGTTAGTCACGCTTTGGGTCAGTCAGAGAGAAACTACCCAATCATTGAAAAGGCCGCGTACGCCGTCGTCATTGCAACCCGGAAGCTCAGACCGTATTTTGATGCCCATCCGGTGGAGGTGCGCACTGACCAACCGCTGGAGAAAGCACTCGAGAAATTTGAAAAGTCCGGCAGACTCCTCAAGTGGGCGATCGAACTATCGTGTTTCAAGATAACCTCACGCCTAAGGATGACCCATCAAAGCCCAGGCCCTGGCTGACTTCATCGCAGAGTGCACCCACCCGGCTAGGGGAGAGGCACCAAGAGGGGTCTGGCAGGTGTATACCGACGGGTCAGCCACCATTCATGGCTCCGGGGCAGGGGTTGTCATCATCAACCCCGAGGGGCATGAGTTTGAGCACGCACTGAAATTCGCCTTCCCGGCCACAAACAATGAATCTGAATACGAGGCGGTCCTAGCGGGACTGGAGCTGGCAAAGGCTATGAGGGCAGAGGAAATCGAACTTAGAACGAACTCGCAGCTGGTGGCGAGCCAGCTCAAGGGAGAGTAAGAGGCCCGGGAAGAGGGAATGGCGTTGTACCTCCAAAAAGCAAAAACTCTGACCTCTGAACTAAAATCTTTCGAGGCCCGCCATATTCCCAGGTCCGAGAACAACAAAGCAGACGCATTGGCCAAGCCGCCAGCGAACTACGACAACAAATCGAAATAGCCACCGTAGACATCCGTGGCGTAAAGGGGTTGGCGCTAACGCAATCTCTGAGGACCATGGCTGGATGAGGCCAATATTGAAGTATAAGCTAGAGGGAGAGATCCCGGAAGACAAAACTGAGGCTGCTAGGCTGAAGAGACTAGCCCCCTGGTTCATCCTTGTGGACGGGGAGCTATACAGACGATCTTTCTCGGCCCCGCTGCTAAAGTGCGTAGGGGGCACGGACGCTGAATTCATCTTGAACGACATACACTCAGGAGTCTGTGGCCATCATGTGACCGGTCGCACACTAGCTCACAAAGTATTGAGGGCCGGCTACTTTTGGCCCACCATGCTAAAGGATGCCAAAGAGTTGAGTAAGCGGTGCCGGCAATGCCAGATTTTTGCCCCGGATATCCACCTTCCCGCCAGAGATCTCAGCCCGCCCCGAGTCTTGCACTTTGACCAATGGGGACTGGACATCCTGGGACCGTTTGCAACGGCGACCGGGGGCAGGAAGTACGTAGTGGCAGCTATCGACTACTTCACCAAGTGGATTGAAGCGGAGGCCATCCCCACCATCACTGAGCAGGCCGTGAGAAAGTTCATTTGGAGAAATGTAATCACAAGATTTGGTGTGCCCAAGGTAGTCGTGTTCGAACCACGGAAAACATTTTGACAATGATAGCATGCGGGACTGGCTGAGGCGGAACGGGACAATCGTCGCATACTCATCAGTTTGTCATCCACAGAGCAATGGGCAAGCCGAGGCCGCTAACAAGCAGATGCTGAACGGAATGAAAAAGCGCCTGGATGAACTGAAGGGGGCATGGGCTGATGAGCTGCCAAGCGTTCTCTGGTCAATTAGAACTACAGTCAAAGAATCTACCGGCCACACTCCATTCAACATGGTCTACGGGGCCGAAGCTCTACTCCCAATCGAAGCAGTCCTTCCCAGTCCTCGAACGAACTTACACGACCCTGCCAGTAACGAACAAGCAAGAAAGGAGTCCCTGGACCTCCTAGACGAAGTCCGGGACCAAGCAAAAGAAAATCTGGCAGTATATCAGAACAGGATGAGAAGGATGTACAATCGAAGGGTGAAGCACAGAGAGTTTGAACTCGGAGACCTGGTGCTGAGAAGAGCGTCCGCCACCGGGAAGGGGAATATTCACGGGAAGTTGTCAGCCACCTGGGAAGGGCCTTACCAAATTACAGAAGTCAAGCAGCCGGGAACTTTCATGCTAAGAGATATGAACGGCTACGACCTCCCATCCCACTGGAACTCTGATACGTTAAAGAAATACTACGTGTAAGCACTGTACTCTTTTTCCTTACCCGTGGTTTTATCCCACTGGGTTTTCCACGGAAAGGTTTTAACGAGGCAGTGCGTAGACATTTGTAACGCTAGTGATCAGGAATGTTGACACCGCGAACTTTTGCTTGCAATCTTTGTATATAATTTCGAGTAGAGTTTTTGCCCAGCATTTGTTTAAATTTGTATCATACAAAAGCTGGCCAGGGGGCAAGGAGGGGGGACTACCCCCGACCCCGGCTAATCACGATAGTCTGATTCAAAAATAGAGATTTTTGAAAATTTTGCTAACACTTTCAGGAAAAAAGGGATGAACACTCCAAACCCCGCCTGAGCAGAGTGGGGGTAGGAACAGGCCCCGGAGCAGCTAAGAGACATAAAAGACCGGAGAAGGGTAAGACCTCCTAGGCACCCGCCTGGCAGGCTCCCATGCCTACGTATGGTTGAACATCGCGCAATGAGAGTCCATGGCCCGGGGCCTGGGCGGCTCGCGCCCTACGTATGGCCTTGCACAATGCTCATCCGGCGTCGTCGGGCCCGGATGAGGGTGCCCTTATGCAAAAGAGCCGGGATGGCTATGATGGCCCACGTGCTCAGCCGCTCTCACCGCAACCGATGCCGGCCTTGTTGCCGGTGGCGGCTGCGGACCTCCCATGCCTACGTACGGATGAACATCGCGCCTTGAGAGTTCATGGCCTGGGGCCTGGGCGGCTCGCGCCCTACGTATGGCCTTGCACAATGCTCATCCGGCGTCGTCGGGCCCGGATGAGGGTGCCCTTATGCAAAAGAGCCGGGATGTCTATGATGGCCCACGTGTTTCAGCCGCTTCTCACCGCAGGTTGTCCGATGCCGACCTTGCGGTGGCGGCCGCGACCTCCCATGCCTACGCACGGATGAACATCGCGCCTTGAGAGTTCATGGCCTGGGCCTGGCGCCGCGCCTACGTATGGCCTCGCACAATGCTCATCCGGCCGTCGCCGGATGAGGTGCCCTATCTGGCGCAAAGAGCCGGATGTCTATGATGGCCCACGTGCTCAGGCCGCTCTCACCGCAGATGTCCGATGCCGCCTTGTTGTTGCCGGTGGCGGCTGCGGACCTCCCATGCCTACGTACGGATGAACATCGCGCCTTGAGAGTCCATGGCCTGGGGCCTGGGCGGCTCGCGCCCTACGTATGGCCTTGTACAATGCTCATCCGTGGTCGTCGGGCCCGGATGAGGGTGCCCTTATGCAAAAGAGTCGGGAGGGTGAAAACGGACCCCCCGTGAACACAACACCCGCCCACGGATCGTGAACGCGAAAGACCCGTGAAACACACGTTCAACTCATCAAACAACCTAAGTACAATCACCCGGCAGTAGGGGGCATAAACACGCGGTCCCGGCATGGATAACATGCAGGGAAAAAGCCAGAAATTTGGCTAAGTATAAACAAGATGATGAGGCTAAATAGCATCGTCCGACCCCCGGCACAAACAACGAAAAATAACGTGAACGCCGAAAGAAAAATGAATTAAGTACGAAATATCTACCCGGCCTCGGATAAAGATCAGACGAGTGAAAACGAAATGAAATAAGCTAAGTATAAAAAGACAAAAGACAACAGCATTGTTGGAAGAAAAGCACGCTCGAAATAAAGAGAGTATAATACAAGTTTGCTGCTCCTGAGCCCACAGACCGGGCCGGGAGCAGACTGATGCAAATAAAAAGGAAAAAAGAACAACTAAAAGACCTACCGGAGTCGACGGCCGTCTACCACAAAAGGCCCGCCTATTGCAGACTATTGTAAGTCTTATTGAAATAAAAAAAACAAAATGTAGGCTAATGAGAGACCCCGCAGATCATCCCGAGCAAGAGGATTCTAAGACAAGAGCGGCAACTACCGGCCACCGCCAGCTGCGGACGGTCCCGCCTCTGGGTCCGCTTCGTTCCCTTCCTCCCGAGCCTTGTCCCTCGCCGCTTCCAGCTCCGCCAGGCGGGCAAAATCGAAATCAGGCTCGATAACAGCCACGAGCTCCTTGGTTTCGTTGGCCCCAAAGTCCGCCCCGTTGTAGAAGACGTCGGCCCGGACCCTCTCCAGCTCCTCCTGGTGCTTTGCCTTCAACTCGGCTATGTCCATGGCGAAGCGAGTGGCCTTGAACTCGGCTTCCATTGCCCTCTCCTCGGCAGTCATTGCCCTCGCCAGGGCAGAATCCCGGGCCTGGGAAGCCTCAGCGTATTGAAGGGCCAAGGTTTCTTTCTCCTTGGCCAGGGCGGAAAGCTGGTCCTCCCTCTCCCGCAGCTGGGAGGTAAAATGTTTAACCTCAGTGCCAAGGTCGGAGATGGTTTTGTCCCGGGCCGCCCTCTCTTCCCTCAGACGGGCCAGGCCACGCTAAAGCCCTTGCACAGACGAGGAACCGGAGGAGCGTCTCAGACTATCAAGTTCGCGAGCGGTATCGTCCGTGAACTTTGAAAGGCCCGTGAGCGCAATGGAGAGACCTTTCAGCGCACGGTTGACCTTCGCGGCCAGCTCCGCAGCGTTGATGGACAACCCGCCGACGCTGGCGAGAGGGGAAGTTTCCAGCACCGCATCATCCCGCGGCTTGGCGGGGAAGATATCGCTTGGACCACCTTTGCCCGGGACAGCCAAGGTCACCTTCAGCTCGTCAGCTCGAGCCTGGGAGGAGGAACCACGAGCGAGAACGGCGGCAGTCAAAACGCTCCCGCTCAATCGATGGGAAACACCGGCAAGAGAGACCATCCGGTGGAACGCCCAGTGGACGACCTCTTCGCAGACGCCTCCCCACGAGAGAATCTGGAACTAACTCGCTGCCGCTTTTTACGGCCTCTGGCCTCCTCATCAGAGGGCTCGGAGTCTATGGTCTGCACCTCAAACGCAGGGGCTTTGGATGCAGACGGAGGCTGTTGGGAAGCCCCGACCTCCCGGGGTGGGCTGGGAGGCTGGAAGGGCCTCGCTGCCTCCTCGAGAGCCTCCGGGGTAGGACCAGGAGAAGAAACAGAGGCAGCTTGCTCGGGTTTCCTATTCCGAGGAGGTTTGAAGGCCGCCCTCTTTTTCCCTTTGGGCCTCTTAGGAACTTCACCCGGCTGCATTTTTACCAACTCTTTAAGCGTTGGCTTGCGGCGTTCGAAGTCTACGGCAACAGGCTTGTCAAGAGGCTTGTTGTCTTTGCCGAGGCCGATAGAAGCGAGATCCTCCTCTGTCAAGTAACCCAAAGAACCTGCAACGGACAAAACCATAGCATTCAGACCCGGAAAGAATAAGAAGTTACAAAATAAACACAAGTAAAAGCAATCAAGATACCAAACGCTCAGCCACCCGGCCCCTGCTTACCTGCCTCAAGGGCCGGGACTAGGCCGACGACGTAGAGAAACTTGTCCTGAGAGATTGTCTCCACCGGAGGAAGCCAATTCTTAGGGAATATTTGTTTGCCCTTCTTATACGCCTCAAAGTACGACACAGCGTCGGATTCGTCTTTGGTCAGGGGGACGTCCTTCCAGGAAAGGATTTTCCCCGGGACCCATTCCTCCCGAGTCTCCAAACGACACCTGACGTCATTATGGAAGCATCGGGGGTGGTTGAAGGGCTCCGAAGACTTTAAAAAGAACCATCTCTCGTTCCACCCCTTCATTGAAGTCTTGATGGGGAAATGGGTCAGATAGCCAGTCTCGGTGTGAAGGGACCACCACCCTTTCGTTGAATCAGACGAACAAGGTTGAAAATGAGATGAAGGCGACGAAATAGGTTCACGGTCAGAGGGAACCCCAAATACAGGCAGGTCCAAGCGAAGGCAACTATGACCCTAATACCGAAGGCTGTCATTTGACAGATCGCGATGTTGGCCCGGTCGAGCACTGACTCAATGAAGGGATGAAGTGGGAACCGGAGCCCGTGCTCTAAGTTCTTGATATATACGGCTGTGTGCAGATCCGGAGGTTGGACCACGTGTTGGTGCCGTCCCGGCACGACAAATTCCCAACCTTCAGGCAGGTGATAATGAGCAGATGCAAGCCCGGGGCAGTTATGTTCATTCAAGAAGTCCCTATACCCTATGTGAATCCTGGTACCCATGGGAATCCGGAATACCGCCGGCTCTAATATTCGCACGGGAAGAGGCTCAGCATAGGAGGGTCCAGCCTGGGAAGGCCCTGCCTGGGCCTCTACGTTCGTTTCACCCTTGCGGCCCCGGATAAAATCCTCTATTTCGGGTTCTACCTCAAAGTCCGAAACTATATCATAATCCGAAGCGGTTCTAGAGGACGAATCAGCGGAGGCACTCATTATTCTCTACGGAGTAATTAAAACTTATAAAATCTAAAATCAAACACGAAAATTACCTCTTATAAAAGCGCGAGCAAAGACGGATCTAAAAGCGGGACGAGGCGAGGACGAAATGGAAACAAAGTTTGATGAAATCTGAAAAAATTTCGTGAGGATTTGGAGTGTATTAGGAGGTTGTAAAGAGGAAAATGAATTGGAATTAGGGGGTATTTATAGAGGAGAGCGTGAATAGTGCACCCCAGACCATCGCATGACACGTGTCGACCAGGGAAGATGAAACGTCGTCATTTTGAGATTTGGAATTCAAAAATTGCGCCAAAGAAAAGGAAGTGTACTCAACACACTACTTTCAGGCGGGAGGAAGTTGGAGTAGAAATAGGAACGAGGACGTCAAGAGAGCTGACACGCCCAGAACGCAAGGCAGAACGGTGGGTCCAGTAAGATCGAAGCATACAGGTCAAGCCCATGGCTTCCCCTGTATGGGGGCAGTTGTTGGGGGTGGCTCCACCCGGGTCAGGTCGCGTCGAGCCGGGAGGACCATAGGCCGGGAGGGCTCCATCTGCCAGAGGACCCAGGAGTATCTCCCGGGTCCGGGGCAAGTATGGCCCACCCGGGACCGTACCGTACGGAGCAACAGCATAAGAGGACAAATTGGTGATAAGTATAAAAGGTAACCGAAACCCTAAGAACTACTCACACACATAACAAAAATACTACACAAAAGGTTTTTCTCTCTTTTCTCTCTCTAAATTCATTTGTTTTCATAACTGACTTGAGCGTCGGAGGGCCATCACCCGGAAGGCCCCGGGGCTAGGTTTGTTACGTGATTTCAGGACGAGAAGAAGGTAGAGGACAACCGAGGGCTAAGGACCGTTCAGGACTTAGTTTATTTAGTTTGTAATCCACACTCAACTTATAATCGTTTGTATTTAGTTTTGGTATTTAGTTCCTAACTTTATACCCGAAACACAAACCAATTGATTCAAAATAAGAAGGATCATAATATTCACCACCTCTATCGGTGCACAACTTCTTAATCATTATTGATTATTGTAATTCAACTTCGGTTTTAAAGACTTTAAACTTGTCTAGAGCTTCATCTTTAGAGTGCAGTAAATAAACATAACAAAACCGAGAATAATCATCAATGAAAGTCACAAAATACTTTTTATTTCCTAAAGATGGTGTAGCATGATAATCACACAAATCACTATGAACAAGTTCTAACATATAAGAAGTTCTATCTACACTTTTATATGGTTGTCTAGTAATCTTATTTAACATGCATGTATGACATTTTTGAATCATCAAATCAAACGCAGGAATTAAACCGTCATTAGACATATCTTTCAAGCGTTTATAATGAACATGACCTAATCTAGCATGCCATAAAGAAGAATCATCACTAGAACAAACCATTTAAGCATTGTTTACAACTTTATTAATATTTAGCATAAACATTCCATTACAATAATATCCAAATTCGATAAATGCATCACACTTAGATAATACATATTTATTTGCTTCATACACTTGCTTAAACCCACATTTACATAAAACACTACCGGAGACAAGATTTTTCCTAATTCCGGGCACATGTAGTACATCCCTAAGGGTAATTGATTTCCCGGAAGTAAATTCCAATACCACTTCACCATGTCCAAGGATTGGTGCGGTTGACTCATTTTCCATGTGAAGAATGGACCCATCTTCAATGGCTTGGTACGTTTTGAACCACTCACGATTTTTGTACACGTGTTTGGTAGCACCCGAGTCAATTCACCATGTTATTTCATCATCCTGCACATAAAATGCTTCAGAAATTAGTGGTATATAATTCACATTAGAATTCAAACCACAATCAAAATTCAGACCTTGGTGAGTTGGAGGGCTTTGGTCGTTAGACCCTTGCCGGAACGGGTTTCCCCGACACCCTTATTCTTCTTGGCAACTCTGCAGTCACGTTTGAAGTGACCCGACTTTCCAGAAACCCAACTAGCGCCCTTAGGCTTTTTGCTAGGACCATCTTTGGTGTTGTTAAAAGGACGTTTCTTCCCTTTGTTCATCTTGAAACATTTTCCTACCTCCATCATATTGATGGAAGAAGGATTCATCATCTCCAAATTTTTGGACTTACCGCCCTCTTGCGCCCTAAGGGACTCCTCAATGCGCAAATGACCACCGAGTTGAACAAGAGTCAACTCTTCTTTCTTGTGTTTAAGCATGTGCTTGAAATCCTTTCACGAAGGTGGTAACTTGTCGATAATACTCGACAATGAAATGGACTCATCCATCTCCATATTGTGTTCTGCGAATTGCCCTAGGATCCGGAGCAGTTCGTTGTATTGCTCCATAACGGGCCTAGAATCTAACATCTTGTAATTCATGAAATTACTAACAAGGAACTTCTTGCTAGAAGCATCCTCGGCCATATATTTGGATTCCAAAGCATGCCACAACTCTTTAGCGGATTCAACATTTTGGTACACATCAAAGAGAGCGTCAGACATACCATTGAGTATGTGGCCACGACAAATGTAATCGTCGTTCTCCCATTTGTTTCTCCTCCGAGTTTCCTCCAAAGTCTCATCATCACTCGCTTCCGGCAAAGAAGTGCTTAAAACATATGCGACCTTGAGTGTAGTGAGCATGAAGTTCATTTTCTTTTGCCATCTTCGAAAGTCAACACCTTCGAATTTATCCAACTTTCCAAATTTGGAAGTCCTATCTTTGACTGAAGACATTGTTATAAAAATACTCTTTAAGATTGTTGGGGAATTATATTATAACAATGAAGAAAGTAATACAAAGATATAATTGCAACAATGTATATATAATACAGATATTATTATAACATTAAATATTTAATAACTTGGATATGTGATTGAATCACAATTAAGAATTGCTCTCCTTAAAGAGTATTTCGACCTTATAATCGCCTCGGGTTTCACGAAATCTCTTCGGGGATAAGACAATCACGACCCTCTTGTTCTAGGCTTGAATCAAGAGAAAAACTTTAGGAATTAATGTGTTTGTTTTATTATTTTCAAAGTGAATTTTTTTCATGCCATATTGATGAGCACATGCTTGTATATATAGACAAAATGGCAAAGGATGCATCCCTTGAAAAAGATAAGGGATTAGATACAAAACAACTAACAAAAATTGCGCCAAAATTTGTCCATACATGTCCGTAGCACTTAGCCGCGCTATGCGGCCATTTAAGCAACTTTATTCTTATTCAACATTTGTGAGGCTACTTGATGAGCATGATTGATTTGCTTGTATTTGTCTTTGACTCTGACCACAAGGAGGCTAAACCCAAAAGTTGCGATTTATGCCTTTTTCTCATAAACTCGTAATGCTTTTACTTGGGCGTGTCCTCCACACCTCCGTACCCATAGTAACGATTCAAGATTATGCCACTTTGAATAAATCCCGACTACACTTAAATTCTTATGTGTTTTCCGACTAAAACACCAACAAGTTGGTAGATCAAATCATTTACTCCGTATTTAATAAATTAGTGGAGTAAGTCTATATAAACTTATAAAGGGGCGTTTGGTTTGTATAAGGGAAAAAGAATAGAATCAAAAAAGGGGAAATAGTAAAAAAAAAAATGAGATTACCCCAAATTTAATTTGTTGTTTGGTTCTTTTATAAAAAGAAATATCAAAACTCAAATATGTGCCCATTTGATTTCATTTGTTTGTCACAAACAAACACTAACAAAGGTAATAATTGACTTTGATTCTTTTTCACTTTGTTTTAGACCCTTTATCAAACATACCCTAAGATCTCTTTTAATCTATGAATGTGAGAGGTGTTAACTCCACAAACTCACTCAAACTATGAGCCTTCGAAATGAACTTTTTCTTTGCTATTTATGGGTGTGACCCGAGCTTGTCTCTGGTTTAAAAGTTTTATATATTTAATTTGCCGAAAAAAGAATAAGGAAATATATATGACGCTAGTGATACGCAAATAATGGCATCACAAAAGTGAAGAGTAGAATGTGAAGACAAAGAATTAAAACGTAGTGCACTTTAGGCATTGCATTGATGTTCGTGGGACATGACATACAAGTGCTACGCCCACACGTACTGTGGGGGACTATAACTTTACGTATATCCACCGCCTTGCCCTACTCTTTTCAATTACATAATCATTTTACCATACATTGTCTCCTTGTTACGACAAAGTATTTTTTTTTTTATTTATATCTTGGCCTTAAAATTAATAATGTTAAAAGTATTATATTTGTATGGAATATGTTACAATCTGTAAACATAGATGTTTTGAACGATAAATTCTTGGTCTAGTTTATGCCTCATTTTAGACAGAAACACTGCTTAATTTTGTACCATGAATATGTTACGATATGATGGTTCAAAGCTTGAAGCTTATAGGGAACCTTAGACCTCAAGAGCCAAGTCTCTAATATCATTTGAGAAGATCGGTTCTACCAAAATTAAAGCTAGCCTAAGTAATGGTTAAAACCTAATAAGCGGCTCTTATAGGTCAATGTTTTCCTTTGATTTGAAAATGCCAAAAGAATATGAGTTTGTGAAAGATCTTCACATGTAAGGTCTCATATTGGTGAATCATTTGAGAATTGTCTAACTTATAAACTAAAGGAGTTACTTTACCAATTGCTAAATGGTTTTTGGGATGGAACTTCATGCGGTTAATAAGGCGGATACTCTTCTAGCACAGGATGCAGTCATGTAGCCCAAACCTATTTGTGGTACTTAACATAATATATATAAAAGCATATGCAGTGAATGCGATTGAGGAAATATTAAATTATTTATTTTCGTTATATCACTTAAAAATATATACCAATGTGGTGGACGGTGCAACACAAAATGACACAATCAAGAATTATCTCAATTAATTAATTAGAATACATCATATATGAGTAGGAATGAAGCAGGAACACAATCTGCTAACTTTAGCGAATTTCCTAATAACATAACAATCTACCTATAATGAAAACACTAAAATAATACTAATACCAAATTTCAGCCAAATTTAGCACTAGTTCCTGTTCCTAACCCACTCTTCCCTTTCACTTATTACAACTTAAAAAATATAAAAATACAAATTAAAATACAATTATTAGTGTTTCAAAGATTTCCACCTAATTTGTATATTATTATACTGAAATACGTGAGCGACAAGTGCACGCGTATGAGAAAACTACTACGATATAAAATATGCGTGCTATTTTTATACTATCTGTAGTTTTATCGTACGCGTACATTTGCTGTGTCACACAGGAGTTGCTAGTAACATTTGTAAACCCTACATGCATCATTGTGGTAGTACAAGTGGAACAATTGTAAAATGGTATTTTCCTTCTTCTTTTTCCAAGTTTGATGTGTCCAAACACGTACTCTAAATTGATAAAATATTGATTTTATGAAAACTTCCTTTTAATTTTAATTTTATGTGTTTTACGTAGATTTATACTAAGCTCGGTATAAATCTACTTAGATGTTGTACCTCCAAATGTAGGTGTCCAAAAGTCGACCGGGGTCTCTTGTGTGAACGGGTAAGTGTTAGATATCGGCACCACACACAGCCCTCGGCATTGTAAATTTTGTTTAGTCTCCTCATTGACGTTCGTTCTAGTTGAAACCTGAAAACATAACGAGTCGATTAATTAAAAGTTTACTTAATGTGTGATAGTTGTAATGAATTTCCAAAGACGTACAACTCCTTTTGAATACAATCATCATACATTATTTAAAATAAATTTAACTTTGTTATTAATTAATAACTACCTGTTGATGTTGCGCCGTACCCCCATTTTTCAAATATGGTGCACTTAAACCCTGCAATCATAAACGTATCATTAGCCATAAATTATTTAATTAAATTTTTACTAATTTTGATAATATAACAGTTTATATATGTTAAGAACCAACTCAACCTGATGGTTGGAGACCCAAGATCGACTATATACTCTAACACGTCCCCTCACGCGAATGCCCTTTGGGCTTAAAGCGTGGACGCAACTACAGGTCCGCCTACCTGGTGCGATAAATACCACTTTGAAAGTGAGGGGTGGTGAGATTCGAACCCGTGACCTTTTGTCACAAGGCTTTGATACCATGTTAGTAACCAACTCAACCAAAAGCTTAAACTGATGGTTGGAGGCCCAAGATCGATTATATACTCTAACAATATAAGTAAGTGTATGTACTTACATTAACTTGGTCGTGGAGAAACTTGATGTATTCAATGGCTTCGTGTAGAACTGATGCAGTATCGGTCTAAAATACAAGAATGAAATACATACCAAATTATTATTACCCTTGATCACATAATTCTTTACTAATTACTTCATGTGAAACTTTTTTTTACAATAGTAGATTTATATATATTTATATATAAGAAAAAGTTAAAGAGTACCTAAAATAACACTATAAAATTTGAAATAATTTTTCAACTAAACAAATTAACAACTACGGGGTATAGAGGAACAAAATTTAGTAGGGCTCTAAATTATACCTTTCCGAAAGGTGAAACGAGCTGCTGGAGTGCAGTTATACGGTCTCCTAACTTCTCTTTGCGTACCTAGTCATCATAAATAAACAAACGAAATTAATTTGAATTAAACTGAACTGAAATTAAACTAAACTGAATAAGTAGAACAAATTACACTAAGTCTCTTGTGAGAATTTTCGATGTTATCGATCGATTCAATTATAAACAAATATGAATCCTTGTAATCTTGTATACGATAACTTTCAATTTAATAACTTACTTTAGCAGATGAACATAATATTATATGGAACAAATGAATATATTTATACCTTGAAAGTTGGTAGCGAAGAAGGGGTCTCAATCCTTGGCCTCTTAGAAGTTGTTGGTTGCTCATTGTTGTTAGCTTTTCGCTTTGGTTCATGGACAACTTCATCTTTTAACTGAAATAAATCGTCAAGACATATGTAAATTCAACCGTATCATGTTTAATTTAAGTTGTGCACGCGTTATTAAGATATAATTGTATAACTAATTAGTCATTAAACAACTGTAAACTATTGATTGAAACGAAGAAAGGATTATTACTGTACAATTAAATACCTTTGTTGCCCTAGACCGAGATTGCAAGGAGTTTAGCAAGCTAGCTCGGATGTTGCTTAGAGCATCCGTATTGTTGAATTGTTCTTTCGACAATTGTCCGACATCATTGTTGACCATCATGTTTATCCCCCCGTTGAAGTGCTCACTTTGTGGCAATTCTAAGGATACTGGCGGGCTAAGAGGAGGTCGGATGGAAGCAGTATTATTCATACTCGATTGGGCCCACTCACTGGTGTAACCATAATTATTTGTGTTGATTAATTGAGATTGATCAACGACATCATCATCGAATAAGGTTTGGATCAAATAAGACGCCGAAGAATTCATGGGAAAACTTGTCGATAGGCCGATTTGGTCACTTGTGATTGTGCTTGAATCTTGTGAAGTGTTGCTTGATGTTGTCATGGTTGTGGGTGATGATCCATCTTGACTAGGGTAATTGCTTGAGTTAATCATGGTTGATATATTTTCTCCTAGCTCATAATTTAATCTTGTACATAAAGTGTCTTGTAGAATTAAATCATAATTTTCCTCATTAGTAATTCCATTTTTGCAACTGAAAAATACAAGTTAAATATATATTTAGTTAGTATAATTTCGATGTCATACATTCATACATAAGTGAAAAATCATAACTTCTATAAAAAGATGTTATATCGATAACAAAATCTATAACTGTATACATATAACGCCCAATAATAATACTAAAACTATGTATATATCGTATCTGGTGACGCTATCTTATTTAAAAAGGAATAAAAGCAAGCAAATAACTACTAGTGATGACTTACAATTGATTTTGTTGATTCCAAACATTAGTTGAGGAAGTGGGTGAAAGGCCAAAGCCTAAAGTGCCAAGCGTTGAATCAAAATCACCAATAAAAACTTGGGAGTTATTATTATTATCATCAAAAACTTGATCATTATACTTGTCCTTTACTATATCATGTGGCCACCCAAAGCTTCCCATGTCAAAACCACCACCAAGTTGAGCCACCGAGCACGGTGAGGAGAAGCCGCCACCACCGGCACCCGAAAATAGATTAGGGTTCCACCATGTGCCGCCGCAAACTCCACCTTGGAACTCTTCTGCCATGCTCCACCTTATTTGGTTTAATGTGTAAGAGGTTTAGTTGTTTAGGTTTAAAAGAAGCTAAGTGTAAGAGTATTTTTGGTACACAAATGAAATATAGTATGTGCTTATATATAGGCCAATTATATGGACAAGAAAAATAGGGGTGAGCAAAACCGGTTACCCGCTCCGGTTTTTAAGTTCGGTTCGGTTACCCGGTTTTAAAATGAGTAAAATTGTCATTCCATATTCAACCCGGTTAATTCGATTATCCGGTTTTCGGTATCCGAAAATCGGTATCCAAAATTCGGTTAACCTTATATCACTTTATTGTCAAATTTACAAAAAATATGTTTTTTTTGGTCAAATTTACAAAAAAATAAAAAAATTGCGATTTTAAATATTCTTATAAATCGTCCATAGTACACCAAAAGTAAAAAAATAAAAATAAAATTAGTTGATAATCTAATTGACTAACAATGCCTAAAAATAGAAGTTCAAAATTACACCAAAAGTTTAAAAATTACAACCATGATAAATGTTCATACTTCATTATAACATAGAAATAGCTCAAAATAACATAAAATTTGCATTCTTAATGGTGCCTCTAAAGCTAATTAGAAATGAAAGTAGAAAAAAATAATTTAGGGTTTGAGTTGTTGTAAAGGCAATTGGAAAAATAAAAATGGCCGTACAGGAGTAGAGGCCAAGAGTGAGTAGATCTAGGAAATTACTTAATTCAGGGTGAGTAGTAGAGTAGTCCACTGTCTAAGTAGTAAGTACAATGTATAATTGTACATCACCACAAACAATGTACACCGTAATTAATTTAATTTTTTGATAATTTTTTTTAAGTAATTTTTTAAATTTTAATCTTAGTTTTGATGAAAACCGGTTTAAAATCGGTTACCCGCTTTACAAATTTTAATATCCATATCCGTTCCGATTTTGAACTGGATATTCGGATTCGAAACCCGGATTTGAAAAAAACCCGGATATTCGGATTTTTCGGATCGGTTTCGGTTCGGTTATAAAACCGGATCGGTTTTTTTTTTCTCACCCTCAAGGAAAAATACCATAATGTGGTTGACTTTTTGAGAAAAATATAATATAATAATATATAAATAGACTAAGGGTGAGGTTTCATAAGATAAATAATAATTTAATCAAATGATCTCTACTTTGTTAGTGCAAAATGTTAGTTTATTGTTGGGTTACTTATTTTTAAAGGGAAGGGTAATATTATAATGAGAAAGTTGGGATATGGTTTGGTATGGTTTGTTAAATTAATAAAGAAAATATATTGCTACTGAATGTAATGCCATTATAGGTTGCTACATCACTGTTTTTGACTTGTTTTGACCACTTATATTTATTTATTTTATTTTGGAATAGTTTATCTTCTTGTTGTATAAATATATTGTATTGTTAGTTGATGGTCTACAACTTTATTTGGCATATATAAAATTTAAATGTACGATTGATCATCATGCTCATCAAGTAACAAATGCTAATTGTTAGAAAAAAGAAAATGAAAAAAAAAAAAAAAATACATAATTTTCCTACATATACAAAATCAAATAAAAACCATATTAAATATTCAATTTAAATAAAATATCTATGTATTGTAATATATAAAAAAAGCAAATTGAAGGAGGACAAAATCTAAAAGCTAAACTAAGACTTCATCATAGAACGCAATTTAGATAATTATAGCTTCGTATTACGCCACATCGGATGCCACATGTCAATGAATAATTCGTACACTTGTCGCCTACATCATCATTTTAAAATTTTGATAAGGTTCTAAGTGTCTCATTTCAATTTTAATTTCGATGTCAAGTTTACTTTGATAGAAATTGAATACTCTAATAAATATCAAGAATTGTAAATTTGAGGTTTTAAATATTTGAACAACAATTCTATCTACACATGTAAATATTATTGTTAAAAGTTAGAAGATTAATTAAGCACGTATTAGATTAATTTAGTAAAAAAGATATATTTTTTTTTCATTTTATATTGCTTTGTCACGCCTCTCTATATTTTGCACAAAATTGATCGATAATAATTTTCCAAAATATAAAGAGTGAGTGTAATGATTTGTATCTCTTAAGCACGCAAATGGTTAGATAATATATATTGATCTTTACGAATAAAAGACTAAATTCAAAAATGTTCTACCCCACTCATTTCATTTAATTTATGCAAACTATGATAGAAGATTAATATTTTATAATTAAACAAAAAGTTGTTAATATAAGACACTTACAATAATATAAATAAAATATTTCAAATAGACTATTATAACCATAAAATTATAACAAAAGCCTAAAAAAAAAACATCGTGAGTAACACGGATCATAAAGGTAGTTTCAATATAAAACACTTACAAAAATTAAGAGATAAAGAACAACAAATTAAATGATGAAAAAAAATAGTTATTGAAGAATTAAATCTGAAACATTTAGCTTCTTTTATTTAGTTCAGTTTTTCTACTATTTAATTCTCACTCGGCAGAAAATAAGAAATAAAAAATTAGCAAATTATCCACATTGCTTTTTATTCAGAGCTAGTAAAGGTGATAAAAACTTCTAGTTTTCATGAAATAATGCGAAAATCTTTCGATTTTAAACTCTGATTCTATAACCAATGGGTATGTGATCATAGAATAATTGTAATTAATTACTCCGTATAACATTAAATATTTTTTAAGATTATCCCACAAAATGCAAACTAATGTTTGGTTGATATTTTGGATCATCAAGTAATTTTAATTAGATATATATTAACATAAAGTAAATTTGGGATAACCCTCCACAATTAGGTGAGATGGGACCTTTAGCTACCCTTTTTAGGGGTTTAGTTAGTTTGCTTGGACACCCAAATATCATTGGGGTAGAAGTGAGGGTTATCGCTCGACTATGGACATGTGTATAGGACAAACAAAATAAATTAGTTGTGTACAAATAAAAGTACAACTACTAATTATTATTTATTTTCTCAAAGAACATAGATACGTTATCACTAGAACCAAGACAAATGATAATCATTAATACTTTTACTTTGTTTTTATGTTGTTCTCATTTTTCAAATTACGAGAAAATACATTATCCCGTATAAAAGTAAAAAAAAAAAAAAAAAAAAAAAAAAAAAATTTACAAAAGAGGAGGCATATAATTTTGTATAAAAATAATTCCTAAAATTTCATGAATTTTAACATAATCAACCACCTCATTTATACTCTATAATCTATATGAGATAATATTGTGAGTTCTTAATTTAATATATACACCACTACTCCGTAGTCCGTAGTATTTAATTAATTGTTTTTGGTTTCCCAACCGATATCCGAACTCATTTGAGCCGACTAATTCGGTTTCGGAGCGTGTCCCGGGGTTACGGTTTTAAACTCCTCCCAACGCTTATGGGGATCGAACCTCGATTCCTACCAAGTTTAAATTTCAGCACTACTGTAGGCCAAAGACCTTGTTGGTAGTATTTAATTAATTGTAGAGTGGTTGATTACATTGTTTAATACGGAGTATCATTTGTTTTTGTCAAGAACATTTATTGAAAATTACTAAATACGAGTAGGTAATAATATTAATCTTAAAATGAGTATTTAAATATGAGTATTTCCTTACTTGAAGTTCTATTTATATCAATTTCAAAACACTTCTCATCTGTCTAAAATTCAAACATATCAATAATTTTGACACTAATCATAATGACCATATTAGTCTATATATCTTAGTACTTTGTACATGTAATTATCTGTGGGTTCTAATATAATATTGTGTTGGATAATAAATAGCAATCATCTAATTGTAATCGAAAAAATATTAGATTGTTATAAAGCGAGTGTTTTATTTTCAACATCAATATTCTGTTATATAGAAATATAAATATTATAGAAAACCAATGATTTACTCCTACTAATTTGGGTACATTGGTGGATATTGAATAATGAAAATAATCTTTTATCCATTTAATTATATTAAACCGTTTTGTGACATTTTCATGGAAAATACGAGTATAGAAAGTCCAAGCTATTATGACATAAGACCTCAAAAAAGCCACCAATTGAGCCGTTAATAATACAAAGATTTTCTTAACAAATTAAGAAGTCAACTTGTAGTAGTATAAGTCCAAGCATTTTCTACGGGATTTCGGACAAAAAATAGGCCAATGAACGGCTTAATGTAGCCAATAAAAGACACTATTTATCATACGCAACATGTTTTATACATCATTAAAGCAAAGACTTTAAGAAATAATATTCATACAATAAATTATTTTTAAATACAATCATGTCATAAATTACGATAGCACATATTAATTATAATACAACATAAAATAATAGAAAATTAAGCATAAACATATACGAAGTATGATTCTTTTAAGAATGAGATAGAATATTTTATAATGATAATGAACATAATAGAATTCGTTTAGTAATATTATGTCTAAAGACTAAAAATTTTAAACCGTCGTAACAAAGTTTAATGATATCGAATTCAATTATTTTTTAAGATGTCTATCATTTTAAACAAATATTGTACGGAGTACTATCTTATAAAACATTTATGTAAGTGAGTTGTTGACTTGTATGACATACATAATCCTCTAGAAGTCGTATTAAATTAGGTTTATGGTATTGTAAATTGAAATGGTGTAGTTGACCTGATAATGAACCTGTTCCATCAAAATTATTCTTCATGAAAGTGACCAAATTGGTCAATCAACTCGGCGTCATCACTAAGGTCGTCAATTTTGTCATTCTATTACCATGTCAATTTAAGAAACACAAATTCTTATTTAACACGGATATATCTGTCTTAAGTTTAAGACGGATCAAGTATTAATAATAAGACAAAAGACAAGTGGGGTTGGAAAGATGCAATACATTTGTTTTTTATGTGCAAGTGGGGGTAATTAACCCGTAAACTTAAGACGAATATACCTGTCTTAAGTAAGACTTAGTGAGAAGAAATTACTCCACATTATATATATTCCGTATATATATTAAAGATGTTTTTGGTGTAATGAGAAGAAATTACTCCACATTATATATATTCCGTATATATATTAACGATTCATGTACCGTGGACAATATATGGACAGTAGGTTTTATGTTCGATTTTGAATTGTTTCCTTATTTTAGCCTTATATTTAACACCCTATGAGATTTAAAAATTGTCCCACGGTAGATTTGTAAATAAGAATTAATATCTTTCTAAAAGATTTTAAAAATCACCTTAGTAATAACAACTATTATTAGAAAATATACATATTTTATACTAATAACAACTACTCTTTTTGTCTCAGTCATTAAACTAGTTATAAATATTAAACTAGTAAAAATAATTTTTATAAAATCGTCTCACACAAAAATTAATAATTATTTCAGTATGTAGGTATATTATTTAACATTTAATTAGGAATAAGGCCATGTAAATGAAAGGTTCGGTTATTATTATTTTTTTTTTTTTAATTGTTTATGAGTATTCCATTGACACGAGGCGTTTCATGTGACATAATAAAAAGATAAAAATGTTAAATTAGTGTTTAATAAATGAAACTAAGTTTACGTTTAGAGTTTCCCCTTTTTTAATATTTTATATCGATAGATAGATAGCCAAATAATACGTTAGACCAATAAATTATCACTTTTTTTTGGTAAAAAAAAAAAAAAAAAAAAAAATTATCACTTTGCACCTTATCCTCCCTACCACTTTGTAATACGAATTATAATTGTACTCATCAAAATGTAAAAATTTACACAGTTTCCGTGTATAGATGACATATTATAACAAATTAATCAGATATGAGATATCTTAGAAATAGGCGTACTATTCATCTGTTTTACGGAGTAGTTCATTGGTTTATTTGTCTTTTAATTTTTAAAAGGACATATTCTAAACGCGGGTACCATGCCATCATGCATGTAGTATGTAAGAATGTATGCATCGTGCGATAAATCTTTGAAATCGTGACGAAATGCCTTAACAAAAAATGATTAAATTAGGTTGACAATTAAAAGTTAGGTTTTCTCCATTATTTAAAATTTTATAAACCCGAAATATTCATATATATGCGTTGAATTTTGTCTATCCAATCCCAATGCTCTCGTACAAAGCCATATGCCTAACCTCGCCCAATAATGATGTGGATAATATGATTTATTTTTGTTTCGATCCATGTATATTGTAACACAATTCACACTACTTTTTCTTAACAAGAGAAAGAAATAAAAGTAAAAAAGTTATTTAAAATTTTCGTTTAAGACGGATATATTCAATTTAAATTTATGACGACTAAAATATAATGAATAATATAAAATCATGAATTGGAAATATTATGATTTAAAATTAATGTAATTAACAAAAATTATTTAGTACCATTCAAGCTAGAGTTATAATGGTTATTCAAACAATTTATTATGATGTTTAATGTATTTATCATCCTATGTTAGGGCATGACATTTTATGAGTAGTATAAATATTCATCTTATATAAGTATGTGCAGGGGCGGAGCTGTGTTATGGCCCAACAGGCCCTAGCCGGGTTGAATTGTGATAAATACGTTATAAGCTCTACAAAGAATACAGAAAACTGGGTAGCAGAGTTGGGTTTTTGCCTAAGTTAGGGAGGTATTGTTGTTGGGAGGTTAAAGGTTCAAAACCCATAATTAATTTTATATTCAAACCTAATTTTTTTTTAAAATATTTTTTTCATAATTTTCTCGTTTATCATTTTTATTCATAACAATACTTTTTCACCAATTTTTTTTTTGAGTTTAATTTTAGTTCTCTTAAAAACGATAATTATTGTTTAAAGACGCTAATTTTTAATGGGACTGTTATATTACGCTAGAATAAATAACATATTAATTTTCATTTTCAGCCCTGGTCGTATGTTGATTCTGGCTTCGTCCCTGAGTATGTGAAGTATGGAAAAATTCCTTATGTGTAGTCTTAAAAATGCTTACACATATCCTTATACGCACAAAATATCTCATTTATTAAACATAATGTAAATTAGAAACAAATTCTAACGAGTTGCAACAAACTCTAAACAAAAACTTCTCAATCTGGACACATCTCCTCTACCAGCGACTCATACTCACTATCAAATTCCATCAATCACAACATCAATAGAATAATTAACGTTATCGCTACCAATCACCACAAAGTTTTGAATATAGTGCGAGAAATAAAGAAACTGTAGGAAGAGATTTTGGGGGTGAGATCAACGTTTTTAATTTGGACAAGTCTAATGGCCTGGTTAAGTGACTGTAAAGGTTACTGCTATTTTTGTTAGCTTGAATGCTATAGTATTAAAATGATAGTCGTAATACATTATGATATTAGTTAGAAATAAAGCAAGGTGTATAATATAATATACGGAGTAATTAAGACATGAGTGTTAGGTGTGGGTAATAATGGTGTACCCCATCATAACTACGGAGTATGATAAATAAACAAATTATACCTTATACAATAAGGCGATCTTATCATAAAATTATTCGAGAATAAACTCACCAGCCACCACCGCGTTAAATTCATTTATTAGCCAATAAATACGAATAACTCTGAAATACATGGGGGTCATTTTCAAAAGAAATAAAAAAGTGAAGAGTGAGTAGGTTACGTATCCATCAACTCGTTGTATTTTGTAGTCGTCCTCATACCCACCCAAAGAATGTTTCCTTATTTATAGAATTGACTTGTTATTTTGGATGTCACAGCTCAGTGTTCATCTTATGCCTTCTGACTCTTCTACCTTACACCATACCATACCATTATACCAATCGAGTTGCCTTTAAACTACGAAGTATTGTACATACTAGCTTGTTAATTTTCAATCACACACGTCTGTTAGTCGAATGAAACGCACGCACTATTCCATAATGTTTCCATTTTCAATCTCTTTTATGATATCAAATCCTAAAATTTTCTTAACAGAAATTTGCCAAATATGAAAATGTAAGGAAAACGATAAAATTATAGAAAAATGGCAAATGTAAGGTAAACTATGGTACGGTGGAAGTATTTGAAAACGAACTCAACCAAACACACTAAGATGATGGTTGAGGTTTAATAATTGGTTCTTATATTATCAGGCCGACCAATGGGGAGATGGTGGGTGACCACAAATATCTGGTGTTGGTGGTGGCTGTACGTGGGCGTGGGCTTGGGTGTTGGTGATGGTGCGTGGAGAACATCGACAACAGTAAGGAAAACAAATGGCGGCATGGAATACAGAGTTACAGACAAAGCGAAGGAATATGACAGCAAGGGAGTGACATAAAATTTTAGGGAGGGTTTCTGGGTCGCTTACTAATGGAAGAAATAAAACTATTTAAGAATTGATGATACTCTGGGTGTTAAATGAAAATGTGAAAATTATCAATATCACATGTGTTAGTAGTTTTCATGTGTGAAAGAGCATTATCATTGAAAGAGATATAATCCATGAGCACTTAGATCAACGGGTGAGGAGTTGTTACAACTTACGTGGATATTTTGAGAGTTTGAGCCCTAGAATTGCAGTCGTGTTACTCTCACAAGGAAGAGCTTTACTGCTTTAACCATTCAATTTGACTAAAATTCGAATGAAACAGTATACACAAATTGAAAGAGATATAAAAAAAAAACATACAATAATGATCTTAAGTACTAAAAATTCATGTAATTTATGATTTGAGTTCGAGCCCCAGAAAAGCAGTCGTGTTACTCTCATACTTATGGAAGAGCTTTACAGCTTTGACGGTTCTATTTGACTAAAATTTGTTTAATACAAATTGAAAGAGAGATAAAAAAAAAACATACAATAATAATCTTTAAGTAACTAAAATTCATGTAATTAATGATTTGCCTCTACGAAAATAATCAACAATGGTGTATCAATTTTCTTTTACCCGAAAATGAAAGGTGATATCATCTTCACGTAATAATGAGGTGTGAAAGGCATGATTATAGTACAAGAGGAAATTATAGGAAAAAAAATTGATTTTGGGAATGATGAGAGCGATGGGGGGGAAAGTGAATCTAAGAACAACCACAACATTCAAAGGACACAATGTAGTGTTCCATGTGTTCCAGAATCTGAAATCACACGCCTGTGGACTTATTATTATTTTTTACGGGCTCACAATTGTTACCCGTGTGGTACCCATTTAGATTGTGCTACTTGTCAAATTCCGACGGCCACACGTGACACGTTATTTCGCTTCTCGATTATATCTGTACATATTTTAAATTTATGTCATTATATAATTATTTTTCCTTGAATATTAAAGTGTTCACTATCAATAGTATTTATGGTGAACATATAGTTGATAATTTAAGTGTAATTATCGGTTCATTTTAGTGCTTTTGGGTTTGGTTCAAAGATGGACAAATTTTAAAATAGTTAGCAAATTTCTAATTCCCTTATTATTATTGACTAACCAAACAATACCTCAATCTTTTAATTTAAATGACAGAAGCAAGATAGTTTATTAACAACTAATTCCTTTATGAGACATACATTCTTACATTAAATTATTGTAAAATCGCTTTATTTATAGTCACTTATATAAGTTTTGTATCATTTCCAGTGATAATTATGATATCATATTTTTGTAACCGTTTTCATACTATTTGTATTTCCTTTTTTGATAATTGTAACAATTTTTTTTCAATACCTATATCAATACATTTAGTAAATATATTTTATGTTTTTATATTTATTTATCTGTAATTTACGTTATTGAACTCTCATAAATTAATATGAAACCGTCTCACACGAGATTTACTCATTAATTCATAAATGATTTGATAACCAAATAATTGGCATGTGGTTGCCTAGGGTTGACTTAATTAATGTTCTACACTTCTACTTCCAAATACTTTTCTTCATCACATAGCAATTTTGGGACTTCTTTGTTTAAATATGAGGCAAAGTCATCATTAACTTTGACAGACTTTAATTACTTTCTGTGGGATAATTATATATGGTTGATCATAACTGACCTATTTGGACTTGATTAACATTTAAAACAATTTTCTTATTGACTTAGTCGTCAACTTGTCATCCCCTAAGTATTCTACATACACCTCTCAAGAAGGACTTACATAGTTACAACAAGTCTTGCCCTTTTATTTGGTTAAGTGTTATTGCTCCAATTTTATAAGTAACCGCTTTTTGACGTTTCTGAATTTTCAAACCGTGCACATTATTATCAAAGTTTCTTATCATTTTTATCATTAATAATACTAATATATTATAAACAAAACTCAATTAACTAACACAAATTCATGTCTGAGTTGTGTCGACTCATTTGTACTCGATGACATAGTTTTTGGACCATTTTAGTGTTACTTATAATTAATCGTACCTAAATTTTTTAGTATCCCTATAATCATTAATCAAAATAAGGATAAGAACTTTTAAACTCACAATTAAATCAAACGGCTTCAATCACATGAGTCAAGAATAGAAAATTTAGCCTTTCATAATAACCGTCTTTAGCAAAATATGAAAGTAGGTGTTAGAATCTGTTCTTTTCAGCTTAATTTCAACTCTTATAAGTTCAGTTCAACTCTTATAAGTTCTGTTCAGCTCCTATAAGTTCAGCTTTGACATTACAAGCACAAATTTACACACACAAAATATAAGTGCAGCTCTTATAAATTCAGTTCAACTTCTATAAGTTCAGCTTTTATAAGTTCAGCTCTTATAAGTCGAAAAGAACAGGTGCTAATTCTCAAAAGTTGAATAATGAGTGATAAAGCTAATTTAAGTTCTAATTAAGTAATAAGTAGTCTACTTTTCCTTAAAACATAATCAATTCTTAAACCTAGAATTAAAAATAGGAAATAAATAACAAAGTAACTCAGAGCTCCTCATGTATTGGTCGCACTGAGGTCGAATGTTGGAAAATTTTGATTTCTGCAAGTTGAATTGAATGTAGATCGAATGCAGGTCAAATGTAAAAATATGTCCGTTTTTGTTGTCAACGGTGCGACCAACATTCGACCTCCTTACTTGAACTTGTTCGAATGTATGTAGTCTAGACTTCAATCTTCAACTTCCAATCACCGTCACCTTCGGGCCTGCTCCGGTCTTGAAAACTAACTAACAAAGCTAGAAAACGTCACAACCGCATCAAAACTCCAAATTTGCCCAGAAAAGTCGACGACCAAACATTACGCTCATAAACTCACAAAACCCACTACTTCGAGCCTAAAACTACACCAAAAACACCGATATTTACGCATACTAACTATGATATACCAATATCTATGTAAAGAAAACCATCAAGATACGTCTTTTCCACCTAAAATCCTAAATGACAGCTTCTATGTTCACACTTTTATGGATGTATGTCAAATTATGCGATGATTGGACATTTTATTTTCATTATATCATCAAGCAATTTACTTTAGATTTTTACTGTTTTACAAATATAAGCAATACTGCAAGCCCTGACATAAATAATATTAACAGTAATCTCAATCGGCACATATAAAATTAGGGTGGATTATATACAATATTTTTTTGTTTTTATGACACCTCCATGTGTATGGATTTCAAAAACAACAATCTTTTGCCCCAAATTCAGCGTATTTACGACATCTTTAATTTGAGATGCAAAATGGCCATTTTCGAAACTTGTGGTACGAGTTATGATCGGTCAAACGTTTTTGATCATATAAACATTGACCGACGATAATTCTTTGTTACAAGTTCTCAATGTGATAATTTTGTTTTCAATTGTTCATTTATGCAATATCTTTGATTTGAAACAAAAAATGTCATTTTCAAAAATCGTGGTCGATAGTTATGATCAGTCAAAAGTATTTTGACCGAATTGAGGGTTACAACATAGAAAAATAAAAAATACAAAGTTACCATGTAAAATAACCCTTATTTTTTTAGCCTAATTTTAAGTGGAATGACCGATATGGCCCAATTCATTGTCACTATTTATCTCCCCACCTTTTTTTTAATTCTCTTTTAAATTCAGATCGTCACCATTGCTAACAACCTACTGTAAAAGGATGAAGAAATGGTTATTAAAGTTTAGTGTTTGTAGTGATTGCGTTGAATTCCATTACACGTGTAACGATTTTGTCCTAATTTTTTTTTGCAAGAAAGTTAGGTCTCTTTTATTCATCCATATTTAAAGCCGAAACTAAATCGTCTACTAAAGAAGCGTCAATCCTATCAAGCATCCTAGCACTCACATAAAACTCGATACGCCTCATGTTGGAGCTAGTGTCCTCCACAGTTAGTGCAATAACATAAATAAATCTCTAAAGGTACACAGGGTACATTTTGTATTTAATCAGTTGATTAACGTTTATCGATAACGGTTGGCTTGCTAGATAAGTTTGACGTTATTGTCATATCGGTGATCAACTGGTCCCTAAGAGTCACACCTAAAGGATGTGTTTGAGAGATGTGATTATTTGAGAAAATAATCATATCAATGCCTTATTTAAAGACTAAAAGGTTAGTCAGTGTTGTTGACTAAAAGGTTAGTCGTATATGACTAAGAAGTTAGTCAAATATGATGATGAATATTATTTAATAATGATTAAATGATATTAGATGAGAGGAATTAGCTGTAATTCATAAATTGAATATAAAAGGTTATATTTAATTATTGCGTATAATGTAGGTTACTTAATTTTAAACAGTTATAATTAATTAGCAAATTATAAATATACGGATACTTATGATTCATTATAATATATGGATATTATATAATTACATTATACATTAAAAGCTAAATAAACTAATTAAATGAGTTTAGTTAAACCTTTTAATTAGAATTTGGGCTTTTAAATTTTGAGGTGGAACAAGTCCACTCTATTAGTTTGGACGTGTGGTATTAGAAGGGAGAGGGGAGTTTTCTTCCTCTCTACTTAACCTAATCACACCCTAAATCTCATCAAACCTAATTTCAATTCATCATAGCACACAACACAATAACTTGTGAGAAAAGAAATCAGTTTTCTTCTCTAATTTTTCTAGCAAATTTAAAGGGCATTTCTCATCTCATCTTGGGTGTTACAATTATGAGATACCATCCTTTTGGTATTATTCTTAGGCCAAAATTCAAGGATTAAAAGGTTATTTCTTAAATCTATTTACTTTGTTATGCAATTTCAATTTATGACTATAAATCATATAAAGTTTTCATTATAATCCTGTGTTTTTAATGGACTACATACCGATATAATCCTACAAGTGGTATCAGAGCCTTAGGGCTTATGAATTTTTATATGATTTTCATAAAAATCGATTTTGTATAATTTTAAATCAATTTGTGAAGGCCACAGTTCAAATTGTTGTTTTGGCCGAATTGTTTTTCTTTGTAGGCCGTGTGTTTTCAATTTGTTTTGGCTTGTTTTTGCTCCGTTTGATTCATAATTATCAATGTTTTAAGATGTTAAAACAATTACATATGATTTTAAATGAGTTTTGATTTAATACCGATTGAATTAAAACATAAAAGGACCAAATTTTGTGTGTTAATGAACATATTACTTTGTTAATCATTAGATCTATGAGTTTAAGATGTTTAATTTAAAAGGTTATTTTGAATCTCTTATAAATCAATGTTTAATACGGATTAAAATTGAGTTAGTATCGATCTAATTATTAGCATAATCGAATTAAAACTGTTTAATTCATCTTAAAGGGCCGAATTAAAAATAAATTATTTTGTTATTTTTTTTTTTTTGGCCGTGTGTTTTTAAATAAAAAAAAAAATTTCCGGTTAGTTTTTTTTTAATTCTTGGCCGAAACTTTTTTTATTTTGTGAAATTATATTTTTGTTATAAAGATAATACATATTTAGTTATCGTGAAGCAGTTCATAATAATTGTGATACCGAATATTTTTAAGAGGTTTAAAATATTCTTTGTGATCTAATTTATGTTATACCGATAATATAAGTTATTTTTGGGATTATGTTTTGATTAGGTTTTATGAACAATTAAGGAATTGTTGCATAATTATAATCATTTAAAAAAAGGTGGTTTGGATAATTAATCAATTGTATATATGCATTGGTTATTTTATTTTTAGTTGATGCTTTATTTTGTGAATGAATGTTTGAAAGGTTTAATTTTATGCATTAATTTTGTACAAAAGGTTGTAATTTACTAGTGTGGCCTTATAAGATTGTGTTTTCGTAATGAAGGAAACATAATCGTTGGTTGTATTTTTGAGATCTCGAATCTTCCCTCTTGTAATTTTATTATTTTTGGAATTTTTGAATTAGAATGTAAATGGGTTTATTTTGTAATTCAAAATGTAATTTAATAAGTTTCAAGATGAAGATTCAAGATGGAGATGCCCAACTCCCACTTAAAGCCCAAGATGAAGAATGAAGACAAGCTTTAGGGTCCATGGATGGATTCCAATTTGTACTTTGTCTTTATTTTCATAGGGATAGGCCACACTAGGTGCTTTTATTTTTGCGTTTTGTTTTCCCGTTTTTCCATTGCATTCACACGTTAGATAGTAGCATCATATTCCGCCTAAACCAAACCACCTAATTTGCATGAATATGGACCATGTAGTTGCATCATATATCATGGACATACGGATGTCGTCACTCGTTCTAGGGCTATCACCTCAATTTAATCATTCACGTAATGGATATTTGTTCACGTAATGGATATTTCTACGTTGGGTAAGTAGTATGTGTTGACCTATTTTACCTCAACATTATAGTTCGAGTAATATCTCGTAGTTATAATGGACTAATAGAAAGAATTTACTGAAATCTATCGACCAAAAATTCTAACAGTAGAATTAGCCAAGAAGTTGGCTTATCAATTTAAAGAAATTGAGTCTTGGGATCACTTATATATTTCTCGAGGGAGGTCGATTACATGAGTGCACGAGTCATTGCATTAAATCGTTATTGCTTTACGACTTAAACCTTTAAAACGATGTTTTCTTATCTTCTCTCTTCTTCTTTCTTTTCACAGTTTCGAATTCGTTAGATACAGATATAACTGCTAAAACAAATGGCTGGACATACTGACGACCCAATGCCAAGTGCCACACTAGACCGCGAATCATGGCTTAGAATTTTTATGGGCACCATGAATCAGTCAACTCGACTGAAGAGTGATGGGTCCAACTTTTCTGATTGGGAGGCCTTGAAGTATAATTCAAAGTCTAGTATTACCCTAGAATGTAGGGAGTAGTATTTTGAAGTAAATCATGATTTGTCATTTGCTTTTCCTAATTTTCAAGGTATAGGGTTTGTGTACTCTGTTTTTTTTTGCTCATCTTTCTCATGCGTGAAACATGGAGATTTGTTCCATGACTTTCTCTTTTATTTAAGCATGTATTTTCTTCATTTCTAAGTAATGAAAACCCTCCTTTCCTTTCATTAATTTTGCTCTCTTTTTTTTATCTCATAAAAATTGAGAGTTAAATCACAACAAATTTGGTATCAGCTTGTTGGGTTCGAATTCAGGGACTCTTTCAATGGCAACATCTAATGGCTCAAATGGTCTCTCTAATCTGCCTATTTTCAAAGGAACAAAGTATCATTTTTGGGAATTGAAAATGCAAACTTTGTTCAGATCTCAGGAGTTGTGGGATTTGGTAGCTCAGGGGTTTGAAGACACTCAACCTGCTGAACCTGACGCCCAACTCAGAGAAAAGAGGAAGAAGGATACTAAAGCCTTGTTCATAATTCAACAGTCTTTAGATGAAGAAGTCTTTCCTCGTATAGCATCTGCCACCACTGCAAAGCAAGCCTGGGATACTCTCAAATCAGAGTACCTAAGAGATAAGAAGGTAGTCAAAGTAAGGCTACAATCATTGAGAAGAGAGTTTGAAACTGCTCTCATGGGTGACAAAGAATCCATTCAGGAGTATTTGTCAAGGATTTCTGGAGTGGTGCAGCAGATGAAGGCTTATGGAGAGAAGATCACAGATGAGCATGTAGTTGGTAAGGTTTTAAGAAGCCTTACAAGCAAGTTTGATCATGTTGTTGCTGCTATAGAGGAATCAAAGGATCTAGAGAAGTATACCTTTGAGGAATTGATGGGTTCCTTACAGTCTCATGAAGATAGACTGAATAGAGGAACAGAGAAGAAAGAGGAGAAGGCTTTTCAAGCCAAACAAGAGACCAACTGTGACAGGTCAAACAAATTCTTAGGCAGAAGCAAAGGAATGGGTGGTTTTAGAGGAAGAGGACGAGGGAGGAGTTCTTATCAGTCCTCAGAAACTCAGTCCAAGGAAGGTCAATCATCAAGAGGACCAATTAAGTGTCACTATTGCAGTAAGCCTGGTCACAAGGAGGCAAACTGCTGGAAGAAAGAGAAAGATCAGAAATCTGATTCAAAGGTTAATGTTGCAGAAGCAAAAGAGAAATTGTTCTTCACCAAGAATGGATCACAAATGACTGCTCAAAATGTATGGTACATTGACAGTGGATGCTCCAACCACATGTCTAGCTCCAAGTCAATGCTCAAAGACTTGGATGAATCCAAGACAAGCAAGGTGAGACTTGGAGATGATAAGCAGCTGAATGTAGAAGGTGTTGGGACTATTGCTGTCAAAACTGAGCAAGGTAACATTAAATTGCTTCAACATGTGCAGTATGTTCCATTACTAGCCTACAATCTATTGAGTGTTGGTCAGTTGCTAGAATCAGGGTACTCAGTACACTTTGATAATAATTCCTGTGAAATTAAGGATAAAAAATCAAATGAAGTAGTGGCTATGACATCAATGGGAAAGAATAAAATGTTTTCCTTAGACTTGGTGAGGAATGTAGGAAAAGCCTTTACAGTAAAAGAAGATGAAACTGCTAGGTTATGGCACTTAAGGTTTGGACATTTAAATGTGCAAAGTCTGAGATCATTGAGTACTAAAAGAATGGTTGAGGGTCTGCCAAGGATTGGTGATTTGGGCTTATGTGAAGGCTGCATTCTTGGAAAGCATGCCAAGGGATCATTTCCAGTGGGTAAGGCATGGAGAGCCTGTGAGTGTTTGGAGTTGGTTCATGCAGACCTCTGTGGACCAATGAAAACTGAGTCCTTAGGGGGAAGCAAGTACTTCTTGTTGTTCACAGATGACCATAGCAGGATGAGCTGGGTGTATTTCTTGCAGGCAAAGTCTGAGTCATTTGAGTATTTCAAAAAATTCAAAGTCATGGTTGAAATTCAGAGTGGAAAGAAACTAAAATGTCTTAGAACTGATAGGGGTGGTGAATTCACCTCAAAAGAGTTTGCAAACTTCTATGAAGATCAAGGGGTGATTAGAGAATTGACTGCTCCATACACACCAGAGCAGAATGGAGTGGATGAGAGAAAGAATAGGACTGTGGTAGAGATGGCTAGAAGCATGCTGAAGGGTAAGAGATTACCAAATGATTTGTGGGGAGAAGCAGTGGCAACTGCTGTATACATTCTGAACATCTCTCCAACCAGGGCTATTCACAACAAAACTCCCTATGAAGTGTGGAAAGGAAGAAGGCCAAATGTGGATCATCTTAGGGTGTTTGGCTGCATAGCATACACTTTGATCAATGTGAGGACAAAGCTTGATGAGAAATCCATCAAGTGCATTTTTATTGGCTATGCATCACAGTCCAAGGCCTACAAACTGTATAATCCTGAGGATGGCAGCATTCTAATCAGCAGAAATGTGATATTTGCTAAGCATGAAGCATGGAATTGGTCACAACAAGTCCATGGTCAGAGACAACTTATATTTGAAATTGCAGGAGTGGAGAATGGTGCACAAGAGACTGTTGAACAGGCTGCAGGGAATGACACACCACCTGATTCTCCTTCAGACAGACAAAGTGTGTCAGATGACTCATCAGATGAGTCACCACCAAGAAGAATGAGATCATTGAATCAGATATATGCAACCTGTGGATTTGCTCTTATTGCTGCAGAACCAGGTCACTTTCATGAAGCTGCAAAGCATGTGGAATGGCAGCTTGCCATGGAAGAAGAAATCAGATCAATTCAAAGAAACAAGACATGGGATTTAGTTGATCCACCTGCAAACAAGAATGTGATTGGTTTGAAGTGGGTTTTCAGAACAAAATTCAATACTGATGGAAGCATACAGAAGCACAAAGCAAGACTTGTGGCTAAAGGGTATGCTCAGCTTGAGGGAATTGATTTTGAAGAGACTTTTTCACCTGTGGCAAGGTTTGAGACAGTGAGAGTCATCCTAGCCTTGGCTGCACAATTCAAACTGACTGTGTTTCAGTTTGATGTGAAGTCAGCTTTTCTGAATGGCGACTTGTAGGAAGAGGTCTATGTGGAGCAACCACTTGGTTTTGTCAAAGAGGGGGAGGAATACAAGGTCTACAAACTGAACAAGGCCTTGTATGGCCTGAAACAGGCTCCAAGAGCCTGGTACAGCAGGTTAGACACTTTCTTTGTACAAAATGGCTTTGACAAAAGTGAAAATGAGCCTACTTTGTATATCAAAAGGGTGTCAAGTGCTGAGTATTTGGTGGTTTGTGTGTATGTTGATGACATTATTTATGTCAGCTCTTCACAAAAAATGCTGAATGAATTCAGAAAAGCCATGATGCAAGAGTTTGAGATGACTGATCTAGGGAAGTTGCAGTACTTTCTTGGATTGGAAGTGCATCAAAGTGAGGAAGGAATTTCTGTGTCTCAGAAAAAATATGCAAGGAATCTGCTGCAGAGGTTTGGAATTGAAGGTACCGGATCGGGACCCATCTCGACGCCTCGCGCGAGCCCGCCCGAATAGGGGCAAGGCGCTACGCGAGAAAATGTAAGGCGCACGAGAAAGTGCGCGCGAGTAGCTAAAATGGGGGATGTCATTGCGTAAATTGTTTAAAGCATTTTAAAGAAATTTCGAAAAATCATTTAAAAGCCGCTTTCGGAGTCGCCACCGAATTATGAAGGAATTTGAACCCGTTCAACGCGTCTTGGACTCGAAGACGCGAATCTTAGAGTTCAAGGTGCGTCGATACCTATCCGTCTAAGGCAATTGTGAAACCAGAGCGAATTCGGGGTGAGGGTACTTTCCGAAAGTTTTGTCAAAATGTTTTATGAAAAACCGTAATCGAAAAGCCTACGTAAAAGTAGCCATTACTAGCTTGAAAACAGTGTATAATTTCGATGTTTGAGTAAATGCAAACCGCTACGTACAAGTGCGATATGTGACTCGATAAATATGCGTAAGAGCAAATGTAAACGTCAAAGCTATGACGGGTTGCTATGGGAAATGTGCATAAAGCGATAATTCATCGTTTGAATTATTACTTAAATGCTATTTTCCGACTCATGTGTGTGTAAAAGTTTGTTTAAAACCCTCAGTTTTGCATGCTTTAAGACTAATGAAAACGGTACAAGTTTTGTTGAAATCATGTTTAGTCGTGTAATGCGTAAATGAGAATTTGCATAATGTAAAAGTGGTGTCCGTTTGTTTGTTGTTAATTGGGTTGTTGCTTATGCGGTATTGGCGAGGTTTAAGACGGATTAGAAATCTGAATCGCTACAACCGTATTACGAATATGGGTCCGCAATACCAATACCGAGTTTGGGTTAAGGTAACCCGTTTGCCCGAGTCTAAAAAGTTCAATCTAAAGGTAAAATGTTTACCTTAGAATGAAAAGACAATTTTTAGACTATTGTAGTCTAGTGAATTGTGTAGAGAGAGAGAGCAGAAAAGAGAGAGAAGGAGATGAAGAAGTTGTGTGTGAATGAATTCATTGTGAATGAATTGAATTTTTGTGTGGGTGATAGGTGGGTATTTATAGAGTTTTGAGGGAGGGGTTGTTTTTAGGGTTTGAGGTATTTTTAGGGTTTGAGAGAGTTAGGGGAGGTTTGTTGATGGGCTTTTGGGTAGTTTAGGTGTTTTTGGGCCTTTTGGGCCAAAGTAGGTGTTTGTGCTGGTTTATTTTGTGTTTTTCGGGTTTTTTTGGTTTTATTCGGGTTTTTCTCGGGTTTCGGACCGAAAAATTAATTTGGCTTGAAATGGTTTATTTTTGTGAGGTATGTTTTGATGTGAGCTTGGCTTGAGCGTATGACGTCTCGGGAGACGTGTTTAGGTGTTTTTGTGGGCTTTTTCGGGTCTCGGGCCGAAAAGTGTTTTTGTCTTGAGTTGGTTTGTTTTTGTGGATGGTGTGTAGACGTGAGGACGTCTCGGGAGACGTGTTTAGGTGTTTTTGTGGCTTTTGGGCGTTTTGTGTGTTGTTGGGTTTTTGTTTGTGGGCCTGTTTTTTGTTGTATAGGCTTGTTTTGTGTTGGGTCGGTTTGAATAAAATGACTAAGCGAATACTCATTTTACACGACATGCAAATAAATCATTTTATGCATTAAATGACTTAAAATGTTTTCGATAAAATGTACCGTTTTGACATTACGTTAAAAACATGCTTTTGTGAAAAGTCCATTTCATCATAGGGTTTGTGTTTTGGGGGGGAGGGTACAGATACGGGTATCTACAAGAATGCAAGACACTGATGTTGCAATTACTCCATTGAATATGAATGAGAAGTTGCAGAAGGATGATGGCACAGGTCATGCTGATGAAAAGATGTACGGGAGCATTGTTGGTGGACTGAATTATCTCACACACACAAGGCCTGACATTGCCTATAGTGTGAGCATGGTGTCAAGGTTTCTGCACAGCCCCACCAAACAGCATCTTGGAGCAGCAAAAAGGATCCTAAAGTACATTGCAGGATCAATTGAGAAAGGTATATGGTATGAGACTACTTAGAATTTCAAGTTGATTGGGTATACAGATAGTGATTGGGCTGGAAGTTTGGATGTGAAAGAGCACTTACGGAGTGCGTGTTCACTCTTGGGTCTGGTGCAATCACATGGAGTTCAAAGAAACAAGATACAGTGGCGTTATCATCAACTGAGGCTGAGTATATAGCTGCTGGTGCAGCAGGTAGACAGGCTATATGGCTGAGAAAGTTGCTAACAGACTTGGGTGCAGAGGTAAAGAATGCAACAGAGATTTGGTGTGACAACAAATCTGCCATTGCAATGACGAAGAACCCTGCATATCATGCAAGGACAAAGCACATTGAGGTTCAGCATCATTACATCAGAAAGCTTGTTAGTGAAAGGAAAATTGAGTTGCAATTTTGTGGAACAAATGATCAGTGTGCTGATTTGTTCACAAAAAGTTTGTCTCAAGTCAAGCATCAGTTCTTCATGGAGAAGATTGGAATTCGAGACATTTGAATTAAGGGGAGGTATTGAAGTATAATTCAAAGTCTAGTATTACCCTAGAATGTAGGGAGTAGTATTTTGAAGTAAATCATGATTTGTCATTTGCTTTTCCTAATTTTCAGGGTATAGGGTTTGTGTACTCTGTTTTTTTTTGCTCATCTTTCTCATGTGTGAAACATGGAGATTTGTTCCATGCCTTTCTCTTTTATTTAAGCATCCATTTTCTTCATTTCTAAGTAATGAAAACCCTCCTTTCCTTTCATTAATTTTGCTCCTTTTTTTTTTATCTCACAAAAATTGAGAGTTAAATCTGCCGCCATCGCTGACGGTAAGCTCAAGTACTTGACTGAGCCACTGCTGACTAAACTAGCTCCCGATGCAGGAGCAAATGAAGTCATTGCTTATAGTAATTTCATGATGGAGGCGGGTGCGATACAAAACGTGCTCATCTATTCAATGCAATCAAATTTGCAAAGACGGTTCATAACCCAGGGTGCAAACAAGATTTTCACCACTCTGACTAAAGAGTTCTCGAAAGTACCGAGAATCAAGAGTTACGAGTATACCACTCGCTTATTTGAAGCGAAACTCCAGAAGGGCCAACCGGTTGGTCCACACCTTCTCGAAATGATCGAGAATGTCGAGAAACTGGAGGAGCTTGGTTGCAAGATCGATGAGAAGATCATCATTGATCGTGTGCTCCACTCCCTTCATGATGGGTATGCCCTCTTTAGGGCAAACTATTACATGAGTGACATGCAGAAAAGTCTGCATGAGCTTCACTCACTCCTCGTGCAGACGGAGAGTGATCTGAAGTTGAGTGGGAGCATGAAACAAGATGTTCTCATGATTGGCAACAAAAGCAAGGGTAAGGGTAAGGCTCCAGCTAACCTAATTGTAGGAAAGCCAAAATTTAAGAAGCCAGTGGTTGCAAAGAGTGGGCCTGGTGAGTCTAGCGGTAGCTCACAAGGCAAGGCAAACACAAAGCAAAGCATGGAGTGCCACCATTGCCACAAGTCTGGGCATTGGAGGCGGAACTGTCCCGTGTATGCTGAGGACATAAAAGCAGGCCGCGTCATTCCTGTTGGTACGTCTTCTTTTATTCATATGATTGAGATTATCCATGCAAGTTTCGGAACTTGGGTACTTGATACTGGTTGTGGTTCTCATCTGTGTAATCATTTGCAGGGCCTAAGAAACATCAAAACTCTGGCAAGAGGTGATGTGGACCTGCGAGTGGGGAATGGAGCAAGAGTTGCTGCCGTTTCAGTAGGAACATATGTAATCCAACTCCCGAGCGGATTTGAGTTCTTTCTGAATAACTGTTACTATGTACCTAGTTTATCCAAAAACATTATTTCTGTATCCGTACTTGATAAAGACGGAATTTCGTTTTTAATAAAGAATAATAGCTGTATTTTCTCTTTAAACGATATGATTTATGGTAAAGCAGTTTCCATGAACGGAATTTATGTTTTAGATCAAACCACAGATATAATGCATGTGAGTAACAAGAAAGCAACGGTTGGTGACAAAGATCAAACCTATCTATGGCATTACCGTATGGGACACATAAATGAGAAACGCGTGAAAAAGCTCATTGATGATGGGACAATAGCCCCATTTGAATATGAAACTTTTGGCACATGTGAATCATGTCTCATAGGCAAAATGTCTCGAATTTCCTTCAAAGGTGTTGGAATGCGCGCTGCTGACCTATTAGGACTCATACATACTGATGTGTGTGGACCTATGCCAATCAACGCTAGAGATGGCTATAGGTATTTTATCACTTTCACGGACGATTTGAGTAGATATGGACATGTCTACTTAATGAAGCATAAAATTGAGTCCTTTGACAAGTTCAAGGAATTCCAGAATAAGGTTGAGAACCAACTGGATAGGAAGATAAAAGCACTACGTTCAGATCGTGGTGGCGAATATCTTTCAACTGAGTTTGATCGACACCTGAAAGACCGCGGGATAGTACTACAGTTAACTCCACCTGGAACACCACAACTGAATGGTGTGTCCGAATGCAGGAATCGAACATTACTTGATATGGTTCGATCCATGATGAGTCACTCGGTTGTACCTGACTCATTATGGGGCTATGCACTTTTGTCAGCTGCTCTTATACTTAACCGAAGTTCGTCTAAAGCTGTTGACAAGACTCCATACGAGTTATGGAAAGGAACGGTCCCTAACTTGTCCTTTATTCGGGTTTGGGGGTGCGAGGCTTATGTCAAGTGGAGACACGAGGATAAGCTCGGCCCGCGATCGGTCAAGACATACTTTATTGGTTATCCAAAAGGAATGTTTGGTCATTACTTCTATTCGCCTATCGAACACCGAGTTTTTGTTGTGGCTAGTGCGAAGTTCTTAGAGAAAGAGTTTCTTGAAGACAAGAGATGTAATAGAATCTTCGATCTGTCGGAGATTCCTGAACCAACAACCGAGCAACCAATCGAGGAAACTGTTCCTTCTTCGTCTGCTGCGGTTAGTATTCCCTTAGAACCCAGGAGGTCGGGTAGACTCTCCATTCCTCCAGATAGATACATCGGTATGGTCGAGGAGAATGGGAGAGACGACGTTTTACTCCTTGAGAGTAACGAACCCGTAACCTATAAAGGTGCCATGACATGTTCTGACTCAAAGCTATGGCAAGAAGCCATGCAATCCGAAATGGACTCTATGTATGAGAACAATGTATGGGATCTGGTTGACTTACCTGATAAAGTTCGGCCTCTTCAGTGCAAATGGCTTTATAAGATAAAGCGATCTGTAGAAGGACAACCAGATATATACAAGGCACGACTAGTGGCAAAGGGTTTCACTCAAGTGCAAGGGTTGCACTATGATGAGATCTTTGCACCCGTAGTCATGCTTCGTTCCATTCGGATTGTCTTAGCGATTGCCGCATTTCATGACTATGAAATTTGGCAAATGAACGTGAAAACCGCCTTCTTAAACGGTTATTTGGAGGAGGAGTTGTACATGGTACAACCCGAAGGTTTCACAGATCCTAACAATCCTAAGAAGGTTTGCAAGTTTAAGTGTTCCATCTATGGACTTAAGCAAGCTTCACGGAGTTGGAATCATCGCTTCGACCAAGTGATAAAAGAGTATGGATTCACTCGATCGGTCGAGGAACCATGTCTATATATCAAGTCGAATGGGAGCAAGATTGTCTTTCTAATACTGTATGTCGATGACATACTTTTGATTGGGAATGACATATCCCTCTTAACTTCGGTAAAAGATTGGTTAAAGAACCACTTCCAGATGAAAGATCTGGGCGAGGCACAACGAATTTTGGGGATCCGTATCTATAGAGATAGATCACGATGGATGTTATCCCTTAGTCTGGAGTCTTATATAGATAAGATTCTTGAGAGGTTCAGCATGACCAACTCCAAGAAGGGGAACCTTCCAATGATCTCTGGAGTGCAATTAAGTAAAGCTCAAGCACCAAAGACATCGGAAGAGGTCGAGCGCATGAGTCGGATTCCTTATGCATCAGCTATAGGATCGATCATGTATGCCATGATATGCACACGTCCGGACGTGGCATATGCATTGAGTATGACGAGCCGATACCAAGGCAATCCAGGTGAAGCACACTGGGTGGCTGTAAAGAACATTCTAAAGTACCTACGGAGGACTAAAGATTGGGTATTGACTTATGGAGGAAACACTGAGCTATGCGCAATCGGTTACGCAGATGCTAGTTTCCAAACGGATCGAGATGACTCGAAGTCTCAATCTGGATTCGTTTTTACTCTTAATGGCGCTGCGGTCAGCTGGAAAAGCTCCAAACAAACTGTTATAGCAGATTCAACGACTGAGTCCGAGTACTATGCTGCTTCAGAGGCTTCAAAGGAAGCTATATGGATGCGTCAGTTCCTACAAGGACTAACTGTAGTTCTTAGTTTGAATGACCCGATCACCATCTATTGCGACAATAGTGGTGCCATCTTCCAGGCAAAGGAGCCGAAGTCCAGCAGCAAGTCTCGGCACGTGCAAAGAAAGGCTCACATGATCCGAGATTACGTGGAGCAGAAGGAGATAGTGATTGACAAGATTGCTACGGATGATAACATACCAGATCCTCTCACTAAACCGTTGAGATATGATAAGCATGAAGGGCACGTTATTTCCATGGGAATTAAGCGTGTTCCTGAGTTGTATTAGTTGTTTGTATGGATTAGACACGTGTATCTTTTTCATAAACCTACTAATAAAATCATCGTTTTGTTTTATATATTGTTTTTCATGAGGGTTGTGCAGACAACGTTGAACACCTCAAAGTGAACTGAATTGCTTTATATTTTGTTTTGGTCCGTGATCGCCTACACGAGCTGATAACTCAGGCAATTATTTTGTGACGTCGATTGATGGTGGGTTCAACGAGCCATAAGTCAAACTGTTGACTGATCGATCACAGATGCGGGTTTACTAAAATCGCGCAAGACAAATTTTGTGACGACAACATGGAGTCCTAATTGTTTCTGAACATTAGGTGCCGGGTCGTGGATAGGACATCGATCCATAGTGTTCCTAGAGTCGATTCTTTTGACTATCGACTGTCTCTTGAGATTAGGGCAGTTTTTGGGTGACTTTGGTTTCTTTCTCATGGTCGACCGTAACAGGAGGCCAAGTAGATTTTCACTGCGTCATTTCATGCTGTGCTTACATCTGCAGGATTCGAGTTGAGGAAAATATCCAACTTCTATCGAGTTATAATACTTTTCTCAGGGCCACTCGAGGAGCTGTAACTGAAAATGCATGGCTACGCTCGAATAATGATTCGTTTATCAGTTAAGTTACTCTCTAGTCGAGGAAACCACTCTTGATGCTGATCACTTGTGAACTACGACCTTTGTGAATACGGACTTTGCAAATTGGTTTACATTGAGTGGGAGAAATTTATTATGGATATGAGAATCGGTTATCGCACATACACTTGTACGGACAAGTGGGAGATTGTTGGAGCTAGTGTCCTCCACAGTTAGTGCAATAACATAAGTAAATCTCTAAAGGTACACAGGGTACATTTTGTATTTAATCAGTTGATTAACGTTTATCGATAACGGTTGGCTTGCTAGATAAGTTTGACGTTATTGTCATACAGATGGCGGTGATCAACTGGTCCCTAAGAGTCACACCAAAGGATGTGTTTGAGAGATGTGATTATTTGAGAAAATAATCATATCGATGCCTTATTTAAAGACTAAAAGGTTAGTCAGTATTGTTGACTAAAAGGTTAGTCGTATATGACTAAGAAGTTAGTCAAATATGATGATGAATATTATTTAATAACGATTAAATGATATTAGATGAGAGGAATTAGCTGTAATTCATAAATTGAATATAAAAGGTTATATTTAATTATTGCGTATAATGTAGGCTACTTAATTTTAAACAGTTATAATTAATTAGCAAATTATAAATATACGGATACTTATGATTCATTATAATATATGGATATTATAATTACATTATACATTAAAAGCTAAAGAAACTAATTAAATGAGTTTAGTTAAACCATTTAATTAGAATTTGGGCTTTTAAATTTTGAGGTGGAACAAGTCCACCCCATTAGTTTAGACGTGTGGTATTAGAAGGGATAGAGGAGTTTTCTTCCTCTCTACTTAACCTAATCACACCCTAAATCTCATCTAACCTAATTTCAATTCATCATAGCACACAACACAATAACTTGTGAGAAAAGAAATCAGTTTTCTTCTCTAATTTTTCTAGCAAATGTAAAGGTTTCACCGAACGCCTAAATTGCCGCCACCAAACAAACATTGGCCCACCGGGATTTCCAGTTCTTCCGACGAAACTGGCAAGAAAACCATGCTAGCTCAGCACGCCAAGGTTTCACCGGACGCCTAAATCCCAACCAAACCAAAAGCCTATGCCAAACCACACGAGAATAAGAACACGCTAAAAACAGGTGTTGGGCACTCTCCAGAGCCGCCTTGCAAAGAACACATCGGTTTACAATAATCAGCGCTCGACGACAGAGATTATCAACCGTCGCAAGGCAATTTTGTACAGCTAGAGATGCAATGACACAATGCTTGGGTAAAGCAATCGAATCATAAATAAGATTGGCCCATCGAAATCTCCGACCTTTTTGTCGAAAATGCTCATAAGCTTTACTGACAGAAAATTGTCCTTGGTCATCCCAAGACAACAACGCCTCTTCACCAGAATCAAAGAAAGTCAAAATCTCATCCCGGACATGAATAATACTCCTCCAGGATTCCGAATCAGAAACCCGAATAGTAACCTGCCAAAGACATTTTCCCTTCAAAACATAAGCATGTACCCAACGAACCCAAACATCATCCCGTTGCGAGTGAATAACCCACAACAACTTACTAATAAGGGCCTTATTCCAAGCTAACACTTCTTTAATTCCAAAACCGCCCTAATTTCTCGGCATACATATATTCTTCCAGCCTTTAAACACCATAACCGCATTATTCCAGAAGAAATTCTTACAGATACGATTAAGAGCCTTAAGAATCCCTTTAGGGAGAAGTAAACTACTACACCAGTAGTTTTCCATCCCAAAAATAACCGAACTGAGAAGTTGAAGCCGACCTGCATAAGAAAGCAGCTTGGAGGTCCAATGACAAACAGCCTTCTTTACCCTTTCAAGTACAGAAGCATACATATCACGTTGCACTCTCGAGGAATTAAGAGTCGCCCCAAGATAACGAAACGGAAATGTACCAATAACAAAACCCGACTCCTCAAGGATAGTCTAAGCAGCATTGGAGCGCACCCCACCGAGGTAAATTTCAGTTTTATCCTGATTTGCAAAAAGCCCCGAAGCTGCAGCAAACGTCTCCAGAGCGACAGCCTTAATCGAATCAATATCTCCACGACTAAAGATCATCAAATCATCCACAAAGACTAGATGAGTAAGCCGTACCTTCGCACATTTAGGGTGAAAGGAAAAAGGGGACCGTCGATGCAAACATCGTAAGTCTCGAGAGAGCATTTCCATACACAGAACAAATAAATAGGGAGATATCGGATCCCCCTGCCGTATACCCCGACGTCCTGGAAAGAAACCATGAAGTTCACCATTCACCTTAACAGTAAACCACGGCGAAGTAACACAAGCTAAAATCCAAGCTTTAAATTTAGAAGGGAACCCAAACACAGTAAGCACAAAATCAATAAATCCCCAATTCAATGAGTCAAAAGCTTTACGGATATCAACTTTGAGGAGAGCATGCGGGGAAACATTCTTTTGATCATAACCTTTAACGAGAGCTTGAGATAGTAGGATATTACTAAAAATACTTCGCTGAGAAACGAAAGCAGCTTGCTCAAGGCCTATAAGAGTAGGTAAAACATCTTTGAGCCTTTGAGCTAGCATTTTAGTAATCACCTTTTAGAAAACAGTACAACACAAAATAGATCTGTAATCCATCACACTAACTGCAGAAGCCTTCTTCGGGATAAGAGTAATAATAGTGGTGCTAGCATGTTTAAGCATTCTACCATGCTCAAAGAAGCTCAAAACAGCAGACGTTAAGTCATGCTCAATAACGCTCCAAGAACTCTTATAGAATTCAGCAGTGAAACCGTCAATCCCCGGACTTCTATGCGTACCAAAGCTAAACACAGCAGCCTTAATATCCTCACGAGAAAAAGGTTTATCCAAGAAGTCGAGCTGCGCACCCGATAAACTAGGGCCTGGTCCAGCTGTGTAACTAGCAGAGGGAACCTCAACACCCAAAAAAGAAGAATAATAATCAACAAACGCCCCTGCAATACCCTTCGGATCATCATGGACAATGCCATGTCGATCCCGCACACTTGCAATTATGCTACTATGCCTCTTAGAAGAGATGGAAGCATAGAAATACTGTGTACCAGCATCTGCATTCCGTAAATGATCCAATTTAGCACGTTGTCGAAGCATACTCATTTCAGCCCTCCGCAGCTTACTATAAGTATCCTGAAGCAATCGCTCCTCCTCATAAAGGTGCTGATCTCGGTGGTGCACCATAAGCGAAGTCTGACATTTATGAAGAGCCTCTAAACAACTCCTGACCCGTAAAGTAATATTAGAAAAATGACCCTGATGCAAAGACAGCAAAGCTCTCCTTACAGCCTTTAACTTATGGAAGAATTGAAACGACGGAGTGCCTACAGTAAAAGACTTCCAAGCCTCCTGTACCCGCTCGTTGTACCCATCATGCTCCATCCAACAATTAAGGAACTGAAATAATCTCGATGGTTTATGAGAACATCCCGTAGTAACCACTAGAGGAGAGTGATCAGAAACACCACTAGGCAAAACATTAACATGAAAACTAGGCAGAACATTCATCCAAGTAACATTCACAAAAGCCCAATCAATTTTTGACCAAACGCGATCACAACCATCTTGTTTATTAGTCCAAGTGTAAGGTCCCCCATAAATCTTCAATTCATCCAACAGACAATCACAAAGGCAATTATTCGATTTTGCCCTAATTAGACTGGTAAACTATTGAATTTTGTTTTTATGATTTCATATGTATATTTTAGGATGAATATTGTTGACATATGTTGTTTTTCATTCAATATTCATTTATACTAAAATGGTGGATTATAAAGCAATATTTTAGTGGTAAGTTTAACTTGGAATGCGGTGTTAATATTAGGGGTGTGCATTAATTGATTCTGATGAAGAGCAGATTAAGGATATGATTAACCGTGATAACGGTTATGCCAAAACCGTAACCATTACCTACCGTTAAGAAACGGTTATTAACGGTTCGGTTAACCATTATAACGGTACGGTTAACCGGTTAACCGTTAACCACTATGTTACATTTTTCTTTAATTCTACAATTTCTCAAAAAAATACTAACTACGTAAAAACATGACAAAATATTGAACGATTTTAATAAATTGGCCAAATTTAAGATGTCCATGTTTCATCGAGTACAATTTAACAAAAAAGCATTCAACATTATTCAAACATTTACATAAAAAAGTCCCGATTATATAATAAAAAACCATAAAATAACCGAAGTCCAACTATTATCGAATTTATTGATTTGTGAATGCTTGATTGTAACTTGTGACAATTAACATTGTGTTCCAAAAAATCGAAGAAGATGAATGTGAAATTGTAGATCTAGAGTTTAAGTTTTTTCAAAGGGAGGAAGAAGAGTACCTTTAAAAGAATAAAGGTAGAAACAAATAAAAATAAAAAAGGAGTTTTAGGTTTAATGGTGCACAAAAGCAATACGCTATACAAGTTACTCACTTCCTCTTTTTTTTCTAATTTTTTTTTTAATTTTTAAAATTTTTAAATTTTCTTAACGGTTAATCGGTTAACCGTTATCACCAAAAATGCTAACCGTTATGCAGATCGTTAACCGCTATTTTTAATCAATGCAGTTAACCGCATCAATTAATTTTTAATCTGCAGTTAGCTAACTCAACCGATAAAAGGCACGGTTATCGGTTAAACGGTTCGGTTATTTCGGTTCGGTTATTTATGCACACCCCTAGTTAATATAGAACATGGTAATACTGACGTTTTTCAGATCTAAAACTAGTGAGTTAGAGTCTGTTTTTCTCATCTTAAATTTTTCTCTACTTCAGAAAATTTCAGATAATTTCAGAAAATTTTAAATTTTTAAATAAATAAATTAACTAATAATATTAATAATACCTAAGTTATACTCCGTATATAACATTAATGTTATTAATAATAGTGCTAATAATATTATTAACAATAATAATTATAATAATAATCATAATAATTTGAATAAAAATAAGATCACTCCAAAACATTATATTGCAAATCATAAATAAAATAAATTAGTTCAATCAAATATATATAGATTGTTAATAATATTTTTATAAATATATATCAAATACGGAGTATTAATAATAATAATAATAATAATAATAATAATAATAATAATAATAATAATAATAATAATAATAATAATAATAATAATAACAATAATAATAGTTCATATTATTTTTCAAAAATTTCAAATAACTGGAGAAAAAGTTCAGATTATATCAGAAAACTTCAAATAATTTTAGAAAACTTAAGATTGGTTCAGAAAATTTCAGACGAAGAGAACATGCCCTTAGTTGAGGGCAAAAAAGTGGAACTATGGTACCGAAAAGGTCTTAGCCTTGTGGTTGAGACTGAGGTATTTTGGGCATTAGGTTCTATGTTTAAATCCCCCGTCTTTCTTATTATAATGCGACTTAGTGCGCGCGTTGATTGAAAAAAAAAAAAAGAAAAAAAAAGAAAAAAAAAGTGGAACTATGGTAGAAGAAAACAAGTATAGAGTACTTTATTTTAAGGAGGCTAGGAAGATAGTGAATAATGATGAGAATAATATACCACCATTAATTTGCTAAGAGGAATAACAATGGTGAACTTTATATAAAGTTCACCATATGCCAAATCATATTTTTAATAATATTTAAATTTAAGAACTTTTTTTATGCAATGGAAAGCTTGTTATAATGTTCTTAAATGAGACCTACTATTGATACTTTTCCTTTACTAATTTATTTTATTTTTTAAAAAAAATTTGAAAAACTTAGTTCTTGAATAATATCCAAGTTCTTATTTTTAAGAACTCAATCCAATACACAATGAAAGAACTTAATAAATAAAGTTCTTCTTGACAAATTCTAGGCTAAGAACCTTGCATTGGACATGCTCTAAAGTGATAAAACGTTACATTAACTCCTGAATTTCGCTTTATAAACGTGATTTAAATTGCAAAAAAGTTTACCTTTGATTACATATTTACATGTTACTAATAAAGTGGTAATTATGACATATAAATGGTGGATGACTATGAAATAAGGAGAGTAAAAATGAAAACGTAATTGATTTTTTCGTATACGGGTTTTTTCTCGTGTCATTTAATTTTTCACACCTACCCTTTATTACTCCCGTGATATAGTTTCTTTTTTTTTTTTTTCATAATTTAATTTTAATCGATTTCTTACTTAGTCAATTATGAATTCCATTAACTGATTTAATTTAATAATCTGTTTCAATTTCAATTTTGCTTTTAAAGTTTTAATTTTTATTAGTTTTTAATAATTTTATTAATTAAAATTAGGGTTAGGGTTTGAATAGATGTTTGGGTTGGTGGTGTGGGCGGCAGGCAGTGGCGGCATGGGCAGTAGGCGGTGGCGGTCCACGAAAGGTCAGGGAGACTAGACGATGGTGGTAGCAAGCTATGGCGGCTGGGTGTAGTGGCCACGGTGGTTTTCATATCCTTACTTGTTGATTCGTAATTACCTCATGATTGTCATACTCACACCAAAACGAAAACAAGTTTACTGCTATCATTAATCAATTTTCTTTTTAACAATTCACACACTCCCTCCGTTCCAGTGAATTGTTTGCGGTTTGACTTTTATGTGAGGAGGATTTGAGAGAAATGTAAACAAATGACTGACACAGAGGAAGTACTATATACTCAAGATTGGAAAAAGTCCTTCAACATCACATAAGACAAATAGGAGGCCATTGATATAATCCATTTGTTAAGAGAAAACAAAGATGATGACGATGACGAAACGACATGATGGTGATGATAATTTAATCTATCAAAACTATTAAAAATTAATAATTTAAGAGCAAAATCGTAATGGAAAGAAATTATTAATTGAATCGATTACCAGAATTCATGATTGACTAATTGAAAATCGATTAAAATTTGATTAAAAAAGGTTTGAGAACAAAGAGAGAAACTTATATATCATGAGAGTAATAAAAGGGTAGGGGTGCAAAATTAAATGAAAAAAGTATACCACACGAGTAAAAATCATATACGAAAAATTAATAGCCAAAGAAAAATATGGGTTAAATAAATGATAAGCGTAAAATGTTTAAGAGATTACAATTCCGGGGGTTAAATTTGCATTTAAGTCGGAATATTCAATTTTTAAGTGTTACATTCCGATACTAGGTGTGATTTTGGACCAAAAGTCTCATAAAAGCAATAATGTTTTACTTACCGTAAAAATTATTATATATGTTATTCTTATCGGCTTTAAAAATTCACAAATACTTTTATAAATTTAGAAGACACTTTATTTAAAATTTACAATCATGATCGCTTTTATTTTTTTCAAAACCAAAATTATCCATTTTTTTTCACATGCAATACACATTATTGAGTAAACTATCATAATACCCGTGCATAAATGCACGTGATGTATAAAATGAATTAATAGTTAACTGAACAAATTGGAAATTGAATTTATTATTAAAATAAAAGAACATTTCGTAGTTATAATATAAACGCAACCTAAATAAACATGTATTATCAGACCCAAAATACAACCAACTATATTTTATATGACTTGTTTAGTAGGTGCTGAATTAACCTTTCAAAATTTGGATCAAAGTTCATTAAAAGCGGTCAAGTATTATGTAAATATTTAAATCATTCGACTAGTAATTGTCTTCTATTTAACCCGATTAATAGGTTTAAAAGTGTCAATTTTGATTATTCTTAATTAACGTTGAAAATTGTAACAAAAAAAATTAGAATAGTGGAACATATAAATTTTTTGCACAAATATAGTTATAAAATTATTTTAAAATATATAATAACTAGTTTTCTTACCCGGCCCCGCCGGGTCATATGTCATTATCTTTTAAATTAATTCTTATATAAAATAGCCGTGTAATTTGTATATATTTGTCTAATTTATATATTCACCAATTATGATACAAATTTATTTAAGTATGTAGGAGTAATATTTAAATATTTAATATAATGATTTTTCTAAAATATGTATACTAGTTTCATAAAAAAATTCAAAAGTATTTCATAGTTTTTTTTTTTTTTTTTGAAAGAAGTCAGCTCATATTCATTAATCCAAGGGAGTAATTACATTATCATCCATTCAAGGCATTCACTATAACCCGCTCATCCTCACCTGAGGTATACAACATCCTCATACATACATCTGATTTAATCGCTCGAATAAGACTAGCTAAAGAACGACTTTCATCCTTAAAGATACGATAATTGCGCTCTATCCAGAGATAATACATAGCAGCTACCAGGGTACAGCACAGCCATTTTGCTCTCCACTTCCGGCTTCGTAGCATATGTTTGGCATAGTGAATTTCAAACCGCAAACTTCGCATCCGACGTCGGAAACCCATCCAAGTGAACAAGGATTGCAGTACAGATGTTGAAAACTTACATTCAAAGAAGAGATGCTCATGGCTCTCATTATCACACTTACACAAAACACACCTGTTAATTATAGCCATACCTCGCTTGCATAGATTATCCACCGTAGACAGAACCTGCTGCACCGCCATAGATGCAATGATACAATGCTTAGGAGCGTTAATAGGGCACCAAATTACAGAATACCAAGGAACCACAGGTTGTCGATATCTGAAAAAATCATAAGCGGGGGAAGCCTGCCCCTTCCATTCACGTACAAGGCCCCTAGCCTGATTCACATCCCCTGCCATCATCACCAAATCATCCCTAACATGGAGGATGTCTTTCCAACTCTCGGAGTCCCCATCTTTGCATTTGACAGCCCATATGGTATGATACTTCAGCTTGTAAGCCTCAAGCCAATGCAACCAGACACTTTGCATTCCCATTTCAAAGGCATACAAGAAACGACACAATAACGCTTTATTCCATGATAATATTTCCTTTATACCAAAACCCCCTCCTTTTTTGGGACGCATACAGCCTTCCAACTAAAGAAGGTATGACGTCTCTTTCCCTCCTCAATATTCCAGAGAAAGTCCTTGCAAAGCTTGACTAACCTTTTTACGACTCCCTTGGGAAGGAGAATAGCAGCGCACCAGAAATTTTCCATACCAAAGAAGATTGAATTAACGATTTGAATCCTTCCCGCGTATGACAGACCTGTGTTTGCCCAGTTTAAAACGTGTTTCCTGAGTTTTTCCAGCAAACCTGTGTACATATCACGCCTCAAATTAATGGTGGCAAGAGGAATCCCAAGATATCGAAAGGGGAAAACCCCTTCACTGAAGCCAGACTGGGCTAGAATACTAGTCTTCACTTGATCAGTAGCTCCCCCAATATAAATGTCAGTCTTGGTAGGATTAGCTTGCAGACCTGAGATAGAAGCAAAGTGATCCAATGCCTTCACCACAGCCATAACAGAGGGTACATCCCCCCGCGTAAAGATCATTAGGTCATCAGCGAAGACCAAATGGGTAAGGTTGACTCTAGAACATTTCGGGTGATAAGAAAAGTGGCGGATAGCAGGCAGCTCCCTGAGATATCGAGAGAGAATCTCCATGCTCAACACAAAAAGGTAGGGAGAAAGGGGATCCCCCTGACGTATTCCCCTTCGTCCTGAAATAAACCCTTGCAAGGATCCATTTATCTTCAATGTGTAGGAAGGGGTAGTGAGGCAAGCTTTAAGCCATTCAATGAATAGAGGAGGGAATCCCAAAGCATGACACATTTCCAAAACAAACTCCCAACTTAAGGAGTCAAACGCTTTCCAAAAATTACTTACCAGATCATAAAGATATAATTCTTATTTCCACAGGTACTATTATTAATTTAACTATTCTCGTTATTATTATTACTTTCACTACTATTGCAATTATTATTGTTAATTACTACGGAATATTATAGACAATTATAGTGTTACTACTATCAATTTCACTATCCAATTTGCTAAAATTGTTATTTATAGGATTGCATACACTACTGACACTGTTATTACCTCCAATTTTACACCGTTACTTGCAATTAATATTATAACCTATTAAAATTTAATAATAATATACTGCGTCTTTTAAGCTCATCTAAAAGTAAAATTAACATATACAGTATCTTTGTTTAATAAAAATGTGACAATTATTTTACTTGCTAAAATTCTATGAGTTACCATTTTTTTTTCTTTATATTAAAATATAACTTATGTATTATTTTTTTTTTTTTCAGTATTTTCCTTAAATTATTCATTAATAAAATATAGTTAAGAAACAATATGTATTTTCCTATTTTGGTATTATAATAGTATAAGGATTCAAATTGTAGATTTAGTATTATATTTTTTTATTACATATGTTAATTATTTTCATCTAAAATAATATTAGTTTTGGAATAACTAATTGTTTCCAATTATATATATTTTTTAAAATAATATTAATTTTTTCGGCCAATTACATTGTGACAATTGTCGATCATAGAGACTATGGTTTCGACTTATATATATATATATATATATATATATATATATATATATATATATATAGAATTAGGATCAAATGAGTCCTACCTTATTATTTGAGTCCATAGGTCCAAATATAAGCCCTTAGATCATGGAAATCTAATGGCTGAGATTTAACTAATTAACTACACTATATATATACGTAAATATTGATTCATTCCCGCATTATAGCTCATTCACTTTCTCTCTCTACCCTTTTTCTTTCTCTTCTGCTATTTTTTATAATGTTTGATCATCTTCATCTACTGAATTCCCATGTCCATCAAATTCATTTACTGAATTCTCACATTTATTGATATCTTCATCTGCAATTCCTCTCCAATTTCAGATATGGAGTTTAATTTTAATTTCGTTATCCCTAATTTTTGTAAAAATTGAATTTTATTTTCTGAATTCATGTGTCTTGATCGATTTCTGCACAAATTCATGATATTTGTTATTGTTTTTCACGAAAATCATCCGAATTGATGATATTCAACAGATTTTTCATGATTTCGTTGTTAATTGATTTTCTTCTTCATTGTTATTGGTTTTCATGTAATTGCTACTGAATTGATTATATTAAATATCATTTTTCGTTGTCATTGATTTGTTTTATTATCGAAAATTTGAATAAATTCATGTGTTTTGTTAGTTTTTCGGTTTAATTCGTATTTTTCGTCATCTATTTCCTTTTAATTAATTTGAATTGATGTTATTTCTTTTGAATTGATGTTATTTTATCTTAGTTTTTGTGTTTTTTCTTTCTAATTGACTTTTCAGCATCGTTTTCACTTTTAGTTCATGTCTTTCACTTATCTCAGATGATATTCATCTTCAATTGATGATTTTCATCATCGTTTTTCATTTTAATCGTTAGGTTTTTTTTTTGTCATTGCTTATGGTTTTAATTCATTTGCTTACCTCGTGCGATGTTTACTTCGAATTGATTTTTTTTAATAAGTATTGACAATGTATTTGTTGGTTGTTTTTCTATTTTGCAGATTTATTGCTTTAAGAATATTGATTAAGACTGGGTGTGCATGTTGAAGAAGTCTATATTTCACATCAACTTAGCTAGCCAAAGTTTTTCTAGTTTTTATTATTTCATATAAAAATTCTTCTATTCTTAAATGTCATTTCAAATAGCTACACTTTTGTATTTTTTTCCTCCAGTTTTAGCTCAGAGCTAGTATTGTGAAACTCATAATCAATAACATAATTACATCAAGTTTTGCCATCAGAATTTTCATTTACACGTATCACAAACAATATCATAGTTCGTATGGAACAATATCATCAGACTTCCGAGACAATATCACAATATTAAATTTTGCTGGTCAACAATCATTAAGTGAGCCTAATAAACAGTATCACATGCATTAACAAACAATATCACCGTACTGGTCAAACAATATCAAGATTGAAATTATTTCAAATGAGTAATCAATTGTATGCATAATAATATCACAATCCTTAAAAATCAACACCATCAGACTTTTAAAATCAATATCACACTTTGGTCAGTAACCATTAAGTGAAGCTGATAAACAATACCACATATACGTATAAACAATATCAACATACATGTCAAACGATATCACCGTACATATACACAAATTTCATTTGTCTTTAGGTATCATATACACTACACCACAACAACTTGTTTACAACTAGATTACTTGTACCACGAGCATTACATCCATTTACTTCTAATTACAATTATAAATATAACATATCTAGTAGACATTCTATTTTATTCTTCAACCTCTTTCTTAACCTTTTCCTCTGCTCTTAAGATTTGCAACCATCTTGTACTGTACTGCTCTTTTTTCTATTGGTTGTCCATCATCTTCAACATCTTATCTGCATTTAAGTTTTGTGTAAATCAAATGCATAATTGCAGGTATTCGTTATCACAACAAAGAAATGCATCGACACTACTTAATTAACTGACAAAAACTTTCAATTCCTCAACACCATTGTCAAACTAATTAATTTCTATAATATAAAACATTATTTCACAATTAACACAATGCAAACACAGATGTTGTTCACGAATTAAAATCTAATATTCTTACTTCTTGATTAAGAAAATATGAAACCCTAATTTTTTGCGTTTAAACATAAAAAAAATCTGATGACACCTCTAACATACAATTAATTAGCCATATTTTTAGTTCGATTTTGTTGATATCACCTCAAAAAACGATCGAAATCATCTATTATAAATAGATTTACAATATAAAAACACGAACATCAAAATACCACATATCAGTTAACAATTTTTTCGATTTTTTTATATAATTGTATCATATTCTTCTAATTCAACCTACATACATTAATTTCGACCAAAAACAACATGCACAATCAATTAAATAGAGAGAAAGTATTAGTAAATTCGCTGAAATTAATAAAAAAAAAAAAATGAATCTACCCGTGTATGATTTTTTGAAGACAACTTCAATGAAATAAAATATTATAGTGAACGAATTAATCTAGCAAGATGAAATCAAGTTGAATTTGAATGCAATTAACAATTTTTTGCGACAAGTAAAGAGAAATTTTTAGAATTGATTTTTTAGAGAGAGAAATCAAAGTATGTGTTTGTTTGGAATTGTGAAGCTGATATTGAGTTTTGTTTTGTGCAACGTGGCTTAATCTTGGTTGTTCATTATTTTAAGATCTAACGGTAGTTGTAAGGACTCATGGACTCAAATATTTAGGTGGACTCACGGGATCCCGCCTCTATATAGAAATAGGATCCTATGAGTCCCCCCCTTGTTTTTGAGTGCATGAGTCTTAATCTCAACCATTAGATTAAGATGATCCAATGGCTAAGATTAAATCAATTAAGTAAGGGTATTTTAATTATTCAACAATGTAATATAAATAACCTAAATAGAAATCAGTCATTCATTCTCCTAATTCACTTTCTCTCTCTAGCCTCACCCTCTCTCTCTCTTCCGCACATTGCTCGTCTCTCCAATTTTGCTCATCTATGGATTTCATCTGAAACGACTCAATTTCATCTACTGATTTCATCTCTTAATTTCATTTACTGATTTCATTCATCAATTTTGTTTTTTCATCTGCAATTGATCTTCAATTTTAGGTAATATTCTTAATTTTATTTTTGGTTTCATTGAACTCTTCACTCATCAGAAATTCTTTTCAATTTATGTTTCCTGCTCGATTTTCTGTTTAAATTCATGTTTTCTTGATTGTTTTTTAGGTAATTCTATCAATTTGTGAGAAGAGAAGGTTGAAAAGAGGAGGGTCATGGCTTTGCGTTACTTTGAAGTAATACACGACACCATATTGTTTACGTTTTCAAAAAATCAATGCGTGAAATGTGAGAAATATGAGCATATAGCTGGAAGTATTTGAAAGAAGACAGCTTTTTTATGATTGTCGAAAGCTCCAATAGTATTTGGAGTTGGACTGCGTACAATATCAGTTGTCTTGATACCCATAGTTCATTTTTGAAGTGTTTTATTTGATGTATTCAGCTCAACAATGAAGAAAATCCCTCTGAGAATGAGAGGAGACAGCTTTGGGAAGTATTCTATCGAGGAGTTGCATTTCCTATATTAGCTCGGTTTTTGATTTATGGTATAACATCTTCATCCTAAATTCCACAAAATTAGCTCTTAGCATAACACTATAACAGACTACATTATGTTTTTTGGTTACATCGGTACCTATTGACGATATAGTCTGTGTGTTTCCTTTCCTGTAGATGTTGCTCCCAATTGGTTGTCTCGCTTACCAACTGAGGCACAAAAGCTTGTTTATGATGTATTCTTTGTGAAGGGTCTTTTTACCGAGGTCGTGCAGGCCGTGATTCCTTGTCTAGATCACAACACCAAAGCTGTTAGATCAAATGCCGAAAGGTGACATCTAATTCGACACTTCTCTTTGATAGTTTGTTGTTCTTCTGTGCTTTCTACAAATTTCCCTACAATTCTTGCAGATTAGTCGTCGTGTGCTTGATAGAAAATGAAGGTGTTCTACAGATGGCCAGAGAACTTAGTACTCTCCATGAATCCGAAGATAGGTCACTGTCTGCAGTTAAGTTGACGGTGTCTAAAGTGACTCTGCTTGTCGCATCTGTCCCTGATAAAGCACGACTTAAAGCTCCCAAATCTCTTTCATCTCAGTATCTCGATCTATGTATTACTCTTAGCTCTAGTCATCTTCTCTTTTAGTTGATGTTTTGCATCATCTTTTATTTGTTTTTTCTTATTAATTGTGTCCTTCAGTTTAAGTTCATGTTCTTCTGTTATTTTTACTGGATTTACATATTGTTTATCAGCTGTGATCATTGTGTTCACTTTTCTCTGTTCAAATTTTCTTTTATCGAAGCTATAATTGTATTTTCACACTTTCTCCAAGGATGTATGTTCATTAATGTTTTTTAATCTCTCACCTTCTAATTGATTGCACCAAAATTATTTATTGCTATAGCACATGCTTAATTTTAGTTTGTCTTTGATTTGCTTTGCAAAATAATGTCAATTAGTATGTCGTGGTACTTCGTAGTTTGACAGTATCATATAGTATAATTAACAGTATCATACTTATTAATTAACAATATCACATGTTGATGATTTTTAATTGTATCAATTTGCTTTGCTAGGACCTCTTGACTTAGCCGCAACCTCTGCGAAAGAAAGCACTTCTTCTTTTTCTACACCTCAATGCCTGGAAGTTGATGAAATTCATGGTGGAAATCACCTATTTTTGAGGGTGACTTATGGAGGTTCTAAGGAGTGAATTAATAATTGTCGCCAATTTATTCACACCAATAGTAAGATAAACTATTAGTACATTTGATGAGTATATCGAATTCCATGAAGCTTAAGCAGCAACGTGTGGATTTGTCATCGCACATGGCAACACTTTTGTATTACTCCGTATTTTTTTTAGTTTTGGTTTATAATATTATACAAACTCATAATTAATAATGTACTTTTACTAATATTTGTCACATGTCTTTACAATATTTCATGTTATAATAAACAGTATCATACTAAATGTGGAACAATATCATTATTATTCAAAAATAGTATCACGAAATCACACTTGCAGGACAATATCCATGTAGCGAAACTGATTAACAATATCACATTCTAGCAAAAACAATATCATTATATATGTTAAACAATATCAGCGTTGAAAGTATTTCAAATGCGTCACCAATTGAATGCAAACACAATATCTATATTTATACCATACTTCACTATGAACATAATCAGACTTGGTTATAACATTGTCACAATGTTTGCAACGTAATATCTCGTTGTCTACAAAACGCTTCTAAAAACGTCATAGTTAGGGTTATTTAGTTAACTTCAGCTCCAACAAACCACGAGATCTTCTATCTCTCAAAGCCTTCTTTCGCTCTTCATTTCTTCCCTACAGTTGGTCCTTTGAAATGGTCGTGCTTTATTTTCGTTCTCATCCTTTGACTTCTTAGTTGATGGTTGCTTAGCCGCATCATATGTCACTAGATGCCTCTTTATGCCGGTGTTTTATCGAGTCCATTGAAAACTTTCAACTTCATAATTATTGTTGATACTTTATATCTGTGATAATACATTGAACATTATCACGACCATAAATAGCCAATATTACAATGATTTGTAACAATATCACAACCATTAACAAACAGTATCACAACCGTTAACAAACAATATCACAAATTTTTACTGCTATATCACAACTTAGTATATAAAATGCAATATTATACGATAATTGAATACCGATAATACTCACATTCAAAATCATAGCAGACCAGTTACATATCATAGCAAACATATGATTGGTGTTAACTGAGAACAAACTATCAAGTCCTCAATTACATTGTCAAACAAATTCAATTCTACAATATGAAGCGATTATTTCACAATTAAACAATGTTAAAACTAGGTCTTGATAATTAAATACTGTATACGTATAATTTTTGTGATTTAAACAGTTAAAAATGCTAAACTAAATTTTTGCAATGAAAAGAATATGAAAACCTAAATTAAACTTAAAAATCTGATAGTAACCTCTAAAAATTTTATGAACATCTCTAAATTTCCGATAAACACCACTAATAACTCATAATAAGTTCGATTTTGTGGATATAATATAAAAAAAATCGTTCGAAATCATCTATTATTAACAATATACAACATTAAACAGGAAAATCAGAATACCACATCAAAATCAACCCAATTTTCGATAATTTTTATAGAACTAAATCATATTGTTTTAATTCGACATACATACAATAATTTCGATCAAAAGTAACATGAATTCAACAAGATTAACATCAAAATATCAGATCTCAATCAACATGAAGTTAAATCGGTGAAAATAATAAATTAGAAAAGAGTTTACCTATTAATTTTAGAATCAAATTCAACGAAAACAATGTATTGTAGTAGCTGAATTGAATTTCAAAGGTTAAATCAGGATGAAATTTGATGATTTTGTGAATCTTTAGCATGAAATTAGGGAGGATTTTCAATATTAAATTTTAGAGAGAGAAAGGTGTTGTACGTGGTGTTGATTTTACTGAAGGATTGTAAGGGTTTTGTTAGGGGTACATGGATGAATCTAAACCCTTCATTTTTGTCAGATCTAACGGATATTAGTAGGACTCACGGACTCAAATATATGAGTGGACTCACCAGATCCCGCCTCTATATATATATAGAATTAGGATGAGGTTCAAGCAAGTCAGCTAAATATTTTGAGTCGCAAAGTCAAGATTTTCAAATTCTCCAAAATATTGGATTTTAACCGAAAAAATGGATTTTAACCAAAAAAAATTGCATTTTAACCAAAAACTGAGATTAGGTCTCAAAATTTTTTTGTCAGACCGGTCAACCGGCCGTCACTATTTTGAATTCACTTTGGTTTGTTAAAATGCAAAATTTTTGGTTAAAATCAATTTTTTTTTTTGTTAAAATGCAAGCCTTGGATTCTGACTTGCTGACTTTTCCTTGGCCATTGACTTGATATAACTTATCTCTCTCTCTCTTTCTCTCTCTCTCTCTCTCTCTCTCTCTCTCTATATATATATATATATATATATATATATACAGTGAGGATCCGGTGAGACCACCCCTTAAAATAAGACCGTCCCGCAAATCTGGACCGTTAGATCTAAAAATCAACGGCCTAGATCTTTCGCGGCTGTTATAATAACCCCCTATGTTTATTATAGTAACACATCTAAAATTATGTTATTATAACATAAATGAATATGTGTTATTATAACATAGTTTCAACATTGAGTTAATTTTATTTATTTATTTATTTATTTATTTTTTACCAAAAAAAAAACAATAAAGAAGATACATTGTTACAGTAATAAGATATTATGTTATTATAACAGAGTGGTCTCATTTTAAGGGGTGACCTCATTTTAAGCGAGTGGTCTCACCTGATTCAATTCCTATATATATATATATATATATATATATATATATATATATATATATATATATATATAGAGAGAGAGAGAGAGAGAGAGAGAGAGAGAGAGAGAGAGAGATAGGTTCTAGCAAGTCAATAGGTTAGGGTGAGTCATAAAGTCGCATTTTCAACCATTGGATCATGTTAGAATCAAGGACCTAGATTAAAAGTTGTTTTATTAATTAAATAAAAAAATAAATAAAAATAAGCCAATCAATATTTTCTAGTCATTATAACGAGGAGAAGCAACAACTTTTGGTTGTTTCTAGGGTATTCAATTCTCCTCATTCATTCATTCATTTCTTTATTGCTGCTTTCCTATCTCAATTCACGTCCCTTCTTCTTCTTCTTCTTCTTCTTCTTCTTCTTCTTCCTCTGCAAATTCTCATATACTTCATATTTTCTCCCCATATTTTATTTCAATATCTCTATAATTTAGTTTTTTGGGTTCATGAATTTGCATCAATTGTTCAATTAAAGTCTTCATCTTTGGTAAGTAATTCCAATTTTCAGTTTTTTTTCTTAGTTTTTATTTTTGATTTCAATTATTTGAGAATTATAAATCATAGTTTTCATTGTACTCCATAAACAACTCTTCTTCTCCCTTCTTTTGTAAGAATTTGTTTCATCTGTTGTTTTATTTTCAATTTTACAACAATTTTTTCTGATAAAATTCATCAAAAAATTGAACAAATGACAAAGTTTTGATTTTTAGCCTATGATATTTTTCGGTAGTTAAAATCAATTTTTTAAACATTGAAATTCATTATACTCTGTTATAATTTTCTTTTCTATTTATGTTATTTGTGGTTAGTTGAAAATCCTGTTGTTGGAGTTACAATTCTTTTTTTTATTGATTAATTTTTCCACAGTTTTGATTTATTTACGTTTTTTTGTTTATTTTGTATGTGTAAGGTGTTGATGGTGGAAGTTTTTCGGGGATGAATGAAGGAATTCTATGCGAAACAGTGGAAGAAGATTCCAAACCGTATGTTGGCCAAGAGTTCGTGAGTGTAGACGAAGCGTCAAGTTTTTACGGCATATACGTTGTAGCTATCGGGTTCGATATTCATAGATATACTGGTACGTTATATGTCGGTTGTTAAAATCAATTATCAGTACAATGGAATTCGTTTTTTCTCTGTTAGAATCCTCTTTTTTATTTATGATATTTCTGGGTAGTTGAAATCAATAATCAGTACACTGGAATTCGTTTTTCCTCCGTCAGAATCCTCTTTTTTATTTATAATCAATAGAATTTGTTTTTTCTCCGCTAGAATTTTATTTTTAGCCTATGATATTGTTCAGTAGTTAAAATCAATTTTTTAAACATTGAAATTCATTATTTCTCTGTTATAATCTTCTTTTTTATTTATGTTATTTGTGGGTAGTTAAAATCAATTTTTAGAACATTGAAATTATTTTTTATTGATGTTATTTGTGGGTAGTTAAAACTTGTGAAGTTAAAGTTTTTAATATATTTGTGTCGAGTTTTAAATTAAAGTGTTAAAATTTCAAAAAAAATTCAGGTTGACTGAGCTGTTTTATCTACGTTTGATTGTAGTTGAATAATGAAGCAACGGAGACGTACAAGATGATCAAGGAACATTTCAATGGGTTCTAAAACATTGCTGTTAGAATTAACCATTTTAAGAATTTCTAAATAGGCATCTTGTGTTTTATTCATGGAAGAGACGGTCAACTACATCGACCATTTAAGGACATGGTGAAAAGCATACCATCTTTTTCTATGATTACGACGTCGACACAGATGGTTGTTTACATCGTGCATTTTTAGCTGACGGTGTGCGAGGAGAAATAATGAGGTGTTTAGGGATGTTATGTCATTCAATCCAACTTACTCAACAAACAAATACTCAATGATTTCATGTTAAGTTAATTCATTTTGTATTTTTTACATTGTGAGTCACCTAACGACTTTGGTAACTTTGGCGATGAAGTATAGTGTGTTTTTTGTGAATGAATATGTAATGTGATTAGTTTTCATGTTATGTTTATTCATTTTGTACTTTTACATAGTTGTTGAGGGTGACTTCGATCTCGCGATTTTTGTCTTTTAATAATGAGTAAAGGAAAGTGTTTCAGTTGTAAACAGAAATATATGTAAATGTTGGAGCTGTAATTTTAAAGATCGAAAATCATGGTCAATATATGAATTACTATTAAAGTTTTTAAAATATATGTAGAAATTCCAAAAAACCTAGTTGCAATTTCAAGAGAATATGAGTTAAAGATTTTAACTAACAACAAATATCATAAATAAAAAAGAAGATTCTAACTGTTAGAAAACGAATTTCAAAGTTTATTAATTGATTTTAACTAAAAACAAATATCATAAATAAAAACGAAGATTATAACAGTCATAAAATGAATTTCAATTTTCTAACAATTGATTACAACTATCCCCACAAAATTAAAAAAGAACTTAAAAATTGGAACGACATAATAATTCGGAACGTTAAAAATCCTCCTCCATCGCTGTTTAACTTACTTCACAGCATCTATCCTCGCCTCCTTCATACGACCCGTGGCGAGATTAGGGACATGAATAGGGCCAAGGGGCAACATGAAGCAATCATGAACGTTATGCTTAGTCACCAAAAACTCTTTCAAGTACGATGCCCTAAACACGTAACTCCCATTGTTGAAATCATTGAGAAAATGATTAACATAGTTGACTCGAAAGTGGGGGGAAGGTAACATCAAAAAGACCACCAAAACCAATACTCCGAACAACGGCTTTTTGTCTTTCATTCAATTTACCCATAACTTTCATAAACTTTCGAGCGCGACACTTCACGACTTTACTAGCGTCTCCAGACTCCTCAACCACATCTTCGGATATCTCGACATCGGAGACTTCACGGTCACTACTACCTGAAGACATCTGACAAAGTAAAAACGTACAGTTAACTTTTGACGATAACTTGACACACTACTGCCATAAAACGAGATTGTAAATGAAAAAAAAATGAATTGCAACGTTCTAAAAATTGATTTCAACCAGCGAAAACTATCATATATAAAAAAGAAGATTTTAACAGACAGATAACGAATTTCAATTTTGTAAAAATTGATTTTAATTACCCACATATAACTTCAATAAATAAGAAGATAACTTTAATGAAAAATAAACTTCAATCCAAAAACCACTCTTTCAGTATAAAAAACTTCAATACAAGAGAGCTATACAAGAGTACTCATAAAAAATTTGAAATATCTTCTTCTTGATTCGAAATACAGAAAAAGAAGATTCTAACGGAGAAAAAACGAATTTCAATGTTATTAAAATTGATTTTAACTACCCACGAATAACATTAATGGTTTCTAAAAGACTGCGTAAATCTTTGTTTAGTCTTCGATTTTGGTGAAACAAAAGTCTAAATTTATTATTTTTTCGAGCTCATCACAATGGTAATATTTTTGTGAATTATTAAAAATTCAAAATTTTCAGTGAAGAAAACGAAAAAAGAATCAACTTACCAATAAAAATGGAGTCTTTCACTAAACAATGGTAGATGAAAATCAAATCAAGGAGAAGGTAAGGATAAAGATATCTGATATGGATGAAAAATACAAAAAAAAATCAGAAAAGACAATGAAAAAGATGAATAATTGAAAAAAAAATCAGAAAATAGAAGATGAATAAGTGAAATAACATCATTAAAGATAATGGATAATTTGAATAATTGAATAATTAGAATAGATCAATGATTAAAAAATCAAAAAAAAAATTACCGCTGAACATAGAGGTATATCGGCGTCGGAAAGCAGCGATCTTGACAAGGATGATGACCAATGAAAAAACGAAAATAATAATCAATGAGATAAATTTTTTGGGGTATGAAGAAGATGAAGGGAGATGAAAAAAAAAATAATGAAAAAAGATGATGGGAGATTGAAAAAAAAAAAGCAGTGATGTAATTTTGTTTTGGGAAGTGTCGTTAATTTGTGTGGGAGAATGGGAAAATAATTTTTTTTTTTTTTTAGGTTGTATTTTTCCTTTTTTTTTTTTAAACACAATTGTAATTAATGCTAGGTTAGATCTTGGCCATTGATTAAATTGAATCTAAGGGTCAAGATTTCGACTTTATGACTTTCCCTCACCCTATTGACTTGAAAGAACCTTACTATATATATATATATATATATATATATATATATATACGGATCCCGTGCGCACCAACCTTACGGTGCGCACCGTACGCACCATTAAAACTCTAAACCCTAACTTATACTATCTTATCAGTACTTTCACCCTCCCCTTAACATTTCCCCAAATTAATTAAAACCCTAAAACAACTCCTCCACCTTCTTATGTTCAATGCCACCCTTTTTAACGGCCACCATCCATGGCCGCCGACCTCCTGCACCTCCTTTCTTAGATCTAACATTATCATCTGCCGTACCCGTCGACGTTAGCTTCGGCGCACCACATCGTCAATTTCGTGGTAGTGGAGGACAACGGCGGCTACACTTGTGGTGGTAGTGGAGGACAACACAAACGACATCCCCAACACCAACAACAACGACAAACACCCCTTCAACATGACGTCATTCTAGATTTGCGGTGCTCCGGTGAGGAAAAGGTTGCAGATCTGAGGGAGAGAATGAGATTGAGAAGACGGCAGCCAAAGGTGAAGCTTGGTGGTCGTCATGTGTTAAAGTAGTGGTGGTGGTCGGTGTATAGTGGTGGTGGAGGTGGGTGTACAGTCGTGGTGGTGGTGGTGGACGTGCAGTGGTGCAGTAATTGCTGTGAGTATAGTGGTGGTGGTGGTGGATGTGCGGCGGCGGTGGTGGTACGTTGATGGTGGCGGGTGGTGGTAGGGTTTATCGTCGAAGGTTTTGTGTACCTGGGTCACTTCGTTCCGTACCTAAGTTATATTTTCGTGTATCCAATTTATCGTCGCAAATTAGAAAATCATAAAAAATATTGGATTTCTTGTGTATCTAAATCACATTCTTGTGTAACCGTTTATATTTTCTGTGTATCCAATTTAGTGATTGTGTATCTAAATCACATTTTGTGTATCTGACTTACAATTTTGTATATCTAATTTAGTGTCATCAAATTTATTACCTAAATATAAAAAATAAAATATATGAGAAAAAGCTGTATTTATCAGTGTTTTCAGTGTATCTAACTCATTATTTTGTGTATCTAATATATAAATTTGTGTATCCAGTATATATATTTGTGTACCTAATATACAGATTTGTGTACCCAATACACAAATTTGTGTATCTAATGGTGCGTACGGTGCGCACAGGATCTTAACCCTATATATATATATATAGAGAGAGAGAGAGAGAGAGAGAGATAAGTTCTTTTGAGTCATAGTCTTAGAGAAAGTCATCAAGTCCAAATTAGGACCATAGGATCATGAGTTGATCAATGGTGCAGATTTAATTAGTCATTAATGAAGCTAAAAAAAGAAAAAGAAAAAAGAAAAATTGGTGAATGTGGCACTACGGAAACAAGAACAATGTTGGGTAGGTTATTAGATAGCAATTATTAGACACTATTCTCCTGCCATCCTCCAAAAAACAGTAGAAAAATTTTTGTCTCTTCAACTCTTTCATATTCATCCTAAAAACCTCATCTTTCTTCTTCCATTTTCATAAAAATTTAATATTTCCTATTTCATTTTATCATGGATGATTTGATTATAGATCTGAAGCAAATAATATTTTTAGTGTTTGAAATCGATTAAAAAATAAAAAAGCGAAGATGAAGATTGTACAATATGAATTACAATGGTATGTTTTCATCAATGGTGGTAGGTTGATTAATTTATTTTTTTTGGTTAAATCTTATTTAATATTAAGGAGATTGCAGATCTCTTCATTTTTCCAGGAGAAACACGTCACCTTCCTATTTCAACTTTCTTTCCCAGTTCCTTTCAATTCTTCCATATTCATCCTGAAAACCTCATCTTTCTTCTTTACCATCGTCAAATTCATTATTTTCCCTTTCACAAATTCATAGTTTCGATTTTTTTTAAAAAAATATTTTTCTGTTGTTTTGCCTTGCAACCCTATTTTAGGGTTCTTAAATCTGTTTTTTTTATTTAATAATGTTTACATGGTGGTGATTTTTGTTTGTTTATTGTGTATGTAAGGTGTCATTGATGGTGGAAATTTTTTGAGGATGAATGAAGGAATTATATGCTAAGCTTGATCGAAGAAAATTTCAACCCGTATGTTGGCCAAGAGTTCGTGAGTGTAGACGAAGCAACAACTTTATACGGTATATACACTCTACCCATCGAGTTCGATATTCGTAGATATACAGAACATAGATGGTACGTTATATGTGTGTTGTTAAAATCAACTATCAGTACAATGAAATTCGTTTTTTCTCTGTTAGAATCTTCTTTTTTATTTATGATATTTTGAGTAGTTAAAATCAATTATCAGTACAATGGAATTCGTTTTTTCTTCTCTATAATCCTCTTTTTTATTTACGATATTTCTGGGTAGTTGAAATCAAATATTAGAACAATGGGATTCGTTTTTTCTCCGTTAGAATTTTCTTTTAAACTTATGATATTTGTCAGTAGTTTAAATCAATTATGAGGACATTGAAATTCGTTTTTTCTCCATTAGAATCTTATTTTTTATTTATGTTATTTGTGGTAGTTTAAATCAATTTTGAGAACATTGGAATTTATTTTTTCTCCATTTAAGTCCTCTTTTTTTTGTTGATGTGATTTTTGGGTAGTTTTTAACGACGTTCAACATCGAAAATGAAAGAGTTTTTCGTCACCAAGCAAGATGTTTGTGATTGCTTGTTCTTCCCGGATGGTCCCTATCCTATGAACAAACTTGCAACTGGATGTATGAAGGAGGCTAGAAGTGAAGCTGTTAAGCAAGTGAAAACGCGATGCTGAAGATTGTTTAACGTCTCAAAAACCACTGCGCTAATTTTGATAGACCGTGCTGATCATTATTTCTTTCAACTTGTATCTTTGTTAATTCAGTAATATCGTTGAACTATCATTATCTTTTTTTGGTGTCCATTCTATCGTACCTTGAACATTATTTATTAATGATATTTGGTAATGACTTTTTGTTATCCAATCACTGGATGTCGAAAGCGTAATAGCTTGATAATAACGTTGAATTTTTGTTATTCAATCGCTTGAAAGTGCAATAGTTACACTTTCACTAGATAACATGCTCTTCTCACTCCCCTGGTTTTTAGACTGTTTTAGAAGCAATTTACATGTTCTTTTAGCATCATGTATGTATTTGTGCTCCAATATTCAACAAACATATCAACATACACTATTAATTACCAATGCTCAAACGTCATTAAAAAAAGATTCTAACGGAGAAAAAACGAATTTCAATGTTCTAAAAATTGATTAACTACCCACAAATAACATTAATAGAAAATAAGATTCTAACGGAGAAAAACCAAATTTCAATGTTCTATAAATTGATTTTAACGACCCACAAATAACATCTATAAAAAAATAGATTCTAACGGAGAAAAAACGAATTTCAATGCTCTAAAAATTGATTTTAACTACCCACAAATAACATATAGGGTTTATAAAAACTCCGTAATCTTCGTTTGGACTCCGACTTAGGCGAAACAAAAGCCTAAACTTATTATTTTCATCAAATCTAAATAAATCTCAAAAAAAAAAAAAAAATACCATTAACAATGTTATATCAAACTAGGACAAGTACAAACTACAAATGAATTATCTAAACTTATTAAGTTTACAAAATGCATAAATAATATTACATCATAACTACACTTCACCGCCTCTGTTATCATAATCGTCAATTGACTCTATTGATATCAAAGGCTTTTCTACATATGGTTTAGACAATTTCTTTTGCCATGGTGTGCCATTTGTTTACAATGTTGCACAACTTTTTCGGCTTACTTGAAACTGCAAAAGTTACACTTTCACTAGATAACATTCTCTTCTCACTCCCAAGGTTTTTTGACTGTTTTGGAAGCCATTTACACGTTCCTTTAGCATCCTGTATGTCTTTGTTTCTCCAATATTCAACTAACATATCAACAAACACTGTTAATTACAAATCCTCAAACGTCATTAAAAAAGAAGATTCTAACGGAGAAAAAACGAATTTCAATGTTTTAAAAATTGATTTTAACTACCTACAATTTTTAGAATTGTTCTCAAAATTGATTTAAACTAGCCACAAATAACATAAATAAAAAAGAAGTTTCTAACGGAGAGCAAACGAATTTCAATGTCCTCATAACTGATTTAAACTACCGACAAATATCATGACATCAATAAAAAAGAAGATTCTAACATACAAAAAACGAATTTCAATGTTCCCCGACAAATATCATAACATCAATAACATCAATAAAAAAGAATTCTAACGTACAAAAAAAAAAGAAAAAAAAAAACAAATTCCATTGTTCTAATATTTGATTTCAACTACCCAGAAATCTCATAAATTAAAAAGAGGATTCTAACAGAAAAAAAACGAATTCCATTGTACCGATAATTGATTTTAACAACCCACATATAACGTAGCATCTATATTCGGTATATCTACGATTATCGAACCCGATAGCTACAGCGTATATACCGTAGAACCTTGACGATTCGTCTACACTCACGAACGCTTGCCCAACATACAGTTTGAAATCTTTTTCGACTATTTCGCATAAAATTCTTTCATTCATCCCTGAAAAACTTCAACCATCAACACATTTGTAACAACCTGGTTTTTCGTGACTTTAATTAAACTAAGGCGGAAAATTAATTAAGTCTATATATTACAAAACCAGCTGTTAATCGTAATAAAACTCTAAATACATAGTACGAGTTTAGAATAACAGAGTATAAATTCAATTACATCCTCTCAAGCGTACAAAATAAAGAAGGTAAATTCTCCCCAGTATTCAATAGCGTTGGTCTCGGGGTACCTGCATTAAACTCTCATCATTTTCCCGCACACTCTTTCGATACATGCAATTTCTAAAGCAATATGCAGTATAAATAATGAATAATAAATAAGTAAAAACGATTAGCAAGTAGACAGGTAAAGCACATAAAGAAATCAAGATTATTCAGACATGAGTATACATTCAATCACATATTGTACAACACTCTCAAATAATCATTCTCAGCAGTCATATTCCAACACTCATAAACTCAAGTCATCAAACAATACTCAATCAAACAAGACAAGGAAATACATTCAACATGTGATAACAAATGAGTCTTCGTTAGCGAGGCGGAAGCATGCAGACGTAGAAACGCGCTATAGTAGACAGGGCCAACATAACTTGGACATGGCTGACATACTAGACGTCCGCGCAGAAGCCGACAGGGCCAACATAACTTGGACATGGCTGACAGGCTAAGGATACCTAAGGTAATAAGGACAGCTAAATCCTTGTCTAATGTATGCATACACCATCTAATCGAGGATCATACGTATTCGCTATTCAAAAGGTATCACCGACGAAAAATACGACTATCACCTTAGACGGGTACCCCCGGTTGGGGCTGGAGTTTCCAATTACTATCTATGGGCCCACGGAAATATCAATGTTGCCCCATCCCTGAGGTTGTATATACCGTGCCGAATAGCAATCTTAAGATCGTTATAAGCCTTGGGCAACTCTGGTAGGGAGCCCAAGTCCCCATAGACAGCTACCTCGTTTAACTTCGAAATCAAAAGTCGCAACATGGCGAACAATCCAAGTATTTTATTCAAGTAGCTTATTTTCTCAATTTCTTATTTTCTCGTTCACTCGTAACATACATTACTTCTAAAACATAAATATATCGTCGAACTTTATATAATGAAATTTTAGTAACAGCAGTTCTTCAAGTAAACAGAAAGCATAGAAAAACTAAATTATTTATTTTGAGTCCGTTGGTAAATTTTGAATATTTGCACTATTCATTATTTTACTATTCATTGTATTTACTATTCATCGTATTTACTATTCATCGTATTTACTATTCCTCGTATTTTATACGTATTCGTATTTATACGTATTTTTATACGTATATGTATTCTTATACTTAGTAGTTATTATTTTATTTTCTTTATACTTAGTATTTTTATTATATTTTCTTTATACTTAGTATTTATTATTTGACTTTATTTATACTTAGTATTTTTATACTCTTATACATTTTTTTATACTAAGGATATTTTAGAAAATAAAACTAAGCTTTTTATTTACTAAGTGTAAAATTCTAGTTTTAAAGTCGTTAGGTTCGTTTTGTAATTAGTGATTTTAAGTAATAATTCAGAAGTAAAAACTTGATATAATCTAAGTACAAAATTCTAATGTCAAAGTAGGTAGCTTCATTTAGTAATTGGTGATTCTCTATAACATTTTAAAAATAAAACTTGCTAAATTTAGTCATATACTTAACTAACATTTAAGCGGTTTCATTTTTAGCGAGGTTGTCGTAGTTCATTTTAAATAGTCCGTATGTCCACATCCAAATTTAAGCAAAGGCAGTAACACTCGACACTAATTCATTTTAATACGTGTAACGATTATTTTTATCGGTTTAGTTGATTCTTTTTATTAAAGATTCATTATACAATCTAATATAATCCTAATTATTAATCAATTTTAGTGACTAAGTGATAAATTCATTTTGACCAAAATTGACCCATTTTAAATAGGAAAACCGTGGCCCTTAACTATATTGATCTATTTATTTCTTTTTCTCATTTTTATTACACTTCATTACTTTAACTAATTAAAATACTTAAGTGATAAAAATAAAAAGTGACAAAATCAATTTAGGTCTAAAATTAGTCCCAAAAACCGTGGCCCCTTTATACTTAACATTTTATTTTTGTTTTCTAATTTTATCGGTTTTTTTGACTTAAAGTTTTTTTTAAACTAATTTCTTAAATTATACTAAAGTCTTTTAACTAGTTTACGATTTTCACTAAATATTTTATTTCATTTATGAATAGTGTTTTTACTTACTTTAATTTTCTAACTTTTCTATTTTAAAGATTTAGCTTATTTAACTTATATATTTAGTATTGTGTTTATTCACTAATGGATTAAAACAACATTTAAGTTTAACTTTATAAAATTTATGAATCAAACAAGTTACATAAATGAAGAACACTTGAATATATGAAGAACTTCTAATATTTTTCATATGAACATTTTTAACTCAAATTTCATATTATCGTTTTATTTTCTCAAATTTTTATAGCAAGTCTATTTTACCTAGACTAATCATAATATGTTATTTAGAAAAATTAAAACTCAAAATTGGTCCATAAATTTCAAAATAGCCGTGTATATTGTATATATGTTCATAAATTTGATTTTTGATTTTTATACTTCTAATTCAATAACTAACTTACTTTATAACATTTATATATTTAACATATGTAAAAATCATAAACAAACATTAACACACATAAGTAAAAATCATTCAAACACAAGAATTACAACAAACATTCAAGAACACACATAACACTTTAAAACATTTAAATTTCATAACGATTTCATTTTAAGTCCTAAACATAAACTATTTATATTTTCATGTTCATTTCATTACAAGTATTTTAAGCATGCAATTTACAAAAATTAAAACGAAAAATTAGACCAAAAATCAAGGATAGGCCGTGTGATATGGTGATGTTACTCTAATATTATTTTTCGATTTTTGTCTCCTAATTTAACATGTGAAATACTAGGTGATAAAATAAATCATACATGTATTCAAAACAATAACATATAATCAATTTCGAGGCGCTTATCACGTAAGTGTGCGGGAAGCACCTTAATTAGGTTTGTTAGTGAAGAGCTTAGCAGTTGTCGGGATCCACAATATGGTCAAATATGCTCAAGTCGATGGCTCCACCTTGCTCCTCTTCTTTGTAAGATTAGTACATAACAATGAAAACAACTTAAGTTAGTAAATTATTTAAAGTAAGCTAAACTATACTAAAATCTAAGGTGTAGTATCATTTTTAAGTTTAGGTGATGTTAATCTTTTAAATGGTTTTTTTTTTATTTATGTTCATGTTCATTTACTAGTTAAAAGAAGTAGGTTATTACTAACTAGAAGTGGTGTTGGATTTATTTAAGAGCTTAAGTAATTTAAAGCAAGAAAAATAAGAGTTTAAGGAAGGAAATAAATGGAGATGGTAAAGAACTTCAAGAATGCCCAAGGTTGAAGATGAAGAAGCTTACTAAAGTTCTTGTGTTTGTGCTTTATTTAGAGAGAAAATAGTCAAGTGTTTGTTTGTGTTTTGTGTGAATGAAAGTTGTAGTATGAAATGTATACTAGTGTAGTAATAATATAAGTATTGTTGTTTTTATGTATTTAGTTTGTATAAATCATTAAATTAAATGGGGCTAGAATGATGATGAATTAGCATAGGTTGTAAGATGGATTAGACATAGTAGTAAAGGAGACATGGGTGTGTAAGAGTAGGGAAGAAAATGGAAGAGCAAAGTTGGACCAAGAGACTTCAAAGAAGTCGGCCAACATCACCACCACTTGTCCCGATTTTCGTTTTTGAAATTTTCGATTTGCGCGCACGTGAAAAGTCTCGAAATGAAATATATAGTCTTAGAATAATGTTTAGAAGTAAGATCGAAAATAAAAATGAAAATAGGCCTCAAAACGAAATCCAAATAAAAATTGGGTACTAGGTTCCTCGCAAGTTTGAAATAAAATTTTATTTGATCGAAATATATATTTTTTTCGTTGAATGTTATCGAATTAAATCATAATGCTTAAACGTCAAAAATTTTACCAGTTTAGGCTTAGTGTAACTCATTATATCGAGTTTTAGTGAATGTGTTAGTTAAATCAAAATGAAATAGTAATTTGATATTATTATTATATGTTTTGTTAGTATTAATCAAAATGATTAAGCTTAAACTACTTTAATTAGATTTGGATTATGATTAAGTATATTTAAGAAAAGATTAGGTGACTTAATCACAATTAGGTGGCTTTGTCATTTAGTCAATGTTTGACCTCGATTTGCGTGCCAAAATTTGCCGTTGAGAAAATTGTCGAGGATTCTTTGTTTGATTTATCGAGTTTGAAAATGTAAAAATAAAGTTCAAATTCAAAGTAATTCAAAACGGTTTTAATTTAGGTGCAAAATAACTTGTAGTGTAATGTGTTAGGGAAATAAGTGAGCGAGGATGTTTAATTAATGACTTGCGCAATTATAAAGGCTTAACTTAACATGGAGTGTTACATGTTTAGCGAAAAAAAATTCAGTCGCATTTTTATTATAAGGAAAAAGGATGAATTTAATTTAAGGAATCAAATTCTTTCATAATATTTTGCTATAAAAACACGGGGTGTTACAATCCTACCCCCTTAAGAAAAGTTTCGTCCCCGAAACTTGGATAGGGTGGATAACTGCTCGAGGCCAAACAAGGCAGTTAGCGAGAATATCGAGATTTTACAAATTTGGATAATAACATTTGATTTTGTAGGGATTAAGACCTTTTTGGAAAAGTTTGAGTTTCCTAACTAATATAAGAACGTCGGATAGAGTGAAAATGTTGGAGAACAAAATCGCGTTTGTTTTATTACTGAGATATTTAATTAAATATAGAAATGTTACTGGAATGTTATTTCTGTAAATGACGCGAAGGAGGCTCACAAAAAGGTAGGGCCTAGAAGTTTTGTACGGACTGAAATGAAATTAAAATAATAAGTGTTTTAAGAATAAAACCGTTTATTTAAATTTCAGAATAAAAATTTACCTTAAAATAGGTTGCGGTAAAGACTTTTAAAAACTTAATTAAGGTTGGGGTATAGTCAATTTATTATCCTACCCCCTTAAGAATTTTTAAACGTATATACCTAATATTATTATTGTTACTTTTAATGACCACTCAATTAAGATGTATAGCCTTTTGGAAAAGAATGGCAATTAGGGAAAATCGATAAAAGTCGTAGTGGTCACGAGGAGAATGTGAGCTTTATTGAAATTAAGAGAATTATTGGTTATCGTTGAATGGTTAATTAAAATTTTAGAGAATTATGGATAACCCAGTTGATATAGCTCATTTTCTTAAAATTATTATTATAATGTTACTAGGTGCAACAAAAATGTTATAAATCATATTTCGGGTAAGATTGAAGATTTATAATAATGGATGACGTAGAAATATAAAATTTTGTATATATTTCTAAAATAGAGGAAATAGTAGAAATGAAACAATTTCGAAGATTTTAGAAATAGTGAAATGAAAAATTTGAACCATGAAGTTTTCAAAAGTGTTTCAAATTACGTTACAAAGATTTGACGGAACAAGCAAAAATTCTCAAGGGTATTTTTATAGAAAACGTATGAAAACAATTTTTAGAGGGACATATTTAAGAGATCGATAAGAATTTTAAATATAGGAGGTCGTAAAGGAAATTTGTGTGATGGATTGTTTGATAAATTTTGGGAGGAACTAAAAGATAATTAAACTCCCTAATCGAATAGAATAAGTGTTGGTACGAGGTTAATTAGAAATTTACCGGTGATGACGTCGACATCGATAATATCGTCAGCACCCTCTTCATACTCGGTCAGGACATACACGTCCTGAACCTTATCGCGTGCAATGGCCTGCATTTGCCTTAGCAACAATACCCTTCTTTGGGCATTCGTTAGACTTGTGTCCTACTTCATTACAGAAGAAACACACTACTGGTTTTCCGTCACAACGCTTCCCCGGGTGATTCGGCTGTCGGCAGAAACGACACTGGTTTGCTTGGAAAGGCGGATTCCCGAGAAGTTGTTGGTTGTTCCTTGCCACGTTTGGGGTGGGGTTATGGTTAGGATAATGGGGCCTCAAGTATGGTTCCTATTGCGATTATCTTGATTACGATAACGATGCGACCAAAGAGTGGCTTGTGTATGAAGTCGGCATTCGCCACAGAGGCGCAAATGTTTTCTTCTTCTTCTCCTCGCCTTCACCCTTACGGATTGATGCCCAGATACTTGTTGCCTTTTCGTAGGGCCTCAAAGAAAGTTCTTGCTGATTGAACCCGCTCATGTTTATCCTCGGATCATTAGTCATGCCCCTTACATAACGAGTTGCAGTTCCTCCTCGTTAGTTAATATTCTAGGAGCAAACTTAGATAGCTCCTCGATACTTTTTTTGGTGTATGCCTCACAGAGACATATCACCTTGGTTCAAGTTTCGGAATTTCTCTTCCATCTCCCATCTTAGTTCTTCCCCGAAGTACTTGTTCTCCAGCAGCAGTTTGAACTCGCTCCAATTGTATATCCTCAGGGGAAAGGTGGACCTGATCAAGCGCCACCAGCTGTTGGCTTCTCCCTTCAGATAGTAAGCTACCACGTTCACCTTCTCTCGTAGGTGGTGTTTCTTGAGCTCTAACTTTTCTCCATTTCTTCAATCCATTCGATCGAGCGGTAGGGTTGGCGAACTGAAGTATGGTTGAGGCCTGTGTTTTGAGAATCTCACGAATGCAGATTGATTATTACCACCACCCTGATATTGGTGTGTATTCTGAGCGATTTTCATTATTGCATCCTCGAAACCTCTCCTCCTTGCCTCCGCTTCGAGGAATTGTTGGTTGAGGTCATGGTCAGAATACTGGTTTGCGGCCATATTCTGAAAATTTTAAACTGTTCGAATTTGAGTAGTTCCAAAAGAGGCATATTATATAATTCAAGATAAAAGTTGGTTACATCAACTTAGGGTAGTGAAGTGCATGTAATACAACTCGCAGAAATATAACCGAAAAAGTAGCGGTAGGGATAACGACTCCTAATAGTGTCATACAGAATCACTGAGGTTAGGTAGTTAAAATCTAGAGATTTTACAAAATGTCATCCATACTAGTAGTTCATAAGGCTAAAAGGATCTAGAGCCCGTTTGAAGACCCCGCATCGCCGACCTCCCGCTTCATCATCAAAGGTGTGTCACGAGCAATGGCACGGCATGCAAGTCCGAGGGAGCATTTGAAGAAGTTCCACTCGTGAAACTTTCCTCCTCGAATCGTAGAAAGGTGACGCATCAGTAAACCACCAAAGGCAAGCTTCGCCTAAGAAACTTCTCGGCTAAGGCGACCTTCCACTCTTCGTGAACTCCTGCTTCAACGAACTTCGCCTCTAGCTCATGTATCCAGCTCACGCAAGTGTCGCGGTCTCCTGTGAATTTGCGCGGAGGGTTTTCATAGAATCTCCTGTAGGTCGCAACTCTGACAGGGGTACCTCGCCCAAGCCCAGGAGTAGTAGAACGCACAGGAATGGCACGGAGAGCACTCAGCTTCAGGTTGATCGAGCGATGATTCGCCCAGTCTCCACATCTTTGGTGAATCGTGGTGATGACATCTACAAGGGATTTTAAGGAAAGGAGTCAAACAACAACAAAAACATTGTTTGAACGGAAATAAAATGGCTATTAAGAGAACATAAATTTTTGATTGAACGAAAACAGGATTAACAAGGGTTTAAGGATTTTATTAGTGGATTTGGTTAAGGATTTAGTAGATGTCCCTACTTCGTATAGCCTGGTACTCCTTCAGCGTTTCACTTCTCGAGAGTTAAGTTTATTATTTCAATTTTTATATCCGAGGATAATTGTTAGTTTTAGTCGATCACATCGCTAAAGAAGTAGCAAGCATTCGATGGTTAGTGTATTTTATTTTAGGGTAGTAGTTCGTTTATTTAAAAGATTTTAGCCTATGGTCGGCTCCTAAAGTTCCTACCCATCCTCACACTTTAAAGTGATCTAGGTTATTTATTTTAGCGATCTAGGATTTCTAATTCGTTATTTGATCCTATAAGTCTATGCGACATACTATATGAATGTGCGGCCCGGTGTCGTCTCGCTTAGATGAAATAACTTTAAGTTATTCACGGTCGCTTAAGACGACTTTGATACCAAATCAGAATAACCTGGTTTTTCGTGACTTTAATTAAACTAAGGCGGAAAATTAATTAAGTCTATATATTACAAAACCAGCTGTTAATCGTAATAAAACTCTAAATACATAGTACGAGTTTAGAATAACAGAGTATAAATTCAATTACATCCTCTCAAGCGTACAAAATAAAGAAGGTAAATTCTCCCAAGATTCAATAGCGTTGGTCTCAAAATTTTTGCATTAAACTCTCATCATTTTCCTCAAGACACTCTTTCGATACATGCAATTTCTAAAGCAATATGCAGTATAAATAATGAATAATAAATAAGTACAAACGATTAGCAAGTAGACAGGTAAAGCACATAAAGAAATCAAGATTATTCAGACATGAGTATACATTCAATCACATATTGTACAACACTCTCAAATAATCATTCTCAGCAGTCATATTCCAACACTCATAAACTCAAGTCATCAAACAATACTCAATCAAACAAGACAAGGAAATACATTCAACATGTGATAACAAATGAGTCTTCGTTAGCGAGGCGGAAGCATGCAGACGTAGAAACGCGCTATAGTAGACAGGGCCAACATAACTTGGACATGGCTGACATACTAGACGTCCCGCAGTAGCGGTGGCCAACATAACTTGGACATGGGCGATGTGCTAAGGATACCTAAGGTAATAAGGACACTAAATCCTTGTCTAATGTATGCATACACCATCTAATCGAGGATCATACGATTCGCTATTCAAAAGGTATCACCGACGAAAAATACGACTATCACCTTAGGCGGGTACCCCAGGTTGGTGGAGTTTCCAATTACTATCTATGGGCCCACTGAAATATCAATGTTGCCCCATCCACGAGGTTGTATATACCAGTCTTAGAATAGCAATCTTAAGATCGTTATAAGCCTTGGGCAACTCCGGTAGGGAGCCCAAGTCCCCATAAACGACTACCTCGTTTAACTTCGAAATCAAAAGTCGCAACATGGCGAACAATCCAAGTATTTTATTCAAGTAGCTTATTTTCTCAATTTCTTATTTTCTCGTTCACTCAGAACATACATTACTTCTAAAACATAAATATATCGTCGAACTTTATATAATGAAATTTTAGTAAGCAGTTCTTCAAGTAAATGTAAAGCATAGAAAAACTAAATTATTTATTTTGAGTCAGTTGGTAAATTTTGAATATTTGCACTATTCATTATTTTACTATTCATTGTATTTACTATTCATCGTATTTACTATTCATCGTATTTACTATTCCTCGTATTTTATAATTATTCGTATTTATACGTATTTTTATACGATATATGTATTCTTATACTTAGTAGTTATTATTTTATTTTCTTTATACTTAGTATTTTTATTATATTTTCTTTATACTTAGTATTTCTTATTTGACTTTATTTATACTTAGTATTTTTATACTCTTATACATTTTTTTATACTAAGGATATTTTAGAAAATAAAACTAAGCTTTTTATTTACTAAGTGTAAAATTCTAGTTTTAAAGTCGTTAGGTTCGTTTTGTAATTAGTGATTTTAAGTAATAATTCAGAAGTAAAAACTTGATATAATCTAAGTACAAAATTCTAATGTCAAAGTTGTTAAGTTCATTTTGTACTTGGTGATTTTCAATAACATTTTAAAAGTAAAACTCGGTTAAATTTAGTCATATACTTAACTAACATTTAAGCGGTTTCCATTTTTAGCGAGGTTGTCGTAGTTCATTTTAAATAGTCCGTATGTCCACATCCAAATTTAAGCAAAGGCAGTAACACTCGACACTAATTCATTTTAATACGTGTAACGATTATTTTTATCGGTTTAGTTGATTCTTTTTATTAAAGATTCATTATACAATCTAATATAATCCTAATTATTAATCAATTTTAGTGACTAAGTGATAAATTCATTTTGACCAAAATTGACCCATTTTAAATAGGAAAACCGTGGCCCTTAACTATATTGATCTATTTATTTCTTTTTCTCATTTTTATTACACTTCATTACTTTAACTAATTAAAATACTTAAGTGATAAAAATAAAAAGTGACAAAATCAATTTAGGTCTAAAATTAGTCCCAAAACCGTGGGCCCCTTTATACTTAACATTTTATTTTTGTTTTCTAATTTTATCGGTTTTTTGACTTAAAGTTTTTAAACTAATTTCTTAAATTATACTAAAGTCTTTTAACTAGTTTACGATTTTCACTAAATATTTTATTTCATTTATGAATAGTGTTTTTACTTACTTTAATTTTCTAACTTTTCTATTTTAAAGATTTAGCTTATTTAACTTATATATTTAGTATTGTGTTTATTCACTAATGGATTAAAACAACATTTAAGTTTAACTTTATAAAATTTATGAATCAAACAAGTTACATAAATGAAGAACACTTGAATATATGAAGAACTTCTAATATTTTTCATATGAACATTTCTAACTCACATGTCATATTATCGCTTTATTTTCTCAAATTTTTATAGCAAGTCTATTTTACCTAGACTAATCATAATATGTTATTTAGAAAAATTAAAACTCAAAATTGGTCCATAAATTTCAAAATAGCCGTGTATATTGTATATATGTTCATAAATTTGATTTTTGATTTTTATACTTCTAATTCAATAACTAACTTACTTTATAACATTTATATATTTAACATATGTAAAAATCATAAACAAACATTAACACACATAAGTAAAAATCATTCAAACACAAGAATTACAACAAACATTCAAGAACACACATAACACTTTAAAACATTTAAATTTCATAACGATTTCATTTTAAGTCCTAAACATAAACTATTTATATTTTCATGTTCATTTCATTACAAGTATTTTAAGCATGCAATTTACAAAAATTAAAACGAAAAATTAGACCAAAAATCAAGGATAGGCCGTGTGATATGGTGATGTTACTCTAATATTATTTTTCGATTTTTGTCTCCTAATTTAACATGTGAAATACTAGGTGATAAAATAAATCATACATGTATTCAAAACAATAACATATAATCAATTTCGAGGCGCTTATCACGTAAGTGTGCGGGAAGCACCTTAATTAGGTTTGTTAGTGAAGAGCTTAGCAGTTGTCGGGATCCACAATATGGTCAAATATGCTCAAGTCGATGGCTCCACCTTGCTCCTCTTCTTTGTAAGATTAGTACATAACAATGAAAACAACTTAAGTTAGTAAATTATTTAAAGTAAGCTAAACTATACTAAAATCTAAGGTGTAGTATCATTTTTAAGTTTAGGTGATGTTAATCTTTTAAATGGTTTTTTTTTTTTATTTATGTTCATGTTCATTTACTAGTTAAAAGAAGTAGGTTATTACTAACTAGAAGTGGTGTTGGATTTATTTAAGAGCTTAAGTAATTTAAAGCAAGAAAAATAAGAGTTTAAGGAAGGAAATAAATGGAGAAGGTAAAGAACTTCAAGAATGCCCAAGGTTGAAGATGAAGAAGCTTACTAAAGTTCTTGTGTTTGTGTTTTATTTAGAGAGAAAATAGTTAAGTGTTTGTTTGTGTTTAGTGTGAATGAAAGTTGTAGTATGAAATGTATACTAGTGTAGTAATAATATAAGTATTGTTTTTATGTATTTAGTTTGTATAAATCATTAAATTAAATGGGGCTAGAATGATGATGAATTAGCATAGGTTGTAAGATGGATTAGACATAGTAGTAAAGGAGACATGGGTGTGTAAGAGTAGGGAAGAAAATGGAAGAGCAAAGTTGGACCAAGAGACTTCAAAGAAGTCGGCCAACATCACCACCACTTGTCCCGATTTTCGTTTTTTGAAATTTTCGATTTGCGCGCACGTGAAAAGTCTCGAAATGAAATATATAGTCTTAGAATAATGTTTAGAAGTAAGATCGAAAATAAAAATGAAAATAGGCCTCAAAACGAAATCCAAATAAAAATTGGGTACTAGGTTCCTCGCAAGTTTGAAATAAAATTTTATTTGATCGAAATATATATTTTTAGTTGAATGTTATCGAATTAAATCATAATGCTTAAACGTCAAAAATTTTACCAGTTTAGGCTTAGTGTAACTCATTATATCGAGTTTTAGTGAATGTGTTAGTTAAATCAAAATGAAATAGTAATTTGATATTATTATTATATGTTTTGTTAGTATTAATCAAAATGATTAAGCTTAAACTACTTTAATTAGATTTGGATTATGATTAAGTATATTTAAGAAAAGATTAGGTGACTTAATCACAATTAGGTGGCTTTGTCATTTAGTCAATGTTTGACCTCGATTTGCGTGCCAAAATTTGCCGTTGAGAAAATTGTCGAGGATTCTTTGTTTGATTTATCGAGTTTGAAAATGTAAAAATAAAGTTCAAATTCAAAGTAATTCAAAACGGTTTTAATTTAGGTGCAAAATAACTTGTAGTGTAATGTGTTAGGGAAATAAGTGAGCGAGGATGTTTAATTAATGACTTGCGCAATTATAAAGGCTTAACTTAACATGGAGTGTTACATGTTTAGCGAAAAAAATTCAGTCGCATTTTTATTATAAGGAAAAAGGATGAATTTAATTTAAGGAATCAAATTCTTTCATAATATTTTGCTATAAAAACACGGGGTGTTACAACATTACACATACAAAACGAACCAAAAAATTAAATCAATCAAAACCATGAAAATCGAAAATGAAACTATGAATTTGTTGTAACCAATTCAGATGTCCTTCAATTTTCACCAAAAAACGGGATTTTGTTGTCTTCTAATTTTCTCAAAAACATAAAAACGAAAAACGAAACTATGAAATATGAAAGGGAAAAAATGAATCTAAGAAAAAAATTTCTGAAAAAGAAGAGGAGAGTTGTATCAACAAAACCAAATAAAAAAAATAAATAAATAAATAAAACGCAAGAAATTCACTTACCAATTTCAAAATTTCCAATCTGCGAATCCTCCATCTATATCAACAAAAACAATTTAAAATTATTCACAATCAGATTACTTTAAGCCAAATTTTAAAGATTGTTAATTTGGAATTGACAAAAAAAAAAAAAAAAAAAAAAGGATGGCGTTTTAAAATAAAAATAATGGATTGATGTAGAAAAAAGGATGATGTTTTTGGAGGAATATTGAATTCCTGTAGAATTTCTCAGTGAAAGAAGAAGAAGAGTCACATAAAGTAAAGCATGTAGTGTATGACAATGTAAATTAATTATGTTTTATTAATCAATATTGAAAATAGAAGCACAGGAAACAATTCCCTCGTTCTACTAAACACCTTTACAATTTATTTTTCATTTTTTTTCTTTTTTTTTTTGTATTAAATACACTTTCAATCTCAACCATTGATTAAGCTTTCATCCAACGGTTGAGATTGAGACTCAATGACTCTCCTAAATAGTCCGACTCAAAAGAACTTATCTCTCTCTATATATATATATAGAAATAGGTTATTTAGAGTTCTAGGTTAGTGTTAGAGTCTTAGAGTCCTAATCATAGCCCTTGGATCAAATTAGATCAATGGTTGAGATTCATTCCACAATTAATACATTGTCCCCCCAAAAAAAAAGAAAAAAAAAAAAAGAAAAAAAATTCTGCTCAATTACCAAGTACGGAGTATTGTAATTCCCTCAAACCAAAACTATTCAAAATTATTTTTTTTCTCTCTCTCTTGAATATTTGAGTGGCTCTTCAATTCTTCACCCAATTTTTTTACTGATTCAATTCATCATCTTCAATTCTTCATCATCTCTTTTCTCCCACCGTTTTTCAACACTCATTTCATCTTGTTTTCCATTGCTACCGTTAGATTTCTTCATTGATCGTTACATCGTTGTTTTTGCTTAATTAAAGGTTAGTTTGATTTTGCTCTTTTTCAATTGATTATATGTTTTCGTTTTTTTTTTTTTTTTTTTTTTACTTATTACTAGTTCTTTAGTTTAGATTTATTTATTTGTGTTTTGAAGTTGTTTTTAAATGCTTAATTTCAAATTTTATTGTATTTTCCTGTTTCTTTTTTGTTTTATTTTAAATTAGGTTGTCATTTTTTTGTTAAAGGTTTAATTTTTAGGGTTTGTTCTTGATGTATTTTGTGCTTTTTGTCTTTTTTTTTTTTAATTTTTGTGGTAACTTTTTATTGAATTATATATTTTTTCTGCCTTTTTTGACGATTTTTTTTCAAAAAAATTAGAAATCCTTAAATTTTGGTTGTTATTCCGTTTTCTGCCCTTGGTGTTTCGAATTTTTTAATTGCAATTTAACTCCTTCTTTTTCTGGAATTCTTTGTTTTTAAGAAGTTCAATTTATTCACAATTTTTCTGTTTTTGTTGAATTCATTCTTTGTTGCTAATTGTACTTTATCAAATATATTTGTAGATGTCGTCTTCTACTAGTTCTACTTTCGAGGTTGAGTACAAGGGTGACTCATCACAAGAAGTTGGGGTTGATGAAGTAGAAAAGTCAGAGGACGTTTTCTTGTGAGGAAGTCAGATGTTCGATTAGCAGCTGTATTGTGAGGGGATACACGGAAGAAACTAATGAGGAGGTTACTACGTTGAAGGACTCTGCAAGAGATAGTGTGATTGAAGTCCACTATAAACCAGGTAATAAAATTCTTTTAATTGCTTTTAAAAAGTCGAATTTCAGTGTTGAAAGTCGAATTTCAGTGTTTGTAATTCTTTTTTTTACTATTAGAATTTCATATTATGTAGTTAGAATTCTTTTTTTTCCTGTAAGTGTAATTTGGTTCTATTATGTTAAATTTGTAGGCGGTTCATCAATTATATCTCTATATGCAACGTAACGCGGTTGCTTTTCATTCGTGATATGCTGCTACAAGGATGAAGAATCCAACTACCCCTCGTGCCTTTGACATAGCTACTACTTCTTCTCAATCAACTCAAGCTTTTTTCGAGAATCTTGCACTTCATCTATACGTTGATGAGGTTGTTGATGTTGCGATGCGAATGAAGTCAACATCGGCAACGGCTCCTGTCTATCAAGATACTACTACTGCTGTTGTTCGTGACGTTGTGCAGGACCATCGGCAAGTGGCATTGACGACCCTAACATGGCGTTAAAGAAACATCGGCGTTACCTTGTTTGCCAATTAGCTGCAGCCCTTCTACTAGCCGACTGCAACTCGAAGCGCCAATGTCTACTTGAAAACGTCTCCAAGTTTGTCAAAACTAAATCTGGTCTATGGAAGGTACTTCAAGGCCAACGTCAAGTCCAACGTAAGTTGAAGAAGTTATCTAGATAAAGCGCTGTCAACATTGTACTGCTCATTGAACTGTTCATTTTGTTCCGTTTTGTACTTTGCTTTTCTATCTTGGATTTCATTCAACTCTATAACATTGAACAACAGCTTTATTTTGTTCTACTTGTACTTTGGTTTCCAATGACAAATTTCAAGTTATATATATCTTATGATATTTTGCGTAATTGTAATTTTATCACATCTTAATGAGATTATAAAAGAGTTTTTTAAAATTTCACTTATGTTACAATTCTAACATTATAAGATATTTCAAATATCTAATCTGAAATACATATAGAGCTTTAACATATATATACGAAATTTCAACCAACTGGTTGTGTTTGTAATTCTTTTTTTCACTATTAGAATTTCATATTATGTTGTTAGAATTCTTTTTTTTTCCTGTAAGTGTAATTTGGTTCTGTTATGAAGAATCTAACTACCCCTCGTGCCTTTGACATAGCTTCTACTTCTTCTCAATCAAAACAAGATTGTAAATTAACCATTACTACTGATTGATTACAATTGAACAAGTACGAAGTAGTTTTATAGCATTTTTAAAGCTTGAGATAAAATATAAAATTAAATGAAATTTCAAGAACAATAAAAGAAATTTTAGCCAACATTATTAGAATTCCAAACTCTGCTGTACAAATTAGTATTCGAGACAATACAAAATTTATACCCAAAAAAATACCAAACTGAAATTTCGAAATTCCAGTAGACAAAAAAAGCATTCTAACAAAACTAAAAAGAATTTTGGGGGAACTTAGTCCTAATACCAACCCTTACAAAAATAAAAAGAATTTAGGTTTACTCCTCGTACGCCCCTTGTTCGTCCAATATTCAACTGCCCACACCGTAAACATACAAAAATGAATCTTTAAGACCCAAAAATAGAATTTTAACATATATTTTGAAATTTCAACCTCTCGCCTTCTAATTGCACGAACATTTCAAAACTCAATTCTTTTTACACTTTCTTCTTGTAAAATTCACCATCTCTTACTCTAATCCATTTATGCCTGCAACGACACCAAAATAAAAACAAAGACTATTATCAGCAAGTACACAAATAGACATATCAAAATTTGAAATTTTAACAAAGGTATTTAGAATTCTGACGCTGGAAAAAGAAATTTCAATGTACTTACCCTTATATTTGAAACAATGAACGCCTTCTTCTAATAATCTGCTAGGTTTGATGAAAGTTTCTGAAATTCCTTATCCTCAACTGAAAGAAGTTCATGATTGCGTTCTTCTACAAATTCGTCGAACTCAACAATTTTATTCATACAAAACAACCTTATTCTCGCCTTGCAGCCAACAACGCGGACTTTTGTCATCCTTCACGTTCGTACAGTGTACAACTACATCTCATCTCAGAACTCCCTGTAACAAATTAAATGCGAGACTGTTATTTTCTTATGCTAACTTAATGTATTCTAGAATTTGAAATTGTAACAACAGAATACGAAATTTTAGTACCAATTAAAAGAATTCTATTACTGGTATAAATTCACAGTAAGGTGGAGTTGTAATGTTTTCCAGAATTTGACATTTCAGCTACTAAATTCGAAATTACAGTAAAAATTAATAGAATTCCAATACCTGGATTATAATGGACATCAATTCGAATATCGGTTGCAGATCCTTTCAACGTTCTCGCACAAAGCTCCTTCATTTATTCCATTTAAATCAACACCTTCAAGTGAACCTAAAACATTCGAAATACAATTGATTAAAAAATAACATTTTTATACAAAAAAAACAAATTAAAACGACAAATTAAAGGAACAACACAATTAAAAACTTGTAAAAAATTAAAATTTCAGTTTCTGAAAAGAATCAAAGATGAAATTAAACATAAACAAAAAACGAATGAAATCAGAAATACCAGAAAAAAATTACCACAAAACGAATGAAAACAATTAAAGATGAAATTACCAGAAATACAATCTTCAGAATTAACTTCAACCATATCACCCATAAATGAAAAACCCAGATATTTTAAATACAAATTTCTAATTTGTTAAAATTAAATCTTTAAAAAAAAAAAAAAACCTATAAGAGAAAGGAAGAAGATGATGTCAACTCAATAAAAGAAGATGAATAAAGTACCTGGAAAAAATTCTAAAAGACAATGGTAGAAGATGATGGGTAAAAGAAGAAGAAGAAAAAAAAAAACCTGGAAAAAAGACTGAAAGAAGAATAAGCAGAGAAAGGAAGAAGATGGATGGTTTTTTTTTGGTTTCAGCAATGACGTACATAGGAAACACAATCAGGACCCTAATTTTCTAATTGGGTAAATTTTTTTTTTTTTTTCTATTTTTTTTTTTAATGAGAACAAATCTCAGCCCTCCATCCAACTTTAATCCAAGGGCTGAGAATTAGACTCTAGGACTCTAATGAATAGTTGGACTCTCTATAACTTTTCTCTATATATATATATATATATATATATATATATATATATATATAGAGTAAAGTTATATAGAGTCCACATATAGAATAGAGTCCTAGAGTCCTAATCTAAGCCATTAGATTGTGAAGACCAACGGCTGAGATTAAATCTCAAAAGGTCGCCATATTCTAAAGGCGAGGCGTAGAATTCTACGCCTGGAGTCCAAAATCAACAATTTCATTTTTTTTGTTGGAATTTCATTTTTTGTCGTTGGAATTTCATTTTTTTCGATAGCCGAATTTTGGACTCTAGGACTCTAATTTTTTTGTGGACTCTAAAGAACCTATTTCTATATATATATATATATATATATATATAGAATTAGGATCTCATGAGTCCCTCCCAACTTTTTGAGTCCATGAGTCCTAATATAAGCCGTTAGATTAAGGAGATCTAATGGCTGAGATTAAACTAATTAAGTAAGGGTATTTTAGCAATTTGACAACATAGAATATATATATATACTTCAATATTCCCCAGTTAATTCATTTTAGCCATTAACTTTCTCTCTCTTGCTTCTTTCTTCCACTTTATTATTTTATTGACCTAGTTTTTCAAGCGCATCGCACCGCATCGCATCATATTCGTCTTTTGTGTTCATCTAAATTAAACATATAATTTTCTTTCTTCTTCACTGCTAGCACATTCAATGTCAGGTATTATGCTTTCTTTTATTTTTGTTGTCATTGATCAATTTAATCTTTGGAAAATAGTTCAAATTAATGTGTTTTGATCGTTTTTTTTATTTTAATTCTTGTTTTTCCAGATTATTTTTCGTTTTAATTCATATATTTCTTCTTAATTGATGATTTTCATTATTCTTCTTTTGATTCCCTATCTAATTTTTTTTTTAATTATCATTATCAATTTTAATTAGTGTTTATCATTTACTTGTTTGATGTCACCTGTAATTCATGTTTTTCATGATGTTTTATTTCGATTTTTCGTTTAAATTGATGTTTTTCAATGTCGTTTTTACCGTTAGTCCATTTTTGCTCTTGCTTTTTATGATGTTCACATTTAATTGTCGTTTTCCAGCATCTTTTGTTCGTTTTTTCTATGGTAATTGATGTTTTTACTTTTAATTCATGTTTTCCAGTTACTTCAATTGTTTGCACAATATTTATTAGCAATTATCACTATATTTAGTATATTTCTCATATGTGTGTTTTAACTCAATTTTATGTTATTGGTATAAAATGTCAAGCTTTGTTATTTATTTGTTAATTAGTACTGACATTATATATTTGTTGGTTGTTTTTCTGCTGCTTTGCAGTTTGCAGATCTATTCATTTGCGGATATTGATCAAGAGATAGGGTGTGCATGTTGAAAAAGTCTATATCTCATCAACTTACCAAAATGCTCTTCTTTCTTTTCTCAAATTTCAAATACAATATTTTCTATTCTTATATGTTGTTCCATATAAAAACACTTTTGTATTCTTTTTTTTTCATTTTTGGTTCACAGTATTATGAAAAATCATAATCAACAACATGGTTTAGTCAAGTTTTGCCATCTTATTTTTCAATTACATGTATCTCATACAATATCACACTTTGTATGAAACAATATCATCAAACTTCTGAAACAATATCACATTATCGAACTTTGTCGGTAAACAATCATTTTATAAGTCTAATAAACAATATCACATTGTCTAAAAAACAATATCGCCATACTTGCTGGACAATATCAATGTTAAAATTATTTAAAATGAGTCCCCAGCTATACGGACAATAATATTACAATCCGTAAAAGTCAATACCATCAGACTTTTAAAACAATATCACATTATCTCACTTTGTTGGTTAGTAATTATTGAGTGAGGCTAATAAACAATACCAGACAGAGTTTGAAACAATATCACCATACATGTCAGACAATATCACGATACATGCCGAACACGAGAAATTAAATCAAAGATGCAAAAAATTAGCAATAATTTCATTTGTTCTTTGAGGTATCATATACACCTACACCCAAAAAAAACTAGTATACTACTAGATTATTTGTCCCACGAATATTACATCTATTACTTTTAGTTATAATTATATGTCCAACATATCAACAATCATTCTTTTTATTCATCAACTTCTACCTCAACCCCCTCCTCTACTCTTAGAATTTCAAGCTCTTCTATTGTATTGCTCTTTTTTCCCATCAGTTGCATCATCTTCAACATCTTCTCTGCATTTAAATTCTCTGTAAAACAAATTCATAATAAAAGTCAGACATTATTTTTGATAATTTTCATTATACCAATCTACCTTTTGCTTTTTATTAATATTACAGTATTTGAAAACAACTTATGTAATTAATCTCCCATACATTATTTTTTTTATAATTGAGTACCACTTATCATCCCATTCAACACAATATCATACTAAACAGATAACAGTATCACAAGCAATTTTTTTTTTTTATCATAGCAAACATGTGTATCATAAACAAACAATATGTAATTAAACAATGAACAATGCTAAACCTATTTTTCGTAGTTTCAACAATGAACAATGCTAAACCTATTTTTCGTAATTCAAAAATGATGAAACCCTAATTTTTTGCAATTAAACATAAAAAATCTGATGAACACCTATAATATATCATTAATCACCATAAGTAATTGAATTTTGCTAATATAATCTCAAAAAGCGATTAAAATCATCTAGTTTTAGCATTTACAACTTAAAAACAAGAACATAAAAACACCACATATCAATCAAAGAATATTTTTGATTTTTTAATATATGTATCATATTCTTTTAATTCAACACACATACAATAATTTCGAACAAAATTAACATGGGTTATCGATTTAATATTGCAAAAATTATAGTTAAATCGATGAAAACTATAAAAATTGGAGAAAGACTTTACCTTGTTGATTACGAAGATAAGTGCAATGAGATTATCAGATTGTAGGGATTGAATTAAACTAGGAATTGAAATCGAGATGAATTTTCACAAATTGGTTAACCTTAAGCAAAATTTAGAGAGATTTTTGAAATTATATTTTTTGTAGAAAGAGAAAGAGGATATGTGTTTGCCAGGAAATCTGAAGATAATGCGAGGTTTATGTTGCAGCTACGTGGGCTCAATCTGGGCAGTTTCTTTTGTTGAGATCCTACGGTCATAATGAGGACTCACAGACTCAAATATATAAGTGGACTCACTGGATCCTACCTCTATATATATATATATATATATATATATATATATATATATATAAGATCTTTCAAGCCCTATGTTTTGGGAAAGTCATTGAGTCAGGACATCCGCTTTGAGATTTAACACAAAAATTTGAGATTTTAACACAAAATTTAGAATCTGAAATTCCAGAATATTTGAGATTTTAACAATGTTAAAATCTCAAATATTCGGAATTTTGCGATTCCCAATTTTTGTGTTAAAATCTCAAATTTTTGTATTAAAATCTCAAAGCGGATTCAGGACTCAATGACTTTCTCTAATAAGTTGGGCTTAAAAGATCTTAATTATATATATATATATATATATATATATATATATATATATATATATATATATATATATATATATATATATATAGTAAAGTTATATCAAGACAGCAAATATTGTGAGACACAAACGAGACACAGCATTTTAGCCTTTTTTGTGAAACTTTAACATAGTTTTATGAAACTTCAAAAATTGTGAAACTTTAACAAAATTGTGAAACTTTAAGACATTAAAGTTTCACAATTTTTGAAGTTTCATGAAACTATGTTAAAGTTTCACCAAAAAGGCTAAAATGCTGTGTCTCGTTTGTGTCTCGCAATATTTAGGTGTCTCGTTTGAACTTGTTTATATATGTATATATATAGATTTAGATTCATATGAGAACAACCCCTTATATGAGAACTATGAGAACAAATCATAACCATTGATTGTTTTAATCTAAGGGTTGATATTCATTGTTTTTTTTTTTTTTTTTTTTTTTGGTGAGGGGAGATTTGTTTTTTTTTTGTGAGGGAGATTTGTTTTTTTTTTTTTTTTTTTGTTTTTTTTTTTTTATTTACTTTATTTTTTTTTTGTTTTTTTTTTCTTTTTGTTTTTTTTGTTTTTTTTCATTTTTCAAATTATTTTTTTTATTTTTAATTTATTAAGTTTAATAATTTTTTTGTTTTTCCATTTTTTTTGTTTCTTTGTTTTTTTCAATTTTTTTTCTTTAATCAATTTTTTTCTTTATGAATTTTTTTAATTTTTTCGTTCTTTTAATGTTTATAATTTTATTTAATTTTTTTTTTTAATTTTTCATTTTTACAAACGAGGTTCATTATATTTACATACGAGTTTCATTTCATTTACATACGAGATTCATTTCAGTTACATACGAGGTTCATTTCAGTAACAAATGAGGTTCATTTCAGTTACATACGAGGTTCATTACATTTACAAACGAGGTTCATTACATTTACATACGAGATTCATTTCATTTACATACGAGATTCATTTCATTCAAATACAAGGTTCATTTCATTTACATACGAGGTTCATTACATTTACATACAGATTCATTTCATTTACATACGAGGTTCATTTCATTTACATACGAGGTTCATTTCAGTAACAAATGAGGTTCATTTTAGTTACATACGAGGTTCATTTCAGTAGCAAATGAGGTTCATTTCAGTTACATACGAGGTTTATTACATTTACAAACGAGGTTCATTACATTTACATACGAGATTCATTTCATTTACATACGAGATTCATTTCATTCAAATACGAGGTTCATTTCATTTATAAACGAGGTTCATTACATTTACATACGAGACTCATTTTATTTAAATACGAGGTTCATTTCATTTACATACGAGGTTCATTTCAGTAACAAATGAGGTTCATTTTAGTTACATACAAGGTTCATTTCAGTAGCAAATGAGGTTCAATTCAGTTACATACGAGGTTCATTACATTTACAAACGAGGTTCATTACATTTACATACGAGATTCATTTCATTTACATACGAGATTCATTTCATTCAAATACGAGGTTCATTTCATTTACAAACGAGGTTCATTACATTTACATACGAGATTCATTTCATTTACATACGAGGTTCATTTCATTTACATACAAGGTTCATTTCAGTAACAAATGACGTTCATTTCAGTTACATACGAGGTTCATTTCAGTTACAAATGAGGTTCATTACATTTACAAACAAGGTTCATTACATTTACATACGAGATTCATTTCATTTACATACGAGATTCATTTCATTCAAATACGAGGTTCATTTCATTTACAAACGAGGTTCATTACATTTACATACGAGATTCATTTCATTTACAAACGAGGTTCATTATATTTACATATGAGATTCATTTCAGTAACAAATGAGGTTCATTTCAGTTACATACGAGGTTCATTTCAGTAACAAATGAAGTTCATTTCAGTTACATACGAGGTTGATTACATTTACAAACAAGGTTCATTACATTTACATACGAGATTCATTTCATTTACATACGAGATTCATTTCATTCAAATACGAGGTTCATTTCATTTACATACGAGGTTCATTATATTTTCAAACGAGGTTCATTTCAAAACAAAGAGACAAAAAAAAAAAACAATTGAAAAAAAAAATTTTAAAAAAAAAAAAGAAAATTGAAAAAAGAAAAAGAAAAGAACAAATATGAAAGGAAAAAAAAAAACAAAAAAAAACAAATCCCCCCTCATAATGAAAAAAAAAAAACAAAAAAAATAAATCCACCCTCATAAAAAAATAAATGAATAAATAAATCTCCCCTCACATTAAAAAAAATAAAAAATAAATAAATCTCCCTTCACCAAAAAACTATAAATCTCAACCCTTAGATTAAAACAATGAATGGTGGAGATTAGTTCTCATAGTTCTCACCTAAGGGGTAGTTCTCATGGGAACTTAACCCTATATATATATATATATATATATATATATATATATATATAGAATACGGATCCCGTAAGACTAACCTTACTTTCACAGACTGCATTTGACGCACTTTCATTAAAACTCTAAACCCTAACTTATACTCTCTTATCAGCCGCACTTGCTCACCCTCCCCTTTAACATTTCCCCAAATTAAAACCTTAAAAAAACTCCTCCACTTTCTTATGTTCAACGCCGCCCTTTTTAATGACTGCCGTCCATGGCCGCCGACCTCATGCACCTCCTTTCTTAGATCTAACATCATAACCTGCCGTACACCGTTGATGTTAGCTTCGGCGCACCGCATCGTCAATTTGGTGGTAGTGGAGGACAACACAAACGACATCCCCAACACCAACAACAACGACAAACGCCCCTTCAACCACGACGTCATTCTAGATTTGCGGTGCTCCGGTGAAGAAAAGGCTGCAGATCTGAGGGAGAGAATGAGATTAAGAAGGCGACAGCTGGAGGTGAAGCTTGGTGGTCGTCGTGTGTTAAAGTAGTGGTGGTGGTCGGTGTACAGTGGTGGTGGAGGTGGGTGTACAGTGGTGAAGGTGGTGGATGTGCGGCGGTGGTGGTGGAAGTGGGTGTACAGTGATGAAGATGGTGGATGTGCGGCGGTGGTGGTGGATGTGTGGCGGCGGTGGTGGTACATTGATGGTGGCGGGTAGTGGTACAGTGGTAAGGCTTATCGTCGAAGGTTTTGTGTACCTAGGTCACTTCGTTCCGTACCCGAGTTATATTTTCGTGTATCCAATTTATCGTCGCAAAATTAGAAAATCATAAAAAAAATATTGGGTTTCTTGTGTATCTAAATCAAATTCTTGTGTACCCGTTTATATTTTCTGTGTATCCAATTTAGTGATTGTGTATCTAAATTGCATTTTGTGTATCTGACTTACATTTTTGTATATCTAATTTAGTGTCATCAAATTTATTACCTAAATACAAAAAAATAAATATATGAGAGAAAGTTGTGTTTATCAGTGTTTTCAGTGTATCTAACTCATTATTTTGTGTATCTAATATATAAATTTGTGTATCCAATAAATATATTTGTGTACCTAATATACAGACTTGTGTATCCAATACACAAATTTGTGTATTTATTGGTGCGTACGGTGCGCACCGGATCTTAACCCTATATATATATATCTATATATATATATATATATATATATATATATATATATATATATAGAGAAAAGTTATATAGAGTCCTACTTTTCTATAGAGTCCTGGAGTCCTGATATTAGCCATAGGATCAAAACAGGATAGATGGTTGAGATTGAAAGTTGGGTAATTAAAAAAAATATATATATAAATCAATAGGAATTTTTGGTGATTGAACGAGGTATTGTTTGTTGTGTAATTTGTTTCCCAAGAATCCAATTGAATTCATTCTCCTTTTCTTTGTTTTACTTTTTTATTTTCAATCTCTACCAAAGCTTTTCCATATCTTCTTCATCTTCTCTACTAGATTTTCAGAGTTTCAATCTCCATCAAATATTTTTGCTAAATAAAATCGAAAGAAAAAATATCAAAAATCTCTTGTTCAATTGTTCTATTTTATGGTGCGGCATTGAAATTTTTATTTGGTTTGATTTTTGTTTTTTCTTGTAAAGTTGTTGTTTTTAATAATTGCTGATTTTTTTTCTTTTTTAATTTTTTGTGTTGATTGAGACTCCATTGAAGGTCTTGATTTAATAGTGCAGAAAAAGTTGAAAGGATGACAAAAGTCTGTGGTGTTGGCTGCAAGGCGAGAATAAGGTTGTTTTGTATGAATAAAATTGTTGAGTTCGACGAATTTGTAGAAGAACACAATCATGAACTTCTTTCAGTTGAGGATAAAGAATTTCAGAAACTTTCATCAAACCTAGCAGATTATCAGAAGAAGGCGTTCATTGTTTCAAATATAAGGGTAAGTACATTGAAATTTCTTTTTCCAGCGTCAGAATTCTAAATATCGTTGTTAAAATTTCAAAATTTGATATGTGTATTTGTGTACTTTCTGATAATAGTCTTCGTTTTTATTTTGGAGTCGTTGCAGGCGTAAATGGATTAGAATAAGAGAGGGTGAATTTTGCAAGAACAAAGTGTAAAAAGATTTGAGTTTTAAAATGTTCGTGCAATTAGAAGGCGAGAGGTTGAAATGTTCGTGCAATTAGAAGGCGTAAATGGATTAGAGTAAGAGAGGTTGAAATGTTGGTGAGTATGTTACTATTCTATTTTTCTATGTTAAAATGCTTTATTTGTTTATTGGAATTTCATTTTAGTTCATAGTTCTTCTGCTGGCAATTTACTTCTGAAATTGGAGTTTCAAATTTTGCATTGAAATCTTATTTTGTGCATTTATAATTTCGTTTTAAAATTTCATGAAGTTGGAAAGCGATATTTGAAAGTTGTTGCTGTTGTATGTGGAAATAAATTCTTCTGATGTTATTTTTAGTTTGGAGTTTCAACTTTTGCTTTGAAATCTTATTTTTTTGCATTGAAATTCGTTTTTTTCATTTGAAATTCTAAATTGTGATTTTAAAATTTTGGAAATTACTATGTAATTAGAATATGATTTGTACTGTTTTCAGTTAACATTTATCTCCCTCTTTGAAATTTTATAAATTCCTATTGAGATTCTAGAGATTTCTGTTAGTATTTCATTTTAACATATCATTGTAATTGTCCTTGACAGCTGAATATCGGTGCTACAAAGACGTATAGGATGATTAAAGAACATGTCAAGCAATATGGGCTGATGCTGTGGCGCGAAGAAATTACGAGTTCTTCGGCGATGCGTTGTCTTTCAATCTAACTTACTCGACAAACAAATACAAAATTAATTGTTCATTTCCTTTTGAGAAAGATTAGTTAATGTTTTAGTTTGTAAAATTGTCCTTTGTAAATGACAGTTTGAAATTCTAATAATATTAGTTACAATTCGTTTTTTCTATTTGAAATTTCATTTTATTGTAAAAGTTATTTTAGTCTGTAGAAATGCATAAAATTACTTAGTAAATGTTCACTTTTCATAAAACAGTAGTAATACTTGATATTAACATTTTAAAATCTTGTTTAGATTATTGAAATCTGAAAGTAGCTTTTTTTTGGTAAAGTTAAAATCAAAATTTTGCTAAACATGGTTGAAATCTATTATAGATGTGTTAATATTCTTTATGTTTTTTGAGTCTTGATATCTGATAAATTTGGAATAAGTCAGTGATAGATTGTTAGTACTAAAAAATTGAAATGTTGTTTTGGTTATTTAAATTTTATAAAACCCTTTTAAAATCTCATATAGATGTGTTAAAATTCTGAATTAGGTAGAATATCTGAAAAGAACGACTGAAGTAAAATATAAAAGCTTAATTTTTAAATTTGAAACCATAATACATACCAAAGTAAAAATTAAAACTAAATCAGCAGATCAATGTTGACATAGATTGAAAACCAAATTACAACTCAAAACAAAATAAGAAGTTCAATGAGCAGTTCAATGTTGAAAACGCTTCATTTAGAGTACTTTTGACTCTTCCGCTAGACTTGACGTTGCGCTTTAAACACCTTCCATAGGTCAGGTTTGGTTTTCACAAAGTTGGAGACGTTTTCAAGTAAAACGTCGCGCTTCAAATTGCAAACAAGGCTAGAAGAAGGGCTGCAGCTAATTGGCAAACAAGGTAACGCCGATATTTCTTTGACACTATGTTCGGATAATCAATGGCATCTCCTTCATAAATAAGCATGTGCATCATAGTGAACAAGGCAGATTCATTGTCGTTTGGGTCGTCATCTTGCCATTTCAATTTCAGAAAACGCGACTCAAATTCTGAAATCCCAACACCCTTTTCGAAGGACCACTTTTCAAAGTAGTCACTTAGCCTTTCAGCCTGGATGGTTAAAAAATAGTGAATACATTGTCTAGTAGGGTGAAAGAATAATGTAATGATTACAGAAAAAATATAAAGTGAAGAAATACTTACAGCGGCAACCTCCGAATAAACGTGGACTGTTGATTCTCCTTCTCACGTGAAATTCCAATATGAAAAACTAGAATTACAAACACAATTTGAAATTCCAAATTCAGGAACAGAATTATAAAAACATAATTTGAAATTTTAATATGAAAAAAAAAGAATTATGAACACATAATCTGAAATTCCATTTTCAAGAACAGCATTATAAACACAATAAAACTATATAAAAAAAAATGAAAATTTGATCATAACAAAAGAATTGTAAACATAGAATCTGAAATTCCAATTGAGAAAGCAGAACGTATGCACTTCTAGGGTTCTCAAACTGATCATCACCAACTTCGGAGATGTCACCATCATCCCCCACAATGTCCTCTGACTTTTTTTTTACCTCATCAACCTCAACTTCTTCAGACGAGTCACCCTCGTACTCAACCTCGAAAGCAGAACTGCTAGAAAAAGGCATCTACAACTGTATTTGATAAAGTAGAATTAGCAAAGAATAATCGAAACACCAATAGTAGAAAAAATGTGAGAAACTTGAAATCACTCAAAACAGAATGGTTCAAGGAATAGGAAGGTATAAAATTTCAATTAAAAATTTCGAAATTCCAAGAGCAGAAAACGGAATAACAATCAATTTTAAGGATTTTCAATTTTTAATGAGAACGACAAAAAACCAGAAAAATAACAAAATTCATTAACAAATTAACAGAAAAACTCAAAAAATTCAAAATGCACCAAAAAATTAAAGAACAAAATCTGAAAAACTATCAAATATAAATGAATGTAAAAGTTGAATCCAAACAAGATCTGAAAAACTATCAAATCCAAAAAAAATTATCAAATCAAATTTCAAAGTTGATAAAACACGAAATCACAATCTTTAATTAATTGATATTTCAAATATGAAAAATATTTGCTTTAAAACTCATAATTGATATCTCAATCTTTAATTAAAGTGGAACATAAATTGAACAAAGAAACAACAATGATAAACAAATTAGTGTTCACAAAATTCGAAATTCAATAAAAAAACGAATGAAAAAAAATTAAAAAAAAAAATTACCTCTACTTAAATATAAGATGAAACCGTCAATCATGGATGAAGAAAAAAATAAAGACGAAGGAGAAAGCAATGAAATGAATTGAGAAAATGAAAAAGAAAAAGAAGTGAGAGAGTTGAGTGGATAGTTTAGAAATTGAAAATAAAAAAAAAATGTATAGGGAGGGGAGATAATGTCGGGTAAAAAATTGTGGGGGAATGTGAAATATTTTATTTTTGATTTTTTTTTTTTTGGTTTTGGTTTTGTTTTTTTTTTTTTTTTTTTTTTTTTTTTTTTTGGTGTAATTAGTATTAAATGTTAGGTTAATCTAGGCCCTTGATTTTTTTTAATCCTATGGCTCACATTAGGACTTTAGGACTCTCCCCACCCCCATGGACTCTAAAGAACCTATTTCAATATATATATATATATATATATATATATATATATATATATATATATATATATATATATATATATATATATATATATATATATATATATATATATATATATATATATAGATAAGATCTTTTAAGCCCAACTTATTAGAGAAAGTCATTGAGTCTGAATCGCTTTGAGATTTTAACACAAAAATTTGAGATTTTAACACAAAATTTGAAGCGCAAAATTCGAATATTTGAGATTTTAACAATGTTAAAATCTCAAATATCTGAATTTTGATTCTAAATTTTTGTGTTAAAATCTCAAATTTTTGTGTTAAAATCTCAAAGCGGATGTCTGGACTCAATGACTTTCCCAAAACTTAGGGCTTGAAAGATCTTATCTATATATATATATATATATATATATATATATATATATATATATATATATATATATTAGATTAGATGTGGTGAAAACCGATCAAAATATCGGAATACATTGTCTTAAAATTTATTAATTATTATAATAATACTTGGTCTTTACCTGTAAATTTAGACATGTTTATTAGTTAATTGGAATAAATTGATGATTTAATTGAATTTTCTAATTAAAAGTAAGGATAGTGATAATACAATTATATAATTTTTATAATAAAATTAAATCAACCCATCTATTTTTATATTGAACAACTTTATAATTCAATGAATTCAACCCGTTGTAGAATTAAAAAATTCCATAAAAATATAAGTCAATATTATATTCTTCTCGAGCTATAGCTATTTCAGTATATATAGTAAAACAACATAGTATAACACAATAACATTATTTAAGTACAAATTGGAATAATATTGAATAAATGTATAATAAATGTTGGAGTAAATGAATTAAGATTGGCTTATTTGTGAATAAAATGTGTAAAAGTTGGAGGGAAAAGTTAAGAGAAAATTGTAGAATGTTTTTTTTTTTTTTTTTTTTTAAACTAGTTTTGGGGTCCAATCCCCCCCTGAACCACCTACGTTTTCAATATAAATTTAAATTTTATATAAATTATAATTATATTAACTACTTATACAATTTATATATTCACTTTTTATGATATATTTGATTGGGATTTTTTTAAAATTATGACGAAATAACATTATTAACTATTAACCATTAATATCAATTAAATGGTAGGACATGAAATTTACACTATCCTTATTAATGTTATTGGTGTTGTTCATTTGAACTTATTTTTGTCAATAGAATATCGAGTCAAATTAATCTGAGCTAAACTGAATTTCATGGACCTAAAAATACGTAAAAAAAAAAAAAGGACATCAGATAATTGTTATCACAATTAATTTTAGTATTAATTTAAGTTTACCAATTCTATTTCTAATGCTAATATTATTACTTTCACCATTATTCACGTATACTTAATTTATTATTCACCGCTACCTTTAATTTATTATATATATAGAATTGTGATTTCTTTCTATCGCATATTATTTTTTTAAAAAAAAATTAAGATGTAATTATTTACATAATTGTTGCAGAAACATTCTTACGTCCTCCAAGTGGAAAACAAAAAAATTCTTATGTCTTTGTGGTGCACCAACGGCACTGGTGCACTCCGGGACTCCATCATTTCTCGCCTTAAGTCTGAAATTTCGATGTCTGATTTCGAGCCTCTTAATTATTTTCTTAGTGTTTCTGCCACGCGCACTTCTGAGGGTCTGTTCCTATCTCAAATAAAATACGCCGAAGAAATCCTAGCTAGCGCCTCCATGTCCACCTGCAAGCCTTCGAAGACCCCTGTCGACACCTTTGCAAAGTTGAGCGCTGCTTCTGGTCCGTCTGTTGTTGATCCTACTCTTTACCGTAGTCTTGTCGGCCCCCTGCAATATCTCACATTCACTAGGCCCGACATTGCCTACGCGGTCCAGCAGGTTTGCTTGTTTATGCACGACCCCCGAGAGCCTTACTTTGCGGCCCTTAAACGCATCCTGCTCTATGTCCGTGGCACGTCGTCCCACGGTATTTGGCTCCAGCCGTCTCCGTCACGCACTCTCATCGCTTATTCTGACGCTAATTGGGGTGGTTGCCACGACACCCAACGGTCGACGTCCGGCTACTTTGTCTATCTCGGCGATAACATTGTGTCCTGGTCCTCCAAACATCAACTCACTTTGTCCCACTCCAGCGCCGAAGCGGAATATCGTGGAATTGTTAATGTGGTCGCCTAGACTTGTTGGCTGCGCAATTTACTCCTCGAGCTCCATTTTTCGCTCTCTAAAGCCTCACTTGTTTATTGTAACAATGTCAGCGCGATGTATCTCTCCAGCAACCCCGTAAATCACCAACGGACGAAGCACATTGAAATTGATATCCACTTTGTTCGTGAGAAGGTTGCCCTTGGTCACATACGTGTGCTCCACATTCCCTCTCGCTACCAGTACGCTGACATTTTTACGAAGGGCACCCCTACGGTGCTCTTCGAAGAATTTCGCTCCAGTCTCAACGTTCGCTGCCCCCCCATTTCGACTGTGGGGGTGTAATATATAGAATATATATGTAAATATTCGGTTGTATGGTAATTAATAATTTTTAATATCGAGTCCTGTATTTTAGGAAGGAGGATATCTACACAACTTGTATATAAACACAAAACGGTTTTGATAATAAGATCATGGGATTATATTCTTTTAAGTACTAAAAAAAAAATATTTGAGGATGAATCTCTTATGTTAAATTTCTTGTTGAACTAGAGTAATTCTCTTAGTTTCATCTTAGATTTATGTTATTAGTTGTTGTCTTCATCTTTTATTTCAATTTTCTTGTCAAAAATTGAAACTTTGAATATCGGTTTTGTTTTGATGATTGTCTTATGCTTGGATTTTTTGTTTTTTTTTTTGGGTATGAGCAGTGAATATTCTCCGCACTAGCTAAAGGTTGATTGATGAGTCGTATTTAGTAGGTAATAGGAGCGGTGTTTTGAGCTCGTTTCGTGTGGTTTCAGGGTGATTTTACGAGGATTTTGTGACTTACGATTGAGTAGGTTTTATCTGAGTTTGTGATGTTATATCGTGTGCGGAAGCGTGCTATGATGAGGACGGGATGAGTCGGGACTTTTATGAAGATTAAAGAGGTTCAAGAAGAGGATTCAAGACCAAGCCAAAGAACTATTTTTGGAAATAACAAGACTTGTAATTATTTTATTGTAATTAATTAATTTTAGGAAATAGCTTATATATATAGTTTGCTTTATTTTTATTAAGAGAACTGCTACGGCTACTTTTTATTATCACATCTAGACCTAGTTTTCATATTTTTATATTCTCAATTTCTTGTAGCTAAATTCTCAAACTTGATACGATCGATTGAAGCGACGGTAATTAATCTGTGAGATTTCAATTACTTTCTCTTGAGTATTATTCAATTGCTTGTTTTAATTATTGATTTTAATCTTGATTAGAGTGATCAACTAATTAGGGTTATTATTAATTCATATGCTAGATTTGATTATTGGCTCAGTTTGCTTTATTAATCTTATCGCGATAGAAATTGTGATTGATTTATTGTACTCCGTTTGTCGTGAATTAATCATAAAAGGAATTGAATTTGTGACTCGAGTATTGACAGCGTTGTTAGTACTAGTTATCTTTATTGATTTTCGTACTAATTCTTCTATAGACTTGAAATTGATTTTCGTGAATTGGGTTAGTCTTAGAAAGGGTAATTTAGGGCATTCATTTTAACCTAATTACTGATTAAAGAGAGAATACGTTAGTTAATATAATTGAACTATATTGACTTTCACAATAAAGTGCTCAGGATTAATAGATTAATTGTTTTCAGTGATCAATGATTTTATCGTTCGTGGATTTCGTTTCGTGTTCAGTATTCCGCTCTAGATTTATTATTTTGTTTATTGCTTTTATGTTTTAGTAGTTAGTTTATTAATCAATCAAAACCCCCCTTTAATTTGGTTACTTTACTCTATATTATTCTACGCATTAATTAGCTTAGTCCTTCTCTGTGGGTTCGACTCTTACTTCCACTATATTGCAATTTTAGTAGATAGTCGAGTAAGTGATTATAAATTTACTTTGACGGCATACGACTTTAAGCCCGTCATTGATTATCCCCGATTTACTAAAGTCATGCATGAAATCTCTTGAAATAAATTTGAGGATTGTGGAGTTTGTATTCAATATAAGGGTAATAATTGCTAATAAGTTGTGGGAATTATCGTGTTTTGGTCCTTGGTCGCTAAACAGAAGTTACCTAGATTATAAACCCCGTTTTCACTTGTTAGTTTTCTAGGTAGTCGACTCGGAAGGATAACTCGCGTCGACTCTACCACCCGTTTTATTGACTATGACCATGGGAATGGAAGGGGGACGACCGAGTCGAGTTTGGGTGAAGCTTGTGAATAGAGTTGAGTCTAAACTATGGAGTCTTAGAATCGAATCCGGGAGGGAGGATTTTGAGTATATTTGTGACGAGTCAACATGAACTCCTTAATCCTTAATTGTACTAACTCGTAAATTGCATGACTAAGGTAAATTGGTGGAAAAGTCGATCCCTAGGCTTTTCCTAATTGATCTATCCTACTTTTTACTCGCTTTTAGTCGTTACTCCTTAGTAGTGGTCTTTATCTTGTTTTAGTCTAGTTCGTAGTCTTTGCTTGCTTAGTCTAGTCATATTATGCATATACTCCACTCTATCAATCGATTTAGCTAAGCGTTAAACAAACATCGCTAATATTCACCTTGCTCCTTGTGGATTGACCCCTAACTGCTACGACTATAACCATGTGCTTGCGGTAAACTAATTTTAAGACTCTCTACCTTGGAAGTTTGTTTTTTCGATTATACTGGTTGATGTAAACTAGATTGTTAATCTCATAATGTTTCTTGTGATCTAGGATTTCATTATTTTTATAATTGACTGAAACTATAATATTCGGCATTTAGCTTACCCACTGTGTTACGATTGTGCAATGAAGATGATGATGATACAACAGCAGGTAGTGCCCGAGCAGAAGAGGGCTGCCACAAGTAGGTGCCGTTTTCAAGTGAACCGTGGAGAATTTCCTGGCCCGTCGAGATATCCTTAAAAATAAAAGTCGTAGGTGAGAACTCAATGAATGCATTATTATCAGTACAAAACTGGGAAACGGAGATAATATTGCGCGAGATCAGAGAAACATGGAGAACGTTACGAAAAGACAAAGAAAAAGAGTGAGTGGAAATTGAAGGTACCGGGAAAGTGATAGACCTATCGACGCCCTGCGCGCGCCCGTCCTCGCCCCGTGCGGGGGCGCCGGGAAGCGGAATGCGCCTCGCAGGAAAAAGTGCGAAGTTTTGAGAAAAATGGGGGAGATCATTGCATGAATTTGTGACCAAAAAGAAAAGTAGAAAATCCTTTTTGAAAGTGTATTTTCGGAGTCGCCACCAAATATTAAAGGAATTTGGGACCTATTCAACGCTTCTTGAAATACAAGACACGAGTGTCTCAGATTTCAAGGTGCGTCGATACCTATCTATTTGAGGTTTGAAACCAGAGAAGGGGTTCGGAGTGAGGTTACTTTTCGAAAGTTTTGACAAAGTGTATTTTGAAAACAGTAATCAAAAAGCCTACGTAAAAAGTAGTCTCTACTAATTTGAAAACATTTGCTTAATTTCGATATTTGGGCTAAAAGTCACGCTACGTACAAGTGCGAATAAGTATGACTCGATTAAAATGCATAAATAATGTAAATTGTTAAAATAATGACATATTGCTATAGGAAATGTACGTTAAATAATAATTTATTGGCTAAATTATTACTATAGACGTTATTTTCCAACCTTGTATTAGAATTTGTACAGAAAAACCCTCAGTTTTGACATGCTAAAAGACTCTATGAAACGGTACAATTTAGTGTTGGATCCGTGATTCTAGTCGTTATTTAATGCATGAATGAGGACTTGCATAATTATAAAAGTGACGTCGGTTTGCTTTAGTGATAATGAGTCGTTTATTTATGCGATATTGGCGGGGTTTAGACGGATTATGAATCCGAATTGCTACAACCGTATTACGAATACGGCTTCGCTAGTGCCAATATCGGGTTTGGGGTTAATGTAACCCCATTATCCGAGTCTCAAACGTCCAGCCCGTAGGTAAAATGTTTACCTTTCGAAAATGTAAAGACGGTATTTTTGAGTGGATTTTGTGAATAGTGTATATGTGTTAAAAAAAACCGGTCTTTAGAAATGAAGGTAAGGGGTTGGTATTTATAGGGAAATGGCTCGTTTATGTGCAGGGACAAAACTTAATCGCTTGATGAGCATGCGATTATGTTTCAATGCCGCCAAATGAAATAAAAGAACCAAGGTTGGGAGAGAAAACTTAATCGCTGTAAGCGAGCGATTTGGTTTTTAATCGTCGCTTATCGGGCGATTAGGTTTTTGTTTTGGTGAAATTTGTTTTATGCCGCCTTTTGGTTTTTGACGTTTGATTAAGTAATGATTATGTTTTGTTGTTTACTTATGGGTTAAGTATTTGTTCAGTTTTGGTCCGAATTTCGGTTTTCGTGTTTCGGTTTTTGTCGTATTTTTCGGTTTTGGCTCGAAATAAAATAATATTAGGTTATATTATTTTATGGTTTCATAAAACCTAACTTTTTGAAAATGTGACACGGGACGCACTTTGGCCCGTTTTGAGTGTTGTGTTAGTGTGCGTTTTTGGGTCGTTTTTGTAAGTTTGGGCCGTTTTGTAGCTAGTTGAATTTGTTTTGTGGCTTGGCTTAGTAAGGCGTTCCTATATTGTGCTCGTGTTACGCTCATGATGACTAAAAATTGACATTCATTTTCATGATTATGCAAATCCAAATTAATACGCTAAAAATGACTAATACGTTTTAGACACTTTTGTACCGTTTCGACTCTTTTAAAAGCATGCATGAAAGTCCTTTTCATCATCGGGTTTGTTTTTGGGGGAATGCGGATACGGGTATCTCTGAGCCCGGTTTGGTGAGCTTGGACAAAGCGTTAGTCAAACTTAAAGATAATATCAGGACCATTACTGATCTCGATACTACCTGGCGGCGCTAAGCATGTGTCTTATGGGAGAGACGAGGACTTAGCGTCGGGAAATGCGAGGAGGGCGACATGTTTTTAAGGACATAGCGGTCCTACATGTTTAAGGGCATGTCGACTGCATGTGGCCTGAGTACTCACCGGTGGCGCTTTGCTTGTGTTTAGTTTGTGCTCGCTTGCTTTGCGCCGGCTTGCGCTCCTTGCTTTGCTTGCGCTTCTGGCTTGCGCTCCTTTGCTTTGCTTGCGCTTCTGGCTTGCGCTCCTTTGCTTTGCTTGCGCTTCTGGCTTGCGCTCCTTTGCTTTGCTTTCCTTGCTGGACGTCTCGTAGAAGAGGTTACGCGTTTTGGGGTTTAGTTTATAAGAGTGGTTTTAGATTTTTGTGAGCGTCTCTTAAGGAGGCTACGCGTTTTTGTATTTTAACGTCTCGTGAGGAGGCTACGTGTTTTTATATTTCTCATAAAAGGTTAGGTTTTTATGAACGTCTCGTGAGGAGGCTACGTGTTTTTAGTTCTCATAAAAAGGGTTAGGTTTTTATGAACGTCTCTTAAGGAGGCTACGCGTTTTTGTATTTCTCATAAAAAGTTAGGTTTTTATGAACGTCTCGTGAGGAGGCTACGTGTTTTTGGTTCTCATAAAAAGGGCTAGGTTTTTATGAACGTCTCGTGAGGAGGTTACGTGTTTTTGGTTCTCATAAAAAGGGCTAGGTTTTTATGAACGTCTCGTGAGGAGGCTACGCGTTTTTGTATTTCTCATAAAAAGTTAGGTTTTTATGAACGTCTCGTGAGGAGGCTACGTGTTTTTTGTGGTTCTCATAAAAAGGGCTAGGTTTTTATGAACGTCTCTTAAGGAGGCTACGTGTTTTTTGTGGTTCTCATAAAAAGGGCTAGGTTTTCATGAACGTTTCTTAAGGAGGCTACGTGTTTTTTGTGGTTCTCATAAAAAGGGCTAGGTTTTTATGAACGTCTCGTGAGGAGGCTACGTGTTTTTTGTTCTCATAAAAAGGGCTAGGTTTTTATGAACGTCTCGTGAGGAGGCTACGTGTTTTTTGTGGTTCTCATAAAAAGGGTTAGGTTTTTATGAACGTCTCTCAAGGAGGCTACGCGTTTTTTGTGGTTCTCATAAAAAGGGCTAGGTTTTTATGAACGTCTCGTGAGGAGGCTACGCGTTTTTGTATTTCTCATAAAAAGTTAGGTTTTTATGAACGTCTCGTGAGGAGGCTACGTGTTTTTTGTGGTTCTCATAAAAAGGGCTAGGTTTTTATGAACGTCTCTTAAGGAGGCTACGCGTTTTTGGTTTTGGGTTGAAATTGTGTTTGAGATGGGTTGAAGGTGTATTGGGCCGAGGAAAACCAGCCCAAAACAGAAACAGAAACCCAGAAACAAAAAGAAAATCGCCAGTAAACCGGCGATTTTGTTTTTGTTTTGTGAATTTGTATCAAAAACGGAGCAGAGGAGGGGAGGCTAGTTCATTCATCCGAAAACAAAAAAACAAATCGACAACCTCTAAAACTCGTCTTGGCGATTTTCTTGATCAAAAATCGATTTTCCGACTCCTACAATTCGTCATGGACCAAGGTACGTATCCAACTCGCTTGTTTTTTCGGGTTTTGAAGTTTGTTTGAGTCGGTTTTAACTCGAAATACCGTTTTCTAGGGTTTGGGTCGAAAATGTCGGTTTGATTCGAGTTTAGCTCTCGTCCTTGCTTGAAAACGTTAGCCATGGTTGGTATTGTGCTTGCATTGCTTGTCTTGCTGTCGTTGTGTGAAAACCCGGCTTGTGGTCTCGATTTTCGTACGTTTTGACTCGGAGGGCATTTTGGTCATTTTTGAAAGCGTCTGAAAATGGCTCAAAACTCCAAAGTGTAGCTTACCCATTGGTTGTATATCGTGTTGGTGAGTTTGGATGGTTGTGATCCATGCGGAAAACGGTTCGTTTGGGGTGAAACCGTATGAAAGGGGGTAAAGTCGGGGCTTGTGCTCTGTTTTTGTAGCGTAAGGCGATCCCGAGTGGCTTGGTTATTTTGAAAATGTTGTAGTATGCTAGTGTGAAGGTTTGGGTGGCTTGTATGCGAAGAACGGCTTGAAAAAACGTCATTTTCGTGCGTTTTGGTATAGGGGCCGATTTTGGTCGAAATTTTTCGGTTCCGAAACTTGCCCGAATTCTCTGTATTGTGTTTTCATGGCTAGTATGGTACACTTTTGGTCTTGTTTTGCAGGAAATGTGTTGTTTGGAGGTGTTTTGGAGCGTTTTTTGTAGTTTAGGCTAGGTTTCCAAAAGTCGCTTTTCCTCGCTTTTCGTGCCCCGTTAATGGAATGTATGGTAATGTATGTTGTCTGTGTAGGCTAGGGGGTTGTTTTGTGAGAAGTGGGGGCTTTTTGGGTTGAGTTATGGTCAGGAAAGGCCATTTTTGTAGTTTGGAGGTGTTTTGTAAAAGTTATTCAGTCGAGGTGTTCGGGACATCGTTTTCGCATGAAATTTTTTGCATAAGCTTATTGTGATTTATGGGTTGGGTCTGTGTCAGCAGATATGGGTTTCTGGCTTTCTGTAGCGTTTTTCCCTTTTCTGCTATTTTTGGGTTAAAAAGGCCTGCTTTCTTCTGTTTTGGCCAATTCTCTGCTGCTTTTGCGCGTGCTTGCTCTTAACTTGATTGAGTAGGACGTATATAAATTATACGTCTCATGGATTTTGGTTTCACATTATACGCTCCGTTTGGCCTTATCTGTCAAAAATGGGCACATGACTTCTTTTGCGCTTTGTCTTGATCTTTCTAGAATGATTTCTTTATTTAGTTTTACGAGTATGTCTTGAATCTTGTGCGGTGATCCTAGGCCTTGAGCCTACTTCCGGTGACATGGATCGGGTATTGGTGGAGTTGACTTTCTTTGTTCGGCGAGCATACTCTGCCAGGTATGCGCGCGCTGGAGGTTTCCGACGGTCCGTCTCAGTCGGACGTACTGAGAGCCTTTGCTCCGACGCCAGGGGCTTCTACAACGCCAGGAAGTGAGTTCCAGGGCGCTGTGGAGTCTCCCCGCTTTTTCTGGCTTTGGTGGTGCTAGTGCCGTCAGTGCGTCGTCTGGGCCTTCTGCGGGTGGCCTGGGGCGTGGTGCTGTTCCTGGTGGCCCTGAGCCGTCAGTTAGTGGTGCGGGTCGTGACGTTGCTGCCGAGTCACCTGCTTTTTCAGCTAATGTAGTACGCGAGGAGACCGTCGTTGAGCGGGCGCGGTCTTCTGATGATGCGAGCGGTAGTGGAGCTGCTGCTGGGTCGTCGAGGTCTCCTGCTGGTGGTCGAGGTCAGGCCCAGGGTGTCCTCTCAGAGTCTTTGCAGGGGCGTGGGCGTAAGCGGCTCTTGTAGGGGCGTCTGAGGCTCTGGCGGAGCCGTGGTGGAGAGTCGGGCGTAGGCTGCGGGGTCTTCGCAGGGGCGTGGCCGTGGCGTCTTTGGAGGGGCGCTGCGGCTCGAGAGAAGCGGCGAGTAGTGGTGCTTTGCTGCGGGCCAGCCGAGGGCGTAGCCCGCAGCGTTCTTCGGCGCTGCGGCTCTGGAGGGCGAGGTTAGAGGCCGTGGTCGCGGTCGGAGAACCGAGGCCGGCGCAAAGTGGATGTAACCACGGTGAGGCGGCAGCGGCCGAGGCGTCGAGCTCGTGTCGGCTGCGAAGGGTGGTGGCCGGGCGGTGGTCGCCGGTGTTTTGAGGAGGTTGGGCGGGGAGACCACATGGAGAGTCACGCGGAGGCGTGGTCGTGCTCGGGGTCGAGGAGCCGTTCTGAGGATCCTCGTGAGTCGGAGGGTCTTTGAGTAGCGAGGATGAGGATCTTAGCGAGGCTGCGAGGCACAACGCTGTCGAGGTTGAAGTGCCGAGGCTGCTGTAGTCTTCTTCTGCCATTTCTTCTTGTACGCCGCCAGTTCTTCTTTATTCTTCTTCGCGAAATTTCTTTAAGTGGGTCGGGAGTTGAGGGCCAGGCTCGGGAGCGAGTTCGGGATGAGGTTGAGGTGGGGGCGTGCGGAGGTGAGGCGGTGAGGCTGGCTCGGGATCTGGTCTGGCGGCTCTTGAGGCGCCAGCGGAGGTTTTCATGGGGATGGTCGATGAAAGGCGCGAGGCTGAGCTACCCTCATGGTCGCGTTTGTGGTCGCGGTGGCCCTGGTGGGATGGCGTGACTGGTTTGGAGTCCTTGGAGCACTTGTCGATCCGGGTGAAGGTCGAACTTTCAGATTAGGCTCGATGAGGACCTTCTCGGGTTTGGACGGTGTTTGGCGTCTTTGAGGGTAGGCTTCGCCCGGGAGGAGCGGGACATAGTGCTTGGGACGGCTTTTGGTCCCACAGTGCGAAGTGGAGGGAGGTGCGAGGCAGCGGGTGAACTTCGCGCCTCAGCTGTACCGCCGAGCGTTGTTGGATAGGTTTTGGGATACGACCAACACCTTCCACATGCCTGGTCTACGAGGTTGGCGTGACCCCTTCTTCGTGGGCGGTATCACGGGTCGCCTCATGGCGGCGATTTGATCGGGGCGTGGCGACCTATCGATAGCCCACGAGTCGTGCGCTGATTAGCGACGGTCAGTCGCGGGAAGGACGAGGAGCACACGTTTCAGCCTCGTACCATATGTTTTGCTGACTTCTTCGAGGGGAGGAGGAAGAAGAAGGGGTCTACTCGAGCGAGCGCTGAGCAGAGGGCCCGGCTGTGGTTGTGGTGGTTTCTGGCGGCCACCCACTTTGGCGATAAGGGGGAGCGGGCCCCGGCAATTTGTCTTGATAAGTATTGTCGGATTTATCACGTCTAGGTGACTTTGGTACCGGGTCAGCTCGCTCTGGGTCTGTTGATCCGTTACCTGCGGGATGCAGTGCGCCCTGATCGGATTGACGAGGATTCGGACGTGTCGCTTGTGGGCCCTGGTCTTCTGATGGAGGTAAGGTTTGATTTTTGTAGTTTTTTGTTGTCTTGTCTCTGTTTGTCTTAGAACGCGTGTGTTACATTTTTGCTTGCCAGGCTTGGTGCTATCTTTCACTTCCCTCTCTGCTCCGGACACGTTCAGGTGGCGGCTACATACCGGCTTTCCATGCGTCTGCGACAATGGTCGGAGGGGTATTGGCCTGAACTATGACAGCGGCTCGTGTGCGCTTCAGCGGGATGGCGATGGATAAGGTAAGGGTGATTGTGTTTTGTACTTTGGCCTTTTGTAGCTTGTTTTTCGGGTTTGTGTTTGTTTTGTGGTTTCTGATTTGGTTTTGTTTTGTAGTTCGTTCGCGACCTGGAGTAAGTTCTGGCTGTCCTCCTACGATTGCGGCCGGCGGTCCCTTTGACGGACGGCGGTGTACATCGAGACCCAGTCACGGCTCGTCTTGGTGCCAGGTGGCGTCTGTCTGAGGCGGGTCGCGGCTTCATCGTACTGCTCCTCCGCCCTCGGTTTTGTTAGTGGAGACGCGACGCTAATGGCGTCGTGGCGTGTATCACGAGGCGAAGTCGACTCGCTTCTTTGCGGCGGGATGAGGATTACGTGACTTGGGCCTGGCGTGCCCTTCGATCTTTGTGATCGAGGTATGCTTGTTTATCCCTTTTGCTTGTATGTGTTTTGGTTTTAGGAAGCAAAAATTTACCCTATTTTTGTTTTGTAGCGACGTGATCCTGATCTTGAGTTCCAGCCTCCTCCGTTCGTTGAGGACTGCTTGGATTCTTCACGAGGGTCGCTCTCGTTCGATCGTCTTTGCGGCCTTGTTTGTCCGTGGTTCTGCGTCACGGGCCTTGAGAGTTGGGATCCGCGCGTGAAGAAGGTATTAACCCTCTTCCTTGTACAGCATGAGTATTATGTAGATAGCCCCCAGTTTGAATTAGATTTTATTGTAAAATCATTATTCAAACTCTGATGAAGCAGGGTTTTGATTATAGCCCCAGTTTGAGTAAGATTTTATTGTAAAATCATTAGTCAAACTCTGTTAACGAGTTTTTGATTATAGCCCTGGTTTGTGTAAGATTTTATTGTAAAATCATTAGTCAAACTCTGTTGAAGCAGGTTTTTGATTGTAGCCCCCAGAAAGCTAAATTGATTTCTCGTACGGGCTGCAGTGATGTACCGAGGTCCACAGGAGGTGGCGGGCGCAAACCTGGATGGCGCAGAGGAGAGGCCGAGGCGCGACTTGAGTTAGCCAGGTCGGGTGAGGAGGAGGCGAGATCGCGGGAAATGGAGGAGGCTGCGCATGCCGAGGAGTTGGCGAGGGTCCGGGCAGAGCTAGAGGGTCGATCTGTGAGGGGAGGCTGGATAGATGCGCGTCTTTGAGATTGATTCCTGCGTCTTTGTCATGCAGCGTCGTGACCAGTCGTAGTAGGCTTGGACTTGTATATTTCGGACTTGTATTATGAATATTAGTATTTGTTTTGTGTGGTTGGTTTTTGGATTTGTGTATGGTTGATTTTTTTTTTTTTTTTTTTTTTTTTTTTTTGGTTTTGTGGGTGTTTATGGTTTTTATTTGGTTATTTTGTCTTGTTGCGAAAAATGCATTCTCGTGGTCGTAGTCGGGTTTGAAATCCTTGCGTGTTGCTTCACGAGCGTGCACCGCAAAACATTGTTAGTCGTAAAAGCATATATATACGTCTCGATTGAGACTGACTCGCTAATGACTAAATTAAATGCAAAATGAAGAGTTTTTTGAAAAATGCTGGTTAGGACATATTTTAGACTCGTAAAAAGACGTTTTTGACATAGTAAAAATGCGAGCTAAAACGACGTTTTGAGACGAAAATTTGTGAACGCGAAAATCATATTTTGTGTTGTGTTTAATTTTTGTGTGATTATTGTGTTTTGTAAAAAGTGAAAAATACGAAATACGGGAATCGATCACGCAAATCGAGACGACGCGACGGGACCAATTTTAGTCGGTCATGAGGTCGGTAAAAAGTAATAGGGGTTAATAAGTTAAATATTTTAGGGTATAGGTGTGTAAGAAGTGTAAGAAATCGAATAATTTTGTCAGAAAAGAAAAAGAAAATCGCCTGTAAACAGGCAATTTCATTTTTAATCGCCTGTTTACAGGCGATTAGTTTTGTTTGTGAGTTTTGTGTAATTTATTTTAATCGCTTGTTCACTAACGCTTAAGTTTTTGTGTTGTATTTCGTTTTGTAAATCTCGGCTATAAAAAGGAGGGGTAAGTTAGTTCATTTCACTCATCCTCTCGTCTTCTATTCTCGATTTTCCAAGAATATTGAATATTTACGGAACATCTGGTCGAGTTATGGAGAGTTTTGAAGGAAACTTGCGTAGTTGGTGTGCGTCCTTATCGAGTGGAGGAGGAAGACTTGAGAGATTGCGGTTTTGGGGTCCTCCTGGGTCTAGGCGAAGCCGAATGGAGCAGAGTTCCCGGATGCGTGTCTCGACTATTGGGACTTGAGTTTCCACGTTTCCGCTTTCCTGAGTGGGAGGTCTGTCCGTTGGTCGAGGAATTTGGAGCCATTGGTGGTTGGTTGCGAACTAACATTCCCGTGTGCGTTAGATCGGGGCCTGGATATAAGAGGCACGTGCAGAACTACCTTCAGATGACTCGTGTGGAGACAGAGGAGTTATTTGTTGGGAGTCGTATCAGCCTCTATCGCTTGTGCAAGCGGTTTATGAACCGCGAAAATGAGACAATCTCCTTTGGTGCCAGAAAAAGGGCGTTGGCATTCTGCTTAGTCCACCGTTACATGTTTCCTAATTCTTTGTATGAGGGAGCGCTTGGTGATCCTCGCCTAATCACTGTCGTTCAAGAGATGGAGTATGGCTGTAACCCTTCCGCCGTGATCCTAGCTGAGACGATCCTGGGTCTGGATGATCGTGCCTGCAATAGGGCGAGCCCGTATCGAGGGTGTCCCTTAATCCTTCAGGTCTGGTTGATGGAGCGGTGGCGTGCTAGGTGATATTGCCGGGTCACATCCTGCCGGGGCGTGACTAGTCGTTATATTAGGTGGTGGATCCACATCATCGTCCTGACGATTACTTCCTGGACTTGTGGGGTCATCGACCATCCGTTGGTTGTACCGTGGTGGGAATAGTTGATGTGACGGCAAGTGAGGCTGGCGATGGTTCGACTGGAGTCCTCCTTTGCGGATTCGACATGGGTGTTTACATCCATCCCATGCGAGTGAGGAGACAGATAGGGTGGGCATGATTCATTCTGGTCATGACACCAAGGTGCGGTGGCATGCTTATGTTGACTAGTGGCATAGCCGATGCCTGGGCGGCGGATGGATTACGCGCCTCTAGGTGGCCTGTGGCGGGTACTTCTAGGACGACTTCCGGGTATCACGAGCCTCGCTAGGTGGACTGCTGCGCAGAGCCCCCACAAGAGGTCACGCCGAGCCCTAGAGCTCAGCGGGCTTTCTCGGATGTTCCGCTATGACCGTAGGCCTTGGGCGTATCGGTGGTGATGGCGAGGTTCGAGTCCGGAGCTACTCTCGGCGATGAAAGTGTGTTCGGCCGTCGGCATATTCCAGTGGTCGTGATCAAGGTTGTTATGGCAATGTTGGGGATCGCCATTGGGGTTGAGGGTTGGTGCTCCCTTTATCCAGCTGGAGAGGTCTCGAGTCGGCTTCGGAGAGTAACCTGGTTTTAGTTTATGTTGTGCTTTGTTAGTATTATGTTCATATTATGTTGTATTATGTAATATATTACATATCCTAAACCCGATGTACATGCCGGGACTCGTATTGTAATATAGTGTTTGTTAGTGTATTTCTAAGGTCGTAGTTATGCTCCTATGTTTGAAAAATCCAAAATGTAACCGTTCTTTTTAAGATTAATAAAAATCAGGTTTTCATTTACGACTCTGCCTCATTTTGCTTGTTATTTTGTGTGAAATTCCTTGGCTCTAATATTTTTTCAAAGGTTTAGAATGCAAGCATGGTTTTTGTTGTTTTTAGGAAAAAATTTTTTGTTGACTATTCCCTCGACTTTTCTAAGCTTTGGGTTTGTCGTTTTGTGTTGAATGTCGTTCTTTTCACCCTTAGGTTAAAAAACGAATTTTTGTGTTGACTATGTCCTTGGCCTTTTTAAGCTTTAGACGCGTCATTTTTGTATTGAATACCGCCTTATGTTTAACCTATTAGGTCATGAGACGTTTTTTTTTTTTGTGTTGACTATATCCTCAGCATTTTTAAGCTTTGGACGCGTCATTTTTGTGTTGAATATCGCCTTATGTTAACCCATTAGGTTATGAGACGGTTTTTGTGTTGACTATATCCTCAGCCTTTTTAAGCTTTGGACGCGTCATTTTGTGTTGAATATCGCCTTATGTTAACCCATTAGGTTATGAGACGGTTTTTGTGTTGACTATATCCTCAGCCTTTTTAAGCTTTGGACGCGTCATTTTTGTGTTGAATATCGGTTGTGCTTTTTACAAAGCTGCCTACGTATCCACGAAAAATGGAATCAAACCGGCGTAGTTCGAGAATGTATGTTTAAGGGCATACCGGCCCAAGAGTTGTGTTTGCTTTTTTGTGGTGAATGTGCACGTTTAGGGGCATGCCGGCCCATGAGCATGTTTAAGGACCTGCCGGTCCATGAATTGTGTTTGGTGGATGCATGTTTAGGGGCATGCCGGCCCATGAGCACGTTTAAGGACCTGCCGGTCCATGAATTGCTTTTGATTTTTGTGGAGAGAAAGAGCATGTTTAGGGGCATGCCGGCCCATGAATTGTGTTTGATGGATGCATGTTTAGGGGCATGCCGGCCCATGAGCATGTTTAAGGACCTGCCGGTCCATGAATTGATTTTTAGGGAAATTTTACATTTTATAGATACATTGCAAGGCATTTTTAAGGGTAGTACTTTTTGAGCTGGTCGAGGTTCGTTGCTAGGTTAAACTCTTGACCGTCCAAGTCGGTTAGTTTCTTCGCTCACTTTGTGAACACTTCCTTGACGAGGTAGGGTCCAGCCCAGTTAGGCTTGAATTTTCCTCGTGGGTCGATTGGAAGTGGTGCTCGGACTGACTTTAGTACGAGATCACCTACTTTTATGTGTCGTGGCTTAACTCGCTTGTTGAATGCTCGTTGTAGTCGGGGTTGGTAGATTAAATGCGGTGCTCAGGGGAATGCGATCGGCGTTCATCCAGGAGCATGAGTTGTTAAACTGCCGTTCGCGGGCCCATTCGCTCAGGGATGCTACTTTCCATTAGTATGCGTAGAGATTGTATTTCTATTTCCACTGGTTGGACGGCTTCCATGCCGTAGGTGAGGAAATAGGGGGTCATGCCTGTAGGGGTTCGGATGGTAGTACGGTATCCCCAGAGTGCATATGGTATCTTGTTGGGCCAATCTTTGCAACTGTCGATCATTTTCTCGAGTATGGTGACGACCGTCTTGTTTGCTGCTTCAACGGCTCCATTGGTTTGGGGTCGATAGGGCGAGGATTTGTGATGTTGGACGTTGTATTTTGTGAGTATAGCTTCCGTCTCGCGCTGAAAGTGCGAGCCTTGATCGCTGATAAACTCATGGGGTATGCCATATCGGCATATGATGTTTGTCTGTATGAACTTGGCGACTGATAGGATTAGTCGCGTCTCCTAATCAAAAATAATCCAAACTCACTCTACTAGGTAGCAAGGGTAAGTCGGGTCGATATCCGCAGGGAGATGGTTGCTTAAGTTGGTTATTTTTAGTGATTCTAATCTCGGTTCGAGGGGTTGAGGTTACTAAAGCTATAGCGGAGGATAAGGGTTTAAAACTTAGAGGAAAAAGGTCTAGGGAATCGGGTTACGCAATGGGTAAGTCAAGGCCAAGGATGATGATCGGAATGAGTAGGTATCGTACATGCTAAGGATAACGCTCGGCCTCTCGGTCTTAAGCTCCTCTAGGTCTCGAATGCGGGCTCTCGCAACTTACAAACGAGGGTCCTAATGTTTAGTCTCGCGCCTACCCTAGAACTAGGCTTTCGTTCTTAAGTTCAAGGGTGCTAGATACTCGCTAAAACGTGATCAAGAATTCAACGAGAGCAAACAAGCAAAGACTAAACAAAGCATGACCAAAACCTAACTCAATAAGATCATCAAACTCAAGCAATACAATCACCCATGCTTCACCCTCTCCCCTAGATAGAAAACTACTCACACATGACGGGAACAACGATCAAAGCAATTGAAATAGATGAAAACATGATTAAGAACAATATATAATGAATTGACAAACAAGAGGGAGGAGAAAATACCAAAACCAATCAGAAAATTGCAAGTAGAAGTAGATGAATTCAACAACAAAACCCAAGTATACGATCAAACTAGAGTAATCCGAGACGGGAATTGAAAATACAAGAGATGAAATTATTTAAACCTAAGTATTTGAGAGAGTAAACTTGAAAGTGTTCTAAATATGCTAGAAAATAATGGGGACGAAATATGATCAAATAAGCCTTCATATAGACGATTTACTTTGAGCCAACGAAGAGTCTTTCCTGAGGCCAAGGCATCCCTGACGGGATAGGTGTGGTCCCTGACGGGACAAGCTCAATCCGACCGGGACAAGGTCATCCCGGGAGGTTCAGGCTACATGCTCTTTTGCACTTGATTTGTACTTAGTTTTTCTTAGCTTCTTTTGCATTTTTCTTTGTCCCAAGGCTAAGCAATGAGGCTCATGACTAGGACGAGGTCTCGAAGATAATGTGAGTTTGTAATCCCGTCCCATGGTCCCGGGACACCTTCATTGGTTGAAACGAGGCTCGTACGCAAGCGAAACGCGACGAAACTAGCTCGGATCACCTCCAAACTTCACGAAACTTTGCGAAACTTCACGAAACCTCCCAAATAGCATCCTAACCTCCAAATATGCGCTTGTACCTGCAAAATGGACACATAAACGCAGCAGTGCCAAATCGGAGAGAAATAGGAGCTGAAACGCGTATAAAAGCACTAGAATCGTAAAGAAACGCAAGCGACAGGGGGCTATAAGTATATATAAATATAAGACACATCAAACTCCCCCAAACCGAACCGTTGCTTGTCCTCAAGCAACCAAGCATGACAGAAAATAGAGGACAAAGCGAGCATAAGAGAACTTCCCCAACAATCACCAAACCGCAAGCAGCATGAGCAAAAGGCAATCAATCCCGAAGCAGCATGGGACGTATGGAAATAGCAAGCTAACGGATGAGAAATACAAAGACGGCGCAGAATGAATAGCATGGCTTAAACGTAGGCTCTCTAGCAATCAAATCACGGACCTCTCGCGGTTTCCACTCTACTCAAATGATGAACAAGGCAAGTATATAGTGACGCTCACCTACTCGACTAGTGGAAGCACGCCCGCAATCTAATGTGGACCAAATCTCGCATTCCCGTACACAATAATGTCACAAAAACGAAACAAACATGAGGACTTACATAGGATATGAGGGTGTAAAGGCCATAGAGAGGATAAGGGTAATAAGGTGGATCAAATAGTTATGGAACCGTGGAGCTAAGCCACTAGAAACCACTAATACTACTCAAGTGCTCATCCAACCAAGACGTAACCCAACTCTCATGAAAATGGACCGAAAGCAGCATATCGGTCTCCTTTACAAATCAACGCAACATAAGAATCAAATACGAGTGCTCACTCATGTAACAACAACAACTTATCATTTTTGCACACATTTCTTTTCTTTTGTATTTTGTGTTGTGTTTGTATTTTTTTCAGATTTTTGTTTGATTTTTCTTTGAGCAAAAAGAGCACACTCATAAAGTTGCGGAAAGCCTCATCAAGGTCGGGGAAACAGCAATCCCGACTCATATTCACCAAACTCTCAAAGCTAACGACATCAGCAAGTCGTAGCATGATCAAAACCCAAAGGACAAGCACAAGAGTAAGCAAAGCGGTAACTAGCAAGGCTAGGGTAGGCTATATGGCAATGTAGCTAGCAATCTCAAGTGTATAAGGGTAAAAGGATCATATAAGAGAGGAATAAGAAATCAACTAAAGCCTCATATGCAATAACAAATGACAAAATCGTGGGAAACACGGGATAGGGGCCACACTTATGCGTGTTGATATTACGCACCCCACGAGGAGAACTACTCACAATAAAGCACGGGGACCGGGTTAGATGAACCGGCCGCAGGAGGCTAAAAACCTCACAATATAAGTAGCTATAGTCCGGAAATGATAAAGCCAAACAATTCAAGCACGCCATCATCTGCAAACACGTCTCAACATCCCCGAAAGCGCTAAACCAACAATATAAAACATGCCAAAGCTCAAAGCATACAAGGGAAGGGATGTCGGGAAAGAATAAGGTAAAAACAAGCTCAAAACAACGGAACGGGATACGTATTTTTAGATTTTTTGGAATTTTCTGATTTTTTTTGAATTTTGCTGAAATTTGCTGAAATTTTTTGATTTTTTGGATTTTTGTGATTTTTTTGGAAAAGCGAAAAACGAAAAAGAAAAAGCAAAAATAAAGCAGAGCGAAAAGCAGAGCGTTCCTCCCCCCAAATCAGACGACACATTGTCCCCAATGTGTCCTAAAGCACATCAACACGGGGACCCGTAAAATAAGGGAGAAAAACGAGTAAAAAGTCTCAAAAGAACAAAGTACATACAATATATTTACAAATGAAATCGTCCCCCCAAACCAGCATCAAACTGGGGGCGCAGCAGGGTACGGGAAGTACCACCAACCGTGGGCCTCGTCATAAACTACCCCGCTTCCGTCATCCTCATAGTCGTCTCCATCATCATAACCACCGTCATCATGGCCTACTCGGCCCAAATCAGCTCGGCCAAAATCAGCATAACAAACTCCATCAACATGCGCAGCAGCAGCGTCTTTGATCACATCCTTACCCGCGTCCATCCTCCCTGAAGTACCTGCGACATAATCATGACAGCAAAGCACGGCCTCAAGAGGGTCCCTCTCGAGGACTTGAGGTAAGTAGTCGTCCACACAATCATCAATAACATCCAAGGCAAAGACATGCTCCTCCAACATAGGACGCTTTAAGGCGTTCGACAGATTAAAAGTTATTGAATCACCTCCGACATCCAAAGTCAATTTGCCGTTCTTGACGTCAATGATTGCACCAGCAGTGTGCAAGAAAGGTCGACCCAAAATAATAGGAATTTGGGAGTCTTCGACCATGTCAAGGACAACAAAATCGACAGGGATGAAAAATTTACCAACCTTGACGGGAACGTCCTCCAAGACACCCAAGGGGCGTTTGACAGAACGGTCCGCCATCTGGAGAGTGATGTTCGTAACCTTTAAAGGTCCCATATTGAGTTTCTCGCATACGGAGTAAGGCAGGACACTTACACTTGCACCTAAATCGCATAAAGCGTTAGAAATAGAAACAGTGCCAATTGTGCAAGGTATGGAGAAACTACCTGGGTCCTTTAGCTTAGGAGGAGACTGGTTTTGTAAAAGCGCGCTGCATTCAGCAGTAAAAGCAACAGTCTCGACCTCGCTAAACGACCTCTTACGAGTGAGTATGTCTTTGAGGAATTTAGCGTACGCAGGGACTTGAGTAACAAGTTGATCAAAGGACGGTTACCTTCAAGTCCTTGACGACTTCCATAAACTTACCAAATTGACTATCAAGCTTAGATTTTACCACTCGGCTCGGGAATGGTAGCTTGATTTGAATGGGCGGCTCGACAGGCTTAGCTTGCGCTTGCGCTTTCTCCTTCTCTTCCTCGGCCACCTGCACACCACCCTGCTCACCACTCACGGCCACATTGGGCTGCACTTGGCTACTCACGGCTGCCCCTTGTGTGGGTCCCATGGCCTGCTCAATTCCCTTGGCTCCACTCGTGCTCGTGCCTGCAACATCATTACTAGGCACACTAAAATTATTAGCAAAGAGGGAAGGGTCTACCTCACTTACCACCTTCGCGGGTGGAGCATCGTATGTAGGCATAGGTGGACCGTCATAGCTCGTGCCGCTTCGCAAGGAAATTGCATTTATCGATTCATGTTGTTGCGGTTGAGTGCCTTGCGATGGAAGGTTACCCGGCTTCCTTTGAGAGCTAGAAGAAGCAAGTTGAGCCATTTGCGTTTCAAGCATCTTGATGGCCGCGTCCTTAGCTTGATCGCTCTTTTGCATTTGTGCCATCATCGTCTCTTGATTTTTAGCCATTTGCATCATCATGGCTCTCATTTCGCTCATCATTGGGTCACCGCTCGAAGACGGACCGGCTTGCACGGGTGGCGGAGCATTTGGTTGTTGAAAATTGGGGCGATTGAAGCCCGGAGGGTTATAAGGTCGTGGGGAATTATTGTAGCTGTTTTGTGAGCTGAAATTTTGTTGAGTGTTGTTGTAAGGGCTGAAATTTTGTTGGGGATTGTGTTGTGGTTGTTGTGGAGAAGGATTCAAGACGTTTTGGCTTTTGTAGGAAAGGTTCGGATGATTCCTATAGCCTTCAGTGCAGTAGTTCGAGTAGGGGCTGTTTTGTGATTGAAAAGCATGCACATGGTGTATATTAGGTTGAGAGTTCATACCTCGGCATTCCATGGATGAGTGCCCGGATGCTCCACTTGAGCCACAAGTGGGTTCATTGGAAGTATGCGTAACCGCTACCGTTTGCCCACCCACACTTGAAGAACTACTACCCGCTCGTATCTCGCTCATCATCATGGCGGTCATCGCATCCAACTTAGCGCTAAGCATGGCTACCGCATCATCGTTCTTGCCTCCAATCCTAGGCACATTCCTAGAGCTCCCATATTGCGCGTTGTGGATAGCCATGGCCTCAATCGTATCAATGGCCTCCTCCACATCAATGTTATCGAACCTACCATTCGCCGCCGAATCGAGCACTTGTCGCGACTCATTATAAAGACCGTTATAGAATTGCATAACAATGAACCACTTGTCCATGCCATGATGTGGGCATTGACGTTGTAAGTCCTTGTATCTCTCCCACGCATCAAACAAACTCTCATCTCCTCGTTGTCGGAAGCTCGTGATTTGACTTCGTAGCATGGCGGTCTTCTCCGGTGGGAAATACTTTTGATAGAAAGCTAAGACCAAAGAGTTCCAATCAACAATCGCAAGAGCCACGCGATTCAAGGAGTTAAGCCACAACTTGGCTTTGTCTCGGAGGGAGAATGGGAAGAGCATCTCCCGGATTTGGTCTTGAGTGACACCCGTTTGCTTTATAGTGGAGCAATAATCACAAAAGTTTTGAATGTGGAGGTTAGGGTCCTCGCCGGGACTCCCTCCAAATTGAGTGCGCTCTATGAGGTTTATGAATGCGGGCTTGACTTCAAAGTTGTTGGCCGCTATGGTTGGCATAGCATTGCCCGTTGGAACTTGAGCCGCGGTCGGCCTCGAGTGATCCGATAGCTTAACCATCTTCTTTATTTCGGGCACGGGTTCAATGTGAGATGAAGTAGAAGGGGAAGTAGCAGCTTCCAAGTCCTTAAGCAAGTTCTTGCGCCTATGCAATGTACGCTCCGGCTCCGGATCAAACTGAATTGCCAAGCCTTTTTGAGACGTACGTGTTTGCCTGGGCATACAAAAACACTAGAGGAACTATAAGTAATGGCCTCAAGGAATTGAGGTTCCTTGAGACAAGGGTAACAAATGAGAAAAGAACCAAATAACAACAGAAAACAAAGCCGTCTCCCCGGCAACGGCGCCAAAATTTGATAGGATTAGTCGCGTCTCCTAATCAAAAATAATCCAAACTCACTCTACTAGGTAGCAAGGGTAAGTCGGGTCGATATCCGCAGGGAGATGGTTGCTTAAGTTGGTTATTTTTAGTGATTCTAATCTCGGTTCGAGGGGTTGAGGTTACTAAAGCTATAGCGGAGGATAAGGGTTTAAAACTTAGAGGAAAAAGGTCTAGGGAATCGGGTTAGGCAATGGGTAAGTCAAGGCCAAGGATGATGATCGGAATGAGTAGGTATCGTACATGCTAAGGATAACGCTCGGCCTCTCGGTCTTAAGCTCCTCTAGGTCTCGAATGCGGCTCTCAACTTACAAACGAGGGTCCTAATGTTTACTCTCGCCCCTACCCTAGAACTAGGCTTTCGTTCTTAAGTTCAAGGGTGCTAGATACTCGCTAAAACGTGATCAAGAATTCAACGAGAGCAAACAAGCAAAGACTAAACAAAGCATGACCAAAACCTAACTCAATAAGATCATCAAACTCAAGCAATACAATCACCCATGCTTCACCCTCTCCCCTAGATAGAAAACTACTCACACATGACGGGAACAACGATCAAAGCAATTGAAATAGATGAAAACATGATTAAGAACAATATATAATGAATTGACAAACAAGAGGGAGGAGAAAATACCAAAACCAATCAGAAAATTGCAAGTAGAAGTAGATGAATTCAACAACAAAACCCAAGTATACGATCAAACTAGAGTAATCCGAGACGGGAATTGAAAATACAAGAGATGAAATTATTTAAACCTAAGTATTTGAGAGAGTAAACTTGAAAGTGTTCTAAATATGCTAGAAAATAATGGGGACGAAATATGATCAAATAAGCCTTCATATAGACGATTTACTTTGAGCCAACGAAGAGTCTTTCCTGAGGCCAAGGCATCCCGGACGGGATAGGTGTGGTCCCGGACGGGACAAGCTCAATCCGACCGGGACAAGGTCATCCCGGGAGGTTCAGGCTACATGCTCTTTTGCACTTGATTTGTACTTAGTTTTTCTTAGCTTCTTTTGCATTTTTCTTTGTCCCAAGGCTAAGCAATGAGGCTCATGACTAGGGACGAGGTCTCGGAAGATAATGTGAGTTTGAAATCCCGTCCCATGGTCCCGGGACACCTTCATTGGTTGAAACGAGGCTCGTACGCAAGCGAAACGCGACGAAACTAGCTCGGATCACCTCCAAACTTCACGAAACTTTGCGAAACTTCACGAAACCTCCCAAATAGCATCCTAACCTCCAAATATGCGCTTGTACCTGCAAAATGGACACAAAAACGCAGCAGTGCCAAATCGGAGAGAAATAGGAGCTGAAACGCGTATAAAAGCACTAGAATCGTAAAGAAACGCAAGCGACAGGGGGCTATAAGTATATATAAATATAAGACACATCAGCGACTTCTTTGGAGCCGAGGGTCCGAAAAGAGGCTGCTTCTACCCATTTAGTGAAGTAGTCGATGGCCACCAAAGACGGGCGGTGACCTCCGCTCCGATGGGGTGGACTTTTCCTATCACGCCGATGCCCCAGGTTGAAAAGGGGCCAGGTGAGGTTAGGGTGTATAGTGGTGAAGGTGGTACATGTTGGGCGTTCTTTGAAAATTTGGCGGTTAATGGCGGTGCTTGACGATTGGATACAGGCTGCTTCCATGGTCGTCCAATACCATCCTAGCCGTAGAATCTGTTTGCAGAGTGCTCGAGCGCTCATGTGGGGTGCGCATTCGCCATCGTGGACTTGCGTGATGATTTCCTGCCCCTTCTTGTAGTCGACACATATGAGCAGTGTCCCTTGTGGTGTCTTCTTGAGTAATTGTCCCATCTCCCAAGACAAATCGGGAAGCTAGGAGCACGATAGCCCTCTGGTCCGCGTTTATCGGTGTCGGGTGGGTAAGTGTCGCCTGTCTTGTAGTTGATTATGGCTTGATACCACGCGGCTCATCGCTTCTGGCCGGCCCAGGTCAATGGTATGGATGTATCTTTGGTTCGCCACGCGTCTTTCGACGATGATGGGTAGTAACTTCATGTCCGGTGGCATGTTCGGGAGGGATGAGAGTTTTGACAAGGTCGGCAAGAACCGGGTTTTCTTCCCTTGGGAGGTGATAGAACTCAATGCGGTCGAAGTTGGCTAGGAGTTTTGTACTTTTGCTTGGTATTTGGTGAGGTTTCGCCATGATCTTCCATGCCCTCGCTACTTGATTTATGATGAGGAATGAATCTCCATGTACCCGTAGGTTCTTTATCTTGAGAGTGATGGTCTCGCAGCCATAAATACAGCCTCGTGACTCGCGGGCGTTGTTCGTGACAATCAAGTCGAGCTTGATTGAGAGTGGAGTATGATCGCCGTTTGGGGATATTAGGAGTATTCGACTCTATAGCCGCGTAGTTTGACGCCCGTCAAGTATAATTGCCAAGATCTCCTTTCTATGGCGAAGATCCCATCGTCCGGAAATGACATCAGATCGATCATGGGTTGTTCGATGTTTGCGTTTTCTGCGAGGAAGTCCGAAATCGCTCTTCCTTTGCTTACTTTCAGAGGGAGGTACTTGAGTTCGTACTCGGCGAGAAGCAGAGTCCACCTGGCCATACGTCCGTTCAGGACTGGATTTTCAAATAGGTATTTGAGGGGGTCCATTTGGGCGTAGACTCTTCTCGTCCTAGTGAGGAGGTAGTGTCTGAGCTTTTGGTTGCCCGGACTGAGAGAGGCGACTTTTCTCGATCGTTCATACCGAGTTTCGTAATCGTGAAACCTTTTGCTAATGTAGTAGATGGCCCGTTCTTCGTTGTTGACTTCTTGGGCGAGCATGGCACCCATGGCGTTTGGCGTAGTCGTCAAGTATAGCGACAGTGGCAAGTCCTTTTGTGGGGGTACCAGAACGGGTGGATTTGTAAGTAAGCTCTTGACTTTGTCGAACGCTTGTTGGCAGTCATCGTCCCACTTCGTATGCTGTTCCTTCTTCAATTTTTTGAAGATTGGCTCGCAAATCATGGTAAGCTTGCTGATGAACCGGGAGATATATTGGACTTGTCCCAAGAAACTCCTTATTTCGTCGATGTTGCTCGGCGTCTTCATGCTCATTATTGCTTTGATTTTGGTCGGGTCTACTTCGATCCCTCGCTGGCTTACTATGTGGCCCAGCAACTTGCCTGATGTGACCCCAAAGGTGCATTTCTGTGGGTTTAATCGCATCTTATACTGCCTGATTCGGGTGAAGAATTTCCGAAGGTTTGTGATGTGGTCATCCCTTTCTTTTGACTTTACGATCATGTCGTCGACGTATACCTCAACCTCCTTATGCATCATGTCGTGGAGCAAGGTGGTGGCAGTGCGTTGGTAGGTGGCGCCGGCATTTATGAGCCCAAATGGCATGACTGTGTAGCAGTATGTTCCCCAGGGGGTTACGAAAGTGGTTTTTGGCATGTCGTCTGCTGCCATTTTGATTTGGTTGTATCCTGCATATCCATCCATGAATGACAGTAAGGCGTGATCTGCTGTGTTATCGATTAGGATATCCATGTGAGGTAGTGGGAAATCATCTTCTGGGCAGGCTTTGTTTAGGTCCTAAGTCGACATACCAGTATTTTGCCGCTTTTCTTCATCGCGGTACCATATTGGAGACCCGGTCGAGTATTCGATGACTTGGATGAACCCGACTTTGTAGTCAAGCCGATTTCTTCTTTGACCATGAGAGACCATTCTGGTTTGATGCGTCGGAGCTTCTGCTTGACCGGTTTGCTACCTTGCTTGATCGGGATGCGGTGTTCAGCTATCTCGCGGTCTATGCCGGGCATGTCCTTATATGACCAGGCAAAGACGTCCTTAAACTCTGCGAGGAGCTTGGTATAGGTGGCCCTTTCTTCCGTGCTTAGGGAAGCCCCCAGTTGTAGTTCTTGAGGCTCTTCGGGTGTTCCTATGTTGATGGTCGTTGTGTCTTCGATAATGGGGTCCTGTTCGGGTTTTGAGACAATACTTGCAATGTATCTATATAATGCAATGTTATTTGGTTTAAATTTATCGCGATTATTAGGAAAAGTAGAGTTTAAATGAGGCAAAGAGTAAAAAAACTTTCATGTTATTAATGTTATCAAAAGCGGTTACATTTGAAGATAGCTCAGACGAGGGAGCTTTGGATAACCTTAATGACTCTAGTTACTTACTTAGACTTACTATAATAGCCGTTTTTAGAAAAAATGGCGTCATGACGACGCAGGATCCTAGACTCTAGGTGTAGATGCTTGAATTGGGACCTCCCGAGTCGTCGGTAGATTGGGTGGCCTCTTCTTTGAGCTTCAGTTGTCGGAGGGCGGCTCGGAAATCTGAGGCTTCTATGGTGATAACCTCGTTGTAAAAAGGGATTTTAACCTTCTGGTGGAGAGTTGATGTTATGGCCCCGGTAGCGTGAATCCATGTCCTTCCTAGTAACATATTGTACGCCGGGGGGATGTCCATGAGTTGGAATTCGGTTTTTGTCTCGATGAATCCTGTCATGATGGGTAGTGATATGACACCTTACATCTTTGCGAGAATGACCGTAAATGCGCTCTTATGTTGTTGGAGCAAGGGTGACATCACTTTCCTTTAGTCCTAGCTTGAGGCGGTTGTTAAAGGCGGGATGTTGATCGCGAGCCATTGTCGATGAGGGTAACGGGTAATATCATGTTGCGGCACTCTACGGTTATGTAGAGTCTTTGGGTTGTGTGGATCTTGGAAGGACGGCAGCGCGGCGAGGGAGAAAGTTTTGGCGCCTGGTAGCCAATCCCGGATGATGCGGCTAATGAGTTGTGTTGGGAGGATATCTTTGGCGTTACGCCATGTTGTGTCTAAGGAAGGGTCGTTCGTTATGGGTACGGTAGTCACATCCTTGATTATGCCCTTGTTTACGCCGCTTGTGAGTTTGGGAGGAATCCTGGCGGTATTAGTAGTTCCATTTGGGTCTTGAAATAAACGCGTTGGAGGTGAGCAGCCTTTTTGTGGCCGTCGGACTGTCTGAGGGGGCGCCGATAAGGGATCTGAGTTAAGTTTCCTTCCTTGTCCTCATGTCTTGGCTTTGTTTTTAACTTAGCTTGGTGGATGTGATCGATGTCATTACCGTTGTTGATGCCGCCGCAGCGACGTTGACTTCGTGATCGCCGCAGGAGCGAGGAGGGGATGATTGAGGATGGGATGCGTTCACGAAAATGGGGTGAAGCAGGCGTGCTATCTTTGGGCCAGTTGGTTTAGGAGCTACGCTGGCTTGTCGATCGTCCTCGTTGTCAATCATGTCTTGGATTACGTTCTTGGCGAGCTTGATTCTCGTGTCATGTCCCTTTCCCCTGTGGAACTCGCAGTATGCGTCCTCGTGCCATGATAATGGCTTCTTATCCTCAAGTGGTACACTGGTGGGCTTGGGAAGATGGAGAATGTTCTTCTTTACGAGCTTTTCTAATGCCTTTGAGTAGGACATAAAGAGGGGATCGAACCTTCGTCGCTGTTGCAACGGAAATGGTCCGACTGATGATGACCTAGGTGAGGCGGGAGTGGGCTGTGCTAGGAATACTGGTCGTGCTGCTAGTGCCTTCGAGTTTATAGTGTTAAACGGTTCAGTCATTGTCGCAATGGGAGAAGCATTTGCCTGGCGGTCATGATCTGAAGTTTTGGCCAGCTTGTATTCGTGAATTTCATCCTCCAGGGATCGGATTCTTTTGATGTGTCGAGCAGACTCTTCGGCGAATAGTCTTGCGTTTTTCTCGGTTTCGATCTTTTGCATGGCGGCCAGATGTTCGAATAAAGCGGTGAGATTGGCTACCTTGTGGTCGAGTAGCCCACGTGTTCGGTGATCGACATTGGTGGAGGAGGTGGTGGAAAGGCAGTTTCATCATTCGCGAGGTTGAAACGGAAATTCATCTTGTGCTTGCGAGCCGGGTGTTCGGGGTTTTTCAATGAGTGGACCTGACAAAGTTTTCAAACCTTTAGTGATTCTAAAAGAGAAGGAAAAGACTCAAATGAAAAATCACATTCACGACCAAAGGAAGACACAAAAGCGTAAAAATGGGTGACTTGACACGTGTTTTTAGCTTTTAAAAGGACACGGGAAGCTTTTTGAGATAGAGGCGTGTTAACACGTCCCTATTCTCGAGGTAAGAAAATTTGTATGATCATAATCCGATTAACCCAGTTTGGCGGTATGTTGCCGGGGGTTTATCATTGGGTTATGATAAAAAAGGATCAGACCGAAGTAGCGATAGGCTAACCGACCTGAGGATGTTAAAATTGGGTAAAAAGCGATCAACTGTTCACCCTTTACGTGTGACTCAGGGATTTAAATCAAAAATGACGATAGGTCACTTGATTCAAAGAGTAAATCATCGGGTTCGTATCACGAGCGAGCAGCGTTTTTGTTTTTGAGAGAAAAAGATTAAATCGGGATGACTAAAGAGTCACTCGACTTAGAACTAATTCTAACGTTCTAAAAGTTAATTTCATTTAAAATCTAAAATGAATTGACATACTCGGGTTTTCGCTTTGTGAAAGACCTTTAGCAATAAATGTATTATGACGATACGTCAGTCGCATAATTCATCTACGTTTTGAAAAAGACCTGGGATATAGTGGTTATCCTAGGTCGGTTTTAAATGTAGTGCCATCCTATTTATTAAACTCAAATGACTATAGGTCAAAGAGCCTAACGGCGTGTTTTAAAAAGTATGACCTTTTTTGAAAAAAGTTTGAAAAAGCAATTTCAAAGATGGACGTATTTTAAAAGTATAATGCCTAGGAAAAGTTTTCACATGCAGAAAGTTTTTGAAAGACTACTATAGTGAGGGTACTATAGCTTCATACTTGTACATATAAACACAGGTTTTTGGTTTATAGGGTAAGGTTCCCTCCGGTCATTCCCGCGACGTTTAGGTAGGGGCACCCGCAAGACTACACACGTCTTAGGTGTGAATTCGAGACGGGCCCTAGAGCGTTCGAGTTTGACTGGTTACGATCGTTTGTACGGATGCCGTACTTGTAATCGTGGAGGGGTGAGAGAACAGTGTGTCCGGAGTTACCTCGCTTATGAAGCGAGAGTTACTGGGGGCCGTTCCTCAAAGGGTGTGGTTTGAATCAGGAGGATTCGACTCAACGTATTTTTGCCCAAATATCGAAAGCGTAAATGTTTTCAAAGTTTCAAGCTTCACTTCTTTATGATTTTAAAATAAAAGAAAAACTAGTTTTTTCAAAAATAAAAATCATGCTCTTCCCCAGCGGAGTCGCCAGCTGAAGGTACCGGGAAAGTGATAGACCTATCGACGCCTGCTGCGCCGATCCTCGCCCCGTCTTGAGCGTCGGGAAGCGGAGAATGCGCCTCGCAGGAAAAAGTGCAGTTTTGAGAAAAATGGGGAGATCATTGCATGAATTTGTGACCAAAAAGAAAAGTAGAAAATCCTTTTTGAAAGTGTATTTTCGGAGTCGCCACCAAATATTAAAGGAATTTGGGACCTATTCAACGCGTCTTGAAATACAAGACACGAGTGTCTCGATTTCAAGGTGCGTCGATACCTTTCTAACTGAGGTTTGAAACCAGAGAAGGGGTTCGGAGTGAGGTTCCCTTTTGAAAGTTTTGACAAAGTGTATTTTGAAGACAGTAATCAAAAAGCCTACGTAAAAAGTAGTCTCTACTAATTTGAAAACATTTGCTTAATTTCGATATTTGGGCTAAAAGTCACGCTACGCATAAGTGCGAATAAGTATGACTCGATTAAAATGCATAAATAATGTAAATTGTTAAAATAATGACATATTGCTATAGGAAATGTCGTTAAATAATAATTTATTGGCTAAATTATTACTATAGACGTTATTTTCCAACCTTGTATTAGAATTTGTACTGAGAAAAACCCTCGGTTTGACATGCTAAAAGACTCTATGAAACGGTACAATTTAGTGTTGGATCCGTGATTCTAGTCGTTATTTAATGCATGAATGAGGACTTGCATAATTATAAAAGTGACGTCGGTTTGCTTTAGTGATAATGAGTCGTTTATTTATGCGATATTGGCGGGGTTTAGACGGATTATGAATCCGAATTGCTACTGGCAAGTATTACGAATACGGCTTCTTAGTGCCAATATCGGGTTTGGGGTTAATGTAACCCCATTATCCGAGTCTCAAACGTCCAGCCCGTAGGTAAAATGTTTACCTTTCGAAAATGTAAAGACGGTATTTTTGAGTGGATTTTGTGAATAGTGTATATGTGTTAAAAACCGGGTATTAGAAATGAAGGTAAGGGGTTGGTATTTATAGGGAAATGGCTCGTTTATGTGCAGGGACAAAACTTAATCGCCAGTGAGCATGCGATTATGTTTCAATGCAGCCGCCAAATGAAATAAAAGAACCAAGGTTGGGAGAGGAAAACTTAATCGCCTGTAAACAGGCGATTTGGTTTTTAATCGCCTGTTTACTGGCGATTAGATTTTTGTTTTGGTGGGCTGTTTTATGCCGCCTTTTGGTTTTTGACGTTTGATTAAGTAATGATTATGTTTTGTTGTTTACTTATGGGTTAAGTATTTGTTCAGTTTTGGTCCGAATTTCGGTTTTCGTGTTTCGGTTTTTGTCGTGTTTTTCGGTTTTGGCTCGAAATAAAATAATATTAGGTTATATTATTTTATGGTTTCATAAAACCTAACTTTTTGAAAATGTGACACGGGACGCACTTTGGCCCGTTTTGAGTGTTGTGTTAGTGTGCGTTTTTGGGTCGTTTTTGTAAGTTTGGGCCGTTTTGTAGCTAGTTGGGCTGTTTTTGTGGCTTGGCTTAGTAAGACGTTCCTATATTGTACTCGTGTTACGCTCATGATGACTAAAAATTGACATTCATTTTCATGATTATGCAAATCCAAATTAATACGCTAAAAATGACTAATACGTTTTAGACACTTTTGTACCGTTTCGACTCTTTTAAAAGCATGCATGAAAGTCCTTTTCATCATCGGGTTTGTTTTTGGGGGGTACGGATACGGGTATCTACAGAAATGCGAAAAGAACCTATATTAGCAATCGGATGAGAGGAGCCATCACCAATGACAACATCATCAGTGCCCGTGTATGGAGAGTGCAGAGCAAGAGTGGAGAGATCATTGGTAATGTGGTGCGTGGCTCCACTATCAACAAGCCAAGCCGAGGAGGACGAGGAAGCAGTAACAGCCGTATGCGCCTGTGGACGTGACTGAGGAAGACGGTTTGGACGGGTATAGGGAGTAAGTGTGAAGGAAGGGTGATTCTTCTTGAAATTACGGCAATTGAGAAAGCCGTGGCCCTTGTAGCTACCATACTGACAGATCAGAACATCCTTGGTAGAGACATTATCCGCGGTATAGGTTTGACGAGGAGGATAACGGGAACCAGTCGAGCGATGTTGGGCAAAAGAACGCAAAGAATGAGCGGTGTTCGGCAGCCGGTTTTCGGGATGCTGGAGTTCATGATTAAGCAATTTTTCATGGAGAGCGTCAAAGGAGAAAAGTGTATCACGGGCTTCCACGGTCTCCTTTATAGCGCGATAATGAGCGGGGTCAAGTCCACGAAGAACCTTAGCAATAATATCCTCCGGGTCCATTGGTTTGTCAAGGAGAGCAAGTTCAATGGTGCACGTTTTGATACGATGCATATAATCCGAGATGGATTGAGTGGGAGTTTTGACAATGGATTCAAGGCGTTGCTTGATAGAATTGATGTGAGCGCGTGTGGGTCTACCGAGGAGATGTTTGAGAGTATCCCACATGATAGGATTAGTCGCACTCTCCTAATCAAAAATAGACCGGACAAACACTAATGGGTAGCAAGGGTAAGTCGGGGTCGAATCCACAGGGAGAAAGTCGCTTATGTTGGTTATTTTGGGTGATTCTAGTCTCGGTTCGAGTGTAGGTTGGTAAACTAGAGCTAGAGCGCAAGGAAAAGGGATTTAAACGATAAGGAAAAAGTCTAGGGAATCGGGGATAGCATAGGCAAAGCTAGGATGAACGATGGTGATAGAAAAGAGTCGGGAATCGCATGTGCTAAGGAATAGGCACGACCTCTCGGTTCTAAGCGTCCACTAGGTCTCAAGTGCGGGCTCGCATGACTTACAAATGAGGGTCCTAGTGGTTAGTCTCGTGCCCTACCTCAAACTAGGCTTTCGTTCTTAAGTTTAAGGGTAGCATAGGCTCACTAATCCTTGGCCAAAGGACCAACAAACACAAACAAAACAAGACAACCAAAATCACAAGCAAAACCCTCGTCAAAACATCACCAAAATCGGCCTAGTCTACTCTCCCATGATCACCCTTTTCTCCCTAGATAAAGGACTACTCACTCATGATGAAAACAACAACAAAAGCAATAACAATGGATGAAAACATGATCAACAATGATATACGATGAAATGATAAACAAAGGAGAGAATTATAACAAAACCAATCAGAAATTCAAAGAGAAAGAGAAGAACAAAGTCAGCAATACAGAAATAGGGCGATCAAACAAGCAATCGGAGTCGAGAATTCAAAGTCCAAGAAGAAAAATTAATCTTACCCTAAATTTTTTATAGAAAGTATTTTAAAGTGTTAGGAAGATCCCCTCGAAATTTCGTGCGCAAATAATATGTTTTGCCCTCAAATAGACAAAACATTTCGCTAACGGCGTCTCACCGTTGTCCCTAGGTGGTCCCGGACGGGACAGGGGCCATCCCGGACGGGACAAGTGCACCCCGGACGGGACAAGGTCATCCCGGAGCCTTCAGTTCAAGTCCTCTTTTGTGCTTCTTTTGTACTTAGTTTTTCTTCTTGTTTTTGCTTCTTTTGGCTTGCAGCAAAGCCAACTTCCTTTCTTCTTGTTGTCCCAAGGCTAATGTACTTTGCTCATGAGTAGGGACGAGGTCTCGGATGATAATGTGAGTTTGAAATCCCGTCCCATGGTCCCGGGACACCTTCATTGGTAGAAACGAGGCTCGTGCGCAAGCGAAACGCAACGAAACCAACTCGAATCACCTTCAAACTTCACGAAACTTCACGAAACTTCACGAAACTTCACGTAACCTCTCGACAAGCATCCTAAACTCCAAATATGCGCTTGTACCTGCAAAATGGACACAAAAACGCAGCAGTGCCAAAACGGAGAGAAATAGGAGCTGAAACGCAAGTAAAAGCACAGGAAACGCAAAGAAACGCAAGCGACAGGGGGCTATAAGTACATAAATATATGAGATATCAAACTCCCCCAAACCGAACCGTTGCTTGTCCTCAAGCAACCAAGCATGACAGAAAATAGAGGACAAGGCGAGCATAAGAAGACTTCCCAACAATCACCTAACCGCAAGTAGCATGAGCATACGGCAATCAATCCCGAATCAACATGGGACGCATGGAAATAGCAAGCTAACGGATGAGAATTACAAGACGGCGCAGAATGAACAGCATGGCTTAGACTTAGGCTCTCTAGCAATCAAATCACGGACCTCTCGCGGTTTTCACTCTACTCAAATGATGATCAAGGTGAAGTATATAGTGACACTCACCTACTCGACTAGTGGAAGCATGCCCGCAATCGAATGTGGACCAAATCTCGCATTCCCGTACACGAATAATGTCACAAAAACGAAGCAAACATGAGGGCTTACATAGGAAATGAGGATGTAAAGGCCATAGAGAGGTAAAGGGTGATAAGGTGGATCAAATAGTTATGGAATCGTGGAGCTAAGCCACTAGAAACCACTAATACTACTCAAGTGCTCATCCAACCAAAATGTAACCCAACTCTCATAATAAACAGACCGAAAACAGCATAACGGTCTCCTTTACGCATCAACGCAACATAAGAATCAAGTACAAGTGCTCACTCATGTAAAACAACAACAACTTTTGCATTTTTGTGCACACACTTTCTTTTCTTTTTATTTTTTTTTTGTGTGTTGTGTTTATTTTTCAGATTTTTTCTTTTTTTCTCTTGAGCAAAGGAGCACACTCACATATGTTGCGGAAAACCTCATAAAAGGTCGGGGAAACAGCAATCCCGACTCCAATTCACCATCACTCTCAACACCAACGACGTCAGCAAGTCGTAGCATGATCAAAACCCATCAGACAAGCACAAGAGTAAGCAAAGCGGTCACTAGCAAGGCTAGGGTAGGCTATTTGGGCATGTAGCTAGCAAACTCATGTGTATAGGGGTAAAAGGATCATATATGAGAGGATAAAAGCAATGCATGATCAAGGTGAATGAAAAGCAATCAACTAAAGCCTCATATGCGTAAACAAGTGACAAAATCGTGGGAAACACGGGATAGGGGCCACACTTATGCGTGTTGATATTACGTACCCCACGAGGAGAACTACTCACAATAAAAGCACGGGGACCGGGATAGATGAACCGGCCGCAGGAGGCTAAAAACCTCGCAATAAAAGTAGCTAAAGTCCATGAGTGATAAAGCCAACAAAGTAAAAGCACGCCATCATCTGCAAGCACGTCCAAACATCCCCGAAAGCGCTAATCCAACAATATAAAACATGCCAAAGCTCAAAGCAAACAAGGGAAGGGATGTCGGGAAAAATCAAGGTAAAAACAAGCTCGCAAACAACGCTCGGGATACGTATTTTTGGTATTTTTGAGAAATTTCTGATTTTTTTGTGATTTTTCTGAAATTTTTTGATTTTTTTGGATTTTTGTGATTTTTTGAAAATGAAAAACGAAAAAGAAAGCAAAAAAACGAAAAAGAAAGCGTAAAAATAGAAAAGAAAGCGTAAAAATAGAGCAAAGCGTTTCCTCCCCCCAAACCAGACAACACATTGTCCCCAATGTGTCCTAAAGCACATCAACATGGGGACCCGTAAAAAAAAAAGGGAGAAAAACACGCAAGAGAGTCTCAAAAGAAACAAAGTACATACAATTTATTTACAAATGAAATCGTCCCCCCAAACCAGCATTAAACTGGGGGCGCAGCAGGGTACGGGAAGTACCACCAACCGTGGGCCTCGTCATAAACGACCCCAATTCCATCATCCTCGTCATCATCAAATCCATCTCCATCATCAACAGCATCAACATCTCGGCCAAAATCAGCAGCGCGGTCTTCAGCACATCCAACAGCATGCACGTTGTCTTTGATCACACTTCTACCCTCATCCGTCCTCCCTAAAGTACCTGCGATCACATCACAACAAAGCACGGCCTCAAGGGGATCCCTCTCGAGGACTTGAGGTAAGTTCTCCGCAATACAATCATCAATAATATCCACAGAAAAGACAGACTCCTCTAACATGGGACGCTTCAAAGCATTAGACAAGTTAAAAGTGATTTTATCACCTCCGACATCCAAAGTCAATTTGCCGTTCTTGACGTCAATTATAGCGCCTGCAGTGTGCAAGAAAGGTCGACCCAAAATGATTGGAATTTGGGAGTCCTCGACCATGTCAAGAACGACAAAATCGACAGGGATGAAAAATTTACCAACCTTGACGGGAACGTCCTCCAAGACACCCAAGGGGCGTTTGACAGAACGATCCGCCATTTGGAGCGTGATGTTTGTTACTTTCAAGGGTCCCATGTTAAGCTTCTCGCACACCGAGTACGGCATGACGCTTACACTTGCACCTAGATCACAAAGAGCGTTAGAAATAGCAACGGTACCAGCGGTGCAAGGTATGGAGAAACTACCCGGATCCTTTAGCTTAGGAGGAGACTAGTTTTGTAAAAGCGCGCTGCATTCAGCAGTAAAAGCAACAGTCTCGACCTCGCTAAACGATCTCTTGCAAGTAAGTATGTCTTTGAGGAATTTAGCGTAAGCAGGGACTTGAGTAACAAGTTCAAGAAAGTCTGATTACCTTCTAGTCCTTCACCACCTCCATGAACTTACCGAATAGAGAATTAAGCTTTGACTTTACCACTCGCCTCGGGAATGGCAACTTGATTTGAATCGAGGCTCAGCCGCTTGCTCTCTGCGTTCTCGCCGATTCTCGGCCCCCTTGGCTTTGTTCTCCATGGCCTTCCCTCCTTGACTCCCCACGGCTGCACCATCACTATCATGGCCCACATGGCCTCCTCCTTGAGGTGCTCCACTCGTGCTCGCTCCATTGCTCTTCGTACCTGCTCCTGCAAAACCATCACTAGAAGCATGCATATCATTAGGAGAGGGAGGAGGGTCTACCTCACTTACCACCGTAGGCATTGGAGGACCATCATAGCTCGTGCCACTTCTCAACGAGATGGCATTGATCGACTCATGTTGCGGTTGCGTGCCTTGAGAAGGAAGAGAACCCGGCTTCCTTTGAGAACTCGAGGAAGCAAGTTGAGCCATTTGCGTTTCAAGCATTTTTATGGCCGAATCCTTAGCTTGATCGCTCTTTTGAATGTGAGCCATCATCGTCTCTTGCGTTTTAGCCATTTGCATCATCATGGCTCGCATCTCGCTCATCGGGTCGGGGACCGGAGCGGCTTGTACTGGTGGTGGAGCATTTGGTGGTTGAAAATTGGGGCGATGAAAGCCCGGAGGGTTGTAAGGTCGTTGGTTGTTGTATTGTGGGCTGAAATTTTGTGGAGTGTTGTAGTGTGGTTGTTGTTGCGGAGGATTCAAAACATTGTTGCTTTTGTAGCTCAAGTTCGGGTGGTTTTTGTATCCCTCATTGTTGTAATTGGAGTAGGGGTTATTTTGTGAATGTGGTTGAGATTGAAAAGCAAGAACGGGAGTATACATACCTCGGCACTCATGAGAAGTGTGACCGGAAACGCCACATGTATTGCAAGGCGTATCATGAGAGGTGTGCATTGCCGCTACCGTTTGCCCACCCGCGCTTGAAGAACTACTACCCGCTTGCATTTGACTCATCATCATAGCGGTCATAGTGTCAATCTTAGCCGAAAGCATGGCTACCATGTCTCCATCATTCTTACCACCGACTCGAGGAACATTCCGTGAGCTACCATATTGTGCATTGTGGATAGCCATGGCCTCGATCGTTTCAATGGCCTCTTCCACATCAATATTATCAAACCTCCCATTAGCGGCGGAGTCAAGGACTTGACGTGATTCATTGTATAGACCGTTGTAAAATTGCATAACTATGAACCATTTGTCCATGCCATGGTGTGGGCATTGACGTTGCAAGTCTTTGTAGCGCTCCCATGCATCAAATAAGGACTCATCCCCTCGTTGTCGGAAGCTCGTGATTTGACTCCTAAGCATTGCGGTCTTTTCCGGAGGGAAGTACTTTTGATAGAATGCCAAGACGAGGGAGTTCCAATCCACAATAGCAAGCGCAACACGATTTAAAGAATTCAACCACAACTTTGCCTTGTCTCGGAGGGAAAACGGGAAGAGCATCTCCCGGATTTGGTCTTGCGTTACCCCCGTTTGCTTTATGGTCGAGCAATAATCGCAGAAATTTTGGATGTGAAGGTTAGGGTCCTCACCGGGACTCCCTCCGAATTGACTCCGCTCGATCAAATTTATGAAGGCGGGTTTCACCTCGAAGTTGTTAGCGGCAATAGTTGGCATAGCATTGCCCCTCGGAACTTGAGCGGCGGTAGGCCTCGAGTGATCGGAAAGCTTAACCATTCTCTTTGGCTCGGGTTCAATTTGAGCTTCCGTAGAGGATGAAGCAGAGGGGGAAATAGCTTCCAAGTCTTTGAGCAAGTTCTTGCGCCTTAAGAATGTACGCTCCGGCTCCGGATCAAACTGAAATGCCAAGCCTTTGTGAGACGTACGAGTGTTCCTGGGCATACAAAAACACTAGAGGCAACGATAAGTAACGGCCTCAAGGAATTGAGGTTCCTTGAGACAAGAGTAACAATTGAGAAAAGAACCAAATAAACAACGAAAACAAAGCCGTCTCCCCGGCAACGGCGCCAAAATTTGATAGGATTAGTCGCACTCTCCTAATCAAAAATAGACCGGACAAACACTAATGGGTAGCAAGGGTAAGTCGGGGTCGAATCCACAGGGAGAAAGTCGCTTATGTTGGTTATTTTGGGTGATTCTAGTCTCGGTTCGAGTGTAGGTTGGTAAACTAGAGCTAGAGCGCAAGGAAAAGGGATTTAAACGATAAGGAAAAAGTCTAGGGAATCGGGGATAGCATAGGCAAAGCTAGGATGAACGATGGTGATAGAAAAGAGTCGGGAATCGCATGTGCTAAGGAATAGGCTCGACCTCTCGGTTCTAAGCGTCCTCTAGGTCTCATGTGCAGGCTCTCATGACTTACAAATGAGGGTCCTAATGGTTAGTCTCGTGCCCTACCTCAAACTAGGCTTTCGTTCTTAAGTTTAAGGGTAGCAAAGGCTCACTAATCCTTGGCCAAAGGATCAACAAACACAAACAAAACAAGACAACCAAAATCACAAGCAAAACCCTCATCAAAACATCACCAAAATCGACCTAGACTACTCACCCATGATCACCCTTTCTCCCTAGATAAAGGACTACTCACTCATGATGAAAACAACAACAAAAGAAATAACAATGGATGAAAACATGATCAACAATGATATACGATGAAATGATAAACAAAGGAGAGAATTATAACAAAAACCAATCAGAAATTCAAAGAGAAGGAGAAGAACAAAGTCAACAATACCGAAATAGGACGATCAAACAAGCAATCCGAGTCGAGAATTCAAAGTACAAGAAGAAAAATTAATCTAACCCTAAATTTTTGATAGAAAGTAGTTTAAAGTGTTAGGAAGATCCCCTCAAAATTTCGTACGAAAATAATATGTTTTGCCCCCTCAAATAGACAAAACATTTCAAGCTAACGAAGCGTCTCAGCTGTCCCTAGGTGGTCCGGACCCAGGTTTGAGGAGCCATCCCGGACGGGACAAGTGCACCCGGACGGGACAAGGTCATCCGGAGCCTTGAGTTCAAGTCCTCTTTTGTGCTTCTTTTGTACTTAGTTTTTCTTCTTGTTTTTGCTTCTTGGCTTGCAAAGAAAGCCAACTTCCTTTCTTCTTGTTGTCCCAAGGCTAATGTACTTTGCTCATGAGTAGGACGAGGTCTCGGATGATAATGTGAGTTTGAAATCCCGTCCCATGGTCCCGGACACCTTCATTGGTAGAAAGCGAGGCTCGTCTTGTGGCCAAAGCCTTGTGAAACCAACTTCGAATCACCTTGAGCTTCACGAAACTTCACGAAACTTCACGAAACTTCACGTAACCTCTCGACAAGCATCCTAAACTCCAAATATGCGCTTGTACCTGCAAAATGGACACAAAAACGCAGCAGTGCCAAAACGGAGAGAAATAGGAGCTGAAACGCAAGTAAAAGCACAGGAAACGCAAAGAAACGCAAGCGACAGGGGGGCTATAAGTACATAAATATATGAGATATCACCACACGGACTTGGAAGTCAGACATTGAGTGATTTGAGAGGAGAGTTCATCTTCAACGGTCTTGACAATGGCGGCCGAAGGAAATTTGTCTTCTTGAGACCAAGTTGTGAAGGCATGATTGGCGGTGGCTTTGTCACCATTAGTGAGAGTGGCCTCGGGACAGGGATGAGACCCGTCAACAAAGGCAAATAATTCCAGACCTTCGAGGAAGGCTTTCAGTTGGAACGCCCATTGAGTGTAATTGGCGGTAGTCAATGTTTTACATTGAGAGAGATTGACGAATAGAATCGGGGCTTCGTTATCCTTAGCATTGGGAAGAATTAGAAGAAGAGTGTTGTTAGCCATTTGTAAGAGTTGTAAAAAAGTGGATCGAAGGCGGTTGATACCATATAAGAGAAGAAACCAGTGTATAAGAGTTTTGTATTGAATGATTGTTAATTACAAAGAAGTTACAGAGGGTTTATATAGCTAAGATTAAGCAGGAAATATGATCCTAAAAATATTTGCAGGATATACACAAAGAGGGAAAGAAGAGGACTTGATTGATTTGGATAATCAATCTAGCCGTGAACTTTGCAATAGGGGATGACAGAGGTTTATCCTTTCCTTAGTTGTGGATGTTGATTTGATTGAGATTGGGATGCATCCTTTGTTTCCTTATTTGATGAGGATACTGATTTTGGAGTATCGTGGGTATCTTTGCTCTTAACATTCCCCCGCAAGATGGACTGTCCATTGACGAGGCCAATCTTGGATAGAAGTGTCTCGAATCGGTGACGCTGCAGCGGTTTGGTGAGTGCGTCGGCGAGCTGGTCATCTCCGCTGATATGTGTCACCCTTAGCGCACCTGTTTGGACCTGTTCACGGACAAAATGAAAAGAGAGTGCAACATGCTTCATACGGGAGTGGAAAACTGGGTTCGCAGAGTAGTGTGTGGCACTTAAGTTGTCACAGTAGATAGTGGGAGGAGAGGTAGAGCTGAGGCCAAGTTCCAGGAGTAGAGACTTGACCCAGAGGATTTCGGACGTGGTGTCTGCAACAGCGCGGAATTCTGCCTCAGTCGAGGAGCGAGCTATGGTCTTTTGTTTCTTGGAGGACCACGCAATCGGGTTTTTGCCTAGATATACGAGGTAGCCAGTAGTAGAAAGATAGTTGGTGGTGTCGCCGGCCCAATCTGCGTCACTGAAGGCATGTAGTTGAAGTGTTGTTTGGCGGTGTAGTTGTAAACCAAGATGCATTGTACCGCGTAAGTATCGTAGAAGCTTGCGTAGAGCAGTCCAGTGAGTGGATTGAGGCTGTTGCATGAACTGAGCCAGTTTGTTGATGGCAAAAGATAGGTCCGGTCGAGTTAGAGCTAAGTATTGGAGACTACCGACCGTGGAGCGGTAGCTTTTGACATCACATGAAGGAGAGCTAGGATTTGCGGTTAGGGGAGGATAGGCAAGCATTGGAGTGGTCGAGGGCTTGCAGTCAAGCAAGTCATGCTTCTGCAGAATGTCATGGATGTACTTGGCTTGGGAGAGGAGTAGACCATTGTGGTTAGGTGTAACTTCTACGCCGAGGAAATAGGATAGGTTTCCTAAGTCCTTGAGAGAGAAGCGGGTGGAGAGTTGTTTGATGAAATCTGCGAGTAGTGCAGAAGAGGAGCCGGTAGCAATGATGTCGTCGACGTAGACCAGGGTATATAGGACCGCGTCGTTGTTATTGTAGATAAAAAGGGAGGGGTCAGCTAAAGATGGTTTAAAACCGAAATGGATGAGGTAGTTCTTGAGTTCAGTGTACCATGCGCGAGGGGCTTGTTTGAGACCATAGATAGCTTTGTTGAGACGACAGACGTGAGTGGAGGTGTCTTGGTGAATAAATCCTGGAGGCTGAGACATCTATACCGTGTCGTGAAGAGTGCCTTGTAAGAAGGCATTGTTGATGTCAAGTTGGCGCAGAGGCCAGTTGTGATTGAGAGCGAGAGAGAGAATGAGACGGACAGTGACAGGTTTTACCACCGGACTGAACGTGTCGGTATAGTTAACACCATGTTGTTGGTGAAAACCCTTTGCAACGAGGCGGGCTTTGTATTTTTGGATAGTGTTGTCGGGGTTATATTTCACACGGAAGACCCATTTGCAGCCGACAACTTGCTGCGTATGTGCGGAAGGGACGAGGGTCCAAGTGTTGTTCCGAGTTAAGGCATTGTATTCGTCAATCATTGCAGCGCGCCAGTGAGGTGAGGCGAGGGCCTGCTTTGTAGTAGTGGGAAGCGAGTGCGGGGATGTAGTGACCGCAAGGTGGGCATACTTGGGATTTGGTTTGCGAATATTATTAGAGAGTCGAGTGACAGGTCGTGGCGGTGGTGTCGGCTGTGTTTGGTAGGTGTCTTGTGTTCGTGCAGAGAGGCGTATTGCGGTAGAAGGCGTGTTGCGGTATGAGTTGAGAGTGCGGCCCGCGGCTGAGTCTTGTCGTAGGAGAAGAGGATGTGGGGCTAGTGGGAGTGGAGGAGGGAGGTGGAACCGAGGTCAAGGGGGTAGGAAGAGGTGGCAGAGAGGTGGAGGATGGAGAGTTGGATTCTGATTGACGAGGTGTAGTGGTAGGAGGAAGAAACGTGACAGGTGAGGCAAGCCAAGAATCTGTAGCAGAGTTTGAGGTAGTGGAGGTTGGGCTAGGAACGGTTAGACGAGGGTAGGGGAATTCGGTTTCAACAAACGAGACGTGACGAGAAGTATAGACGCGTTGAGATGTTGGGTCGAGACAGAGATACGCGCTTTGAGTGATCGAGTATCCAATGAAGACGCAGGCAATGAATTTGGGGTCGAGTTTATGAGCGGAATAAGGACGAAGCCATGGATAACAGAGACATCCGAAGGCTCTAAGTTTGTTGTAGTTAGGCGGGTGGTTGAATAAACGCAGGTAAGGAGACGCATTAGCAAGTGTAGGTGTCGGGAGACGATTAATTAGGTATCTGGCCAGTCTTTGGCGTGAGTCCGATGGGTGGTCGGTAGATTAGCGTGAGTTAAGAGAGAGAGACCGGTTTCAACAATGTGGCGGTGCCGTCGTTCGGCATACCCATTGTGTTCAGGTGTGTGAGGAGGAGAAGTGAGATGGGAGATGCCATGTTGACGTAGCATGGGAGTGATTTTGACATACTCGCCACCGTTGTCAGAGAAAACCGTGATTATTGGTTTGTTAAAGAATTTTTCAACAAGTAACTTGAATTGTTGGAATGTTTGCAATGAGTCAGATTTTTTCTTAAGAGGATAAAGCCACGAGTATTTAGTAAAATGATCAACAAACAAAATGTAATACTTAAAACCATCGAAAGAGAGAACGGGAGAGGACCAAACATCAGAAAAAATCAATTCTAATGGAGCGGTGGACCGAAGAGTAGAAGTAGAAAAAGGAAGCTTGTGACATTTATTCAGTTTGCAAGCGTTACAATAATCAAAGCGAGAAACAGAAATAGGTAACTGATAATTAGTCTTAATGTAGGATAAAACAGAGGAAGACGGATGCCCAAGTCGATGATGCCATAACGCAGGTGAAGATGATGATGATACAGCAGCAGGTAGTGCCCGAGCAGAAGAGGGCTGCCACAAGTAGGTGCCGTTTTCAAGTGAACCGTGGAGAATTTCCTGGCCCGTCGAGATATCCTTAAAAATAAAAGTCGTAGGTGAGAACTCAATGAATGCATTATTATCAATACAAAACTGGGAAACGAAGATAATATTGCGCGAAATCAGAGGAACATGGAGAACGTTACGAAAAGACAAAGAAAAAGAGTGTGTGGAAATGCGAAAAGAACCTATATTAGCAATCGGAAGAGAGGAGCCATCACCAATGACAACATCATCAGTGCCCGTGTATGGAGAGTGCTGAGCAAGAGTGGAGAGATCGTTGGTAATGTGGTGTGTGGCGCCACTATCAACAAGCCAAGCCGAGGAGGACGAGGAAGCAGCAACAGCCGTATGCGCCTGTGGACGTGACTGAGGAAGACGGTTTGGACGGGTATAGGGAGTAAGTGTGAAGGAATGGTGATTCTTCTTGAAATTACGGCAATTGAGAAAGCCGTGGCCCTTGTAGCTACAATACTGACAGATCAGAACATCCTTGGTAGAGACATTATCCGCGGTATAGGTTTGACGAGGATGATAACGCGGACCAGTCGAGCGATGTTGGGCAGCAAACGCAGCAGCAGGCAGGTTCGGGGCAGGCTGGTTTTCGGGATGCTGGAGTTCATGATTAAGCAATTTTTCATGGAGAACGCCAAAGAAGATAAGTGTATCACGGGCATCCACGGTCTCCTTTATAGCGCGATAATGAGCGGGGTCAAGTCCACGAAGAACCTTAGCAATAATATCCTCCGGGTCCATTGGTTTGTCAAGGAGAGCAAGTTCAATGGTGCACGTTTTGATACGATGCATATAATCCGAGATGGATTGAGTGGGAGTTTTGACAATGGATTCGAGACGTTGTTTGATAGAATTGATGTGAGTACGTGTGGGGCGGCCGAGGAGATGTTTGAGGGTATCCCACACGGATTTGGAAGTCAGACATTGAGTGACTTGCGAGGAGAGTTCATCTTCAACGGTACCGACAATGGCAGCCCGAAGGAGACTGTCCTGCCGAGACCAAGTGGTGAAGGCGGGATTGGCGGTGGTTTTGTCACCATCAGTGAGAGTGGCGGCGGGACAGGGATGAGACCCGTCGACAAAGGCGAATAATTCCAGACCTTCGAGGAAGGCTTTCAGTTGGAACGCCCATTGAGTGTAATTGGCGGTAGTCAATGTTTTACATTGAGAGAGATTGACGAATAGAATCGGGGCTTCGTTATCCTTAGCATTGGGAAGAATTAGAAGAAGAGTGTTGTTAGCCATTTGCAAGAGTTAAAATTGTGGATCGAAGGCGGTTGATACCATATAAGAAAAGAAACTAGTGTATAAGAGTTTTGTATTGAATGAATGTTGAATTACAATGGAGTTACAGAAGGTTTATATAGCTAAGACTAAGCAAGGAATTTAGATCCTAGAATTATGTACTGCATATACACAAAGAGGGAAATTAGAGGATTTGATTGATTTGGATAATCAATCTAGCCGTGTAGCTTTGCAATAGGGGATGACTAATGTTTATCCTTTCCTTAATTGTGAGTGTTGATTTGATTGTGATTGAGGTGCATCCTTTGTTTTCTTATTTGTTGAAGATACTGATTTTGGAGTATCGTGGGTATCTTTATCCTTAACACTTCGTTCCACTCGATTGTATACTATTTTTAACATCTCTTACCTTTATGTAACGGGAGTGACATCGTTTAATTGTACTCTTGGAGCATGTTGGTTTGTGTTGATTGCTAAACTCGTTGTCGGCTATTGTGGGGATGCTGATTAGGTCACCGAAACAGTGGAATATGGTAAGCATCAGGAGCTACGGCCTCGATACGACAACGTCTTTCAAGCTCAGAAACTAAATTCTACCATGGAATGAAAATCTAGTCCCAAATCTTTGTGTCGGGTTTTGAAAAGAAATCGCAATATAAATTAAAAAGAACAAGATTGGTATGTTTGAAGGATTGATATTTGTAGCATAAACAATTTATACGTGATCCTGGAACTATCTTTAACATTCAAATCATGTAAATAGTTATCACATACCTTAGTTTGTGACTGAATAAAATATAAACTCCGGAAGAAATATATATGTATCCACACCGAGTTATAAATTACTCTCTGATCAACAATTGAAATGGAGGATAATTGAGAAAACCTTTTGGTCCATTAATTGACAAAGCCCGACGACTGGTCGTAAACGACTTCCGTTTGTTTCTTGCATTTCCTACAAATCATGATATCGTCGTCCATTGAAATTGAATGCGCGCAATTATTGTTTAAGTCCGGATTAATACTCCTATATTTTTGTTTTTGTTTGATACGTACCATAGCTAGCAACTTGAAATGTATCAGGAAATGAATCATGATTAATACTCCTATATTTTGTTTGGAGAGAAAAACTCTCCAAATCTTAGTTATTATGAAGAGATATAACGTGTCACAAGATTTTTTAACTTATAAAACTAAATGTGATACAAGTAGTTTTTATGCTTTATGTGACCACTCCTAAATTGGCCACATTTTAAAATCATAGAAATGTCTCTTTGTAGACAATAATGACGACTATAAGCCTGAATATTCATTGCCATTTTCATGCATTGAAAACTCACCTAGTCACCTCTCTAGATATACTCCATCAATTTCCCCTTTCATCTAAAACAAGATCCACAAAACGAAGGGATGAAAACCCAACATACTTGGTAGTGGCTAGAACTGATGACCCATGGATTATGGGTAGAATAAAATTTTACTTCCCCTAATACTTCATCCATCATCCAAATTGAATTATATACATTTATTTTTCACACCTGTGCTAATACACATTTCTTCTGTTATATCGAAAATTTTGATCCCTTGTGAATAGTACGTGTCCAAAACATATATGATCCATTGATTTGGGGATCCCTCTGTCTAAAGACATTTGTTTACACTTTTCTCAAATCTCTCTACAAAAAAAATCAAAGTGTAAACAATTCACTGTAACGGAGGAAGTATGTAGATAATCAAATATATTTAACATATTATGATATATTTCACACTTTAAAATATATTCAATTAATACGTTCATTTATTACCCAACATATGTTAATTCGTTAACATGAAAATTTCCAAGATATATGTCAATATTCTTTGGATCCACCTAAGCACTTGTATTCGATAAAGACTTTAATCAATTTCAAGATACTACCAGTATTATATGCTTTGACTAAACCAACCATTAAAATCCAACTATGACAACTACTCACAATTTCATCCAACTCTACTCCCAAAAGAGTTAAACCCTAATTTCACCATTACGCCGGACTTTTTTCTACCAAAAAATCATCTCTAATTATAACCCGCTTTGACGATCTTATAATAGACCTACTCGATTTCGTTCACGGTGCACACAAGTTATCAAGCGCAACATCGGTAGCAAACCACGCTGGAACTATCTTCCGAAGGTAAGGGTACATGTCCTTATACGTGTTCTTTATTGTCCCTTCCGCCACATTCGTTCCACTTGCAATCTCCCTCAGTGGGGGCCGTCTCACGCTGTCGCTCAATTGAACGACGACGTAAATCAACGTGGCCGCCACAGAAATCGGACTCCTCCTCACATCCACGTCCTCACCATCGCAATTACTCGCTGCCTCCACTGCAGCTTTCAAAACCCGAATATCGTTGATCCCCAAACCGTGACATAACCGCTTCACAATGTCGCCTGCCCTAATCGTCCGCCCAATTGAGGCATTATCGTCCTTCTCCTCCGCCAGCTGCTTCAGAATTTGCGATTTCGCACGAAGAACGTCCTTCTTCTCGGCATTCGTGCTGTAATCGCCGTCATTGATGACGGAACAAATCTCCTTGACCGTCCTCGGACTCGATGCGAACTGACACGCGACTAACAAGCACGCGCCAAGAGCCGCGTCGAGGTTTTTCCCACGGCAAGTCTTGTGATTCTCGTCGTAGAAAACCCGCTTGTAAATCTCGCACCCGTTTTCCTCAATCATCTTCACCAACCCTAACCTGTCCGACATTCTCCGCAGCCTCTCGAACGCCGTCAACAGGTGGTTAACCGCCTTGTCTGCACCGCCGCCTGCGTATCGATTAACAAAATTACCCGGTTTCGTGCCCTTAGGGTTTTCAATAGAAGTGACAAGCAGTTGCGAGTCGAGTAACGGGTTAGAGGCGTGACCGACACGATTGGGGTCGTGGTCGTTGTTGTCGTCAGCGAAGGTGCGCCACTCGGCAGAGGCGTCGATGCAATGCGAGTCAAGGACGAGGCCGCATTCGGAGCAGACGGTGTCGCCCGACGAATGGTCGTAAACGACTTCCGTTTGTTTCTTGCATTCCCTACAAATCGTGAAATCGTCCATTATAGTTGAATTCAATTATTGTTTTTAGTTGGGATTATATGATTTTGTTTTAGTTTGATTTTGATTTTGTTTTGCTTTGCTTTGAGTTTCTTTCAAGAATTTTCGAGAAATCTTTTTTGAGTGAATTTTTATTTTTTAGGGTGGAAGAATGAAACTGTGGGAATTTTGGGAGGGTTTGGTTGGTATATATAGGCAAATTAGGAGTTAGGTCGGTGTAAAGAACTTTCCATAATTATTTTACACATGCTTCTCTATTACAGTTTGTTATACTTTCCTCCGTTCCATTTGATTGTATACGTTTTCTTTTTTGCACGTAAATCAATACACGTTTTCGTTGGTCATATTTTTTAGTTACGTATTACAGAAAAATATAAATATTTGATATTAATAATGCAATCGAAAAGACGTTTAAAATTAAATCACACATGACTATGTTTTTTAATTTTATATGATAAAAGTTAAATAGAAGATTATTCTCACTTATTAATAGTGTCCAAATAGCAAACGTATACAATCAAATGGATGGAGGAAGTACTAGTTTTGGGGTCCGAACCCACCCGGACGGCCGGACCACCTATGTTTTCTTTATAAATTTAAATTTTATATAAATCATAATTATATTGACTACTTATACAATTTATACATTATTTTTTGTGATATAATTGATTGAGATTTTTTTAAATCATGATGAAATACCATTATTAACCATTAAATTTTCAATTAAATTGTAAGACCATTAAATTTACATTATTCCTATATATTATTATTGTTGTTGGTGTTGTTCTTTTGAACTTATTTTTGTGAATGGAGTATCCAATTAAATAAATCTGAACTAAACTGAATTTCGTGGACCTAAAAATACGTCAAAAAAGGACGTTAGAACATTGTTATCACAATTACTTTTAATATTAATTTAATTTTACCACTTCTATTTCTACTTCTAAGTTTAGGGTTATTATATGAACAAATCTCAGACATGGAGTACCATAAGAAATATCTCTTTATATAAATATGGTAGTGCTCTTAGTATTGATTGTAGTCATTGTTTATACGAAGTATTAATAATCGGTGATTAATTTGGCAACAGAAGCATGAAAATTTTGGGAAAGATATGGAGCGAGGAAAAATGAGATTTGGTGTTCACCAAAATCTAATACATATTAAAACACAATCATTGACTAACACTTTGACTACTCTCATCCAAAATACTCAAAACAAAGCATTTCTCATGATGACACCTCATCAAAAAATGGAATTTTAATGGCTCTTTGATTTCCCATTTTTCACTTTCAAATTTTACTTTTAAACGATTTTAGTAATATTTTTCTAAAACAAAAAATTAGATAGATTAGATTATTGTTTATAATTTAACATGCTCTTTAAATAGAGATCACTGATGATATACTTTTAAAATTCATTTTAATTTTAACTATTTCATCAGTAGATACAAATCGTTATAGGCGTGTTAATAAACTTAGCTAAATATTCAAAATATAAACAATTATATTCATAAATTTGAAAAAAATTCACATAATCTATAACGAAAACAAATGGACATAAACACATACTTAATAACATATTCATTACATAAAATATATATTAACTAAATATAACTTATATATTCAAATATTTAGGTCATTTGTGGAAAAACTATAGGCTCACTCGTGGAAGGAAAAATTACTACCACGAGTGAGCCTATAGTTCCTTCCAAAAATCAATTATTAAATAGTGGGTGTGTAAAAGAGGTCAATATCAAGTATTGCAGTATATTTTTTGTTTTATTGTGTACTTACTTTGTTTGATTCGTTTAGAGTTGTGTACGTTGATTTCTAACGTTTATTGTGCATGTCATATGACTTTCAAAAAACAAAATGAATTTTTCCATTTAAAAAATATATGGCACAATATTATATGTAAATCCTAAAATGTAATATGGATCGATGTTTGCCAATCCCTCAGCAACTTATGTGTATACACAACTTATTGTGTATGTTTGCCAATCCCTCAGCAACCATAATTGTCGTATCGTGTTAATGTATTCCAAGGGTCACTCGGAAAAAAAAAATCTATGGGTCACTAAAGGAAATTTGTTGCGAAAATTATCCGATTTTGTCGACGAATACTACTACGTAATTTATAGTTCATTTGATTAGGGGTTCAGACTTTTTTTAATAACATCAAGAAAAATTGATGGATTTTTACCAATATTTGTGTTCTTACTTATGCTATACATGAACAACACCACATTACAAATTTGAGTATAAACAAGATACACATTACAAATTTGAGCATAAACAGGATTTTAAAACATCTCGTGAATTTCACGGGTCGCATCACTAGTTATAATAATAAAGATAGAAACAAGGTGATTACTTCTAGTCGATTTGTTTGCTGCAAGGAGGATTTTTGTCAAGTAGACAAAAAACGAGATCATTTAATAAAAAATCCTCGAGCGGAGCGAAGGACGTACTAGTTGCAATGCATGGATGAGTTGTGTTTTAGACAGAAAAGAAGGGAAATACAAAGTCCATGAATTTATAACAGAGCATAATCACGTTTCAAATTCCGCTGAAACTGTTCATTTATTGTCAACGTATTGAAAAATAACCGAGACACAAGCTTTGGCAATAAATATGGCAGATGCTAGTGTTCAAGTTGGTGGATCGTCTAATCTTACTTACACCCATCGAGATCATCACAAGAACTATTTACGGAGTAAACGACAGAAGGATTTAAGGTATGGTGAAGCCGAAATTTTATACATTCGAAAGCAGTCGATAATCCAGCTTTTCAATACTCGATTCAACTAGATAGTGAAGAGCAAAATACAAATATATTTTGGATGGATGCAAAAATGCTTGGAGATGATGCTTTGTTTGGAGATGTATTTGCATTTGATACGACATTTGGGACAAACAAAGAAAATAGACCACTTGGTGTATTTGTTGGTTTCAATCATTTCCGAGAAATTACTGTTTTCGGCGCTGCTCTTTTATATGATGAAACCGCAAAGTTGTTTAAGTGGCTTTTTGAAACTTTTATGGCAACACATGATAATAAGATGCCAAAAAAGGTATTCATTGATCAAGATATTGCCATGAGAAAGGCTATAGGTAAGGTAATGCCTAACACTTGGCATGGGTTATGTACATGACACATCATGTAAAATGCGACAGAGCACTTATTACGAGACGGGTCAAATGTTCTCCAACAATTTAAGGCTTGTATGTATGAGTATAATGATTAGGCTAGTTTTGAAGCTGCTTTTATTACGTTGCGGTCGGGTGCCACTAAAAGTGCTTAGTTTGATGGTATCTATTGTTAAAGAAAAAGTGGGCAGAATGCTATATGACAAATGTTTTGACCTTAGTTATGAGGAGAACGCAATTAAGTGAAAGTTCTAACAAGGATTTGAAAGATTATTTACAGTGTAACCTAGATATAACCCAGTTTTTTAAGCACTTTGAGAGGGTCATCAACCAAAAGCGTGAAAATGAGATAGTTTCTGAATTCGAGTCTCGAGAAAAGTTACCAAGAATAAAGTTGCGTAGGTTACCGTTACTTCGTCAAGTTGGTCAAGTATACACTCCGAAAATATTTGAAGCATTTCAAGAAGACTATGAATGGTCTACATTCGACGGCTTACATCAAGCCTTGTGGTGAAAATTTATTAAATAATGAATACAAAGTAGGCATCTCAGACTTTGAAAGTGATGGCAAAGATATCATTGAGTATCGAGTATTTGGTGATCCTTAGCTTCTACACAAAGTCTCAAACTGTCTCGTGTAGCTGCAAATTGTTTAAAAGGTTGGGGATTTTATATGCTCATGCGTTAAAACTGCTCGATACGATGTATATCAAGCTTCTTCCTGAAAAATACATCTTGAAGCGTTGGACTAGAGAAGCTCGAAGTGGAACAATACAAGATGCGCGCTACTGGAAAAGTTATAATGGAAGATATCCAACTGGATGCTACACACAGATATCAAGACTTGTGTCGTAAATTTGTCAAGATAGCATCCCGCGCTGCTACTTTTAGAGAGTATTCCTCTCTGTTAGAAATTGAGTTATATAATGTTATTTCTGAGGTCGAGAATATGCTAGGAAGTATGAAACTAGAAAGATTAGAACCTTGTTCGAAATTATCTAGTCAACATGACACTTTAGAGGGTGAGTGCATCGGAGCTCTCCATGTTTAAGGGCTTACTTTGAAGAAAAAAGTAAGAGTAGCAAGAACAAGGTGTAAGAAAAATTGGACAGAAAAATTTCGTAGACACAATGTCCATAATAATGCAGTGCAATCTCTTGAACACACCTCAATTGAAACAAGTCGAACTAAAAAACGACGGAAAAGTACCCCAAGTGTAACAACAAGGTACATTAATATCAAATAATCATAACTATAATAGCATTTTGATTCTCTCTATTGTCGCTATTTATATTCTGGATGATTTTTATTACTAACACGAAAGATAGGTGATAAGTCGATATTTTACCTATATTTTATATACTTATTCCCCGTCATTTTTCATATATTTTCGGCTTTTTTGCTATATTTTGTATTATATTTCCTCCTAGTACGGTTTACTACGATTATTTATATTTATTGCGGTGATCTAAGTATTTTGTCTTTGAAAATAATACACGAAATAAAAACGAGCTCGAGACAGGTCCAATTACAACACAAGGCCGAGATTACTAAAGAAGACTAAAGACTTGGGCTTGCGCTAAATAAATTACAAGGCCCGATTTGTAAATAGCCTAAATAAAAGAAAAACAAATAAACTTACTGCATTTTTTTTCATCATCAGTTTTACGTTGTATTAGTTTTAGGTTTAGGTTTAGAAAATTCTCTGACTTTTACTCTTTTGTTCAATCAATTTCAAGATGTTCATCCTTTCAATTTCAATTAAAAGTTAAGTTCTTCCTTCTTTTCTCTTTGTTTATCTTTATCATGTTTCTTAATTTGATTATTGTTGTTATTGTCAATTTTATGATTGAGTAGTAGTTTTATTCTAGGGTTTGGTTGAACTTTTACGGATTAGTTGTTGAATTGATTCCGACTTATTAAATTTCTTATTGGGTTGTGTGTAACAACCCGGTTTTTCGTGACTTTAATTAAACTAAGGCGGAATATTAATTAAGTCTATTTATTACAAAACCAGCTGTCATCGTATTACAACTCATTATACATAATAAGAGTCATAGATAAAGCAGAGTTTAATTGATTACATTCTCTCAAAATATAAAATAAGGCCTTGATCCCTCGATATAATTCGTCAATGTAGCCTCGGGGTACCTACGGGAAAATGCCGTTCAAACTCGATTATGCCCCGCACACGCTAAGCCACATAAAACCCATAGCGGTAAACACATAATAATTAACATATGCGCATGTAATTAAATCAGCGCAAATAACACATACAATAATGCAATACATAATACATAACATATCATAAGTCATATAACATAGCAATTAAATCATCAAATTATCTCAATTCATAATCATGTAAGCAAATCATTATCATTTCAATCACATTCGGTAGTCGAATTCTTTTCAATTATTCATACAGCAACATATACTCGCGAGTCTTGACTACAGAGTGGCTTGTGTACTCTCATGGTAAATCACCCATATGATTCGCCATCAAAGTGCACTAGTTACTCAGACTCGTACATCAGATCAAACACTAAGTAGCATAAGATACAGCTACCTAACATCGAATACAATATGGATAATCTAAGATGAAACACGACCATAAGCCAACAAACTAGCAAGGATGGAAACATGCGTTAACACAAATAGCATGTTAACGCGCGACAGCGTGCCGGTCACATCAACGGACTTTAAATGCTGAAGATATCAAGCAGGTAATAAGGAGGATCAATCCCTTGTCTTTTGCATGCATACACTACCCTATTGGTACGACTATTACACTACGACAGATTCCCCGGATGGGAATGGCTATTTTCCGTTACCTCATATGGGCCCGTGAACGAATCGCTACCCAGGCTTAAAATCACGTTAAATAAAGACTAGGAGAGTCATTAGATTACCACTAGCACCAAATAGCGATGATAGTGTCCCCATATGCGCTACCTTACCAACCACGACCTATAGCGTTTAACATCGCAGACACGAGTAATTCACACTTACTTTCTTTATCATTTTCTCATTCTTATATTACTCAAGTGACAACTCATACTAATTATTATCGGCGAACTTGTATAATGAAAATTTAGTTCTAGCAGTTCTTCAGGTAAACGGAGGCACATAGAAAACTTAAATATTTATTTTGAGTCCGTTCGTAAGTTTTAAATATTTTCACTATTCATTATTTTACTATTCATTGTATTTACTATTCATCGTATTTACTATTCATCGTATTTACTATTCATCGTATTTTTATACGTATTCGTATTTTCAGTATTTAGTATTTATGCGTATTTTTATACGTATCGTATTTTTATACTTAAGTATTTTATTCGTATTTTTATACTTTGTATTTTATTCGTATTTTTATACTTTGTATTTTATTCGTATACTTAGTATTTATTGTTATATTTTCTTTATACTTAGTATTTTTATACTTTATACCAATTTTTATACTTAGGATATTTTTAGGTTTACAAAACCAACTTTTATTTTCTAAGTACGAAATTCTAGTTTTAAAGTCGTTAGGTTCGTTTTGTATTTAGTGATTTTGAAATATTATTTTAAATGAAAAACTCGATTTAAACTTAAGTACAAATTCTAATTTCAAAGTTGTTAAGTTCATTTTGTACTTGGTCATTTTAAATAACATTTCAAAAGTAAAACTCGGTTAAATTTAGTCGTATACTTAACTAAGCTTTTAGCGGTTTCCATTTTTAGCGAGGTTGTCGTAGTTCATTTTAAATAGTCCGTATGTCCACATCCAAATTTAAGCATAGGTAGTAACACTCGAATTCATTCATTTTAATACGTGCAACATTTATTTTTTTTATCGGTTTCGTTGATTCTTTTTATTAATGATTCAATTCATAAACAAATATAAATCTAATTACTATTCAAATTTAGTGACTAAGTGATAAATTCATTTTGATCAAAATAGGTCCAATTTAAATGTTAAAACCGTGGCCTTGTTATACTCTACACTATTTATTTCTTCTTTTTTTTTGTTTTTATTAATAAATCATTACTTTAACTAATTAACTTATTTAAGTGATAAAAATAAAAAGTGACAAAATCAATTTTGGGACAAAAATTAAGCTAAAACCGTGGCACTTGTAACACTACTTCATTTTATTTTCGTTTTCTAATTTATCGGTTTTTGACTTAAAGTTTTTATATACTAATTTCTTAAATTATACCAAAGTGATTTAACTAGTTTATAAATTTCACTAAACATTTTATTAAGTTTATGAATAGTGTTTTTGTGACACTTTATTTTTCTAACTTTTATAATTTAAGGATGTAGTCTATTTAACTTATATATTCATTATTTCAATTAATCACTAATGTACTTAAACAACAATTTAAATAGAACTTAAAAATATTATGAATCAAAATAGGCATACATATGATGAACACATGAATATGTGATGAGTTTCTAACATTTTTCATATGAACATAATTTAGTCAAATTTTCATATGTTTATATAATTTTCTCAAATTTTTCATACAAGTCTAATTTAACTAAACTAATCATAATATGTTATTTAGAAAAATTAAAACTACAAATTGGTCCAATTATTTAAGTAAAACCGTGTATATTATTATATATGTTCAAAATTTTATTTTTGATTTTTATACTTCTAATTCAATAACTAATTTACTTTATGTTAATTATGTATTTAACATATGTGAAAATCATATACAAATATTAACACACATAACTAAAAATCATTTAAACACATGAATAACAATAAAAGTTCAAGAACACACATAAACACATTAAAACATTTAAATTCATAACAAATTCATTTTAAGTCCTAAACATAAACTAATTATATTTTCATGTTCTTTTTACCACAAGTATTTTAAGCATGCAATTAACAAAAATTAAAACGAAAAATTAAATGAAAAAATGAAGGGAGGCCGTGGGTTTTATGTATGTTACTCAAATGTTATTTTTCGATTTTTGTCTCCTAATTTAACATATGATTACTAGGTGATCATAAACACAATAAATATAACACATAACATTTAAAGCATGCGATTTACAAAATTAAAACCTAGTGTGCGGGGGCACCTTAATTACTCGGTATGATTTTTCTAGCAATTATCCGGATCCACTATATGGTCAAAGATGCTTAAATCCACCCCGTCACTTGGCTCCTCGTCTTTAGGTTCCAAGTACATACAAGAAATTAACTATGTTAGTAACAAGTTTATACTAACATAAACTAAGACTATAGTGTTTAGAAATTAATTTATTTTAGGTGAAGTATAGTTTTATTTTCCTTTATGATTTATGTTCATTTTAATTTAGTAGGAAAAAGAGGAAGTGATTTAATTTAACTTATGAAGAATCTTCATTTTAATGAATAGTGGAAATTTATGTGGAAAAATCAAATAAAGAAGATGAAGATCTTGAGTTATTTTATTTAGAACACAAACTTTAATTTTCTAAAATTCATTTAACAAGTGTAGTAGTGATATACTTTATATAGAAATGACTTAAATTAAGTAGTGAATTAAGTGGAGTAATTTATAAACAAAAACTAAAGTGAAATAAAATGTAAGAAATTAAAAGAATAAGAAAGGAAGATGAAGATCATCTTGAAAATGAAGAACACTAAGATGGTGTTCTTACTTAGCAATAAAATGATTTTGTTTTAGAGAGGTTTTGTGAGTTTGTTTTGTGTTTGTGTGTGATAATGAATTGTGTAGTAGTGCAAAGTATACTAGTTGTACTTAGTATGTAGTATGTAATAATGTATTTGTTTTGTATTTAAAATGTATTAAGATTAAATTTAAATAAGCTAGCAAGTGATGATGAAATAATATAGATGTGTAAGATGATGAGACTTGTTAGTAAAGTTGAAGAAAAATGGAAGAAGATAATGGTTGACCAAAGAGAAAAATCTCAGCCAACATGCATGTATAAGTCCCGATTTTTCGTTTTTGAAATTTTCGATTTACGCGTACGCGAAAAGTCTCAAAATAAAATATATAGTCTTAAAATAATGTTTTGAAGTAAGATCGAAAATAAAAATGAAGAAAAACGTTGAAGGGTGATCAAAACAAAAATTGGGTCTAGGATCCTCGAAACTTTGAAATGAAATCTTATTTGATCGAAATACTTATTTTTTTCGTTGAATGTTATCGAATTAAATCATTATACTCAAACGTCAAAAATTTTACCAGTTTAGGTTTAGTGTAACTCAATATATCGAGTTTTAGTGAAAGTGTTAGTTAAATCAAAGTGAAATAGTAATTTGATAATAATATAAAATGTTTTGTTAGTAATAATCAAAATGATTAAGCTTAAACTACTTTAATTAGATTTGGATTATGAGTAAGTATATTTAAGAAAAGATTAGGTGACTTAATCACAATTAGGTGGCTTGGTCTTTTAGTCAATGTTTGACCTCGATTTGCGTGCCAAAATTTGTCGTTGAGAAATTTGTCGTAGGTGTTTCATTTGATTTATCGAGTTTGAATATGTAAAAATAAAGTTCAAATTTGAAGTATATCAAAATAGTTTTAATTCAGGTGCGAGCAAAGTTGTAGCGCATTGTGTTAGAAAAATATTGAGCGAGATTGTTAAATTAAAGACTTGCGCAATTATAAAAGGCTTAACTTAACATGGAGGGTTACATGTTTAGCGAAAAAAATTCAGTCGCATTTTTATTATAAGGAAAAAGGATGAATTTAATCTAAGGAATTAAATTCTTTTATAAAAATGTGTTTCAAAAACACGGGGTGTTACATTGTGCTTATTGTTGATTGTGTGATTGTGGTTTATATGATTGATTATTTGTTTGAGATCGCGTACGAGAGTCGGGTCTTAACTTATAAGTTTTTGTGTGAACCCAAGTCGGGATTGTGTACGAGAGTCAAATTCCGTCTTTGGAGAACCCCAATAAACAATTCGATAAGTCGTTAACGGAGTTAGTGCATCGACTAATTTATATGGGTTATGATACCTTCGCCCTAATGTTGCTTATTTTTATCCTTTTATTCGCGTCTTTATTCAGTTTAAGTTATTAGATTAGATTTATAATCGGTTTATGAATTGCGTAGATAACTTGTAATCTTAGATGACACTAGTACTTAATCCCTGACCTCCCTGAGACCGACTCGTAAGTGCTACAACTGACCCGTACGCTTGCGGTATTTTATAACTCACCAAGTTTTTGGCGCCGTTGCCGGGGAGATCAACGGATTGATATTAGGAGAGTCTTAGATTTGTTAGACTACGCTTGGTTACTTGTTACTTGTTACCTTGTGTGCTCCCTTGCTTGCCTTTTGAGATTTGTTTTGTTGAGTACACTCTTATAATGCCTACAGTTGCTGAGATGAATAGGCCAAACCTTAGGCTTATTGGTTCACCAATTAATATTGGAGTTGTAGAAGCCTTAGAGTATGAATTTGATCCCGGTTTAATTGGTTTAGTTCAGCAGGATGTCTTTCATGGTCTAGAAAGTGAGGAGGCGTTTGACCATCTTGAAACTTTTTACGAGATATGTGCTTTGACTAAGAAGGCTGGGATGTCCGATGATACTATTAAACTTATTCTTTTTCCCTTTAGCCTTAAAGACGGAGCTAGAAGATGGTTGTATTCTCACCCTCCGAACACATTTAACACTTGGGACGCATTAGCTCAGGCATTTTTGGATAAATTTTATCCTCCCTCTAAGACCGCTAAAAGGAGAGCTGAAATTTTCAGCTTTTACCAATTTGAGTTTGAGACTTTGTGTGAGACTTGGGAGCGGTATAAAGGCTTGTTGAGAGCTTGTCCCCATCACGGCATTCCTAGTTGGTTAACAATTATAATTTTCTTTGAGAATTTGCTTCCCTCTACTAGGTATTGGGTGATTGTATCCGCTCGAGGAGCCTTTGATAAGTTGAGTGCGGACGAAGCTAGAGCTTTGATAGAGAATATGGCGAACGTTAATACTTATGTCGGTTCTAATTGGGTCGTACCTAAGAGAGAGCTTGAAACTTGTGCTTTACGGGATAATATTGTTAACTCGCCATCTTATGAGAGCTTTGCTTACGATTCACCCAACCATGCTATTTCTAATGAAGTGAATGCGAGTGTCATTAGTTCGGTTAGTGAAAGTGAGTTGGAAACCGTGATTTTTGATGACGATTAATGTGCCTTTAATTTTTGGAGTCGATTTGCTTGAATAGTAGTAATGGTGATTTTGATAACATTCATTCGAGTGATTATGAATGCGTGCATTTCGATGTGAATTTTGATAATGAATGTTCTTTGTTGGAATCAAATTGTTTGAAGAGTGTTGATGATTTTGATAAGAGTATTCATTTGAGTGAGTATGAATGCGTGGAATTTGAAGTGAGCTTTAATGATGAATGTGCTTTGTTGAAGTCAAATTGTTCTCTTGGAGATGTTGATTATGCAACGTTGTATTTGAGTGAATTGGAGTGCATGACATTCGATGTTAGCGTTGAAGATGATTTAAGCTTGAATGTGAACTTTGTTGAGGATGTTGAGATTTTCGAGGAGCCTTTGAATGTTGAAATTGAGTGTTTCTTCGATGAAGGTTTTGAAGTAAAATGGGATGCGTTTCTCGATGTTTTAGACGAACCTCATGAGGAAACTATGATTGATTCTTGCGACGATGAAATTGGAGTTGTTTCCCTTGGATACAATTATTTATATGAGCTCGATTTTCATCCTTTGTTTTATTCGCTAATACGTCTAAGTTTGACATGGAAGTCGTATGTGAATATAGAGATACGGAAAAGATTGTGATTTATGATTACATCTCTATTGTTTTTGAGTTTTATTGTATAAATTCTAACTTCTACTGTCACTTTTGTGACTTTTGTGCAAGGTTGTTTGACCGTCTTTTGCGGGCGTTGAGTTGTTCCGCTCTTAAATAATTGTTGGGTGTCCTAAATTTATGACTTGAGCTCGGGAGGACAAGCAACTGCTTTTGGATGGAATAAAATTGATGTTCACGACCTGCAGCTGTGACAGTGTGACGGGGCGTATATTGTGCCCTGCAGGGCATTTTTGTACAAAATAAGAAGGAATTTTCTGCACGAATCAGACCAAAATTCCCGACAGGGCAATAATTTAAGCCCGATGGGGCAAAACTTTCTGCCACACAAACAAAAAAACGACCAAAACTTCAGCCTTCATTCTCATTCATCTTTTATTCCCCTTCCTTAATTCATCCTAAACCTTTCACTTTCACACCAACACCACCATCACCACCGCCTTCATCCACCATGGCCCACCACCGCCACTGTCTCCCACACTGGACTTAAACTCCGCCTTCTCTTGCCAGCTTCCACCTCTTTACGGCCACCCTTCGCTGATTTCGTCCGCCGTCTCGACCACCTGATGCCACCTCCACGACCACCGTCGTCTCTGATGCGTTCAGCCACCACCGAGCCGCCGCCCTCACTATGGCACATCTTCTTCTACCATGCCGGCTCGACCTCTCCGGTTCGATTCAACCCCTATCCCCTCTCTTGTTTCGATCAATCAGGTTTGTTCACTCAAACCCTATAAATTGGGGATTTTATCGCTTTATGGAATTGATTATTGGTTGTTGCTGCTTCAATCGGGGTACACTTTGAGCGATTTCGGTGCTAATTTCATTCGAAAACGGGGGTAAATTTTCTGGACTTGTGTGTTTCGATTTTGATATGTTGAAGGGCTGCTATTTGTGCTTTAATGAATGAAATTCGGGTTCCTATTGCAAGTGGGATGTTATTGCGTTGAGTTAGCTGCAGTACTTTGCGAATTTCGACAAATAGACACTCGAATTACTGCTGGTTGTTGTGTGGGGCCTCTGTCTTCGACTTCATGGTGCTATTGGTCAGCTTTTGTCCAATTTTTGGGCAGTCAGATTGTCATTTTGCTCGATTTGCTGATGTCGAGGGCTAATTTGGTGCATTGAGTCACTTCTGCTACGTGTGACTCAGTTGTTGGCCGCTTTTGGGTTGAATTGCGTGTTATAGGAGGAAACAAGTTTGTTATAATAAAGGGTCAATAGTTGTTAAGTTTGTTAAGAAGAGGTCAATAGTATAAATACATATGAATACTGTACATACATTTTATCAGAAATAATAATAAAAACACATTTCACTCTCTCTCATCTACACACTCTCTCTCTAAGTTCCGCCATTGTTGAAGTAGAAAGCTCGAGATTACACTTAGTCTCCTGGATTCTACATCATTGGTATCAAAGCCAAACCTCGGTATGGGACGAGGATGTTGGTCCTGGAGGTCAACGGACTCGGAGTGGGTGGCCTACGGAGTGGGTGGCCTGGAAGAGCCAGCCGTGACCCAACGTAGCCGTGACCCAACGAGGACGTTGGTCCTGAAGGGGGGACGAATGTTACAGGATTGAGTCATTGCAAGAGTCCCACATCGACCGTATGGGAGGTTGATGTGGGGTTTATATAGGGCAAGGGTCTACCACCCCTTAAGCTAGCTTTTGGGGTGGGCTTATGGTCTTTGTCCTATATCATTGGCTCAAGTTCTCTCATTTGTCTCGGGAAACTCGAGTTACAAATCGATAACTCCTGCGTCCTACAACATTGCGTTGATTGCAAGGCCTGATTACTCGAGTAATGCAATTTCAAGTTTCCTTCGATGCAAATCAGGTCGAGTTTTGCACGAATTATTCTGAGCTTCTATGGTCTTATATTGCTGCTAATTAGACAACTTACAATCTTGCATTATTAAGCTGCTACAATTTGGGGTTTGATGTTCGCAAATGAGTTGATTTTATTCTTCGATGTCTGAAATCGTAAGCGGTTCCGGGGTTGCTTTGCTGTTACGATCATACTCTGTTGAGGCTGACTTTTGTGTAGAGATGGGAACAGGTATTTCTTTAATTTTGTGAATTGAAGCTCGGGTATGTGATGTTCGGTGTTCGTATTGTGTGTTGAGTCACTCTTGCTATATGTGACTGATTTCGAGATTACGAGACGCTGATGAGGCGGATTTGCTGCTGAAATTTTGGTAACACGGGCTCCATTTCCGCGATAATGAATATGTGGTGTTTAATTAGAGTGACGTTTGCTGGATATCGGGCTGTAATATTATCGTACTTCTCGACTTGCTGATGTCGAGATCGATTTTTGGTGTTCCACGTCACATTTGCTGGTCGCGGCTTCGATTATATGGTGATATGTTCGTCATTAGCTGCTGATTTTGGGTGTCGTTTTCTGCACAATTGGGTTTTGTTCGCTCTAATTCAGCCACAACGAGTTCTTTGTGATATGGGTCAACTGTCGCCACGTATTTGACTCTATTTAAGGCTGCCAATGTGCTTATTTGCTGCTGCTCGTGCCTTTCTGCTTAACGCCGTCTACCTTCACTCATGTTTTGGTGAGCTAGTTTCCTCCCTTTATTTCAGTCCTTTGATTTATAATTCACATTTTCACTACAATGAGGACATTATCTTATCTAAGCATGGGGGGGAGCGTTTGTCGAGTTTGGTTGTTGTTTTGCTCGTCAGTTGTCACTTGTTTGTGATGTTGGGCTGAACTTTTCAAAAAATGGTTGGATTTTCATTTTTGGAGAATTAATTAGTGTGCTTATTTTGATCTTTAGTATCTTTGAGTTGAATATCTATTGTCTTAGCTTGCACGATTGGTTTGTTTCCTAGAAATAGATTGCGAATCTCAAACACTAACCCACGTGTATTTGCTCAATTCTTATCGCTTTTCGTTCTTTTACTTTCGATATTGGTATTCTTGCAAGGCATTGGTTTGTGGAATGTTTGGAACGTTGGAATGTGGAATGTATGGAATAATTTATATATGTTGGAGCAATGCTTCGATGCTTTCGGAGGGGACTCATTGAGTTGAGTAACCACAATGGCCATGAATTTGGTTGTGACCGAGAGTATGAGCAATAATGTAACCCTTAAGGAAATATGTTTACCGAGCTCAATAATAAAAAAAAAATCATGCTTAATCGGTATAACATACGAGAGATGCTTCACATTTGAAAAAAAAAAAAAAAAAAAAGGAATGTGGAAAAAGAAAATGGTTGTACGGAAAGTGGTTCGAATGGTTGGCCTTGCTTGAATTTAAATATCCTTTATCGTTAGTTTATTTTTGCGAAAGCGTGAGAAGCAAGTAATATTTTGTTGGTGTGAATGGTTGAGATCCGTGCTCTATATTTGGTGAAATAGACTATGGTGGTAAGTCTTTATGTATAGGTAGTCAATTTTGAGATACTAACGTGATAAATTAGCTACACTTTGATTTTCTCCAATCTTTTGTTGCTCGAGGACGAGCAAAAGTTCAGCATGGGGGAGTTTGATAAGTCGATATTTTACCTATATTTTATATACTTATTCCCCGTCATTTTTCATATATTTTCGGCTTTTTTGCTATATTTTGTATTATATTTCCTCCTAGTACGGTTTACTACGATTATTTATATTTATTGCAGGACGAAGTATTTTGTGCTGAAAATACCGACACGAAATAAAAACGAGCTCGAGACAGGTCCAATTACAACACAAGGCCGAGATTACTAAAGAAGACTAAAGACTTGGGCTTGCGCTAAATAAATTACAAGGCCCGATTTGTAAATAGCCTAAATAAAAGAAAAACAAATAAACTTACTGCATTTTTTTTCATCATCAGTTTTACGTTGTATTAGTTTTAGGTTTAGGTTTAGAAAATTCTACAGCTTTTACTCTTTTGTTCAATCAATTTCAAGATGTTCATCCTTTCAATTTCAATTAAAAGTTAAGTTCTTCCTTCTTTTCTCTTTGTTTATCTTTATCATGTTTCTTAATTTGATTATTGTTGTTATTGTCAATTTTATGATTGAGTAGTAGTTTTATTCTAGGGTTTGGTTGAACTTTTATGGATTAGTTGTTGAATTGATTCCGACTTATTAAATTTCTTATTGGGTTGTGCTTATTGTTGATTGTGTGATTGTGGTTTATATGATTGATTATTTGTTTGAGATCGCGTACGAGAGTCGGGTCTTAACTTATAAGTTTTTGTGTGAACCCAAGTCGGGATTGTGTACGAGAGTCAAATTCCGTCTTTGGAGAACCCCAATAAACAATTCGATAAGTCGTTAACGGAGTTAGTGCATCGACTAATTTATATGGGTTATGATACCTTCGCCCTAGTGTTGCTTATTTTTATCCTTTTATTCGCGTCTTTATTCAGTTTAAGTTATTAGATTAGATTTATAATCGGTTTATGAATTGCGTAGATAACTTGTAATCTTAGATGACACTAGTACTTAATCCCTGACCTCCCTGAGACCGACTCGTAAGTGCTACAACTGACCCGTACGCTTGCGGTATTTTATAACTCATCAATAGGGTATCGCACGATCCATTGTATGTTGAAGATGAACAAGCTCAAGTCGATGTCAACAATGGTTGTACAACATCGTACGAGGTGTGTTCTCCATTCAAGATGTATAAAGTGTTATGATGGCCTTGCTTTAAGTTCTCATTGGTCTGTTTTACTAAACCTAGTAGCATTGACGATATTAACGGTTTTATGCAGGATATGAATTTGCCATTTACTATACCTTAATTCGGAGAATATTTTTGATCTTACATTAGATAATGCAAGATTGGTATGTATTTCAACTTATTATATTTTCTATATAGTGTAACACCCTGGCCCCAACCAAAGGCCGAAATGTCACTCACGGTAGCTCGTCAGCCTGCGTACATCGCCCACAGACCAACACGGGTCCTTTTCAGCGCACTTTTGTCTTCACTCGTGCGCATCCTGAGAACTTCCCAGGGGTAACCCATCCCAAGACTACTCTCCAGCAAGCACGCTTAACTAAAAAGTTCTTAAGATGAGCCACCAGAAAAGAAGATGCGTCTTGTTGATATGAGTAGTACTTACAATCCTTTCAAGCACTATGTCACTTGAGCCAACACATAAATCTCTTCAACGGGATACCCGGCCCGAATAACCTCGGATAACACCGGTACCGGCCCGAATAACCTCGGACAACACCGGGTATTACATATAATTTGCTCTACCCCACAAGTTAATGCAATTTAAGCTACGACCAATGTTTTCTTTAAATTAGATGTAGATCAGTGACCCTTGAAGCCGTAGTTGCCCGACACCAAGCGAGGATTACTTTTCACAATTATAGATTCATGAAAGTAACCTATGCAGGATTTGAACCTACATCGTTGTGTCATTGTTTTAGCAACAACACAATGCTCTTCCGCTTTGACCTAATAGGCTATTCAAAGTTCGTCATTAAAACAAAGGTATATGATTACGTGCAGAAAAACATGAGACACACCAAACAAATGTCAATCCAAAAGTTTCAAGAGAAACTATATCACAAACAAAAGCTTCATATCGAGACAAGCTTAGCTTCAAGTTTAAATACCGTGTATGACTAGCAAAAAAAAAAAAATTAACATTAAAAGTTAACTTTATAAGAAAAAAAAATGAATTAAATGAACCAAAATAGTGAAACCTAATTTAATTGTATAAGTGAAAAAAAATTATCCAATTCCATCCCAAAAAAACGTGAAAAAAAAATAATTAAAAAGAAGAGAAAATGAATCTATACCTTGTGATAATGTGATTTTGACTTTTGATAATGCAATTTCTCTAGCTTGATTGATGATATTGGGAAGAAAATTCATTGTTGAGACTAGCTAGGGAGGAGACAGTAGCGGCTAAGGCCCTATTCAGCCCAGTTCACTTGAACAAGGTCTCAAAAAATGTGGCCCAAAATTAATAACCCAACCTTCTCAAAATAAATAAAAAAAAAAAAATTAAATAATCTATCATTAAAGCTCAAATAGGGATGTCAGTGAGGCGGGTCAACGCAGATACCGCCCCGCACCCGCCCCAGTTAGGGTGGAGGTAGGAGACCCTTTAGTAAGTCGTGGAGTGGTGATGGATCCTAAAAGTGATCCCCGCCGCGGGTCATGAGGCGGTGGTGGATTTCATCGAAACACCGCCCCGCCCCCGCCCCACCTCCTTACCCGCCCCGTGCCGCGCCCGCCCCGCCTTTATCCGTCTTGCTTATAGCCGCCCCGTCTATACCCGCCTAATTCATAAAATCATACTCATAAAAATATAAATTAGAGAAAAATTTTACTTTTCACTTTTTTTTTTTTTTATATATATTTTGAAATATGAAAAAAGTATACATTTTTTTGTTTATATTTAGTGTAGGGTGTGTCGAATTTTTTTTTCTTAAATTCATGAACTTTAAATGTGTGTCATATTTATTACTCCGTAATATTTAGTACTCAAAATACTTTGGTTGGTTATTTGAAATGTGTTTATCTGGCTATGTCGTAATTAGAAAATTTTCGGTAAAAAATTATTGAAATTTACGTAGCGATAATCCAATTTCATGGGTAGGTGGGGCGGGTCTGGGGCGGTTGGTGGGGCGGTGGTGGGTCCAAAAAATTCCCTATCAAGTGGGTGGTGGAGGACGAGTTGTCACCTGCCATGCGTGATAGCGCGGAAGTGGAGGTGGGTTTTTGTTGGTGGATGCGGTGATGGAGATGCTTCCCCCGCCCCCGTCCCGCCCCAACCCAATGAACATCCCTAGGCTCAAAGTAGCAAACTGACGTTTCAATGTTTCATCATATTATCTCCTTCACTCCTGTTTCCTCAATTATTATTTCCAAAACATTATATCATTATAATCAGCCATAATGCCATGAATTTCTTCCTCCCAAAAAATGGCGTTTGGATTTTCTCCACTCTATAACTTAATAGAAATCAAACGTTCAAAATTTTCAACTATATATTCTCAAATCTCAAGCACGAATTCACAATCACTCATCTCTCGATTTTTCAATATTTCTTTATATCAATTTAGTACGTACAAAAACATTGCTATTGTTTTATTTCACTAAGAAATAAACTAATTATCATTTTAAATTTGGAAGGAGAAATCTCAGATAAGGTAACTTTATTTTTTGGGTTTTTCTACGGTGTACCCTCCAACTTTTTTGTTTTCTATCGTATGTCCCTATTTTTTTTTTCACTTACACGGTGTGCCCTCAAACTTCATTATCCATTCTCAACCGTGACCTAAAGTTACTTAACCGTTAATTAAAGACTAACACCGTTGCATTAAGCTCTCATTTCTCCCTCTTTTTAATATTTCCTTCTAAATTTATGAATTTCAAATATTCATGATTATTTTACGATAAAGTAAATCAATAAAGTTTATAACTTTTAACAACAATTTAAAAAAAAAATTATACACTATAGAAAAAAAATGAATAAGGATGAAAAATAGTGGAAAATTAGAAAAAAGAAGAGGATATTTCATAATTTTGAAGGGAAAACATAAAAAATAGAAAATATAGGAGTTTATTCTAACGGTGTTAGTATTTAGTTAACAGTTTAGTGACTTTAGGCCATCTTATGGAATGAGTAATGAAGTTCAAGGGTACACGGTATAACGAAAAAAAAAAAGGGGTACACGATAGAAAACCAAAAACTTGAAGGGTACACCGTAGAAAAACCCTTATTTTTTTAAAATCTTATAATTTTTTTAATTAGTATTGAAAATCTCATTTTTTTTGTATGATATGGATCAAATTCATTCTAACAAAAATCTAGTTTGATTTTTATTGGTTAATTTGTGACTAATTTACGTCGTATTTTAATGAAGGGTTTGTTAATCAAGTTGTAATTTTGTTCATGGAGTTTCATGCAAATCATGATTCGTGAATAATTTCTTGGTCGATATCAGGTTGTTTTTCTCCTTTTTACCAATTTTTAATATGCCACCGAAATAAGAAAGTTTGATTTTGGCTCTGAAAATCGTAAAAAACACTACAAAAAAATAGTCAAATTGCGACGGAAATTGGGGCGGGAAAATAATTTCCTCGCAAGAAAAATAAATTTCCGATGGAACTTGTATATTGCGACGAAAAATAGTGTTCCGTCGCAAATATCCTCGCAGTAGGGCTGAACAAATTATCCGAATATCCGAATCCGATTTTTTCGATCCGATAACCGATCCGAATTTTTGGATATCCGATCCGAAAATTTGAAAATTTCGGATATCCGTATCCGAAAAATTTCGGATACGGATATCCGTCGGATATTTAGATTTCTAGTTTCGGATATCCGATATACGAACATTTTTGGATACGGATATCGGATATCGGATCGGATATCCAATATCCGAAAAACCTAAGATAAATTAAAAAAATAAAAATAAAAGTAGACAATCTAAAAAATAGAAACCCTAAAAATATAAAGTTACCACATGTCCACATGACCACAAATTCCAAGTGCCGTTTCTCATCACTCTCTTACTCTCTTTATCTTTCACCCTTTATCTCTCATCACTTATCAAAAATCCAAAACTCAAAAATCACATAAAAACTTGTCCATTCGCCCAAATCTGTTACTCGCGGCCACCATCTCCTCAACTCCGGCCACCATTTTCTCAACTCCGGTCACCATCTCCTCAACTCCACACAGATTTACTCAACTCCGGTCAGCATTTCCGTTACCCTCCCCGGACTCCGATCGACACTCATGCATGGGTTCTAAACCTTTGTATTGAAAATTATGCATATTGGCGTTATCGTTGCTTCTTGTAGTCGAATTAGAAATGAAACTGAAAATTGAAAGAATGCTAAATAAGCGGATCGAAAATCGGATATCCGTGCAACAAAATTCAGATATGAAGTTTCGGATATCCGATGCCTTTCGGATCGGATATCGGATATCAAAGAGGGAGATTTTCGGATACGGATATCCGACCAAAATGGTAGTTCGGATCGGATATCCGATCCGTGCTCTGCCCTACCTCGCAACACAAAACCGCGAATAATTAGAGCCAAAAATTCATCTACACGCTTAAAAATTACGACGGAATATTCTCTGGCATATTCCTTATGCGTCAGAAGTTTGCGACGGAAGTGAGATCCGTCGCAAATTTCCGTCGCATTCTGGCATTTTGCGACGGATCCCACTTCCATCGCAAATTAAAAATCAAAACCCACAGTTTCCTCCTCCTCGTCAGTCATTCGTTTCACTTTAAAAAAAAAAAATAAAAAATCGCCCCCCTTCACCGACGATGCCCCCAACGAGACCCCACTCCAACCCCCTTCCGATGCCCCTCTCCGGCACCCTTTCGACGCCCTATTCCGGCGAACAATAATCCACTTTTATGTATGTTTTCTTTAATTTCTTCCAACATAATTAAGTTTGTTTTAGTTTAATTTTGTTTGATTGTTTTAGTATGATTAAAGTTTGATTTAGTTTGATTTAAGTTGATTAGTTTGATTGTTTTAGTTTTATTAGTTTTAGTTTGATTAGTTTGATTTAGTCTGATTAGTTTTAGTTTGATTAGAGTAGTTTGATTTTTTAGATTGACTGTTTTAGTTTTATTTAGTTAATTAATTTAAGTTTGGTTGTTTTAGTTTGATTTAAGTTGATTAGATTAGTTTGATTTAAGTTGATTAAATTTGTTCGATTGTTTTTGTTTTATTAGTTTTAGTTTGATTTAAGTTGATAAGATTAGCGATTTAAGTAGCTTAAATTAGTTTGATATTATGTAAAATTAATATATGTGTTATTTAAGTTAATTATGTTTATTTAAGTTGATTAGTTTGAGTTAATTAGTTTAAATCAATATTTTTTTCTTATATTATGTGTTAATATATGTTTTTTTTTTTGTGTTAATTTAGTTAATATATGCTTACTTAGGGAATTGTAGAGCCATTGTTAGGTTAATTTAGAGAATTGTAGAGCCATTGTTAGGTTATTTTAAGAGCTATTGTTAGGTTATTTTAGAGAATTGTAGAGCCAATTCTAGGTTGATTTACAGAATTGTAGAGCCATTGGTAGGTTGATTTACAGAATTAATGTGTTGTGTATAGTATGACTTAATGTGATTGTGTATTCTGTTAAAATTATGTAAAATGAAAATTTTGGCGTTTACCATAGTATGCCCATTCAAGAATTATTCATTAAGAATAATTCTCGAATAGTCCCAGTTTTGGAACTGTCTTTGAATGATTAATATCACTTAGGTGACAAATAGTTATATTTGTTTATGTGATACTAAAAATTTCGGTTGCAATTATTAAGCTGATGTTCTCTGGATACATATATATTGAGCATGCTCGATTTATTTGTGTATCTGGAGAACTGATGTGAATTGCTGCCGAAATTTTTACTATTACATAAACAATGGTAACTATTTTTTAGTGATATTGGTCATTCAAAGACGGGTTTAGGTTGGAGAGATAAGAAGTTATCTATGCCTATACGTTTTTTCAAAAAAACAAATTACTCCAAATTTGTGAAATTTAATTAATAATTATACAACTATGTGCGTTGTTGTATGTTGCTGAATGTTTATTTTTGTAGACTGATTAACCATGAAGTTAATAGAGCGTAGTTGGATGTACGAGCGTGTGGATGACAATAAACGAGTAAAAGTGGGATTTGCTAATAGTGTTGTCGCATTTATCGAACATGCTAAACTTTTGCCAGATTTCAACCGTAATGGTGAAAAGATTAAGTGTCCATGTGTTAACTGTTGCAACTCAGAACTTCTGAATGAGTTCGATGTCAAAAGCCATTAGATTAAAAGAGGATTTATGAGTAATTACTTTAAATGGTTTTGTCACGGAGAGGATTTCCCCGTAGACGATAGACCTAGATATACGGTGGTTGATAATCCTTATCGAAAAATGATAAATGACGTTTTACGAGATGAAGTAGACATAATTAGGGAGGACACGTTGAATGCTGATGAAATAAATCAGGCACCAAACCCTCAAGTGAAAGCTTTTTTTTAACATGTTAAGCAAGGCCGATGAACCTTTGTATGAAGAAATTCCCACGTCAGTGTTGGAAGCTGCTTCTAGATTAGTCACGTTAAAGTGTGACCACAATCTGTCTCATATGGTTGTTGACGAGATTAGTAGTTTGCTTGGAGAGGCTTTTCCAAAAAATAACAAAATGACTTCAGATTTTTATGGTGCTCAAAAATTGCTAAAAGGTCTTCAATTAACCCACGAGAAGATATATCCATGTGCTAAAGTGTGTATGCTGTTTTGGGGTGAAGACGAGGATTTAGATGCATGTCGAAAATGTGGTCTTCAAAGATATAAATTAAACTCAAATGAACGGGGCAAACGTGTTGCACAACAGTCACTCCTCTACTTTCCACTCGCACCACGTCTTCAAAGGTTGCATACTACTAAACATATAGCCGAACAGATGAGATGACATGCAGAGAATCCTCGAGTAGGTGGTACTATGGTTCATCCGGCTGACGGTGAGGCTTGGATACATTTTGATGCGACATATCCTGACTTTGCTAGCGAGACGAGAAATGTTCGATTAGGGCTTTGTACCGATGGATTTGCGCCATTTTCTCAGTTCGATAATGAGACCTTAAATTCTAAATGTCTTAATTTGGAAAAGGATCTTACTAATGGTGAACATTCTGATATTGATGGAAATGATCTTTTTATGGAGCAAAAATTGCTTAAAGATGTGTTGCCTGATCAGGATATGAGAGCCATTGATATTTTAACGTATTTGAAACGTAAAAGTTATTTTCCAAATGCACTTATTGCGTATCGAATTTTGTTGACTATTCCTGTGACGGTTGCATCTGCAGAGATGAGTTTCTCAAAGTTGAAGTTGGTGAAATCTTATTTACGTTCGACAATGTTGCAAAAACGACTCAACGGATTAGCATTAATTTTAATAGAGAGAGATTTTTTGAAGAAGGTTAATTATGAGAGTTTGATTGAGATATTTGCTTCATGTAAGGCTCATAGAAGGATCATTTTCAAGTAAAATGAAGACTATTTTGAATGAAATAATGATGTTATTGAAGTTTACTTGTATACTTTTTATTTATAGAGCAGATAAAAAATTGACATTGTGTTTTTATACATCTAAATCTTAAATTTTAGGGCCTCATTTTTATTTTAGTATCTGGCCTTTAATTTTCTTGAGATGCCCCTGGGAGGAGAAATTTTGTTTTTGTGAGTGTGTTAGTGTGCTGTAATTCATAATTTTGTTTTGTTTCATCTCTTTCTACCTTGGTTTTTATTAAAAGGGATGAAGGCAAAATCTCAGCCATTTAATAAATGGAGGGATGAGATTAAATGAACAGCCACACAACAAGTAAATGATGATTGCTGAGAATCCGTACACAATATCTAGCATTGTCTTACCAAGCAACTATTTTTAGTAAGCATATTTTGATTTTTGATACTCGTAGTAATTTAGTTCCAAATTATAAAATTATCTTACCTTAATTGAAATAAGATCATCTTGCGTACTTGTCCTTATTAATGTTCCAAAATTTTGTAAAGAAAATGGTTAGGTAAAGAGTGAGAGTAAAAGATGTATAAATAAAATTTATTCCATTTGATTTTATAACAAGAATAAAGAATATCAAATTTTCAACAACCTGGATATATACACAAAATTGTAACGACAATACATCAAATAAGGATTATGTATATCCTTCGGATATTTAATTCCAGCTCCATACATCTTAATCTAAGGCACACGATCCAATACATAGATTGGTATATTTGATACACATGTATGGATTTTTACATACATAAACATGGTTAGATACACAACAAATACTAATGCATACTCTTTCCGTTTTAATCATTTGTTTACCTTTCATTTTGACAAAAAAATCATGACAACCTCATAAAAGACTATTATACCCATGCCCCCCTTGTATATCTACCTCCCAATAGGAATTCAATTTGTAACCATGAGTTAAAAAAAAAGTTGGGGACAATATTGTCAATTAGCCATTTAAAAAAAATTAAAAGGTAAATAAATGAATGATACACCCCCGAAAAATAATATGTAAATAAATGATTGGGACGGAAGGAGTATATACTCACTCTATTAGGTTGTTTGGTTCAAATCCCAAGATACAAAATAACTGTTCCTTTGGATTGGGTGGACTTAGGTTGGGGTGTGACAGTTTGACTAAGAAGAGATCGATCATCTTTTCAATTTTACAGAACCAACTAGTTGATGAATCATTTTAGGTTGAGGTCGGGTTGAAATAGTCCCAAGTTCTAGTGTTGGCGTATGACCAAGCCTATAAATTATTTAACCTAGCAGAGTCGTGTCGGGTCAAATAGGTCAACCTTATTTTAAATGGTTTAGAGCCTATGTGAGTTTAACCTATCATTTTTTTTTAAATATGGACCCACTCAGTTCAAGAATGGGGATGGACCAGGTGCGGGCCCAATCTTTACGGGCCAGCCCAAATTTGGATCATCCCGCACATTGACCACCTATAACTCTTGTCAGACTACCCTCCCTTCAACCTCAATGGGCTACTAATAATCACAAAATTAACATCTTTATTTGGGCCACTTGGAATAGTTTGTGTTCTCTCTTTGTTGATAAATAGTTATGAATTATAAATTTGTTTCATACTCCCAAAATTTAACTATATAACTTTGCATGTTAACTAAAAACTACCATAACTAAAGAACGCTTTTCTCTTCTGAATTGTCTGATAACATAAAATAGTCTTATAGAAAGTGGCCGTAACCAGCTTGATTATCCGATTAATTTCAAATTTTATATAAGCCCATTACAAATGTAGTTGAGACCATATTTTATTGCAAATATGATGTGGTCAACGTTTTGCATCAAAATCACGAATTTTCAAAAAGTAAAATTTACTCTTTGAAACAATTGACCATGTTTGCCTTTCAGTTATTATGTGTTGGTAACTTAGTAGTGTTGATGAATTATACTTAGGTGGTATTATAGTTGTGAACATATTAATTAGTTGTAGTTTTTGGTTGAGATGACTCTTATAAGGTAGTTCCGTTCGAGCATCTCCAATGGTGCTATTTAGGGATTTGCTTGCAAATTAACAAAATTATTAAGCCACACTACAACTATTGGAGGACAAAAAAATCATGTAGCTTGAAAGCAGCACCGCTTTCTCAAGCCACAAGCTTGAAAATTTTTTATGTGAAAAAAAAGTGAAAAACATTATTAAAATATACAAAAAACTAGAAAAATTAAAAAGTGGGTCAATAAAAGCTACAAATGTTGTGAAACTGCAATTTGGAAGCGATGTATAGCTAGAAATCTTGTGGGCTTGAAAATCGGGAGGTCTGAAAATAAAATTCTGGTATTATTGCTCATCATTGGAGATGCCCTTCCATGACCTATTAATCTTGTTATAGTTCCACTCTTTTATGCTCCCTATACAACTACCTTTAGCATTTCTACTAGTTAAACAATACGAGTGGAAACTATTACCAACATAACAATTGAACAACACGAGTACTAAATAATATTGTACTTCTTACGCTTTTTATTATATTAATTAATAAAGAATTTATATAAATAACCTAGATAGTTGATGTAATTCTCATTCTCATATTATTTTAAAACCGTGAACACAAATAATTCAAGAGTTGATTTATTTTATTTCTAATTCAATCAATTTTTTTTTTTGAGTAATTTACAATTCAACATTGAAACACAATGTTTTAATATTTTTCATATGATTAATCTCAATGTTGTGTTTGGATTGACGTAATAGGGAAATTGAGTAAATGAAGAGGAGGCATGCCGCATGCGTCGTTTGTTTAACATGATAGTAAAGTGATCTACAGGATAAGACATTTATTTTCCCACATTCAAGACAAATTAAAATCCCTCAAAGAGATAAGAAATTTGGAGGAAAAATGTTAAAACTTCGCTCCCATTCCTTCACCTTTTGTTCGTTACTCTCGGATGTGTTTGAATATAAAGACGTGATAGGAATGGAAAGGTTAGAGAATGTCTCTCTCTATTTTTCTTGTCTGGTTAACATATGAGGGTGGAAAAATGACAAAAGTAATTCGCAAACTATTTAAATACAGTAGAGGTGGCCATTTGTGTAGGTCGACCCGTCCGGTAGACCTTGAATTTGGTAGTTCAGCATGACGCACCAAAAATCGGTGCGACCTTTAAAGACCACGGGCTGTGTTTGGATCTTTAATTTTTGATCTCGACTCATTCCTGCACAGCCGTGGGCCAAGGTAATTGGATTAACGACTAGTAGCACATACTTTTTTTTTTTTTTTTTTCTCCAAATTTCATAATTATCCTTCACCTCTAACACTCTAAAAAGTACCCATTTTCCATCCCACATTTTCTAAAAATTGAAAAATTTCTACTCCGTATTATTCGGCAAATTATATCATACACACTAGTGTATGATACTCCAAACACCCATGCATTTGAAATTACTATTTTGCCCTTAATAACTAAACCCTAAAACTATCACATTGTTGTACGTTAGTTGTTACTAAACTTTAGGGATTTATATATTTTTTTTTTTCTTTTTTTTTTTCTTTTTCTTGTAACTGACTCTATTTGGTAAAATTATAAAACACTATACATTCATTTTTAGAACACCATATATTCATTTACAAAACTTAATACTCCCTCTGTCTCAGTCATTTGTTTACAGTTTGACTTTTTTCCTCTCACAAAAAAGTCAAACTGTAAACAATTCACTGAAACGGAGGGAGTATATTCAATTCTAAAACACCACATATGTAACACCCCGTGTTAATTTAATTCAATAATTAGCTATCAATTTCTAATTTCAAATCCTAAATCAAATCCTAAGTCTTTCGGCCTTCAAAATCACAATTTTTGCTAAACTTTTGTTTTGTAAAATTTATCGACTTTCTTAAGACTTTTAAAAATTTTTGAATAATGAAATTTATATTTTAGTCTTAGAATTCAAAAGTAGAAATATTTCGAAAAATTGTCAAACGCGCACACATTAACTTTTATCGCTTTTGACGTCCGACTTTTTAAAACTGACCAAATTCGAGGAAAACATTTTAAAACACAAATTAGACATATTTAATGCATAAATAGTAAAGTGGACTTAATGTGTTGATGATGGACCTAATGATGTATTAAATCATTTAATAAAACATTATAATTCTAATTAAAATCAAACTTTGACCAAAGATAACTTAACCTAAATCATTCTAACTTGTTTCATTATTTCACAAGTGTAAAAACAAGCCCCTTGGAGCCTCATTTCAGCCGTGCCCTTTACTCCCTTTGCTCTCTTTTATTTTTCTTCCATTTTACTTCTAAAACTCACTAAATTAAAACCCTAATATTACTCTAATATTACACTAGTGTTCTTAGACATTCTTGGGTATTTGGAGCTCATTATATATTTTCGGGTTTATTTGAAGGTGAAGACGGGTACTTGGGTGAAGACTTAGACTTGGATAATATCGTAGATCCGGACAACCAATAAACTTACCGATTAAGGTGACTAACTATGTCTTATATTATCTTTTTAGTAAATTAATTTGTTTTGTTATTATGATTTTATGAGTATGAAAATTATGTTAAATATGTTAAACATCACATGAGTGCACTTGTATGTTTATGTGTTGTATAATAAAATGATAATAACTAAGTAACATGTTAAATAGATTATTGTAGTGAAATATTCACATGTGTAGTTAAATTTATTTTGAGCATTTTAATTATAGTTCATGTGATTTTTGTGTTTGTTTATGTTTTATTTAAGTAGTAATGTTATATAAAAATTATGTGAAATATTAAAAATGAGTTTAAAGTGATTAAAATCGAAAAATGAAAATTTATAAATATATATACATACACACGGTTTTCTTTAATTTTTTAAATAAATTTTCACTTTTAATTTTTGTAAATTATATGTAGTGTTAAGTTAGTATAAAATATATGTTCCTATGAAAAAAAAACTAAATTAGGAAAACAAATTATAAATTATTAAAATCAAAATTAGTGTTCTTGAGCTTTAATATGATCTTCATGTGTGTTCATATGTTATTCATGTTGATGTTCATCATTGTTGTTCATTTTGATTTTGTTGTAATTTATGTTGTTATTACTTTGTGTTTATGTTTAGTTATTGTTTTATAGATTGTTAGTCTTATTATATAAACCAACTTAAAACATTATAAATCTTTTAGAATCAAAAGTTAGAAAATTAAAGTGTTGAAAAACACTATTCATAAATATAAATGAAATTGTTAGTAAATTTCATTATAGATTAAACCGTTTTAGTATAATTAGAATAATTAAAATATAAAGACTTTAAGTTAAAAACCGATAAAATCGAAAAATGAAATTTTAGGAACATCCTAGGCTTGCTCACGGCATTCATGCTATTTTAGGCTTAAAATTGTTTTTATCACTTTTTAGTTTAATTGTTAAAATATTTTAATTATTAATTAATAAGTTAGAATTAAGAAATTAAAAGAATTAAATGAATTTTGATGTTATACATAAGTCACACGACATTTCTAATTAAATTGACTAAATTTGACTAAAATGAAATTATCACTAAGTCACTAAAGTTAAATAGTAATTAGAATTGAATTTATGTATAAATCGATTTAGTTAAAAATGAAATATTATAAACCGATAAAAATATATTACTTAGTTATAAAAATGAATTAAATCGTGTGATACTTCTTTTGCTATTGGATTATTGAATTTGCACATATGGACTATAAATGAATCATCCACGATACTATCACTAACTTAAATAAATAGACGACTAAATTTAACCGAGTCTCGTTTTAAAATAAATATCACTGATCACCTTTTATAAACCGAACTTAACGTTTTTAAAACTAGAATTCTAGAATGTTTTCATAAATGACTAAATACAAACCGAACTTAACATTTTTAAAACTAGACTTTAAAATATTTTCAAAAATCGCCTAAGTACAAAATGAACTTAACGTTTTTGAAACTAGAAATCTATACTTAGGAAATAAAAAGATTTAGTATAAATACACAAAATATCTTAAGTATAAATACCTAAAATATCCTAAGTATAAAAATACGTATAAAAATACGAAGTATAAAAATACGAATACGTATAAATACAATGAATAGTAAATACAATGAATAGTAAATACGATGAATAGTAAATACAATGAATAGTAAAATACGATGAATAGTAACATACGATGAATAGTAAAATACGATGAATAGTGAAAAGTGAATAGTAAAATATTAAAAATAATTAAAATTTTACTAAGTATAGAAAATTGAAAATAAATAAGTAAATGACTTAAAGTGTTTGAAAAATACTTAAATAAAATTGGACATACTAATAAACATAGCAAATTAGAAATTTAACAATGTTAATAATTAACAACACTTCAAATAATAAACGAACGTGTTATGTGATCATATGAAACCTACAATTCAAATAAAACGTTTGACGCTGAGACTAGGAGAGTCTAGTAACATGAGATAAGTAAATACCAAATAAATAATAAACATTGAGTAAGTTAAATAAAAGGTCAAGCTTGGGCCTCACATATGAAAACGTCAATCGTAAGTGAAGTGGGGTTAAGATAGTCTTGTGCGGATACCACTATCTCGGCCTTCTGGCGTTGGCTATGTCGAATAGTGTGGTTTCAGCCGGCAGAATTATTGCTTAGCATCCTGCCCATGCCTTTGTGCCTTAAGTCGCAATGCCAAAGCCGTACAAGATAATGAAAAATTCAACTCTTAGTGGGTCAGGCTTTAGGAAATAGTCGTTTTATCCAGAGTTAAGGTGCTCTATGATTAGCATGGCCCATTCTTAAAGTGGATATTAGTGTATGCATACTAGACTAGGGTTTTATTCCCCTATTTCGCTAAAGTTACCAGGGCATCCGTGCCGATTTGGGCGATTATAGCGGTGGTCTCCTTCGAGTGTTTCGTTCTTAGTGGGCGCGACACTAGCATTCGTTCTTACCCTGCGTAAAGATTACTTGACGAGATTGTATCTGAAGTTCGAATCATTTCGAACACTAGAAGATGAGATGCAAGTACTATAGTATTCGGCGTGGTTTACGAGTCGAGTAAGCCTCTGCACTATGGAAGTGAGATGCAATCGATCAGAGTACAAAGGCCTACTCAGTGGTCAGGCTCGTAAGCAGTATGTGTTGTTTGTTGTATGATTAATTGAGAATGAGTGTGTACCATCTTCGAAAACTAAAGACCACAACTTTCTGAATTGAATCGAGTCTGCATGAGGAGAATGATAAGATATATATGTTTGATTGCGATCCGATATCGCCTTGTAATGCCATTGAATTATTGTGATACTATTGCTATGCTATTATGTGTTATTTGCCTTCATAATTGAATATCATGCTTATATGATTTATCGCTTTAAACCGCATGCTTATTATGACTTATATGTCTTTATATGCTATATGTATTAAGCATGTTTATGTTTTTATCATAATGTTATGTTTATAAAGCGATAATATTAAACCAAAGTAATTGAAATCGAGGGTAAGTATGAGCATAGCTAGTCACTGTCCGCTCAGCGGGCATCCCCCCAACAGTTTATTGTGCAGGACGTTCGTGGACCAGGAGCTGGATTTTGGATGGGGCCACGAGATGCTTTTATTGTTTTACCTTAGCTTGTTTTTAAGAGATTTGTAATATATAACCTTTACTCTTTTAAGTACCGTATTTAGAGTTGCTTTATTCAACTCTTGAACGATGATGTAACATTTTGGGTTTTATGTATAATTAATGACTCTGGTTTAAGACTTAATTAATTTCCGCCTTAGTAATTAAAGTCGACTAAAAACCAGGTTATTCTGATTAGTATCGAGTCGACTCGTGGCCAGTAACATAAATGGCCTAATGCGATTTATGCTTACCTAACGAGAGACACCTGGGCCGGACATTCATATTGTATGTCAGGCATAGACTACTAGGATCAAATAATAAATTAGATTTTTCTTTTATTAGATCACTTAAATAATAAATTGAAATCGCTTTAAAGTGTGAGGATGGGTAGAAACCTTAAGGACCGACCATAGGCTTAGTGCTTTTAAATATCAAATTACTTCCCTCAAAATAAAATACACTAACTATCGTATGCTTGCTACTTGCTGAAGTGACTGACAAAAACTAACAACTATCCTCGGATATAAAATCTAAATAATAATTCAACTCCCGAGGATTGAAGCATCGAAGAGGTACCAGACGGCACGGAGTGAGGACATCTGTTAAATTCGTAATCAATTACACAAAAATTACTTTCTCCCTCTCTCCTACCTACTATATCCTTCCTAAGAAAATGTACTTGATACATTTTGAAATCCTAAAACCGATGTAACCAACAATTACATCTCAATGGAATAAAATACCTAACTTCTGTGCTTACTTGCATTACTGCTGTTATCACTTTCACTTCAAATAAGTTCTATCAATGTCAAGCATGCTATCTAACCCCTTTCAATGCTAATAATCTTCTTCGCTTCCTAATCCTTTCAGAATGGCTGCACCTCCAATGACTAACGAAGAACGAACAATTCTAGCTGAGGAATCTTTGATCCGTATAGCAGAAATAGCCACGGACAACGCGAACCGCCAACATCATCCAAGCGCGTTCGACCGCATTTCCCGTCATCGTCCTCCAACATACTCGGGTTCTAATGACCCTGTCGACCTCACAAATTGGTTGGAGGAAATGAAGAAACTCATGGATCTGGCTAGAACGCCTCCAGAGGATAGAGTCAACATTGCCGCCTTTTACCTAAAGGAAGAGGCAAATGACTGGTGGAACGTGGTCAGGACCAATGAACCTGACATTACGTTCACCTGGTACGAATTCATTGAGAAGATTAAGGGGAAATACTTCGGGTATGAACTCCGATGTCAGAAAGAGGAGCAGTTCATAAGTCTCAAGATGGGAGACATGACACTCCAAGAGTACACAAAGGAATTTCAAAAGCTGGCCAAATTTGGGGCTGCGATCGCTCCCAACGAAAGGGCCATGACCCAGAGATATCTGCGCAATATGTCCAACACTATGCGTACCCACATGAGTACCAACACCTACAATACCGTTGCTGCAGCATATGAATGCGCATGTAGCCTATGGGCTTCTCTGGAGTTGGAAAAGGCTGAAAAGAAGAAGAAGGTGTTTGTGCCTTCCGTAGCACAGTCGAGCTACATACAGAAACCGAGCTACCAACGCCCTAATCAGCAGAGGCCAAACTTCCAGAGGCCTGCGTACCAAAACAGATTTCCTGCTGGGAATAATCAGAGAGCAATGGTTGCGCAGGAGGGCCCTCAACCAGAGCCTCATCGAGGAATTGTCACATGTGTAACAAGGCCCCGCATGAAGGTAAACAGTGTAACGGTCAACCAATTACCTGTTACCGTTGTAAGAAGGTAGGGCATAAGGAAAATGTATGCCCCAACAACCTGAACGCGGCACCTGCTACGGGAGTACCACAATCTATGGTGGTACAGGGTCGAGTATATGTCCTCACTGAAGCTGAGGCAGAGGAGTCACCTGAGGCCGACGTCATCACTGGTATTTTTCTTATAAACTCTGTGAATGCGGTTGTATTGTTTGACACTGGGGCATCATTGTCCTTTATATCTTCTAAGTTTGTTTCAAAAGCTAATCTCACAAATTCCGAATCAATCAACGCAAATATTTCTTTACCAAACGGAAAAATCTTCAAATGTTCCAAAATATTCAAAGAAACTCCAATCACAATTTATAAAACAACCTTTCCTTCCGACCTTATTCTTTTCGACATGCCGGAGTTCGACGTCATTCTAGGTATCGATTGGTTGACTAAATATCATGCAATATTCGAGTGCCGAGACCGAAAAATTCGCTTGAAGCATCCTACGGGGAATAGAGTCACGTATCGGAAGACTTCGCCAGTTAAGGGGGCGAAAATCATCTCTGTGCTACAGCTTCAACGGTTAGAGAAAAAGGGGCATCAAGTGTACCTATGCAGCATCAACGAAGTAAAGGAAAGCGTGAACATTGAAGATATTCACGTAGTACGGGAGTTCCCGGATGTCTTTCCAGATGAGTTGCCAGGCTTGCCTCCTGCACGTGATGTTGAATTCTCTATCGACCTTGCGCCAGGCACGGCACCTATCTCAAAAGCACCTTACAGGATGGCACCAGTAGAACTGCAAGAGCTGAAGAAACAACTGGAGGAAATGATTGAAAAAGGTTTCATAAGACCAAGTGTCTCACCTTGGGGAGCACCGGTCCTCTTTGTGAAAAAGAAGGACGGCAGTATGAGACTCTGCATAGACTACAGGGAATTGAACAAGGTAACCATTAAGAACCGCTACCCTTTGCCCCGAATCGACGATCTCTTTGATCAACTAAAAGGCGCGGGAGTGTTTTCTAAAATCGACCTGAGGTCAGGTTACCATCAGATTGCAGTGAGAGAATCGTGATATCCAAAAGATCGCCGAAGGTGATACGGTCATTATGAATTCAAGGTTATGCCTTTCGGGTTGACAAATGCACCAGCAGTGTTCATGGATCAAATGAACAGAACCTTCCACGAGTACTTGGACATATGCGTGGTTGTATTTATTGATGATATCCTGATTTATTCCAAGACCGGGGCAGAACACGAAGAACACCTACGTATCATTCTGGGGATACTACAGAGATATAAGTGGTATGCAAAACTATCCAAGTGCGAAGTTTTGGCTTGAAAGGTAGCATTCTGGGTCACGTCATCTCGAAGGATGGAGTGATGGTAGATCTGCAAAGATAGACCTTGATAAAAGAATGGAAGGCTCCCACGAATATAACTGAAATACGCAGCTTCCTTGGATTGGCAGGATACTACAGGAGATTTGTTCCAGATTTCTCTAAGGTTGCACGACCCATGACGAAGTTGCTACAGAAGGAATCTAAGTTCATATGGAGTGAGGAATGCGAGAATGCTTTCCAAGAACTCAAAACAAGGCTTACCACAGCGCCAGTCTTAGCTCTTCCTACAGATGGAGACGAGTATGAAGTCTACTGATGGACGCCACCGAATGGTGCAGGTTGCGCATCGATGCAACAAGGAAGGTCATTGCTTACGCATCAAGGCGACTAAAGGTTCATGAGCGAAACTACCCAACTCATGACCTAGAATTAGCGGCCGTGGTGTTTGCTTTGAAAATCAAGGCGTCATTACCTCTACTGAGTCGAGATCAAGTTCTACACGGACCACAAGAGCACGAAATATATTTTCACACAAAGGAACTCAACATGAGACAACGCCGGTGGTTAGAAGCGATCAAGGACTACAAGATTGAACTCTTTGTATCACGAGGGTAAGGCAACGCGTCGTTCGACGCTCTGAGTAGAAAGACAACGCATACCCTCAACAACATTTGGGAAATTCCGGCTGGTATCGTCATGGACTTCAAAAGAATGAATTTAGAGTTAGTTCAGTCTGATGATGCCGACCTAAATGCAATGATCGCAGAGCCGGAGTTATATCACGAGATTAGAGCTCTACAATGGGAGGATGAAGAACTCGTGAAAATCAGAAGGGAAATTCCTTCAGGAAACCGAGAAGGGTTTGAGATAAAGCCTGACGGAAGCTTAAAATTTAAAGGGAGGTGGTGTGTGCCCGACGTACCGGTGTTGAAAAGAAAGATTCTCGATGAGGCACACAGTACACGATACTCCATACATCCTGGGTCTGATAAAATGTACCAAGACTTAAAGCTGAAGTTTTGGTGGGTCCGTATGAAAGCAGAGATTGCGAAGTATGTTGCAAAGTGTCTAATCTGCCAGAAGGTGAAGTTTGAACATCAGCGACCCGGGGGACTACTACAACCTTTGGATATTCCATTGGGGAAATGGGACTCCATTTCCATGGATTTCATAACAGGGTTGCCAAGAACTCACCGAGGGAATAATGCAATCTGGGTGATTGTGGACCGCTTGACCAAGTCGGCCCATTTCCTACCAATTAAGGACACCTGGAGCCTTGAAGAGCTAGCTAAGGCTTATGAGAAGGAGGTGATCCGATTACACGGTGTACCGCTGGATATTATTTCGGATAGAGATCCGAGGTTCACCTCTCATTTCTGGGAGAAACTACAAGCAGCGTTGGGAAGCCAACTGAAGATGAGCACCGCTTTCCACCCTGCGACCGATGGTCAAACTGAACGAACTATTCAAACAGTTGAAGACATGCTCAGGGCCTGTGCTTTAGAATTCAACGAGAATTGGGAGAAAAGTCTACCCTTGATTGAATTCTCCTACAACAATAGCTTCCATGCAAGTTTGGGTTGTGCTCCATTCGAGGCACTATACGGGAGGAGGTGTCGTAGCCCAGTCTGTTGGGACGATGCTAGTGATAATGTGGGAACTGGACCACAGGTCATTCAAGACCAGATCGAGCACATCAAAATCATCCGTGAACGGCTACAAGCGGCCCAGGACCGTCAGAAAATGTATGCCAACAAACATCGCCGACCTATTGAGTTCGAAGTCGGTGATCATGTCTTCTTGAAAGTATCACCCATGAAGGGGGTCCGACGCTTTGGATTGAAGGGAAAATTGAGTCCTAAATACGTAGGACCCTATGAGATAACCGACAGAATTGGTGAGGTAGCTTATCGCCTAGCGCTACCCCCCAACCTCTCCAAGGTCCACAACGTGTTCCATGTTTCTCAACTAAGGCGATACAGGAGTGACCCAAGTCATATCATTACTCCTGACGTAATCGCAGTTGAGCCTAACCTGCTCTACTCCGAGAGACCTGTCCAGATTCTAGCATGAGAAACCAAGAGGTTGAGGCGGAAGACGGTTCCCTTAGTAAAGGTGCTATGGAAAGGTCAATTGACTGAACAAGCAACTTGGGAGACCGAAGCCTCCATGAAGGAGAAATACCCCGAGCTGTTTATCTCAGGTGAAAGTCCTATCCTTCATTCAAGTTTCGGGACGAAACTTTTCTAAGGGGGGAGGTTTGTAACACCCCGTGTTAATTTAATTCAATAATTAGCTATCAATTTCTAATTTCAAATCCTAAATCAAATCCTAAGTCTTTCGGCCTTCAAAATCACAATTTTTGCTAAACTTTTGTTTTGTAAAATTTATCGACTTTCTTAAGACTTTTAAAAATTTTTGAATAATGAAATTTATATTTTAGTCTTAGAATTCAAAAGTAGAAATATTTCGAAAAATTGTCAAACGCGCACACATTAACTTTTATCGCTTTTGACGCCCGACTTTTTAAAACTGACCAAATTCGAGGAAAACATTTTAAAACGCAAATTAGACATATTTAATGCATAAATAGTAAAGTGGACTTAATGTGTTGATGATGGACCTAATGATGTATTAAATCATTTAATAAAACATTATAATTCTAATTAAAATCAAACTTTGACCAAAGATAACTTAACCTAAATCATTCTAACTTGTTTCATTATTTCACAAGTGTAAAAACAAGCCCCTTGGAGCCTCATTTCAGCCGTGCCCTTTACTCCCTTTGCTCTCTTTTATTTTTCTTCCATTTTACTTCTAAAACTCACTAAATTAAAACCCTAATATTACTCTAATATTACACTAGTGTTCTTAGACATTCTTGGGTATTTGGAGCTCATTATATATTTTCGGGTTTATTTGAAGGTGAAGACGGGTACTTGGGTGAAGACTTATACTTGGATAATATCGTAGATCCGGACAACCAATAAACTTACCGATTAAGGTGACTAACTATGTCTTATATTATCTTTTTAGTAAATTAATTTGTTTTGTTATTATGATTTTATGAGTATGAAAATTATGTTAAATATGTTAAACATCACATGAGTGCACTTGTATGTTTATGTGTTGTATAATAAAATGATAATAACTAAGTAACAAGTTAAATAGATTATTGTAGTGAAATATTCACATGTGTAGTTAAATTTATTTTGAGCATTATAATTATAGTTCATGTGATTTTTGTGTTTGTTTATGTTTTATTTAAGTAGTAATGTTATATAAAAATTATGTGAAATATTAAAAATGAGTTTAAAGTGATTAAAATCGAAAAATGAAAATTTATAAATATATATACATACACACGGTTTTCTTTAATTTTTTAAATAAATTTTCACTTTTAATTTTTGTAAATTATATGTAGTGTTAAGTTAGTATAAAATATATGTTCCTATGAAAAAAAAAACTAAATTAGGAAAACAAATTATAAATTATTAAAATCAAAATTAGTGTTCTTGAGCTTTAATATGATCTTCATGTGTGTTCATATGTTATTCATGTTGATGTTCATCATTGTTGTTCATTTTGATTTTGTTGTAATTTATGTTGTTATTACTTTGTGTTTATGTTTAGTTATTGTTTTATAGATTGTTAGTCTTATTATATAAATCAACTTAAAACATTATAAATCTTTTAGAATCAAAAGTTAGAAAATTAAAGTGTTGAAAAACACTATTCATAAATATAAATGAAATTGTTAGTAAATTTCATTATAGATTAAACCGTTTTAGTATAATTAGAATAATTAAAATATAAAGACTTTAAGTTAAAAACCGATAAAATCGAAAAATGAAATTTTAGGAACATCCTAGGCTTGCTCACGGCATTCATGCTATTTTAGGCTTAAAATTGTTTTTATCACTTTTTAGTTTAATTGTTAAAATATTTTAATTATTAATTAATAAGTTAGAATTAAGAAATTAAAAGAATTAAATGAATTTTGATGTTATACATAAGTCACACGACATTTCTAATTAAATTGACTAAATTTGACTAAAATGAAATTATCACTAAGTCACTAAAGTTAAATAGTAATTAGAATTGAATTTATGTATAAATCGATTTAGTTAAAAATGAAATATTATAAACCGATAAAAATATGTTAACCGTTATAAAAATGAATTAAATCGTGTGATACTACTTTTGCTATTGGATTATTGAATTTGGACATATGGACTATAAATGAATCATCCACGATACTATCACTAACTTAAATAAATAGACGACTAAATTTAACCGAGTCTCGTTTTAAAATAAATATCACTGATCACCTTTTATAAACCGAACTTAACGTTTTTAAAACTAGAATTCTAGAATGTTTTCATAAATGACTAAATACAAACCGAACTTAACATTTTTAAAACTAGACTTTAAAATATTTTCAAAAATCGCCTAAGTACAAAATGAACTTAACGTTTTTGAAACTAGAAATCTATACTTAGGAAATAAAAAGATTTAGTATAAATACACAAAATATCTTAAGTATAAATACCTAAAATATCCTAAGTATAAAAATACGTATAAAAATACGAAGTATAAAAATACGAATACGTATAAATACAATGAATAGTAAATACAATGAATAGTAAATACGATGAATAGTAAATACAATGAATAGTAAAATACGATGAATAGTAACATACGATGAATAGTAAAATACGATGAATAGTGAAAAGTGAATAGTAAAATATTAAAAATAATTAAAATTTTACTAAGTATAGAAAATTGAAAATAAATAAGTAAATGACTTAAAGTGTTTGAAAAATACTTAAATAAAATTGGACATACTAATAAACATAGCAAATTAGAAATTTAACAATGTTAATAATTAACAACACTTCAAATAATAAACGAACGTGTTATGTGATCATATGAAACCTACAATTCAAATAAAACGTTTGACGCTGAGACTAGGAGAGTCTAGTAACATGAGATAAGTAAATACCAAATAAATAATAAACATTGAGTAAGTTAAATAAAAGGTCAAGCTTGGGCCTCACATATGAAAACGTCAATCGTAAGTGAAGTGGGGTTAAGATAGTCTTGTGCGGATACCACTATCTCGGCCTTCTGGCGTTGGCTATGTCGAATAGTGTGGTTTCAGCCGGCAGAATTATTGCTTAGCATCCTGCCCATGCCTTTGTGCCTTAAGTCGCAATGCCAAAGCCGTACAAGATAATGAAAAATTCAACTCTTAGTGGGTCAGGCTTTAGGAAATAGTCGTTTTATCCAGAGTTAAGGTGCTCTATGATTAGCATGGCCCATTCTTAAAGTGGATATTAGTGTATGCATACTAGACTAGGGTTTTATTCCCCTATTTCGCTAAAGTTACCAGGGCATCCGTGCCGATTTGGGCGATTATAGCGGTGGTCTCCTTGCCGTGTTTCGTTCTTAGTGGGCGCGACACTAGCATTCGTTCTTACCCTGCGTAAAGATTACTTGACGAGATTGTATCTGAAGTTCGAATCATTTCGAACACTAGAAGATGAGATGCAAGTACTATAGTATTCGGCGTGGTTTACGAGTCGAGTAAGCCTCTGCACTATGGAAGTGAGATGCAATCGATCAGAGTACAAAGGCCTACTCAGTGGTCAGGCTCGTAAGCAGTATGTGTTGTTTGTTGTATGATTAATTGAGAATGAGTGTGTACCATCTTCGAAAACTAAAGACCACAACTTTCTGAATTGAATCGAGTCTGCATGAGGAGAATGATAAGATATATATGTTTGATTGCGATCCGATATCGCCTTGTAATGCCATTGAATTATTGTGATACTATTGCTATGCTATTATGTGTTATTTGCCTTCATAATTGAATATCATGCTTATATGATTTATCGCTTTAAACCGCATGCTTATTATGACTTATATGTCTTTATATGCTATATGTATTAAGCATGTTTATGTTTTTATCATAATGTTATGTTTATAAAGCGATAATATTAAACCAAAGTAATTGAAATCGAGGGTAAGTATGAGCATAGCTAGTCATTTGTCCGCCAATGAGCATCCCCAACAGTTTATTGTGCAGGACGTTCGTGGACCAGGAGCTGGATTTTGGATGGGGCCACGAGATGCTTTTATTGTTTTACCTTAGCTTGTTTTTGAGAGATTTGTAATATATAACCTTTACTCTTTTAAGTACCGTATTTAGAGTTGCTTTATTCAACTCTTGAACGATGATGTAACATTTTGGGTTTTATGTATAATTAATGACTCTGGTTTAAGACTTAATTAATTTCCGCCTTAGTAATTAAAGTCGACTAAAAACCAGGTTGTTACAACATATATTCATTAACAAAACACTATACATTCATTTCTAAAACACTATATACATTTACAAAACACTAAATACTCATTTACAAAACACTATTTATTCATTAACTATATATTCATTAACAAAACACTATATATTCGTTTCTAAAACACTATTTATTCAATTACAAAACACTATATAGTCATTATATATACACATTATATATTCATTTCAGTATATTCATTTTTAGAAAATACATATAAATCTCTAAAACAACATATTCATTTACTAAACTTACAAATTCATTTCAAAAACACCATATTCATTTCCTAAACATACATATTCAATTATAAAACATACATATTCAATTCTAAAACACCATATTCATTATAAAAATTTATCAAAATTAATGGATTGATATTCAAAAAATCGATACTAATTGCCTATTTCCGAAAAAAATTTGGAAAACTATTACTTTTAATTCATAATTTGAAAAAAAAATGCAACTTTGCCCAATTATATTTCCAAAACCTAACATATTCATAAACCCTAACTTAATAATCAACAATTTCCCCCAATTATTAAATCAAACATTGATAAATTCATAACCCTAAAACAAATAAAACAACAATGACAACAAAAAAAAGTACCGAAATAATGTTCACCATTGAAAAATAAAAGACGAAATTAAGACAAAAATAAAACGAAATTACTACAAAAATAAAATTAAAACTCACCGATTAGTTCTTGCATGTCCTTTCATTGAATAATTGTGCAAATAATTAAAATTTAATGTATGTTTAGGTTGATTTTGGGTAAAAATTGAAGATTGAAATGAAAAAGGGGTAAATGGAAGTTGTTTTGGTTTAGGGGGCTACGGATGCTTAAAACCTCAACTGACTCTTTTTTTCTTTTTTTTTTTTATTTAAAAAAACTAGGGTAAAAGTGAAAAGGGTAAAAAGGTAACTACACATCATGGGTATTTGGAGTACAGTACACACATGTGTATGTTATACTAATTGGTATTATTCATCTAATGATCGACCTTGTTTATTACTCCGTAATTATTACTTATATATCTTCATTACTTATTACTTTGAATTTTAGGTACCCATTTGCACTAAAGCCGCACTAAAGCCGCACCAATGGTTTTGTTTTTCGTGGAAAAAAAGCCCTACAAAGTAGCAAAGGTGCAAATATTAGTCAATGTGACCAACTTTATATCATTGTGTAGACTCATTGACCAAATGAAATATTTAAAAGTCCCAAAGTTTCATTTTATGGACCATTACTCAACGAGCTTTTAATGGCCGTACTTGCTCAAGTTTTCTCCATTGTATTCCTTATTATGCACCTTCATGTTCTCTATGGTAAGTCGGTTTAAATTACTCCCTTAATTCCATCAAATTTAAATGTCTCCATGTACGTCTTAGGAAAGTTTGGCTCATTTTAAGCTTAAGACCGAAATACTTGTCTTAAATGAGATTTGTGTTGCTTGACAGGAGAAGCTAAAACATTAACTATAACAAATAACTGCACCTACACCGTATGGCCAGTTGTAACGGGCGCAATTTTAGAAAACGACTCTGGATTCGCCCTTACAAAAGGCGAATCCAGAGTCGTGGTTATTTCAAGTGGTTGGAGAGGACAAGTTTGGGGGCGAACCCTATGCTTAACAAACAAAATAAACAGCAATTTCTCGTGCCAAACCGGAGACTGCGCCACTGGTTATATCGAGTGTGTCGAGGGATCATTCACCAAACCAGTCACTTTAGCCGAGTTTTCTTTTGGCACAACAGACAACTACGATGTTACCATGTCGGAAGGGTATAATCTCCCGATAATGGTTGCTCCAAACGTCGAAAGTGAAGCTCGTTGCGATGTCACTGGGTGCGTGTTCGACCTTGAAAAGTCATGCGTTGGTGATCTCGCCGTAATGAGCAATGCACCTAACACTAGTGGTAGCAGCATCATTGGGTGTAGAGGCATGTGCGACGTTGACAAAAACTGCTGCAAATACTCTTCAGTTGGTTGCCCTGGTTCCAATTCGTCTTTCTCACCTTTTATATACAAAAAGCCGTGTCCTCGAGTGTATGCCTACTCTTTCGATCAAGGCGGCACCTTCACATGTGATGGCTCGAAGGTGTCTACATATAATATCACTTTCTGCCCCTCACCAACCATGTCAAGGTACCTCATAGCTGTGTAATTTAATTTTGTTTTTTCGACACCTTGCCTTGTTTATGAGTAAATTTATCTCGACAGACTCTTCTCGATGCCTTTTTTACAAGCAACATCTCCAACATCAACACCAGCACTAACACCACCACGAACTTTACCATCGCCGATGATGTCGCCAACTGCATTGGTACCTCCCATTAACTCAACAACGAAGCCTAAACAACAGAACGCACATAGTAAGTCTGTGTCCTCTCTTACGTATGTGGAACATTTATTCCTAATTTGCTACATTCGCAGTCGATAAATCGTTTGCTAAAACACATATAGGCAAAAGCAGCAAAAGGAAGTTGCATATGGCTCTGACTGTTGCGTTTCCAACAGCGGCCGTGCTGTTGACTTTGCTTGGCATATCTGTCTGTATATGTAGAAGGAAGGCTGTGAAAGAAAATACCGGTATGCCACGTCTTATCTGCACAATGACTGGCTAAAAAGACTATGACGAGTTAAAATGACTGCGCTTTTTTTATTTATTTATTGAAAAGTATCAGTCGCTTGTATACATATGGTTAAGGCGTTTTTCGAAACATAAAATTGATGCTACACCTTAGATGCTAAAAGCTCATAAGAACATTCGGCTTATGTATATGCCAATAGTATCTTAAGTGACACTTTGCCAATAATTATCGTTGCAGTTAAAACGAGTGAGATTAGAAGGTTAGTAGATTCCTTACAATTCGACATCAGCACAATTCAATCAGCAACACGCAACTTCGCTGCAGACAATAAACTCGGAGAAGGCGGGTTTGGCGAGGTCTACAAAGTGAGTCTTTTATGCTCCTGCAATTCTTGTCATTTGTTTATCTATTCTCTATTTCACTCCGTATCTATTTTATCAAGTACATCAACGACTTAAAACGACCTTAGAAAATAGCAATATAAGGGGGTTGTAAACTAGCAAATGACAGAATAGCAAAATTGAAGAATAGAGTTAGAGAGAGAAGCTAGAGAGAGATGCTCTGAGTTTTTCTGTGGCACTTGATTTCTGGGCAATGGCTAAGAAAAAAAACAACCCTAATTCAAAAAATGTTCGATCAATTTCTAATCTGACGAAAACTACTACACAATCTTCTCTAAATTTGAGCAAGGGATCTTTTGCCCCTCTTAATTTGGATGAAGAGGATGATGATCCGGTGGAGGTGCCTGTTACTACTTCGCCTGATCGTCCTAAATGACGACTGGTCCATGAGGATGTAGCGGCTGAAATTGAGTACTGGAAGTCATCGGTGGTCTGTTTTATCTTAGGGGCTAATCCTCCTTTGGAGATCATCAATGGTTTTATTAAGAGAATTTGGGGTAAGTATGATTTTGATAAGATTTCTTACCTACACAATGGTGTTTTTGTTGTTCACTTTAAGACGGTGGAAACTCAATTGGAAGTTCTGAATCAAGGGTATCAAATGTTTGATGGAAAACCATTGGTTGTGAAGCCATGGTCCCCTGATTGTAAGCTTGTTAAGGAAGAGGTGAAAGTGGTGCCCACTTGGATCCGACTTCATGGCCTTGAATTGAAATTTTGGGGGGAGCAATGTCTGGCAAAGATTGTGGAATTGGTGGGAGTGCCACTCAAAGCTGATGGGGCTACGACATTGAAGACGAGATTGGCCTATGCTCGTTTCATGGTTGAGGTCAAGATTGGTCAGGCGTTCCCGGAGATGATTGATTTTGAGGATGAACTTGGGATAGTGCACAATATCAGAGTGGAGTACGAATGGAAACCTATCTTGTGTGGAAAATGCAAATCATATGGTCATGATACTGAGAAATGTAGGAAGAAGACAGAACTACCCCCTAAGCGTGTGTGGAAACCTATGGTGCCAGATAAGCAGGTGGTGGTGGTGCCTGTACAGTTGGACAAAGGGAAAGCAGTTGGTACGAAAGAGGTTGTGAAGACAGTGTTTTCTAAACCTGTTATGGAATGTGGTAGTAGCTCAAATGGGGTTACTCCTTTACCTGTTTCATATATGGAGGTACTGAACTCTGCTGTGAAGGAGTCTGTTACCAGATTGGGGCTTGGTCCTCAATTTGGTAATGGATAGTTTGGGTTTTTGGAATGTGAGGGGTCTAAATAGCATACCCAAACAAAAGGAGATTAAAAATTTCATACAAACTCAAAGGGTAGGGCTATTTGGACTGTTAGAGACTAAGGTTAAGCCTTGGTCGTCTATTAACCTCAATAATGTAGTGGATAGAGATTGGTCTGTGGTTACAAATAATTCGTGTCATACTGGAGGTAGAATTTGGTTCATGTGGAATACAAAGAGTGTCGTGGTTGATGTGCTGTTAATAACAGCCCAACTGATTCACTGTTGCTGTCAGATTAGTGGGAGCACTCATAGGTTCTATGTTACTCTGATCTATGGGTTCAATAAGTTGGCAGAGAGGAATGATTTGTGGTTAGCTTTGAATGGCATTAAAGTTTCTGATCCTTGGATATGGATGGGGGACTTTAATAATGTCTTGCTTACTACTGAACGTATAGGGGCTCCAGTGCAGAATTTTGAGGTGGCTGGTTTCCAAAATTGTGTTGCCTGGTGTGGTATGCAAGATTTGAAACATTGTGGCCAACTTTTTACATGGAACAACAAGCAGGATGGGGTGGATAGGGTGATGTCCAAACTGGACAGAGTAATGGTAAATGTTGAGGCCTTGGATTTGTTTCCTGAGGCTGTAGCAGAATTTAAGCCAGAGGGTTTGTTTGACCACTCACCATGTGTGGTTAGGCTGTACTTTGAGACAGGAAGGAGGAAAGGCGCATTCAAATTCTTTAATATGTGGGCATCTTCTCCAAGGTTTGAGCAAATTGTGGTGAATCATTGGAACACTTATTGTGAGGGTGTGCTAATGTATAGGGTGGTAAGTAAGCTGAAGAGAATGAAGTATTCTTTTAGAGAACTTAATCGACTGTTTTTCTCTGAGATTGAACAAAGAGTAGACATTGCTCTGCAACATTTGTTGAGTTTGCAAGCTGAACTGCAGTTGAATCCTATGGATATGGAGCTCAGACATAGGGAATCAATGGCTGGTGTGGCTGTTAATCAGTTACAAAAGGATAAGTATATGTTCTTGAAACAAAAAGCCAAGATTGCTTGGCTGCAGGATGGTGATGCGAATACAGGTTTTTTCCATAGTTCACTAAAAGCAAGACGAAGTTGGAACAAGGTGTTAACAATAAGGGATGTCTCTGGTAGACTGTGTCAGACCCAAGATGACATTGAAGAAGCTTTTTTAGTCTTTTACAAAGGCTTGCTAGGCACTGCCAATCCTACTGTGAGTGTGAGCAGGAAGGTGATAGATAAAGGGAGGAAAATCACTGAGATGCATCATGATATTCTCATGGAGCCAGTAACTGATGATGAAATAAGGAAGACCTTCTTTGATATGCCTGATGATAAAGCTCCTGGCCCAGATGGGTATGGTAGCCTTTTCTTTAAGAAGAGTTGGAATGTTATAGGGGAAGAGTTGTGTGAAGCTATCAAGAGATTCTTCCATAATGGGAAGCTCTTGAAACAAGTGAATGCTACTGTGATTTCCTTGATACCAAAGGTGGCTCAGCCTTCTTCAGTAACAGAATTTAGGCCTATAGCCTGTTGTAACGTCATTTATAAGGTTATCACTAAGATACTTTGTAAGAGGTTGGGAAGGGTGCTTCCTGAGATTATTTGTGAGAATCAGAGTGCCTTTATACAAGGCAGATCAATCCTTGATAATATTCTTATTTGTCAAGACCTTGTGAGGCTATATAATCGGAAAAGCTGCTCACCCAGATGTTTGTTGAAAATTGATCTCAAGAAAGCTTACGATTCTGTTGAGTGGAGCTTTGTACGAGATATGATGAAGAAGTTAGGCTTCCCTAATAAGTTTGTGGAGTTGGTGATGGTTTGTGTTGAGACTCCATGCTATTCATTGGCCATTAATGGATCCATTTTTTGTTTTTTTGAGGGGAGAAGAGGTCTTAGACAGGGAGACCCTTTGTCTCCTTTGCTTTTCACAATGTGTATGGACTATCTTAGTCGTATTTTGAGAATGGTAGGTGATATGGAAGAGTTCAGATTCCATCCACTTTGCAAGGGGATTAAACTGAATCATTTAGTTTTTGCGGATGATTTGATATTGTTTTGTAAGGGTCAGAGTTTGTCTATGAGCTTGTTGATGAGAGGTTTTCTCTCTTTTTCAAGAGCATCAGGGCTGGAAATGAATCAAACTAAATCAGAAGTGGTATTCAATGGTGTACCTCAGTCAGTTGTGCAGGAGTTTTTGGCTTGTTCAGGATTCAGACAAGGTAATCTCCCCTTCAAGTATCTAGGGGTCCCAATTAGCCCTAGAAGGCTGACCATTTTGGAGTGTAATCAGCTTTGTGAGAGAATCATGGCCAGAATTGGAGCATGGGGGGCCAGAAAATTGTCGTATGCAGGTAGGCTTGTGCTTGTGAATTCGGTGCTAACTTCTTTGCACAAATACTGGGCTCAGATTTTTATATTGCCAAAAGGGGTGATTAAGAAGATTGAAGCTCTTTGTCGAAACTATCTATGGGAAGGACATGAGCACTATAGCAGAGGGGCTCCTGTGGCATGGGAGGCAGTCTGTAAGGAGAAGAAATATGGTGGTTTGGGGATCCTGAATGCTGGATTGTGGAACAAGGCAGCCATAGGTAAATTGGTTTGGTGGATAGCTCAGAAAGTTGATCATCTATGGGTGAAATGGGTGCACCACATCTATCTTAAACAAGCAAATTGGTATGACTATGTCCCAACGGTTGAAAGTAGTTGGAGCTGGAGGAAGGTGTGTAGTGTAAAAGAACTGTTTAAGGAATACGTACCCCAAACTGAATGGCAACCTGATGGGTGCATATATACTGTGAAAAGGGGATATAAGTTGCTGCAAGGGGGCTTAGAGAAGGCTGTGTGGGCACAAAAAATCTGGAACAGGTATGTTTTGCCAAAGCATTCGTTTATTACGTGGCTAGGTGTGTTGGGTAGATTGTATACAAAGAGTAGAATGAGGAGGCTTGGCATTTCTACTGATCTGGATTGCTCTATTTGTGGGAATGGCGTAGAAACGTGGAGTCACCTACAGACTGACTGTGTTTTTAGCAAGTCTTGTAGTTTGATGTTACAGGAATGGATGGGGCTGAGAATTCCGTTTTCTGAGTTTTGGTCTACTGGGAGATGGGGAAGGAGATGGTCCTTATTCCAAAGGATGATGGTCTGTGCGAGTTTCTGTGCTCTTTCGTATCTGATATGGGAAGTCCGTAACAAAGCAAAAATGGAAGCTAGGGTGATGAGGCCGTCTGTCGTGGTGCAGCTAGTGAAGGGTGTTGTTATAGGAAGACTTAATACGTTAGGTGTCAACTTGAACAGTCGAGATAGGGAATGGATAGCAAGACTTGTATAAATTACGTTGAGTTTATGATGTAATTGGTGAGTTTTTGGTTATTAATATAAAAGTTACATTCTACCAAAAAAAAAAAAACTAGCAAATGACATAGGTCTTAGGTTTGCGAGCACGATTTTACTTCAAAAGTGTAAATATCTTTGAAACAGGGTGAACTCGAGGATGGACAGGAGATAGCCGTGAAGAGGCTTTCCAAGGATTCAGGACAAGGAATCGTAGAGTTCGAGACAGAAATCGTTCTAGTTGCCAAACTACAACACAAAAATCTAGTCAAGTTATTAGGATATTGTGCAGCACCACAGGAAAGCCTTCTTGTCTATGAGTTTCTTCCAAATTCGAGTTTGGATAGATTTTTGTTCGGTAAATCTACTTTGATCAAGTTACAAATCGGTCTATAATATATGCATTTGCTAATTGTCGAACTCAAGAGGGTGTAATGCATTTGTAGATCCTGTGAAGAAATCATCTTTCAATTGGCCAACGTGGCACAATATTATCGCCGGTATTGCCAGAGGACTTTTGTATCTCCACGAGGATTCTCGACTCAAAGTCGTACATCGAGACCTTAAAACAAGCAACATCTTGCTTGATGAAGCTATGAACCCGAAAATAGCAGATTTTGGCTTGGCAAGACTCTTTGGTGTCGATCAAACTCAAGGCGACACTAAAAGAATAGTAGGCACCTAGTGAGTTCTCTCGTCTTTTCTGCATACATCATGATACTCTTATAGAATGTATGCTGTACTACATGATTTTAATCCCTTTTTTTTTTACGTAATAATGATTGTGCAATACAGTGGTTACATGGCCCCAGAATATGCTATAACCGGTCATTACTCGGTGAAATCAGATGTCTATAGCTTTGGAGTCATAGTGCTGGAGATAGTAAGCGGCCAACGGAATCGATTCTTCAGGAATTTGCAGCATGACGAGGCACTTCTACACAGAGTAAGTTCACTAACCAGAAAAATACATACATAATGCACATATTCGAAAAATTGCTTCATACCGCGGACCTAATACCGTCCAATTACATACATAATCCACATTTTCTGACAGGCATGGAGACTATGGAACGAAGGCGAGGCCTTGAGTCTAGTAGACACCGAGTTGGGAGACAACTTTGAAAGAGAAGAAATACTAAAATGCATACAAATAGGGCTACTATGCATTCAAGAAAATGCAAAAGATAGGCCGAGAATGACTTCAGTCGTTGCTGCCCTCAGCGGTCAAGCTATTAGCCTCCCGACACCAAAACCGCCTAATTTCTTTGGTTGCATGGTTGACGATGAAGCTCGGGATATGATTGATGAATTCAAAACTCCGCATTTGCATACTGGCCCGGTAACAATATCGAATGTGTACTCGCGTGATTAATCATTAATCACGCATTTAATGATACTGGTAGCAAAACAATATCCAATGTGTAGCAAATAACTCTCCCCTGTAACCATTGTATTTTTTTTTTTCGGTTGCAATTTGCAAGAGAGGCCAAACCATTTTAAATACTCGTTTAAAATCTTTGATAAAATGGTTTTTCGCACTATTAGTTAAAGATTACACCAATAAGTCTTGTGTAAAACGGGTCAAACGGGTCAACCCGTTTTACACAAGAAACGGGTCAAATATGACCCGTTTTGGCCCATTAACCTCTTTTTTTTTTTTTTTTTTTGAAAATATTTTTTAAGACCCATTTTTTTTTTTTTTTTAATCTTTTATCGAAAATCATATTTATAGGGTAATTAGAAATAGAATAAAGTAGACTCAAAATGGTAGAATATATTACATTAAAATATTGTCATAATATTTGTTTAATATGTTACCATAATTGTTTAATATGTTACCATAATTATATAATATGTTATCATTTAATATTAACCTATTTTGGTAACATTTTAACCTATTTTGGTAACATATTACAAAATTATGGTAACATATTAAACAAATATTATGACAATATTTTAATGTAATATGTTACCATTTTGGTCTACTTTGTTACCATTTTTAATTACCCTATAAATACGATTTTCGATAAAAGATTAAAAAAAAAAAATTTGGGTCTTCAAAAAAATTTTCAAAAAAAAAAAAAAAAAAAAAAAAGGAAAAAATTAAATAAGCCGTTTATTTAAAAGCAGGTTTCTTGTGCCTCAAACAAGAATTTGTGATATTTAAAAGACAAACCTTCACATGCTTCAAACCAAAAAAACAACCCACATTTCTTTTCCTGGCTGCCACGTCATAAAAATTGACAAACTTTGGCCACGTCAACAATGAATTATAACCCCCTTCCTCGATCACCTAGAGCGTCATTTTTTTCCCTCCTCATCAGAGTTTCACTTTGAAAGGAGTCAAACCGTCAAAACTCAAAAGACAATAGCAGTCCTCAAGAAGATGATACATCCAACAATCAATTCATGTAATTTTTGGTCCTTTCTTTTCTCACTCTTAATCCTCATGACTCCATCAACAACGATCACAGATCCTTCGTCATAATGATGCCAATCTGAGTACCGGTCGTTCTGCCCGGCGTCTGAGCCACATAGGTATCGGAATTTATTCAATTTGATTTGATTTGATTTCATTTCAGTTTTGGTGCTTAATTAGTTCTTGAATGGATGAATGCCATTTTTGTTCTTTGATAAATTCGTTTAGTATCATCTCAAGTAGGTTTCTGATTTTTATTTTTTTGGTTTTGTTAGTCAGGAATAGTAACCAATTCTAAATTGTAGGAATTGAAATCGCAACTCAACGCGAAAACGGAAGTCGGAAGTCGAAAATTCCAAATCATTTCATTGTTACACTCATTTATAAATAACAAACACCCAAATCAGTCATATCAGTAGAATTGAATCATTATGAGTTGTTGGCTTGATTTTCGTTTCTGGCATTTTCTGCTTTTTTTTTTTTTTTTTTTTTTTTTTTTGTCAATAATTGTTCGTAATAGGTATAATTTTCTGTTCATTTGATTAATTTGATTGTTAATTTTATGTTTTTCAGGTTAATATTTGGAGTTCATCATTTTCAAACGAGTTTTAATCTGAATTGACTCACGTATGTAATGTGTTGTTCGCCCAACCCTATTTTTTCATTTTGTTGTTCATACTCTATTTTTTCTATTGATTTTTGTTGTGAAGATTGATGTCCATCTGTGTGTGTTTAATGTTGATTATTTGGTTTTGATTGATTGATCGAATGATTCCTTTTTTTGGATTGTGCTGTAGAATGTGGTTCTGTGTCTTTTGAAAAGATTTATTTGGTAGTTTGATTTGATATTTGGGTAATTTAGCTTTAAATTGAGTTGGCTTCATTTGGTTTTTGTGATGATGAAATTGAATTATTGAATGAATGAAATGATTAATTGTAGGTTTAATGTGAAATTGTGTGTGTTTATTTTGTACTGTTGCTTTTGATGATTGATTTTTTTGTTTATTTGTACTGCAGGATGTGCATTGACCTCGAATCGGCCACCACCCCGTCACCATCGGTCCATACTCGCCACCGTCAATCAAATTTCAATCCGTCAACCTAATTGAATGCTTAGGTACTCCCTATTTGTATGTTTTTAAAAGATAACTTTGTAGGTGATCGAATTCTTTGAATTGTATTTGTTTTTAGACAATCAGATTCTTTTTATCGTATTTGTTTAGGTTTTGTCTTTGTTGGTCTACATCGGAATTGCTCGTGCTAACCTTTAATTTTATCGCTCCACTTTCCCCCTTTAAATTGAATGCCCATGGAGTTTATTTGTATTTCTCTTGGATTTTGTTTGTGCTTTTGCTGCCCTAAGATGGAATTTAACGAAATTTTACCAAATTGAGGTTGTCTTTCTGTACTTCCCTCCTATCAATTGATCGTCCAATTTTAAAAATACAAACTCCTTAATGTTGCAAAACTTCTGGCGATACAATTTGGAGAAAATTGTGCAGTTTTGTATTTACATGTTTGATTTCTTAATTTCTCGATGTTCACATGGTGTTAAGAATTTCGGAGTTGAACTCCTGTTGAGTATGAAATACTTCGAATCCCGAGTTATTGAAGTGATTCCAGTTATTAGTGGAGATGAGATTACTGATCTGCAGGCAGCAGTGCTAAATCGAATTCCTGCGATTGAGCTATGGCCTGCCGTGTCTGGTTCGACATATTCAAGGCCTCTGACCAGAACACGTCTTTTATAATATTGTCAAAATAAGCCATTTCGAGATTGACAAATAATGGGTATGATCACCTTTCATTCTAGGTCGAGGTAGTCGTTTGCAAACATATGAGACTCAAACACGAATTTCAACCCACAGGATCTAGATCTCAGGGAACCGCCGTACTCTGCCACACACCGGCACGATCTATGTCAATGGCTTCTGCTCGCCGGAACCGCCAGGTACGCTCTGTTTTTACAATTATTCTGGCTGTGCGTGGCCAGTTGACTTTTCTGTTGCAGCCTTTTCATCGCATTGCACGCGCACAGTAAATGATACTTCATCCTCCATCCAAAAATAAGAGTCCCCTTTTCTAGGTAGTAATTTACATAGAGAAGAGGACACTTATTTTGGGATGGAGGGAGTACCAATTAATTGTGCTCGATGCGCATAGTTGTTATTTCGGGTGAGGATTGTGTTCCGGTGCAGGCATTGTCAAAATATAAGTAGATTATTGACGGAATTTAAATTCATTGAGGTGATAAATTTGCATGTTTCTGAGTGATTGATCGTTTCCCATTCTATGAAATGATGAATGGTAATCATTGATATCGACAATTTATTAGTGAATTACTAGCTATTGTTTGTTATTTTGGTTGTTGAATTATAAATAAAAAAAGAGCTTACTTTTGAGTGTATATGAATTACACTTGTCTGAATAATTGATGAATATATATGATATTATTAATTGATAGTCTTAATTGAAAATGTTGACATGTTTTTGGTCAATTACAGCCTGGTTTCGAGAAGTTAGGACACAAAACCAGTAGCTAAGAACCATCACATAAACCCCTTGAAAGCAAAACACACCAAAACCTTCCACATAAGCATACACACAAACAAAGCATGTCATGTCAATTTCCCTTGACTTTCACTTTGATTGTCTCTAACACCTCAAAGATGTTGAAAAAACTGATAATAAATAGGTTGTTGCATTCAATTGAGAGCACTAATTAATTGGAAAATCACTATGGGTGTAATCTCTGCAGGGACACCATCACTGCTCTTATTACTCCGCCTTATTCTACCTCACACCAAATCGACCACCACATTCGGCCCATGCTCACTATCATCAATCAAATTCCAATGTGCCATCGTCTTTGGAATACTTAGGTACGCCCTGTTTGTAGTTTTTCTAAAGTTAATTTTGTAAATGATCATATTCTTTGAATTGTACATATATTTGGTGGTAGACAATTAAATTCTCTCAACTGTTTGTTTTTTTAATGTTTTTATTGGTTTACGTAGGGATCTATTGAGTGAAGGTTACATTGCCCCATTTTCCCCACTGTGAAATGATCTCTATATGGCTTCGTAGACATTCGATACATGTTTGTAGCCGATAAAATTAATTTGAAGTGGATTTGTTTGGGTTCATGTCTTTGTTGGTCTATGTATAAAAAATTCTCGAGTTGAAGTTGTCTATCTCCACACACCCATCGTTTGTGATCGTGCTTGGAATTGTATGAATTGCATTTGATTTGGAGTGGAATATAGGTTTGACATGTCATTATTTGGTGTATAGTACTTTCTGGTTTTATAATTTTATGTTCACAACATGACGGAAAAGATTTGCTACTGCTTGATATTGATCATCTGGTGCAATCATTGAAGCAACTAAACTCTTTGTGACTAAGCCATTACAATGTTTGATGTGTCATCTTCATGATGGAAATACTTGGTAATTGTGTATTTGTCTTTAACATTCAAAATATATGAGCATATTTTGTAAACAATTTTGTGAGAGCAAGAATAGTCTGATAAAATATTGCAATATTACCCAAAGTATCAACTCCGTAATCTTAACCAAACATCAAGCACAATGGGGTCATCTATTGAGTTAACTTCGTGCTATTGATCAGTAGACACCAATCCCCTAAAATTGGACTTCAAAATTTTAAAAAATGTGTCCGAAAGCATGAATTTATAGTGTGTTTACACGGATTTCCTCATTCCATTAATACATGAGCTGACTTAGGGGATTTTAAGGAACATTTTTAGAGGAGTATTTAGTATTCAACATCTAGGTTTCAATTGTAAATTGAATTTGCGATGAGCTGAGTATTTGGTGGTGATTTTAAACATTGTGGTTATACAAGGTAAGAGTTTAGATAAAAATTTATAAGAGGTGGGAGTCTTAAAAAAGTATAATATAAAAAGGGAGAGTTATGAAAAAACCGTTATTATTATGCCTTTGTTGGTTTTCATGTTGTGGTTTCGTTGCAGTTTATCATTTTCTGCATGCTTAAAGCAGTTCAATTTCTGTTACATTTTCTGATGAGGTTTACACCCTGTTTTTTGTGAGTTTTTAAATTTACTTTGTAAATGCTAATATATATCTTTTTTACTAGAACGGAGTTTTCATAGGAACGCAGACACAAATTCAATATGGTATTTGTCAGAAATTTTGAAATTTAGTGCCTTAAGAGACATCATCGATGATATAATCAAGAGGACGTCTCAATTGCGCCAATAAAATAGGATAAGACGTAGAGGGATTTTTGCTCAAAGACGATATGGAGAAAGTTTTTTTAGATCAAATATTGACCCTTCACCTTTTTATCTAGCTTACTTACCATTACATCAACCCAAAGAGAAATTTAATTCATGTTAAATCTATTCTTTTAATTGGATTTTTTAAGGTTTCGTGTGGTTTTATTTGTGGAATTATTGTACTTAGATTAATGTTGTCATTCATTATCTCCATTATTTACAAATTGTCATGTTTTCAAACTGGTATAAACACGTAACTCGCGATCAGTGTCTCTACTTCTACTTGAACATGCTTTTACATAATGGTGCATCTAAAACAATTATAAACCACTTGCGTCGGTCTATAAATTCAAGATGGCGGTAGCGGTGATTTAATCCATAAATGAATAGCAGAGGAAACCTGCATTTGCAGGAAATCGAGTCCCAACTGTTCTCGAATTAAAAGATTCAAACACTTACACTAATGTTTATCAGTATGCTACAAGACGATGATAGTTAATCGTACTTTAATGGCTAAACCTGATGTTTATTTGTCTAATCTTATGGCTTCTCCGACATTCTGGTGAACATTTGCTTACTTTGCTTTAGAATTTTTGCAGGTAGAAATAATGTTAAGTTCAGCAGAGCAAGCCTGCGTAGGTGTATCAATCGTTTCATTAGCGAATGAATAGATTGCAGCCTGGGATGATCTACATGTAGCTGGAATCGATGTTCCTTTGTATGCATTGCAGACATAGGCAACATAGTTTCGGTAATCCTGCAACAATACAGTCACAGAACCGTCACAACAGAGACTTTTGAGGAAAGATGAATAAGAGCGAGACGGGTTTTCAAGGTTTCAAGTTGTACCTCTTGGAGTGGCTGATTGTTAACCACCACCCACGGTACGTACGCATGAGGTGGGTTTAGCTGATTAGTTTCGTATGCATTCTGAAGTTCTAGCTGCATCAACACCAAAATTGTTTTATGAGGTAGGAACTGTTTCAGCTTAGAGTCACCTTATCAGTAGGCGCCATTAAAAAGAGAGAAGAGACGGAAATACTGGTCCGGCGACCGTTTTCCTTGATTGTAGCAGTCAAAGATAGGCTGAGGTCTAAAGAGACTTGACCAAAACAGCTTTGCCACTTTGCTTCAACTTTCAATGCATTGAATGAAGAAATAATGCTTATAATGTCACATAACATCCATTCATTCATTGTTGTCATACTTTTCAAAATTCAAAGAAAATTCTTAGAGTTGTCCTAATTCAATTTTCAGTTATATACAAGTTGTTTTTGTTGATTTACTATCTTCGATAATAATTTTATTTAGAAGAGCAGTGAAATCAAGTGTTTGTTTAATGCTTTTTCTTACAATCTAGGTCTTTCATTTATTGAATGTTTTTGTCTTCACGTTTCTGGTAGGTTGACAATTCAATTTAGAAATCAGCACAGAGGATTCTAGCTTACCCACCAAATTTTTGACCAAAAAAATTGTACTCAGGTCTAATCACCGTGAATAGGTGTTAAATTAGTAATAGTAATATTCAAATGTTTAACATACTAACTAAGAAATCTTACAATACAGATGACTTGTTAAAACTAACAAGCATAAGATAAAAGAAAAAATTATTATGAAAATGAGCGACCTTTAACATCCTTGGAAATATCTGTTAGAAAGAGACCTTACCATGCAAATCTCCATGGTTATCATTCGTATCATGATCTCATTACTCCATGTGTTACATAAAATATATACTTTTTCCTTTTTAGTTTAACGGTTAAGGTTTTTTACTTTTATAATGACAACTCTAAATGCTTAAAGTTTTGTACAATACAACATTTGTGAATGGATTATGAAAAACGAGCATGTGTGAGCTTATAGTATTAAGAGAACAAACCCAATTAATGTTTTAGTAAAGTTCTGAGACGTGAAATTGGACCAAACTGTGATGCCATTGGACAACTAACGGATATCTTTTTCACTGGTGTGATAGGCTTACCATTATTGAAGACGAGGCAAACAACTACAAAGGGGAAACTCAAATGCGACATATATCTCCGTAGTACATAAAAGGTATACAATAATGTTGTACGAACTTTGATAATTTGGTAGCTATGTCTTTGTGTAGACCTCATCGTTTTCTTTATTACGATGAAATTTGGTAGGCTGGAGTGCTGTCACTGCGAGCTGATGGGTGCTGACGCAGTCATGTTGTCGGCTAAGAATTGTCACTCTGCACATCGCAATTGTCACTGCTACTCTTGTGCGTGCATTTGTCGCCATTGCGATCTTGTCATTGTGCGGTGCCAATGCGGTTAACGCAAGTTGCTTCTGTCATTGTGCGGTGTCATTGTGCGGTGCTAATACTGCAATTGTCCTCCGACCAGTATAAAAGATCCCATTGAAGCAGCTAACCCCATACATATTGTATGGACATCTGGGCGCACAAATTGCATAGTATCATAAATAGGTACTCTGGGTATTACCCAGCCGCCAGGAGAATCTATAAACAAATACAAATCTTTGTTACCTGCTTCAATACTAAGGTATACCATAAGACCAATAAGTTGATTCGAGATTTCGCTATCGACCTCTTGGCATAAAGAAAAGTAATCTTTCGTGATGAAGTTGGTTCATTAGGATAAAATTGCATCCCTTAGAAACCGTACATGCACCGTTTTATCCATACGGTTCAAAAAAATCAATGTGGAGATTCGATTCGTTTTTCATTTTGTTAGAGGTTCTTTTTATAAAAACAAAATGATTACAAAAACCCTAAGATTGGGTAATAATTTTTTCTCACTTGTACATGTTACCTCAATATTGTTGCAGATGCTGACGAATCAGTGTCCGTGATTCTGTTTGATATGATAAGCTCATTGATTTGCTTTGCTTTGGAATTTTAATATGTTCGATGATTATGTAGTTTTCATAAACACATTTAATCAATCCATCTTAAGTTGACAAAGGTAAAATGTAACACATATGAAATATCCTATTGATACTAGTATTTTATGAACCATGAGCTCGGATTCGTCAGGAATACATACTTACTAATAGCCGAATGAAGTATGCCACATGATTTGTTCTTCACGATTCGCGATTTTAAGCATACCCAAGCAAATCCGCAACCCATAAACGTTCGCTTGCTTTTTCAAGCTTTAACTAACATAAAGGTACATTAACATACTTAAACATATGAACATATCCACCAGGATACAAGACGACACCTAAAGCAACAAATTGAGCTGGCCCGTGAGTACCACGGGTCGCACCACTAGTTGTTGATTTATTTAGCATAATATATTAGTGTGTGTAATCGTCTTGAATATGTACGTTATTGATCAATTGTATCCGAACTTTACTCAGTTGTACCTTTTATGCTCATTTTTTTTTCCATCCATTACCCTTGACTAACCTAATTCTCTCTTTTCCCCAATTCAAACCTTCAACCCTAAAAACTCCTAAATTCATCCCAAATCAATCAATTTCTTCCACAATTTATTGAATTTTTAAACTATCGATCCAAATAACAACATATATGAAGTAATTCACTTTATATATATATATATATATATATATATTTATTAATTTATCTTGTACGAGTATATATTAATTTTATTGGTTCATATGATTTTTTTAGGTGGTTAATAGTGGTGGTTGCGGTGGAATGGGTTGGGGATGATCGGCGGCACGGGGAGGGGGACGGCGGCGAGGGCCGATGGCGGCGTCGGGATGCTGGTGGTGGTTGGGCCATGGCTCGCGGGCCAGAGTGTGTGTGTGGGGGCAGTGGCGGATGTATGTTGGAGTATAGGGGGTCCCAGGACACCATGTCGTAAATTATTTCGGTCTATTTTGCTTAATTTTATTTAATTTTTTTTTTTTTATTATATTTATATAACAAAGATTTGAAAATAAAATAAAATTAGGCCCTCATATTGAAATATTTTTCGGTCAGTCTTTTTAAAATTAGGACCCCATATTGCTCTTAGAGTTTAAGGCACGTCGACACCTATCCGTCTTAGGTTATTGTGAAACCAGATTCGGATTCGGGTGAGGGTACTTTTCTAAAGTATAGTTCAAAATAGTGTTTTTATGAAAGATCTTTTGGAAAAGCCTATCAAAAGATAGCCTCTACTAGACTTGAGAACAATGCAAATAATCATACATGAGTCTAAGTAATTCGCTACGTACAAGTGCGATATAAGTTGTAAAAGTAATGCAAAAAGAGATTGTTTAAAACACTCAGTTAAGCACGCTTAACTTGTTAACGAAAACAGTTTAGTTAATGACGAATTCATTTTAAGTGATTTAGATGCAAGGTGAGGATTTGCTAAAGTGCATACAATAAAATAAAGTTCAATTGTCCATTGATTTATTTTAAAGAGGTCATTTGTTTATGCGACTTTGGAAAGGTGTTACGAATAGGGTGAGTATTCGAGGTGCATGACCGCCTTATGAAAAGCAGACTTGCGTACCAAAGTCGGGGTGAGCCTAATGTAGGCCTTTGCTAGTCAAAGAAGTAAAGAAAACCTTAATCCATGTTAGGATTAAGACCTACCTGTCTCGAGTCAGGAAACCGGCAGCGCTTCGCTTCAAAGGGAAGAATTCAACAAGAGAAAATGAAGAATTCTAAGGATGTTTATGCGTGAGGCTTTTGAGAGGTTTGAGTTGTGAATTTCTGGTGTGAATTGAATGTGTTTAGGACGTATGTGGAGGGTTGCATTGTATTTATAGTGTAGAGCTCGTCAAGATTTAGGAAACCCTAGAGGATAAAACCGGACGTAGGAGTCGCAAGGCTCCTTGCGAATGCCTGGGGCAATCGCAAGCACCCTTGCGACTGCCTGGGGCAATCGCAAGCACCCTTGCGGCTGCCTGCTCTAATCGCAAGGCCTATTGCGATTGGTAGGGCTGGCAAGATCCTCCTTTCTCCGTATATTTCCAAATTATATTTTAGGATATGCGGGATATTCTTGCTTGAGCTCTAAGATACGTTGTTGTGGCTGAATGTAGGGTTTGTTTAGGTTATCCTGGACCTTGGGAAACGGGCCAGGAATGGGTTTGGGCTCGGTTCTGGGCCCGAGACCCGAAAATGTAAAAAAAAAGGTGTATTTTGTAGTGTTTTGTGAAATAGGACAATCCGTAAGGCTATCCTAGGTGTTTGCCAGTGCTAAAAAGGGGTTTTAGCGACTGGGCCTAAATTTAGGGATTTAGGAGAATCGAATCGAACCTCGTTAATGTAAAAGGATCGGTTAGACTATGTGTTTGTAAAAGGGGTGTGCGCATGCCGATTAAGACCTGACCACGAGACAAGCTAGACCCTAGACCATCCTAAGGACACTAAAGGTGATGACCCATAAAGAAACCTCATTTGCATTTAAAAATATTTAACTTGAATTTGTCATAGTTAGAACCATTTAAGTCAACGTAAAAGCATGCAATAAAAGTCCATTGTCACATCACTGAGTTTTTGGCGGGAGGTACGGATGTGGGTATCCACAGTATCATGAATTCGATCATTTTTTTTGAGTAAATTTTACAATTTGACATTGAAACATAATGTCTATTCTCAATGGTGTGTTTGGATTGAATTTATAGGGAAATGGAGTGAATATAATGAAGAGAAGGCATGCATTGTTTAATATCATAATAAATCTAGGAGTAAGTCTTGCATAAAACCATTTCACGCATGCGACGGGGTTCTTATGAGTAAAATGTGATTATTTTAATGTTTAAAGTGACCACTTTAACGCTAAATGTGACCACTTTAAGGTCCATAAAATGGTCACTTTAAACGTTAAAATAGTCACTTTAAACCCTAAAGCAGACACATTTTGTTGAAAATACCCCGTCGCACGCGTGAGACGGTTTTATGTAAGAATTTCTGTAAATCTAGAGGAGAATAGATCTATTTTTCACTAATTTGTTTTTTAGGTTATTGTTTACTAGTCTTGTGCTAAAATAAATTAGTTTATTAAATGTTTTTGTTAGATGAATTTGCACTAAAGCCTTACTATAGTTTACTAATGGTACAAATACTACTCAATGTGTTTACCAAATTTATATCACACATTCACTCTACACGGCATTACATTGTATTGACTCATTGACCATATGAAAAATCTAAAGTCCCAAAGCTTCATCTACTGGAGCATTATTCAACAAGTTTTTAATGGCCGTGCTTGCTCAAATTTTCTCCATAATTTACCTAATTATGCACGTTCATCTACTCTCTGGTAAGTCTGTTTAAATTACTCCCTCCATTCCAATTTACCTGTCTAACAGAAATAATTTGTAGTTCTACTACAGTTGCAGGAAAGTTCAGTTCATTTTAAGCTTTAGACGGAAATACTTGTTTTAAATGAGATTTCTGTTGTTTGACAGGAGAAGCTAAGACATTAACTATAACAAATAACTGCACCTACACAATATGGCCAGCTGTAGCCGGTAAAATTCCAAATAACAATTCTACTGGATTCGCCCTTTCAAAAGGCGAATCTAGAGATGTAGTTATTACAAGTGGCTGGACAGGACAAGTTTGGGGGCGAACCCTATGCTCGACAAACAAACCAAACGGCAATTTCTCGTGCCAAACTGGCGACTGCCCCACAGGTAATATCGAGTGTCTCGAGGGATCATTCACAAACCCAGTGACTTTAGTTGAGATTTCTTTAAACGGGTTTAACAACGACGACTTTTACGATGTTAGTTTGGTGGATGGGTATAATCTCCCCGTAATGGTTGCTCCAATTGTCGAAGGTGGAGCTGGTTGCGATGTCACTGGGTGCGTGTTCGACCTCAAAAAGTCGTGTGTTGCTGAGCTCGCTGTACTCAGCAACAGTAGTAGCATCATTGGCTGTAAAGGTATGTGTGAAGCGGATAAAAACTGCTGCAATTCCGCAGCGGGTTGTCCTAGTACCAAGTCGTCTTTCTCGCCCCTCACCTATAAAAAATCATGTCCTCGAGCGTATAGTTTCGCTCTCAACGATGATAAAGGCACCACCTTCATGTGTGATGGCTCGAAAGTGTCTACATATACTATCACTTTTTGCCCATCACCAACCATGTCAAGGTATCTGTTTGTTTTTTCCTCTGATTTATTTTTTCTTAAATTATGTAATAAAAGATCAACCCAATAATAGCAAAGACCATACGACAGTTACAATATACGTTAATGCGCAAATTTATCTCAACAGACTCTTCTCGGTGCCTTCTACGAATGCATCAGTTCCAGCATCAGCACCACCACCACCACCAGCACCACCACCACCAGAACCAGGAACTTTACCATCACCGGTTATATCACCAGCTGCATTGATACCTCCCACTAACTCAACAACGAAGCCTAAACACCAGAACTCACCTAGTAAGTTGTGTCCTCTCTTACTTATGTGGAACAATGATTCCTTATCTACTACATACTCTATCGGTAAATCGTTTGCTTAAACACACATATAGGCAAAAACAGCAAAAGGAAGTCACAAACGACTCTGATTGTTGCGTTTCCAACAGCGGCCGTGCTCTTGACTTTGCTTGGCATATCTGTCTGTATTTGTGGAAGGAAGGCCGTGAAAGAAAATACCGGTATGCCACATTTTAAAATGACTATGACCAGTTAAAATGACTATGTTTCTTTTTGTTGTAAAAGCATCAGTCGTTTGTGTACCAGTTAAGACGTTTTTTTGAGACATAAAATTACGTCTTGAGTGACAGTTTGCTAATGAATTATTGTCGCAGTTAAAACGGCTGAGATTAGAAGGTTAGTGGATTCCTTACAATTCGACTTCAGCACAATTCGATCAGCAACACGCAACTTCGCTGCAGACAATAAACTCGGAGAAGGCGGGTTTGGCGAGGTCTACAAAGTGAGTTTTGTTTTACTCCTGCAGTTCAAATCATAAGTTTATCTAGTGCATCAACGACCAAATATTACCTCAGAAAATAGCGTTGGTCTTAGGTTTCTGAGCATTGTTTTACTTTGAGCCTCTGAATATTTTCGAAACAGGGCAAACTCGAGGATGGACAGGAGATAGCTGTGAAGAGGCTTTCCAAGGATTCAGGGCAAGGAATCGTAGAATTCGAGACCGAAATCGTCCTAGTTGCCAAACTTCAACACAAAAATCTAGTCAAGTTATTAGGATATTGTGCAGCACCACATGAAAGCCTACTCGTCTACGAGTTTCTTCCCAATTCGAGTTTGGATAGATTTTTGTTCGGTAAATCTACCTTGTTCAAACTACAACTCGGTCTATAATATATTAATATGCACGTTTGCTAATTGTTGAACTCAAGAGAGTGTAATGCATTTGCAGATCCCGTGAGGAAATCGTCTTTAGATTGGCTAATGCGGCACAATATAATCGCCGGTATTGCCAGAGGACTTTTGTATCTCCACGAGGATTCTCGACTCAAGGTCGTACATCGAGACCTCAAAACAAGCAACATCTTGCTTGATGAAGCTATGAACCCGAAAATAGCGGATTTTGGCTTGGCAAGACTCTTTGATGTCGATCAAACTCAAGGCGACACTAAAAGAATTGTTGGCACCTAGTGAGTTCTCTCGTCTTTTCCGCATACATCATGATACTCTTATAGAGTGTGCCCTATTCCATGATTTTAATCTTTTTTTTTTTTTTTTTTGTAATAATGACTGTGCAATGCAGTGGTTATATGGCCCCGGAATATGCAATAACCGGCCATTACTCAGTAAAATCAGATGTATTTAGTTTCGGAGTCATAATGCTGGAGATAGTAAGCGGCCAACGGAATCGATTCTTCCGGAATTTGCAGCAGGACGAGGCACTTCTACACCGAGTAAGCTCACTAACCAGAAAATTACATACCTAATACTGTCCAATGACGCAATCTCCAAGCTCGTGTCAATTTTGTGACAGGCGTGGAGACTATGGAATGAAGGTGAGGCCTTGAGTCTAGTAGACACTGAGTTGGGAGACAACTTTGAAAGAGATGAAATACTAAAATGCATACAAATAGGGCTACTATGCATTCAAGAAAATGCAAACGATAGGCCGAGAATGACTTCAGTTGTTGCCGCCCTAAGCGGTCAAGCAATTAGCCTCCCGACACCAAAGCCACCTAATTTCTTCGGTTACATGGTTGATGATGAAGCTCGGAATATGGTTGATGAATTCAAAACTCCGCATTTGCATACTGGCCCTGTAACAATATCCGATGTGTACTCGCGTGATTAATACCCAAGGTAGCGAATTACTCTCCTCTGTCCATACTCACTTTGTCGATCCGTGTAGTTCACAAAAAATAATGACATATGAACTACAACAAAGTTAACTATCACCCACGAGAAGCTTCAATCCAGTACCATTTGGAGAGATCTAGCTTAAGTTTTTTCGTCGATCCGTTAGGACGAAGAATGAGTGATGACTGAAGCATCAGAATCTTGTTCCATACCGCTTATTTACGAGTGACAATCCATCTCATAGAGCAAGTTGAGTTGTATTAGATTAATTCGAGTTCGGATTATTTATGTAATAAAATGACCAGTTCGTATTATTGCTGACAATTATTCCCTTTTCAAATATACCATTGTTTTGTTCAACACAAATTCTTGTGTGAGTTCGGCGTTACAATAAATTATTGCAAATCCAATTCATTTGTACTCGATATATAGTTTTTGTATCATTTTAGTGATAATTATGATCAATTGTAACTAATCATTTTTGTACCCCTATAAATGACTTTAGTATATTAGTTTCATATTTTTGTACCCTTTTAATTATATTTGTACTTTATTATCACGTTAATATATACTTTGTGTTAATTTTAAGGTTTTTGTTACTAGGTAGATGAATTTGCACTAAAGTCTTAGTAATGCTACAAATACAAGTCAATGTACCAAAGTTGATACCACACATTCACACGACAAGGCATTGTATTTTGTTGACTCATTGACTTAATGAAATATCTAAACTCCCAAAGCTTCATCTTCTACTGGAGGATTATTCAACAAGCGTTAATTTAATGGCCGTGCTTGCTCAAGTTTTCTCCATACTTTACCTAATTATGCACGTTCATTTACTCTCTGGTAAGTCGGTTTAAATTACTCCCTCTATTCCAATTTAAATGTCCTCGTCTCTACGTCTTAATTTTTCTTATAAGAATAATCTGTAACTCAACAACAATAAGCTTAAGACGGAAATACTCGTCTTAAATGAGATTTCTGTTGTTTGACAGGAGAAGCTAAGACATTAAATATAACAAATAACTGCACCTACACCGTATGGCCAGCTGTATCAGGCCAAACTTCAAAGAACGACTCTGGATTCGCCCTTACTAATGGCGAATCCAGAGTCGTGGTTATTGCAAGTGAATGGACTGGAAAAGTTTGGGGGCGAACCCTATGCTTAACGAACAAAACAAACGGCAAATTCTCGTGCCAAACTGGTGACTGCGACACTGGTAATATCAAGTGTGTCAATGGATCAATTAAAAAACCAGTCACTTTAGCTGAGTTTTCTATAAGCTCATCGTACAACGACGACTTCTACGATGTTAACGTGGTGGATGGGTATAATCTCCCGATAATGGTTGCTCCAGACGTCGAAAGTGGAGCTGGTTGTGATGTCACTGGGTGCGTGTTCAACCTTAAAAAGTCTTGCATTGGTGAGCTCGCTGTACTGAGCAACAATGCACGCAACGGTAGTAGCATAACTGGGTGTAGAGGTCTGTGTGACGCAGATAAAAACTGCTGCAAGTCAGCAGCGGGTTGTCCTGGTACTACCAACTCGTCTTTCTCACCCCTCATCTACAAAAAACCGTGTCCTCGAGCGTTTAGCTTCGCTGGCAACGATGCAGACGCCACCTTCGTGTGTGATGACTCAAAAGTCTCCAAATATACTCTCACTTTTTGCCCATCACCAACCATGTCAAGGTATTCTTTTCAAAATATAATAATTTCAACCCAGTTATAGCAAATATCATACGACAGTTGCTACAGACGTGGAAACAAACGTAATCCAAATTCCAAAAGTGTGAAAACCAAGCAACGTACAAAACTAATGCTCCGGCTAATGCATACCCTTTATTATAGCGTCGTTATTCTCACAGCCCTTTTTAAATTTGGTGTGTCATTGACAAAGATTTATTTGTTGTCATTAACAAAGATTTATTTATCTCGACAGACTCCTCTCGATGCCTTCTACGAAAGCAAAACCTCCTGCACCAGCACCAACACCAACACCAAGAACTTTACCATCACCGATGATGTCGCCAGTCCCATTGATACCGCCCACCAAAACAACAACGAAGCCTAAACACCAGAACTCACCTAGTAAGTTGTGTCCTCTATTACGCTAGTAGAACATTTATTCCTAATCTAGTATATTCTCAGACGCTAAATCGTTTGCTAAAACACATATAGGCAAAAACACCGAAAGAAAATTGCATACAGCTCTGTCTGTTGCGTTTCCAACAGCGGCCGTGCTCTTGACTTTTTTGCTTGGCATATCTGTCTGGTTTTGTAGAAGGAAGGTCGTAAAAGAAAATACTGGTATGCCAAATATTATCTGCACAACGACTCGCTAAAATGACTATGACGAATTAAAATGGCTATGCTTCTTTTTCATTATAATCTTTGCAGTTAAAACAGGTGAGATTAGAAGGTTAGTGGATTCCTTACAATTTGACTTCAACACAATTCGATCAGCAACACGCAACTTCGCTGCAGACAACAAACTTGGGGAAGGCGGGTTTGGCGACGTCTACAAAGTGAGCCTTTTGTTTATCTATTCTCTATATCTTATGTACTCCTACTAAATCTAGTGCATCAATAACCAAACGTTATCTTATGTACTTTGTATTACATCAAGTGCATGATTTTATTTCAAAAGTGTGAATATTTTTGAAACAGGGGGAACTCGAGGATGGACGGGAGATAGCCGTGAAAAGACTTTCCAAGAATTCAGAGCAAGGAATTGCAGAGTTCGAGACTGAAATTGTTCTAGTTGCCAAACTTCAACACAAAAATCTAGTCAAGTTATTAGGATATTGTGCAGCACCACATGAAAGCCTTCTCGTCTATGAGTTTCTTCCCAATTCGAGTTTAGATAAATTCTTCTTTGGTAAATCTACCTTGATCAAGCTACAAATTGGTCTATAATATGCGCATTTCGTAAATGTCGAACTCAAAAGTGTAACACTTTTGCAGATCCCGTGAAGAAATCGTCTTTAGATTGGCATACCCGACACATTATTATCGCCGGTATTGCCAGAGGACTTTTGTATCTCCACGAGGATTACCGACTAAAGGTTGTACATCGAGATCTCAAAACAAGCAACATTTTGGTTGATGAAGCTATGAACCCAAAAATAGCGGATTTTGGATTGGCAAGACTCTTTGGCGTCGATCAAACTCAAGACAATACTAGGAGAATTGTCGGAACCTAGTGAGTTCTTTCGTCTTTTCCATATACATCATGACACTCTTAGAATGAGCTCTAGTACACTATCTTAATCGGTTTTTCGTAATAATGATTGTTCAATGCAGTGGTTACATGGCCCCAGAATATGCTATAACCGGTCACTACTCAGTAAAATCAGATGTTTTTAGTTTCGGGGTCATAGTGCTGGAGATAGTAAGTGGCCAAAAGAATCGATTCGTTAGAGATTTGCAGAACGACGAGGCACTTCTACACCGAGTAAGTTCACTAACTACAAAATTACGCACAATGCATATCTTTGAACAATTGCTTAATACTACGACCTAATACCATACAATGACGTTATCTCATTTCTTCAACTAAATTTGATAATGTCGTCATACTCAAACGACGACATATGTTTGCCGCAACTTTTTTTTTTGACAGTCGTGGAGACTATGGAACGAAGGCGAGGCCTTGAGTCTAGTAGATACCGAGTTGGGAAACAATGTCGAAAGAGAAGAAGTACAAAAATGCATACAAATAGGGCTGCTATGCATTCAAGAAAATGCAGTAGATCGGCCGAGAATGGCCTCAGTTGTTGCTGCCCTAAACGGTCAAGCTATTAGCCTGCCAACACCAAAACCGCCTAATTTCTTCGGTTACATGGTTGATGATGAAGCATGTGATAACGTGAACGAATATGGCACCCCGTACGTGCATACTGGCCCTATATCAACATCTGATGTTTACTCTCGTGATTAATACCCGATGTAGCGAATTATTTGTCCCCCCAAAAAAAGGGGAAAATTAAAATTTAGGGTTTCGACACAACCTTATATTTAGATCAAATTGTGAGTTACCTTACATTTTATTTTTTGTGAAGAACTGCCTTACTTTTTTAAAAACTTGTGAAACATTACCAAAGTTACTTTTCCGTTAAATAGTAACCATTGACCGTCATTGACTAACGGTTTTTGCTTCACTTTAGCTCCTCCATCTTTTAAACAAATTTCCCCAATTATAACCATTTATTTGGAACTTACTCTTCATTATCACCAGTGCAATCTCATTCTTAAAACCTTAAATTTTAAATATATTATTTCCTATCATCAATTATGCTTCAAGCTATCCCATTAAACAATAAGTCTACAAATTATACTTCACCTTTGCAATTAAAAATCAATTCTACAACAAAACCGTAAATTTTAAATCATTTGTTTTTTTTTCCTATCTTTTTATCATCATATTTTCTTATAGTTTAATCAATCTTTTTTTTATTCACTTGTTGCAATCAACTTTATCATCAACTTTTACTGATATTTTCATCTCATTTTCCAAAAATTGATTCTTTTAAGAAATGATTAATGAATTATGTTTGTTAACCCATTTAAACAATCTACCATCACACATCTTTGTACAGGATATAAAATTAATAAGCAACATACCTTTTACCTGGATTTTGAAAGGTCTAGGAAGTTTGGTATGGCGCGGTGGTGAAATTCTACATTTAGATGTCAACGTTTTAGAGTGACTGAGTTTTGAGTTTTAGATATTAAATGAAGAGAGTGATTAAAAGTGAATGTAACTAAAGATGCATGTCTTAGAATGATAAAAAAGACAATGGAGGAAAAAAAATTTGAAAAACCAGCTTAGGAGTGGTAAGAAACAAAATTCCGTTAGTCAATGACGGTCAACTCACTAAAGTTAACGAAAAGTGAGTTTGGTAATGTTTCACAAGTTTTTACAAAAGAAAGGTAGTTCTTCACAAAATATAAAATGTAAGGTAGTTCCTCACAATTCGACCTAAATATAAGGTAGTCTCTGACAAAAAACCCTAAAATTTATAAGAAACTACTTACTTTGCTTTAGTTCACAATTAATTGTAAATTGGACCAGCTACAACTTGACCCGACCCTAGAGGATACTGACATGTGCTTCCGGTGACATTTAATTTCACTGCCTAAATCATATATAGACATCATAAAAGTAAACTAAATAAATAAATAAATAAATAAATAAATAACCAAGATCATCTAATATTTGTTACTTTCTCCATCACACATAAAACCTCGTATTTTAACCTATCAAGGTTAACGTTACAGATCGTGACCGAAAATAACACCAAACAGAGTCACAAATTTGATATTAATCTATATTAATTAATTCTATATAAGAAAAACCATACCCAAAACTTTTTCCCGCCTAACCCTGTTACTACATTATAATATTTCTTTCATTTGGCTAAGTTTCCTTTTTTTCTTAGTTTCCAAAAAAAAACGTTATTGTTCAATTGTACCGAAACTTTACTCAGTTGTACTGTTTTTACTCTTTTTTTTTTATCCATTCATTACCCTTGACTAACCTAATTCTCTCTTTTCCCAATTCAAACGTTCAACCCTAAAAACCCCTAAATTCATCCTAAATCAATTAATTTCTTCTACAATTTATTGAATTTTTAAACTATTGATCCAAATAACAACAAATATATTAATATTTTCTGAATGGTTTGACTTCCAACTTGTCTTGATTCTTTGTGTTATCCTCTTATTTATACAAGTAAAGCTAAAGAGTATAGGCACAACCAAGCCCATTTGGTGGAGTAACCAATTTTTGGCGAAGAACCGCATGAGAACATGCGTCTGATGGTCATTTTTAGCGGCCGTATGACGTCTCATCATAATCGACCCCTTCTTGTTGCTGTGGAACCCGGGATCGAGAGGGACCCAACTCGGCGTCTTGCTTAAGGGCGAATTAAAGTTAAAAAGATTAAGTTAGAAAAACCTTTAAGAACTGTTTGGAGTCGCCACCTAATTATCGCGGAAATTAGGAACCTGCTACCATGTTCTAAGCTAAAAACATGTCTTAGATTTTGGAGCACGCCGACACCCCTAGATCTAAGGTTGTGAAACCAGATTGGATTCGGGGTGAGAGTACTTTAGAAAAAGAGTTAATTCAAATAATGATTTATGAAAACCTTTTAGAAAAGCCTATGTAAAAATAGCCTCTACTGACCTAGAACAATCCAAGTAAGATGATATTTGAGCTAATGTTATCGCTACGTACAAGTGCGAAAAAGATTGTAAAAAGAATGCAGATCTTGAGATGCAAAAGATTGTTTAAAACCCTCGGTTTAGCATGTTTAACTTGTTAGCAGCAGTTGATCAAAGGTCGAATTCATTGTTAAAGTTGATTTTAATGCAAAATAAGAAGGTGCAAGATGCATGCAAATAAAATAAAGTTCAATTGTCCATTGGTTTATTTTAAAAGGTCGGTTGCTTATGCGACTTTGGCGTGTCATCGGATATGGAGTGTACCCGAAGTAAATAGAACACTTGGAAGGCAAGCGCTATTTGGGTGCCAAAGCCAGAAGCGCTAAAGTGTAGTCCCCTTTGTTAGTCCATAGAAAATAAGAAAAAGCTTTGATCCAAGTGGATCGGTACCTACCTTGTCCTGACGCTTCAGATCGGCAGAGCTTCGCTTCTTGAACTAAAAAGGAGGATGAATTCAACACGGGATGTGTGCTGAACTCAAGGATTTGAGTGCTCGAGGCTTTGTGAGAGTTGAAGTGTGTATGCTGTGAAATTGTGAGTGAAAAAGTTATGTTTCGATGTCTGGTATAAGGGTGTATATATACTAAAACCTCGGAGAAATTAGGAAATCCGGGGATAAAACCAGGCCAGGAAACCGCATAGCCTTATGCGGTTGCCAGGGCAAACCGCATAGGCTTATGCGGTTGCCACCCCAAACCGCATAAGGCTATGCGGTTTGGAGGTGTGGTTCTAGGTCTGCTTTCCAAGTTTCGGTTGAATAATATCTGTGAAAGATACAGTATAATCTCGAGCTTGCATGCCAAGAAAACACCTAGGATATTTCTGAGATATTTTATGATGTTCAGGGCTCTGGAGTGAGGGCCAAAGGCTGGGTTTGGGCTCGGTTTTGGGCCCGAGACCCGAAAATGTGAAAAAGGTGTATTTTGTAGTGTTTTGTGAAATAAGGTAAGACGTGAGGCTGTATTTTGTGTGAAAGTACCGGACCTAAATTTAGGAATTTAGGAATGCTGAATTAGACCTTGTTAATGTGAAAGGGCCAATTGCGTGCAAATGCGAAGCTCATGCCAAATGAAGCAGGACGAGGACCAAGCTAGACTCCAAATGGACAAAATGAACGTTTATTTAAGTGTGATGTGAAGCGACCTAAATCATTTTAACATTTCAAAACGACTCAAAATGAATTCGACATTATTAGAACCGTTTAAGTTAGCGTTAAAACATGCATAATAAAAGTCCGTGTTACATCACAGGGTTTTGGTTGGGAGGGTACGGATATGGGTATCCACAGAGCCCCCAGTTTGACTGAGCTCGGACTAGAGCGCTAATCAAACTCCACGACCATATCCGGACCATTGCAATCTCGATATGATCAGCGGAACGAAGCATGTGTCCATGGGTGAGACGAGGACTTCGAACCGGGCTACGCGGGGCGGGACGTGCGCATTTTAAGGACTTGGCGGTCCGTGCATATTATAAGGGCCTGCCGACCTGCTGGGTGTCTTTGTCGATGCCTTCGTGATGCCGTTGTTGATGTTGATGTCATTGTCTGCTGTTGCTTATTGTCTTCATGTTGCGTGTGGTCTCGTGAAAGAGTGCATGTGCTGAAATGTAAAGGGAATAAAGTGCGAGGGTGCGAGTGTATCAGGGTTAGGTAAGGGTGCAGGTGTGCCTGGGAATGTCTATGTAGGGCTTGCAATGCTTGTTGTAGGGGTGCTGTGCAGGGTGCCGCGCGTCATGGATGTTGTAATGCTTATGTTTGGATGTGCTTTGTAAGGTGCTTGTGCTTGAACTCGCCGAGGAGTGTTTGTGCGTGCAGCTGAATGCTTGTTGCAGAGTGTTTATACTTGGGTTCGCCGAGGAGTGTTTATGTAGCTGCTATTGCATAGGGTTGTCTTCCGTTGAGGAGGAAATGATGTATATGCTCGTGAAGAGCGTTCGTGCTTCTGCTTCTGTACCGTACATTAAATGCTTAATATACGCGTATGGCGGACTGCAGGTGATGCTTTGACCCAACCATGGGACATACTTGGACTTGCATTTGGGTTAGGATGAGTTATGAACCGAAAAGTAGGCGTAAACGAGAAAAACCCGAGAAAAACCAAGGGGGCAAACCGCATAAGCTTATGCGGTTTGGTGGGCGAACCGCATAAGGTTATGCGGTTTGACCTGCTGGCTGGGAGTGCTGTATAAAGCACGGGAAGGCCGTATCATTGCTTCATAATTCTATTTCGGTTTCTTCACTCTAAAAACGTCATTTTTCGATTTCTCAACCGATTTTGCTCATTTTTCTTGCGTTGCCTTGCTATGGAATCAGGTAATGCTCCATTTTAACTTGCTTTTACGTTATTTGTCGTTGTAATTAGCTAGTCTTGCCTTGAAATGTTGAAAAGACGGGTTTTGAATGAAAACCCGAGTTTTGCTTGAAATTTGCCGATTGAATGCTTGAAATTGTTGTCATTGTGTTGCATTATGCCATGCTAGCATGTATGTGTGAATTGGTCATGATTTAGACTGTCTTTGTGTGAAAAACGTCCAAATTAGGTTTCCGACCCGAAAATGAGCCCGGATTTTCCGACCCGGAATTTCAATTAAACTTCGGTGTAGGATGCCCATAGTGTGTATAGCATGCCTATAGCTTTGATTTTGCAAAAATGTCGAGCTAAGGCCCTCAAATCGTCGTCTTAAGTCGTAGTTATACGGAGTAATTAGGGCGAATTGGGGGTTTTTGATCGGGGTGACGAAAATGCAATTGCTTGTATTAGGTTATTGTTGGGGACTATTATGGCGTATAGAAACCATAAAGTTAGGGTTTTGATATGTAGAGAACGGTTTTCGGCTTAATTGTGAATTAGGCGTAAAAATGCTCTGTGCAGGAAATGTGCATGTGTGTAGGGGGATGCATATGTATTATGTGCATATTATTTGTGTATGCTTTTGTCGTGTATGTGTATATTCACGTGTTTGCATGTGTTATAGTTGTATTGGTCATGTTTGCTGCAGGAGGAGGTTCTGATCGTGTTACGAGATCGAGAGCTCGTAAGAGCACGGGCTCGAGGACTGAGGGAGCCCTCGGCTCGAGTAGTCGGCTGAGGCGTTCATATAGTGAGAGGGAGGCCGACCCTCATGACTTGCGCACTAGACGTGGTCAGTCACGAGGCAGGGGTCGTGGGAGGAACGTCCTTGTGCCTGATCCTGTTGAGGAGGATGACCTTGCTCTTCAGCTGGTGGATGAGCTTGAGGCTGAGATGGACGTTGAGGAGGAGGTCGAGGAGGCCGAGGAGGCTGCGCCTAGGGCGAGTAGCTCTAGGCCGCGAAAGTCGCGTGTGAACAGGTCGTTTGCCAAGGGTTGGGATGGCCATAACCTTTTGCTTGCTCCGGAGAGACATGTTGCCTATCGGGCGACGATGGGTTGGCAGAAGGGTTCGATGAGGACTTTCTCGGGCGTTTCGTCCGTGATGTGTGCTTTTGAGGAGAAGCTTTCGCAGAGAGCGCAAGCTTGGGTGTTGCGTAGTGCTTTTGGCCCGTTGGTCGGCCATTGGAGGGAGAATGCGGGGAGGAAGCAGACGGCGAACCTGATGTTGATCAGGGCTTTCCTAGACAGGTACTAGGACACCACGACGACGTTCCATATGCCCGGTTTCGAAGCCGGCATTACTTTGTCTGAGTATCACGGTCATGGCGAAGCTTGGATTCGGAGACCGTGACATGAGCTTTGGGTTTGCGCCGTCCATTGAGGATGACGTTGTGACTGCCGCGATTGGCGGTGGTTTGGAGGTGGAATATGAGGGTAAACCACCTTATGTTATCAAGACGAGCTATATCATGGAGTATTTTGAGGGAAGGCGGGCGAGGCCCTCGGCTGGGTAGCAGCGGAATGCTCGTATGTGGTTGTGGTGGTTTGTCAGTGCCGTGTACTTCGGCGACAAGGGTGAGCGGGCGGCGACGTCGGTCCTTATGCATCTCCTAGATTGGAATGCAATTGGGACGTTTGATTGGGTGATGCCGTTTTTGGGCTTGTGCATTCGTTTTTGCATGGACGCGGTGAGACCGCGGGTCATGGAGCGAGGGTCGAGATTGTCCTTAGTCTCGCCTGGATTTTTGATGGAGGTACGTGTTGATTCTGTTTTTGTTTTGGGTGTATTGCATACTTGTTTTGTTGTGATGTGTTTTTTTTTTTTTTTTTGTATGTGCAGTCATGGATTCTTAGCCATTTTCCTTTTCTGCTGCCTGCGCATGCTACGAGGATCGTGAGAGAGTACCCGGCGGTGCGTACTTGGGGTACGTGTAACCGTGCGGCGTTTAACTGGTCGTATGATGAGGTTCTGGTGCATCTGAATCTCATGGAGTTTAATCAGGTTTGTGTTTGAATCATTTTAAATAGAGTGTACTTAGAATGATTGTATGTGTTTGTGATGATGCTGTTGTTTGTGTTCGTAGTTCGAGCCATTCCCGTGGGGTCAGTATACGGGTATTCCTGAGGGCATTGGAGTGCGGTTTGGAGCGCGTAGCGTCTGTATTTGGCGACGCCGTATGGACCGGTGTGGTATCTTGGAGAGCGCTTGGTTTACCAGGCAGGATGGCCGGCTCCAGTAGTGCCTAAGGACCCGCCAAAGGTCCTGTTTGAGCGAGGGGTTTCCGCACAGCAGCGCGTGACGCTGTATGGAGAGGGAGAGTCGGTGAGTCTTCTTTGTCCTGGGGAAGAGTACGGCCAGTTTGCTCAGTCTCGTCTTGCTTGTGGGCCGATCGAGGTATGTTTGTTCTGGTTTCCATGTGCGTAGGGTAAAATTTTGCGAAAAATTTCCCTGACTTGTGCATTTGTGTTTTGTTTTTGCAGAAGTTTGATCCTGAAATGGCGGATCAACCTGGTGACTTTCCTACTACCGTTGAGTGGGATGATTGAGGTGTCCGTCGTACCTTCGCGTTCTTGAAGCGTACTGGGTGACTCTTGGCCTTGAGGGATGGGCCAATTTGGAGTGGCAAGGTGAAGAAGGTATGTGTTTTTGTTTTTGTGCATGTGTAAGCCCCCAGTTTGATCGAGGTATGGGTTATAGCGATGATCAAACTAGTGTGGTCGATGTTTTGGTTTACCCCCTCGAGTTTGTCTTGATTTGAGTGAAATTAAGGCAAAGTGGAGAAAAGTGTAACTTGTTTTGTGTGTTTTGTATTGCAGGTGGCGAAGGAGGTGCATAAGAAGCTGTGGCGGACAGCTAACAGATGGAGGATGGCTTGAAATTTGGCGACGGCCTATGATTGTGTCAGTCGGTGAGGCGGCTCGGTCAGGCGTGAATTTGATGAGTATCGTCGTCGTTATCACGATTGAACTTGTGTAATAAGGATTGTATGAACCCTTGCTTACATGTCGTTGTAGCTTGAACTTGCTCGGTGTTTGCAGACCTGTTTGTTAGTAAGCTTGGTTTTCAAAACGAAGTGATTCCCGAGTGGGATGCTTTGATGTTTTAAGTGATTTGTGAAAATGTGTTAGCAAGATGTTCATTTTAAATGTTGAAATGAGCTTGCGTGAATGCTAAAAATGTTTTGTTTTGACTCGTGGTAAGAGTCGTATTTGCTAATGTAATGTTGCTGCATGGGGAACAACAAAGGGGTGTCGTGGTATAATGTGAGTGTCGTGTTTAGGGAAGACGAAATTAGGAAAGCGGTGAGAGAAACCCGCCCCTTGAACCGCATAGCCTTATGCGGTTTGGGGGAGAAACCGCATAGGCTTATGCGGTTTGGGGTGCATACCGCATAGAGCTATGCGGTTTCGTGGCTCGGCTGTGAGCGCTGTATTTCCATATTTTCGGATATGCGTTTCCTATATAAGGAGAGGGGGTGCGTGCCATAATCTTCATTCACAAATACTTCTCTTCTTTTCTTTTACTACAAGTTTTTGCTCTCATAAATATATTAGGTATATTTACAAAACTTTTTTTATTCAAGAAAATGGTTGAGCATTTTGATCCTCTTTTGAAGAGGTGGACTTCCTCACTAAGTCCGGGGATGAAGAAGGCGGTGTATGATGATGGTGCGGACGTTTTTATTGGCTTTCGTCAAATGAAAGTCGATTTAGACTTCCTTGATTCGTGCTTGGATTATTAGGATCCTAGCTTGCATGTTTTTAGGTTTCCCGGGGGATGAAGAAGGCGGTGTGTCCTTTGATGGAGGAGTTTGCGGCCATTGCTGGGTGGTCGAAACGGACTACTCCTATGATTGTGAGGCATGAGCTTTGCTTTAATGGGATGTTGCGAAATTTCCTTGGGATGTCGAATGCTCATGCTGCGGGCTTATTTGAGGGAGGCAAGGTAAACATGCTTCTCTTGTGTTAGCAGTATATGAATAGGACTGACACTAGTATTTCGGACTGTTCTAGGCGGAGGGCCCTTTCTTTTTGTTTGATTCATCGCTATACTTTTGCGGGGTCAATGCCAGATGGGGTGTTCGGGAACGCGAGGTATGCTCGTGTTGTCGAAGAGATGGAACGAGGATACGATCCTTCTGCTTTGATTCTAGTGGAGACCATACTGGGCTTGGACGAACGTTGTGCTAATCGTTTGAGCTCGTACCGAGGTTGTGCTAGGATTCTCAACATTTGGCTCATGGAGAGGTTGAGTGTTTATGCTGCCCTTCCTCTCAAAGGCGTTTTCAAGGCGGCGGGGACGACATCTCGGAAGATGGAGTGGGCTAACCCTCGGGAGCGTTCACTCAACTACTTCCGGGGGTTTGTGAAGGAGAGTAGCATTCGTTGGTATGTTCCGTGGTGGGGTATTACGGAGGTGACGGCACCGTCGGTGGTGATTGCGGCTCGTGGGTTGATGTTGTGTGGTTTTGAACGGGGTGTGTGGATTCATCCTCTTCGCTTGAAGAGGCAAATCGGACTTGCACAGACCATCCCGGAACAGGATACGCAGGTCGGAGGGGTTGTTGTGCTAAACAACCAGATGATTGATACTTGGATCCGAGGATGGTCGGATCGTACTACTTGGGTGGTTCCGGCGCATGTAGAGTCTACTCGTGTCACAGACTTCTATACGCGGTGGTATCGTTCCAATGATCCTCGAGAGCGGGAGAATCAGAGGAGGAGGGAGAAGAACGGGCCAAGGCTCTCCTTGGCTTATGGGGTGGTGCGCGACAGGAGGGACTATGGTGATCTTTGTGCGGATGCTTCTTCGTCGAGGCCGGTGCGGGAGAGGCTTGGGCCAAAGGTGACCGTTAAAGATCACCTAGGGCCAAGGATCGAGGAGCCCCCAGTCGAGCAGGATGAGGATCCGATCGAGCCCCCAGGTTTTGAGAGATCTACTCCCACCCTTAGCTCGAAGATTGTGGCGGATCGGCCTCTTGAAGATGAAGAGGCTAATCCGAAGCGGCAGAGGACGGCTCAGTAGTTTGCTTTTGTTTTGCTTAGAAAGATTTCTTTATTCAAGTACATGTTTTTAGATTCGAATAAAGGGTTAAGGAGGCTTGTTCCGAGCTCATTTCTAAATTTTAAAAAATTCTAAATAAAGTAGTAAAATAGAATTCATTTGCTTTTGTCTTGTCTCGTTGCTTTCTTTGTTTTATTTGAAAATGTTCTCGACCTTTTTAAGTTTTGAACACTCGTATTTTGCCTTCGTATGTTTGAATTGTTTTGTCTTAAGTCCTCGACCCTTTTAAGCTTTGGACTTAGATTTTTTTTTTTTTTTTTTTGTGTTGACTGTGCTGTTGACCTTTTTAAGCTTTGAGTATGTCATTTTGTGAGTGCAAAACCCTCGACCTTTTTAAGCTTTGGGTGTGCGTGCTAAGAAGTTCGGTTGCGCTTTTGACAAGCTGCCTACGTATCTGCGTTTTGAATACAGAATCAAACCGGCGTAGTTCGTGGGGTTCGGTTGTGCTTTTTGCGAAGCTGCCTACGTATCCACGGTGCGTGGAATCAAACCGAGCGTAGTTCACTCATGCGAGAGTGAGTTTTGTTGAAATGCATTGCAAATTTGTTTTAAGGGTAGTATTTCTTGAGTTGATCAAGATTTGTTGGTAGTCGGAAATCCTGACCGTCAAGGTCAGTAAGCGTCACGGCTCCTCCGGGAAGGATGTCCTTGACCAAATACGGTCCGGCCCAGTTAGGTTTGAATTTCCCTCTTGGGTCGACTGGTAATGGTGCTCGGACGGATTTGAGTATTAGGTCACCCACTTTGATATTTCGTGGCTTGACCCGTTTGTTGTAAGCGTGTTGTAGACGGGATTGGTACATTCGGACTGTACTTAGTGAATGTAGGCGTCTCTCGTCTAAAAGGATGAGTTGTTCATATCGTTCGCGTGCCCATTCGGCTTCAGGAATGTCTGCTTCCATGAGGATTCGAACGGATTGCATTTCGATTTCTACAGGTTGGACGGCCTCCATTCCGTAGGTTAGGAAATAGGGTGTCATACCCGTAGGTGTGCGGATGGTGGTGCGATATCCCCATAATGCGAATGGGATTTTGTTGGGCCAGTCGTGGCAGGTGTCGATCATCTTTTTGAGGATTGATACGACGGTTTTGTTCTTTGCCTCATTGCCGGGTTGGTTTCTTGATGCAGTAGGGTGATGATTTATGTCGTTGTATTTTGTATTTGAGAAAAAGTGGTTCGACTTCTCCTTGGAAGTGTGTGCCTTGGTCGCTTATGAACTCGTGGGGTATGCCATAGCGACAGATGATGTTGTTTTGTATGAATTTTGCAACTTCTTTTGTGCCTAGTTTGCGGTATGATGCGGCTTCGACCCATTTAGTGAAATAGTCGATAGCCACGAGGATGAAGCAGTGTCCTCCTGCTCCTACGGGTTGTACTTTGCCAATGACGTCAATTCCCCACGTGGAGAATGGCCATGGTGAAGTTAAACTGTATAGCGGTGAGGGGGGTATGTGTTGTACGTTTGCGAAGATTTGGCAATTATGACAATGTTTGACATATTTTGCGCAGTCGGCTTCCATGGTGGTCCAGTACCATCCTAGCCTTATGATTTGTTTGCACATGGCTCGTGCGTTCATGTGTGGTCCGCACTCGCCATCGTGTACTTGGGACATGATCTCGTGTCCCTTTTTGTGGTCGACGCACAAGAGTAGTGTACCTTGAGGCGTCTTTTTGAGTAGTTTGCCCATTTCCATCAGGAATTGTGATGATAATAGGCGTAGGGCTCGTTTGGCCCGTTTGTCGATATTTGGTGGGTATTCACTGTTTGTCTTGTAGTTGATGATTGCTTGGTACCAAGGATCGGTTTGTTCTTCCTCGGCTTCGATGTCACAGATGTATGCGGGTTCGTTTCGTCTTTCCACGACAATGGGTAGTGTTTCCATTCCCGGGGGTATGTTGATTAGTGACGCGAGTTTGGATAGCGCGTCGGCGAATTGGTTTTCTTCGCGTGGGAGGTGTATAAATTCTACGCGATAGAATTTGTTTATGAGTTCTTGTATCTTGCTTTGGTATAGTGCTAGGTTCTCATTGAGTATCTTCCATGCTCCGGATACTTGATTGATTATGAGGGAGGAGTCCCCGTAAACTTTTATGTTGCGGGCGTTGAGTACAAGCGCTGCTTGGAGACCGTGCAAGCATGCTTCGTATTCGGCGGCGTTGTTTGTTACATCAAAGTCCAGTTTGATGGACAAGGGGGTGTGTTCGCCGTTCGGGGATATGAGAAGTATTCCTACTCCACATCCTCGGTAGTTAGAGGAGCCATCGAAATATAACTCCCATTGTTCTTGGTTGATGTTGTAAATCCCGTCATCTGGAAGGGATGTTGTGTCAATGATTGGCTCTTCGGTGATTGCATTTTCGGCTAGGAATTCAGAGACAGCTCGTCCCTTGATTGCTTTAAGGGGTACGTACTTAAGGTCGAATTTGGCTAGGAGTAATGTCCATCTGGCCATTCGTCCGTTAAGAACAGGTTTCTCGAAAAGTTACTTTACGGGGTCCATTGTAGAATAGACCCTCGTTTGGTGTGCTAGCATATAGTGACGGAGTTTCTTGGATGACCATACTAAGGCTAGACAACTCTTTTCGACGGGTGAATATCGAGTTTCGTAATCGAGAAACTTTTTGCTTATGTAGTAGATTGCATGTTCTTCGCCATTTACTTCTTGAGCGAGCATGGCGCCCATGGCGGTAGTTGTTGTTGTTGTTGTTGTAAGGTATAGGGATAGTGGTAAATCCTTTTGGGGTGGTCTTAGAACTGGCGGGTTAGTTAACAATTGTTTGACCTTGTCAAATACTTTTTGACATTCTTCATCCCATTCCACGTGGTCGGTTTTCTTGAGCTTCTTGAAAACTGGTTCACATATCATGGTGAGCTTACTGATGAAGCGTGAGATGTATTGGATTTGGCCCAAGAAACTTCGAATTTCGTCGAGGTTCTCCGGGGGTCGCATTTCGAGAATTGCTTTGACTTTCGAGGGGTCGACCTCGATGCCTCTTTGGCTAACTACATGTCCTAGTAGTTTACCAGATTTGACTCCAAAAGTACATTTTTGGAGGTTCAAACGCATTTTGTATTGCCGTAGGCGAGTGAAGAACTTGCGGAGGTTAGCGATATGACCACTCCTCTCCTTTGACTTCACGATCATGTCGTCGACGACGTAGACTTCGACTTCTTTGTGCATCATGTCATGTAAAAGGTGTAACAACCTGGTTTTAGTCGACTTTAATTACTAAGGCGGAAATTAATTAAATCTTAAACCAGCGTCATTAATTATACATAAAACCCAAAAGTTACAACATCGTTCAAGAGTTGAATAAAACAACTCTAAATACGGAAGTTAAAAGAGTAAGGTGTTATATATTACAAATCTCTCAAAAACAACTAAAAGTAAAGCGTAAAAGCGTCTCGTGGCCCCATCCAAAATCCAGCTCCTGGTCCACGGAAATCCTGCACAATAAACTGATGGGGGGGGCCCGCTGAGCGGACAGTGACTAGCTATGCTCATACTTACCCTCGATTTCGATTACTTTGGTTTAATATTATCGCTTTATAATTATAACATTATGATAAAACGTAAACATGCTTATTACATATAGCATATAAAGACATATAAGTCATAATAAGCATGCGGTTTAAAGCGATAAATCATATAAGCATGATATTCAGTTATGAAAGCAATTAACATATAATATCATAGCAATAGTATCACAATAATTCAACAGGATTACAAAGCGATATCAGATCGCAAACAAACATACGTATTGTAACATTCACATCATGCAGACTCGATTCAATTCAGAAAGTTGTGGTCTTTAGTTTTCGAAGATGGTACACACTCATTCTCATTTAATCATACAACAAACAACACATCACGCTACGAGCACGACCCCGAGTAGGCTATTGTACTCTAGTCGCTTGCATCTCACTACCATAGTGCAACAACTTACTCGACTCGTAAACCACGCCGAATACTATAGTACTTGCATCTCATCTTCTAGTGTTCGAAATGATTCCAACTTCAGATACAATCTCGTCAAGTAATCTTTACGCAGGGTAAGAACGAATGCTTGTGTCGCGCCCACTAAGAACGAAACACGACAAGGAGACAGAACCGCGAGATGACAATCGCAATAAGGTCGCGGTGGCCCTGGTAACTTTAGCGAAATAGGGGAAGAAAACCCTAGTCTAGTATGCATACACTAATATCCACTTTAAGATTAGGCTATGCTAATCATAGAGCACCTTAACTCTGGATAAAACGACTATTTCCTAAAGCCTGACCCACTAAGAGTTGGCATATTCTTTATCTTGTACGGCTTTGGCTATACGACTTAAGGCGTAACGGCATGGGCAGGATGCTAAGCAATAATCTTTGGCTTAAACCACACTATTCGGTATGACCCAAGCCAGAGACCGAGATAGTGGTATCCGCACAAGACTATCTTAACCCCACTTCACTTACGATTGACGTTTTCATATCGGAGGCTCAAGCGTTTGACCTTTTGTTTAACTTACTCATGATTATTTATTTATTTGATATTACATATCACATGTTACTAGACTCTCCTAGTCTCAGCGTCAAACGTTTAAGTATTTTATTCGGTTGGATATGATCACATAACACGTTCGTGTATTATTTGAAGTGTTGTTAATTATTAACGTTTTTAAGTTTCTATATTAATACGTTTATTAATATGTCAAATTTTATTTAAGTGTTTTTCATACACTTTAAGTCATTTACTTATTCATTTTCAATTTTCTATACTTAGTAAAATTTTCAATTATTTTCAATATTTCAAAATTTGAAAATTTAAATATCTTTGAATTTTGAGACGTAACTTGTTTTACAAGTTTCGTAAATTTTTCACTATTCATAAATCACTATTCACTTTTCACTATTCATAAATCACTATTCACTTGTCACTATTCATTGGTCACTATTGATGAGGCTAAAGTCGTGGTCACCTAATCAAAATAAACCTAAAGACAACTAACTAGGTAGCTAGTGGCAGTAGGGTCGAATCCTCAGAGAGACAGGTAGTCAAAGGGTTGCTTAGCTAGTCAAGGTAAGTCTCAAAGGGTGTGAAAGAGGGTGTTTTGAAGAGCTAAACTAACAACGATAAGCAAAAAGGTATGAAAAGGTATAAGAGAGGGAGATTAGGGCATCGGGGTCATATGACATCGATTCAAGAACTAATTCAGAAGGGATAATCAATCAATTGAAATCATGCAAGCGATTAGGTTTTAGGAAAAGCTCTCTCGAGTCAATTTTAACCTTAAGCAAACTTAGCGGGCTCTCGCTACGTACTAAATTCAACTTATCAATTACGCGTAAGTCTAGTTTGATTAAACTTTCGATCTTAGCTGAAACAACCTAATTTCAATTCAATAAAGGCGTCCCTAAATTCAATTGATAATGAAACGCGTAGGAAGAAATCAACTTGCACAAATTCAATCGATTAAAGCAATTAAAACATGTCTTGAATCGATATCACAATCACCCTAAACCCTAATTAAAGAATTACCTAGACATGAATGAAATTAAATCAAAACAATAATAAGAGGATGACATGATGAATGAAATAGCAATGAATTAAACCTGTGATTAATCTTGAATCGGAATGTAAAGATCGAGTCTTGCAAAAAGTATTAGAGCTAAACTAAGAGTTTTATGAGAGTTTAAAGGAGAGAAACCAAAAGCTATTCTAAAACAGAAAATATAATGTAAAGCCTAAATGAAAACCCTAATTCGAGTTCTATTTATAGGCCAACGAAAATCCGGAGAATAACGCAGCAGAACCGAGCGGTTCGTACCCGAACCGATCGGTTCAGGGGGTTAAACCGATCGGTTCCCTCATAAACCGATCGGTTCTTAGCATGTCAGAGAATTCCAGCAACTTTGGCCTTTGTTCATGTATCCTGAACCTATAGGTTTGCTCTGAACCTATAGGTTTGACGTCCCAAATCATCGTATGACTTCCGAATCGACTCTCGGGCTTCGTCTTGACTTCACGATACTCGATAATGCTCCACTAACCTCAGGTTTTAGCTCAGGACCGCCAAAACCTGCAAGATACACACAAGAAACGACAGTATCGCAATATAAAGCAAATAGCTACTAAATCAATAATGAAATCGAGCGAATGCGAGCTAAATGCGACTATATCGGGGGCATAAAAGCTATATAAAAGACATGTATCAAACTCCCCCAAACCAAACCTTTGCTTGTCCTCAAGCAAACAGCGTCGGAGAAAATCAAAGTATCCAAATTAATCACGCCGGTATCTCAAGGTTGACGACCCATACACATGAACCTACAACCATAGTCTATTTCACCGAGAATAGAGCACAAGTCTCAACCATTCACACCAACATCGTACTACTAGCTCCTCACGCTTTCGCAAAAATAAACTTACGATAATTGGATTCAAGCAAGGTCAACCGCGCGTACCACTTTCCATTCCATCCTTCTTACCACATCATATCATTTTTTCTCTTTTCTTTTCTTTTCTTTCTTTTTTTTTTCCTCAAATGTGGAGCATCCCTCGTATGTTATACCGTTTAGCTTGACGTTCACTCGGTAAAGATCGCGCTCGGGTATACATATTTCCTTAAGGGTTACATCATTGCTCATACTCTCGGTCGCAACCAAATTCATGGCCACTGTGGTTACTCAAGTCAATGAGTCCCCTCCGAGAGCATCGAAGCATTGCTCCAACATAAATAAATCATTCCATATCATACCACATTCCAACTTTCCAACATACCACAAGCCAATGCCTCGCAAGAATACCAATATCGAAAGTAAAAGAACGAAAAGCGATAAGAATTAAGCAAATACAAGTGGGCTAGTGTTTGAGGCTCGCAATCTATTAATAGGAAACAAACAAACAGCGCAAGCTACGACGATGGATTTTCAACTCGGAGATGCCAAAGATCAAAATAAGGACACTAATCAATTCACCAATCTTGGCAATTCAAGCCGAAAAAGGTTTGAAAATTTCAAAAACTTTAATTTTTAGGGATTTTCTAATATAAAAAGCACACAAAAATGAAAAATGCAAAAGAATAAGCGCGAAAGAGCTCCTCCCCCAAACCAGAATCACACATTGTCCTCAATGTGGAAAACAGCACAACCACAAGCATAGAAGGACGAATAAAAGACGGGGGTAGGAAAATGAAAGCGAGGAAACGAGGAAAAAGGAGTAAAGAAAGCTCACATTATCAAGTTGGAGCTCCCCCAAACCGAAGTAGCACGCGAGAAAAAGGTAAGGCCCTTCAGCAGAGGGGGCCGAGCAAGGCCATGTCGAGGCCTGTCTCAAAAATACTAAGGACGCAGAGTCCTCAAGTACCTGCATGCTAAATCAACTATAAATCCCTCATCCTCACGCGCTCAATAAAGGTCTAAAAAGTCATCAAAAACAAACCAAACCAAAGTACAAAGTACAACAAATTACAAAAAGTCAACGGGTTGCCTCCCGGAAAGCGCTGGTTTATAATGGTCCCGCACGACCGTCGTTAAGGCTCAAATCACGTCAAATTGGGCCAAGGTTGTTGGCCACTAGCAACACTTTCACTTGGCGAAATAGCAGCTGTTCGCCATAAAACTCGATCTCCACGAGGAAGAGCAGCATAATCCATCACGCAAGGTATGCCGTCGCGAAATGGCTCTCCATAACAACTCCGTGCGCCGCGCATCGCAAACCGTGGGTCTCCACCTCCATCCCCAGGATCGTAGACATCCGCCTTCGTGAGCTTCCGTTCCCCCAAACCAGGATCACAGCCACCCTGCGTAAGACCTGCACAAGAAACAGCAGAAGAAACAACCTCCAAAGGGTCCCCAATAGAGTGAGACGGAGGGGCAAGGTCAATAGCAAAAGCAGACTCAGGCTGCATAGGGGCACGAGGGATACTAGACTTAGTGTATGTGAGCTTCTCCCCTCCCACCGAGAACGTAAGCGTCTTATTCCCCACATCGATGACTGCACCAGCAGTGTGCAGAAAAGGTCTCCCTAGAATGATCGGGATGTGGGGGTCCTCGGGAATGTCTAGGACCACGAAGTCTACGGGTATATAGAACTTCCCTATCTTGACCGGGACATCCTCTAGGATACCTAAGGGTCTCTGGACACTACGGTCTGCCATCTGTAAAGTCATGGAAGTAACTCCTAGCTTAGTCATATTCAGCTTCTTACAGATGGAATAGGGAAGGATGCTCACACTAGCCCCCAAGTCACATATAAAGCGTTCTGCACAACATATTTCCCTATAGAACAAGGGATTGAAAAGGTCCCGGGATCGCTCAGCATAGGAGGTGAACTACCCTGCAAAAGAGCACTACCCTCCCCCACAAAAGACACAGTCTCGGTCTCATTAATGGAACGCTTCTTAGATATGACCTCTTTGAGAAACTTAGCATACGTAGGGATCTGTTTAACCAAACCAATAAAAGGAAGATTTACCTGCAGGGTCTTAAGGATCTCAAAGAACTTACCGAGCTGGGGGTCCATATTGGCCGGACGTACACGACCTGGAAAAGGAAGCCTGATTTGAATCTCCGGTACCTTATCCTTGACAGCATCATCTACGAGTTGCTGTCGCTGTGCCGGCCCATGATCACACGGCTTGGCCGTGTTTTTGGCCCCATTCTTCTCCTCGTCCTCCGGATGCTTCGGGCCATCATAAACTGTACCACTACGAAACGTAATAGCACACGCTGTATCAGGAGGAGGGTTAGGAGGATTACCTTGTGGTGGCAGGGTACCCTGCTGACGAGATGCCTGCGAAGCGGCGAGCTGCGCCACTTGATTCTCCAACATTTTAATTGCCGCATCCTTAGCCTGGTCGATCTTCTGCATATGCTGCATCATCGTCTCCTGCGACTTCTGCATACTCAACATCATTTGTTGCATTTGCAACATCATGGCCTTGGTCTCGGCCGAAGGATCGGGTACGGGGGTAGGTTGAGGTGGAGTGTAGGTGGGTTTTTGGTAGTTGGGTGGAGGTGGTTGGAAAATTTTATGAGGAGGGCTGTATGGGATGTTTTGTGGAGGTGGGGGAGTCGGGTTCAACACATTTTGGTTACGATAAGATAAGAGTGAACGATCATAACCAGGTTGGTTTTGGTAGGGCAAGTTCTGTGAGTAGGATTGGTAAGCATGAACTTGCTCGTGGGGTGCAGCATACCCCGTAGAATAAAAACCAGCATCGTGCCCCATAACAGCATTTACATGGGCACTCGAGGAACCACCCCTATGCAGCATATCAATTGTCGTCGTTAGCGCGGCAACCTGACTAGTTAGTGCGCTAATGCTTTCCTTAGCACGGTCTTGGTGAGCCGACCGTGAATTACCCCGTGGTTTACCAAACTGAGACGAGTGGATCGCCATCTCCTCAATCAAACCCCAAGCTTTGTCATCGTCGACGTTGTTAGCAAAACGTCCTTCTGCAGCTGAATCAAGGATAGCCCGGCTCTCCTCATATAACCCATTGTAGAAAGTCATGATCACCAACCAATCATTTAACCCGTGGTGAGGACAATCCCGTATGAGCTTCTTGTACCGCTCCCAAGCTTCAGCTAAAGTTTCGTCAAATGTTTGCTTGAAGCCTCGGATTTGACTCCTCATTTGATTTGTGCGTTCGGGAGGGTAGAACTTTGAGTAGAAGGCAAGAGCTAGCCCTCTCCAATCAGTGATACCAGCGGCTTCCTTGTCGAGATCCGTGATCCACTCACGAGCTCGATCCTTTAAGGAGAAGGGGAACAGCATCTCCCTTATCTGGTTCTGGGTGATCCCGGCCTGCTTAATCGTAGAGCAGTAGTCGGTGAATATTTGCATATGCCGACCAGGATCCTCGGTGGGATAACCACCAAACTGATTCCGCTCCACCAAATTTAGGAAGGCGGGGCGAATCTCAAAGTTGCCCTGTAGAGTCGCGGGCATTTGGAATCCATTAGGAATGGACTCCGGCTTAGGCACCGAGTGACTGTATAGCTTAGGCATAGTCACTGGCGGTGGAGAAACTGGAGGTGTGTCCTCTTCGTAGGACGATTGCGTAGCACTAGACGACGCTTCCTCGATATCAAGTTCAACGATTTGAATTGCTTGCTTGCGTAGCCTATGTAACGCTCGTTCAGGTTCAGGTTCAAAGGGGACTAAAGTCCGAGGTGACCTGTGCATAAACAAAACTACAAGCAAACGATAAGGAACGGTCTCAAGGAACTAGGTTCCTTGAGACAAGAGAGAAAAACCTAAACAAAAACTAAGCAAAAACAATAACTAGCAAACCGTCTCCCCGGCAACGGCGCCAAAATTGATGAGGCTAAAGTCGTGGTCACCTAATCAAAATAAACCTAAAGACAACTAACTAGGTAGCTAGTGGCAGTAGGGTCGAGTCCTCAGAGAGACAGGTAGTCAAAGGGTTGCTTAGCTAGTCAAGGTAAGTCTCAAAGGGTGTGAAAGAGGGTGTTTTGAAGAGCTAAACTAACAACGATAAGCAAAAAGGTATGAAAAGGTATAAGAGAGGGAGATTAGGGCATCGGGGTCATATGACATCGATTCAAGAACTAATTCAGAAGGGATAATCAATCAATTGAAATCATGCAAGCGATTAGGTTTTAGGAAAAGCTCTCTCGAGTCAATTTTAACCTTAAGCAAACTTAGCGGGCTCTCGCTACGTACTAAATTCAACTTATCAATTACGCGTAAGTCTAGTTTCAATTCGGCTTTCGATCTTAAACTGAAACAACCTAAATTCAATTCAATAAAGGCGTCCCTAAATTCAATTGATAATGAAACGCGTAGAAAGAAATCAACTTGCACAAATTCAATCGATTAAAGCAATTAAAACATGTCTTGAATCGATATCACAATCACCCTAAACCCTAATTAAAGAATTAGCTAGACATGAATGAAATTAAATCAAAACAATAATAAGAGGATGACATGATGAATGAAATAGCAATGAATCAAACCTGTGATTAATCTTGAATCGGAATGTAAAGATCGAGTCTTGCAAAAAGTATTAGAGCTAAACTAAGAGTTTTATGAGAGTTTAAAGGAGAGAAACCAAAAGCTATTCTAAAACAGAAAATATAATGTAAAGCCTAAATGAAAACCCTAACTCGAGTTCTATTTATAGGCCAACGAAAATCCGGAGAATAACGCAGCAGAACCGAGCGGTTCGTACCCAAACCGATCGGTTCAGGGGGTTAAACCGATCGGTTCCCTCATAAACCGATCGGTTCTTAGCATGTCAGAGAATTCCAGCAACTTTGGCCTTTGTTCATGTATCCTGAACCTATAGGTTTGCTCTGAACCTATAGGTTTGACGTCCCAAATCATCGTATGACTTCCGAATCGACTCTCGGGCTTCGTCTTGACTTCACGATACTCGATAATGCTCCACTAACCTCAGGTTTTAGCTCAGGACCGCCAAAACCTGCAAGATACACACAAGGAACGACAGTATCGCAATATAAAGCAAATAGCTACTAAATCAATAATGAAATCGAGCGAATGCGAGCTAAATGCAACTATATCGGGGGCATAAAAGCTATATAAAAGACATGTATCAACTATTCATCGTATTTTATACGTATTTTTATACGTATTCGTATTTTTATACTTCGTATTTTATTCGTATTTTTATACGTATTCGTATTTTTATACTTCGTATTTTATTCGTATTCGTATTTTTATACTTCGTATTCTACATGTATTTTTATACTTATACGTATTCTTATACTTGTACGTATTTTTATACTTATACGTATTTTTATACTTTAGATATTTTAGGTATAAAACTAAATCTTTTTATTTCCTAAGTATAAGATTCTAGTTTCAAAGTCGTTAGGTTCGTTTTGTATTTAGTGATTTGTGAAAATATTTTAAAAGTCTAGTTTTAAAAACGTTAAGTTCGGTTTGTAAAAAGTGATCAAAGATATTTATTTTAAAATGAGACTCAGTTAAATTTAGTCGTCTATTTACTAAAGTTAGTGATTTTCATTTTAAAAAAATAGTATCGTGGATGATTCATTTTAGTCCGTATGTCCAAGTTCAACAGTCCAAGTGCAAAGGCGGTAGCACACGATTTAGTTCATTTTTATAACGGTTACATATTTTTATCGGTTTATAATATTTCATTTCTAACTAAATCGATTTATACAAAAATTCATTTCTAACAACTATTTAACTTTAGTGACTTAGTGATAAATTCATTTTGATTAAATTTAGTCAATTTAAATAGAATTGTCGTGTGGTATGTTTATATGTTACAAAATTGGTTTATTTCTTTTAATTTCTTAATTCTAACTTATTAACTAATAATTAAATTATGTTAACAATAAAGTAAAAAGTGATAAAAGTAAAATTTGACCCAAAAATGATGGAAATGCCGTGAGCAACAAAGGTAGTGTTCAAAAATTCGTTTTTCGATTTTTATCGGTTTTTAGCTTAAAGTTTTATATTTTAATTATTCAAATTATACTAAAGCGATTTAAACTAAAATGAAATTTTCTAAAAATTTCATTTATATTTATGAATAGTGTTTTTCAACACTTTAAATTTCTAACTTTTTAATCTTAATGATTTATAATATTTTAAGTTGATATACATTATAATACTAACAATATATAAAACAATAACTAAACATAAACACAAAATATTAACAAACATAACATAAAACAAAATCAAAATGAACAATAATGATGAACATCAACATGAGTTTTCAAGAACGCTAAAAATAGCTCAAGAACACATATGTGCATTTTTTTCAACTTATAATTTATTTTTCTAATTTAATTTTTTTACATGAATACATCCATTTTATACTAACTTAACAGAACATATTATTTACAAAAATTAAAAATGAATATTTAGTAAAAAAAATGGGAAATGCCGTGGACATACACAACACATACAACAATTTCGTTTTCGATTTTTATTCACTTTAAACTCATTGTTAATATTTCACATAATTTTTATATATGATTACTACATAACTAAAGCTTAAATAAACATAAACATCATATGAACAAACAATTAAAAATGCTCAAGAACATTTTAAATAAATATGGAAATCATATTACTACAACATTTCTAGTAAAATAATTACCTAGTTATTATCATTTATTAACATCACATATACATAAAAGAATCAAAGTTGATGTTTAACATAATTTTAACATAAAGATTATACTTATAAAATATAATGATAATCAAATTAATTTTAAAGGAGACTAATATGAGAAATAACTAGTCACCTTAAATTGGATGTTAATCGTCGGGGATCTAAAATAAATTTTAGATCGGAATTTTCTTCACCCATAAAACCCAAGTTTTTTTCACCCAAATAAACCATGAATGTTAGCTCCAAATACCCACTAATATAACTAGGAACACTTAAGAATTATTAGAATAATATTAAGGTTTTTATTTTAGAGGTTTTTGGATGAAAAATGGAAGAAAATAAAAGAGAGAAAATGGGGAGCATAGCCACGACATTTTGGGATGTTATGAGCTAATTTTGGTCCTTAGAACATGTGGGATAAGTTGTAAAAAATTTAGGTTAAAAGAATTAAAGATATGGTTTGATTTTTAAGTAAATAAAGTTTTAATTAAATGTAATTAGGAGACAAAATAAACAACTTGACTTACTAGTGTCATCAACACTATTTGGTATTAGAAAATGTTCCCTAGATGTTTTAAAATGTTTTTACGAAATAAATCGGGTTTAAAAAGTCGGGCGTCAAAGACGGTAAAAGTTAATGTGTGCGCGTTTGACGATTTTTTGAAATATCTCTACTTTTGAATTCTAAGACTAAAATATTTTATTTACTACTCGAGAAAATATTTAAAAGTGATGGAAATGAAAATGGTAGTATTAAAGTAGTAGTATCGTATTTGTACGTATTTTTATTAAACGGTATAAACTTTAAATTTAAATACAAAGAAAATAAAAGTGATGATGAAAAATATAAAGTTGTAAGTAAATGTGTAAGAAAAAATGGAAGAGGATAGACTTGGAAAAGTCTAAGTCAAATGGTTCTAATAAATTTTTCGGGCTCGATTTTCGTTTTCGAAATTTTCGATTTGCGTGATCGCAGAAAGTTTCAAAATAAAGGATATGATGTTAAAATAGTGTTTTGAAATAAAATCGGAATTAAAAATAAAAAAAATAATTTTTGAAAGGTACTAAAACAAAAATCGGATCCTAATCCTCGAAATTTTGAATAAAAATTTCTTAGGTCGAAATACTTATTTTTTTCGTTGAATGTTATAGATTTAAAGATTTATATTCAAACGTCAAAAAGTTAATCAATTTAAATTAGGTGTGACTTCAAATTTCGACAATTTAGAAAAAAAAGCTAGCTTAATAGAAATGAAATAGTAATTAGATATTAATAAAAATGTTTTATTAATAAAAATCAAAATGATCATATTTTTATTAAAAGTTGATGTTAAGTTTGCTTTTTAAAATAAAAAGAAAGTGGAAGAGGATAAGATGCTTGACTTTGATTTGCGTGTTTGAAATCGTTGACTCGAATTTTAAAGACGGGAAAAACATAAGGGTCCATTTTTATTTTGAAAACGAAAAATGTTCAAAATTGAATTTCACGAATAAAAGCTTTTACTTTTATTTTTATGAATAGTAAACATAACTTAACCTTTTTGAAATTAAAAAGGCGATATTAATTTTGTGTTGATTTTTATAAAATTTTGAAATGTGTTTCTTTTTCAATTCTAAAGATAATACAACAAAATTTATTTGTTTAAAATTTTTAAATTTGGACTTAAGAAATTTTAGTATTATTTGGCGAAAAAAATTCAGACGTATTTTTATTATAAGGAAAAAGAATGAATTTAATTTAAGGAATTAAATTCTTTTATCAAATTGTGTTAAAATAACACGGGGTGTTACAAAAGGGTTGTAGCGGTGCGTTGGTATGTTGCACCGGCATTGATTAGGCCGAAAGGCATGACCGTAGCAAAGATGTGCCTCTACTTGGTAATGAAGGCCGTTTTCGCCATGTCTTCGCAAGCCATTTTGATTTGATTATAGCCTGCGTAGCCGTCCATGAAGGATAGGAGGGCGTGATCGGCGGTGTTGTCGACTAGGACGTCCACATGGGGTAACGGGAAGTCATCTTTGGGACTGGCTTTGTTCAAGTCGCGAAAGTCAACGCATACTCGAATTTTGCCGTTCTTTTTCAAGACTGGGACCATGTTTGAGACCCATTCAGGATATTCGATGGCTTGGATGAAACCGGCTTGTAGTTGTTTTTCGATTTCTTCCTTGACCATAAGGGACCATTCGGGACGTAGTCTTCTGAGTTTTTGTTTGATTGGTTTGTAACCGGGTTTGATGGGGATGCGGTGTTCGGCGATGCTTCGTTTGATTCCGGGCATATCCTTGTATGACCATGCGAATACGTCCTTGAATTCGGTTAGGAGTTGTGTGAATTGGGCGCGCTCGTCTTCGTCCAGCGAGGCGCCTAGTTGTAATTCCCTTGGATCTTCGGGGGTTCCTACGTTTATGGTTATGGTTTCCTCGATGATAGGGTGCTGTGTTCTTGGAGAGACAATGTTTGCAATGTATTTGTTTAGAGATTGTTCATTGTTTTGTTTATTTTCATCGCATGAGTTAGTGTCTTTTGTATTTTGTGATTTGTTTATTGTTTGTTGACTTTTAGATGTTCGTGTTTTGTTGTTTGTTTTAGCTTGAGACAAGACGTAAGCAAATTTATTCATTTCATTACTTTGAGAAGAATTATTCGACAATTCAGAAAATTGCTTGGAGCTAACCTCCGTAAAAAGAAAATCTAAACTAAAGCTAGAGTCTAGGATAGATGGGTCGACAGATGACCCGACACTAAGAGCATTAGAAGTTAAAAGAATTTCTTCTTCTTCATCATCGTCTTCGTTGCTGGAGGAGCTGCTTAAGCTGCTTGAGTTGCTTGGGGTGCTTGAGTTGCTTTTGTTGCTTTTGTCTTTGTTTTTGAGATTGGTGACATGGTCGTAAAGCGGTCCTTCGCCGGTGATAAGCTGGAAATGGTGGCCTTGTGCGTCAGTCCATTTTAGCGTTTTATACCATCCGTTAAGGGTTTTGTCGATGGCATCAGCTATAAGTAGGTTAGGATCGAAACGTCGATCACGCATGATGGTGGCGACGATCTCTTCGTTTTTGATGCTCGCTGAAGTCTCAGTCGCATTAGGCTCGACCTCACTAGAGTAGCAGGCTTCGGTTGTGTGGATGATGTCTCGAAGGGAGGTGTTTCCGTCGACCTTCCCTCCAGGAGTGAAGTATGCGCCTAAGTCAAGGGTGTAAGGCCGTAGGGTGACCTTATGGGTTGACTTTCGCCTTTGGACTTCTTTAGCCATCTGCTCTTGGTCGTCGTCTTTGGGCTTATAGCCTAGGCCCATGGTGAGCCAAGGGCTATTGTTGTTTGTTGTTTTGAAGGGTTTGTAAGTTTTGATCGGCATGCGTGTAATGGCGCCGACCTCAAAGTCGAAACCACATAGGTCTTCTGTGGGTTCAACAACGATTTCCGCAGAATTGGGCTCCTTTGGTGCATCGAAAGGAACGCGGAAGTTTGAGGCGTTCAAGGTTATGATCTCCTCGTTAAGAGGGATTTTGACCTTCTGGTGAAGAGTGGAAGTTATGGCTTTGGTGGAGTGAATCCACGGGCGTCCTAGAAGTATATTATACGAAGGGGTCATGTCAATGACTTGAAATTCGACCTTCCTCTCTATGGGACCACTGCGTATGTGAAGGGAAATGGTTCCTTTCACGTGACGTCGGGTTCCATCGAAAGCTTTGACTCCATCCATGCTTGGGGTGAAGTCTTTGTCGGATAAGACGAGGCGATGCGCGGTGGCCAATGGTAGAATATTGACCACGGATCCGTTGTCAACGAGGGATACGGGTAGAGTTTTCTTCATGCATTCTACGCTAATATAGAGAGCAAGGTTATGATTTGGTCCGAACGCTGGTAGGTCATCGTTTGAGAAGGTGATAGCCCCCGGTAGCCAATCCCTTGTAACATGGCTAATGACTTGATTTGGAGAGATTTTAGAATCTGCACATGCTATTTGTAAGGCACGGATGAATGCGTTCCTATGTTCCGCCGAATCTCGTAGGAGAGCCCAGATCGAGACGTCAGCTTTTGTGCGAGTGAGTTGCTTTTGAAGCACTTCACTCGTGTTTGGTGGCGGAATTACCGTAGATGCAGAGGGTGTGCTTGTGGAAGGAGCATCTTCCTGGAGTACGGCCTTGCCTTTTTCGGCCGCGGTTGCTTTTTGAGCGTATTCATCGGTGAAAATATTTTGATAAGGACGCCCAGAACGTGTGAGGTGTGAAACCTCGTCTTGGTCTTTCTTCTCGGGCTGTTTGCCCTTGTCTTTTGTGTCCTTATTTTCGGATTGTTTGCCCTTCTTCTTCTTCCCTTTCTTGTTCTTTTTGTTTTTGGTTGGGGAGGAAGTAGTTGAGAGTTGAGCTACCGTTCTGTTGGTGGGTGGCCACTCTTCGTCCTCATCATCACTAAACCAGATTCCATTGATTTGGTTGTTGGTGGGTGCGACTAGGTAGGAGCAATCTATGACGCAGATTGTGGAGTTGTTTTGGGCTTGGATGCCGATTTCAATGAGTTCTTCGAAATTCTCGGCATCGCCGTAATCAAAGTGTCTCTGCCATTTGCGTTGCAGACTGGTGAAGAATGTGTATATGAGTTCATCTTCGTGTGGAGGGTTTGGAACTTGGGCAAGTAGTTTTCTCCATCGGGCAACGTATTGGGTGAAGTCTTCCCCGTTTTCTTGGTGCTGAGTGACGAGAGTATGGAAGGATACATGCTTGTTGGCCTTGTTCTTGGAGCGTTGTTCCAAGCGTTCAACTTCGAACTGATGCAAGGCCTTCAAGTTGTCAATGTCCTTGGTGAGTTGATTAATACGGTCACGGAGAGTTCTCAATATATTGAGGTTAGCCATTTTTGAGGTGCGTTTGAAGCGAGGGGTGATGACGCGATTCATTGTATGGTGAGTATCCAGCTGAGGCCTGCATTTCACTTCGTATATTAGCGACACGACTCGACCCACTAGACTCACAAACATTCTAAGCATTCATTTTAAGCTCATTCCTTTGTTTAGAAAGACTCTTTTATGTTTGAAAAGAGGAGATTTTCGAAAAGGTTTTGCTAAGGGAAGCTTTTGAGGCGAGGATGCGTGCGCACATCTCGTCTCGATGTTAAAAGGTTTTGCTTTGCACCCGTCGAACTGGTATCGGTGATTTACCGAGGTGAGCTCGAGTCGGATGTGTAAAAGAGAATGGATTCGGCTCGAGCAAGTCGAGTCGAGGATGTTAAAAACGGGGTCTAGGCCGTATGACCTAGAGCATTGAAATCCGCGAGCTTGGGTTTTAATCCTTGCTCGGGTTTTTATCCTTGCTCGGGTTTTTGCTTGTTAGTGAAAAAGGATGTTTTGAAAAAGCTTGTTTCAAAAATTCGCGATAGTTTTGTTTGAAAAGGTGTTAGATGTTAGATGTTAGGTTCGTTTATCTTTAAAAAGTTTAAGCGAGTTTTCGAAGATATGAATGCATATGCTCGTTTTGAAAAAGACCATGGAGTGGATGGCCTCGAACTTGTACGTATGACTCAAAGGGTGAAAGGGTCAGTCGGGTACACCTCCAACTACCTCGAGTACGCTTTGGCAGATACTTAACCCCTTTATTTCCTTACGCCGGAGCGATAGGTTTTCTAAAGGGAGCACTGGGGCGGTCGAGATAGTCGTTTACGGCAAGCCGTGGAGGGGAGAGAGAAAAGTTAGTCCTGCACGTGCTTTATCGAGTGGACAAGCCTGCGTGTTGGAACCACCTCTCAAGGGTGCAAAGGGTGCCTAGATTCCAAAAGGAATGGACTCTAAACGAATGTGCATAGCTCAAATATGTGTACAATGGATTGTTCAAGGCTTTCAAGTTTCACCTCTTTATTTTTAAAAAGAAAAAGCTAGTTTTAAGTTTTAAAAATAAAACGTCCCCAGCGGAGTCGCCAAACTGTGGAACCCGGGATCGAGAGGGACCCAACTCGGCGTCTTGCTTAAGGGCGAATTAAAGTTAAAAGTTAAAAAGATTAAGTTAGAAAAACCTTTAAGAACTGTTTGGAGTCGCCACCTAATTATCGCGGAAATTAGGAACCTGCTACCATGTTCTAAGCTAAAAACATGTCTTAGATTTGGGAGCACGCCGACACCCTTAGATCTAAGGTTGTGAAACCAGATTGGATTCGGGGTGAGGGTACTTTAGAAAAAGAGTTAATTCAAATAATGATTTATGAAAACCTTTTAGAAAAGCCTATGTAAAAATAGCCTCTACTGACCTAGAACAATCCAAGTAAGATGATATTTGAGCTAATGTTATCGCTACGTACAAGTGCGAAAAAAATTGTAAAAAGAATGCAGATGCAGATGCAAAAAGATTGTTTAAAACCCTCAGTTTAGCATGTTTAACTTGTTGACGAAAACGGTTCAGTTAAAGGTCGAATTCATTGTTAAAGTTGATTTTAATGCAAAATAAGAAGGTGCAAGATGCATGCAAATAAAATAAAGTTCAATTGTCCATTGGTTTATTTTAAGAGGTCGGTTGCTTATGCGACTTTGGCGTGTCATCGGATATGGAGTGTACCCGAAGTAAATAGAACACTTGGAAGGCAAGCGTATTGGGTGCCAAAGCTTGGGCGCTAAAGTGTAGTCCCTTTGTTAGTCCATAGAAATAAGAAAAAGCTTTGATCCAAGTGGATCGGCACCTACCTTGTCCCGACGCTTGGATCGTGAGCTTCGCTTCTTGAACTAAAAAGGAGGATGAATTCAACACGGGATGTGTGCTGAACTCAAGGATTTGTGTACTTGAGGTTTTGTGAGAGTTGAAGTGTGTATGCTGTGAAATTGTGAGTGAAAAAGTTATGTTTCGAGGTCTGGTATAGGGGTGTATATATACTAAAACCTCGGAGAAATTAGGAAATCCGGGGATAAAACCAGGCCAGGAAACCGCATAGCCTTATGCGGTTGCCAGGGCAAACCGCATAGGCTTATGCGGTTGCCACCCAAACCGCATAAGGCTATGCGGTTTGGAGGTGTGGTTCTAGGTCTGCTTTCCAAATTTCGGTTGAATAATATCTTTGAAAGATACAGTATAATCTCGAGCTTGCATGCCAAGAAAACACCTAGGATATTTCTGAGATATTTTATGATGTTCAGGGCTCTGGAGTGAGGGCCAAAGGCTGGGTTTGGGCTCGGTTTTAGGCCCGAGACCCGAAAATGTGAAAAAGGTGTATTTTGTAGTGTTTTGTGAAATAAGGTAAGACGTGAGGTTGTATTTTGTGTGAGAGGAGGCTAAATGGGAGATTTAGCTACCGGGCCTAAATTTAGGAATTTAGGAATGCTGAATTAGACCTTGTTAATGTAAAAGGGCCAATTGCGGTGCAAATGCGAAGCTCATGCCAAATGAAGCAGGACGAGGACCAAGCTAGACTCCAAATGGACAAAATGAACGTTTATTTAAGTGTGATGTGAAGCGACCTAAATCATTTTAACATTTCAAAACGACTCAAAATGAATTCGACATTATTAGAACCGTTTAAGTTAGCGTTAAAACATGCATAATAAAAGTTCGTGTTACATCACAGGGTTTTGGTTGGGAGGGTACGGATATGGATATCCACAGTTGGTGGTTCCCAAAAACAATTAGACGAGCCTTGAGGCGTTCAATGGAAGAATCAGACTTGTATCTTATCTTGTACAACCACTTACTCCCGATAGCTTTCTCTCCCGACGGCAATGGTTTTAATCGACCCCTTCTTGTTGGTGGTTCCCAAAAACAACCAAACGAGCCTTGAGCCGTTCAACGGAAGAGTCAGACTTGTATTTTATCTTGTATAGCCACTTACTACCGAGAGCCTTCTTTCCCGGCGGTAGCGTTTCTAAAGTCCATGTGTCATTGGCGATCAAGGCATCCATCTCAGCTTCCATGGCCTTGCGCCACCCCTCATGTTGCATGGCTTCTTTGAAATTGCGAGGCTCAATGTGGGACGTGAGGGCTGCCAAGAAGGCACGATGTTATACAGAGAATTGTCAGTGGAAAGATAATGAGCAAGAGGGTAAGGCGTACCTGACGGAGACGGTGACACAGGGACGTGGGTGACAGTGGATGGCCGGTCGCTACAACAAGGAGCATTGACGACGTAATCATTCAAGCGAGTATTAGGAATCTTAGGGCAGTGACCACGACCCATTGCAGGGGCCGCAGGTGACGGAGGAGGCTGTACAACAGCAGCCTCGGCAAGAGTAGAAGTCGCAGGTTGCGTAGGGGGCTGTGTATCAGCAGCCTTGGCAGGTTCAGTGAGGGGCAGTGGTAGAGGCTCAGGTTGCTGCGGAGTTGCGGGTTGAGCAGGGTGTTCAAGGTCCCATTCGACAGCCGTGGAGGAGGAGGAGGAGGGGACAATAATCGAGTCATCAATAACAGAAGGCTCAGGTTAAAGAAACGGGAAATGATGTTCGTAGAATTTCACGTCGCGTGAAACGAAAAAATCATTATTTTCGAGATCATACAAATATCAATCATTCTTACTATAAGGATACCCCATGAATATGCACTTGCGACTACGGCTGGCAAATTTGTCGCCCTTGGCTCGTTGATTATGAGCAAAGCACGGACATCCAAACACACGTAAACTGTCATAGAGCGGTGGAGTGTTATACAAAATTTCATACGGTGTGATACATCCTATCAAGATAGACGGAGTACGGTTAATAATATAAGCAGCGGCAAGAACACATTCGCCCCAAAATTTAATTGGGAGGCCTGCTTGAAATCGCAAAGCACGCGCTACGTTCAAGATATGTTGAAGCTTTCTTTCGACACGACCGTTTTGTTGAGGCGTACCGACGCAAGAGGACTGTAAGGTAATGCTATGAGTGTGGAAGTATGGTTTCATTGCGTTGAGCTCTGTGCCATTATCGCTGCGAACGATTTTTACAATTACGGAGAACTGACGATGAACAAATCACAGTGAATGCTATGAGTGTGGAAGTATGGTTTCATTGCGTTGAGCTCTGTGCCATTATCGTGCCCCGTTAGAAGCAAAAGGGTCATACGGGCCCCACAAATCACAGTGAATGAGCTCAAAAATATGGGAACTTTTATTAGTACTTAACACAAAACTGTTTCAAGTATGTTTAGCATGGTGACAGACCTCACACGGTGCAGCCAACTTGCTTTTATTATTACTAAGAAAAGGAAGAAGTTTAACGACTTTTTTAGAGGGATGCCCCAGAGATTTATGTCATAATGAGATAGATGAGTCGACTTTGACAGCACGCGTAGCAACCGGCGCATCACGTCGTAGGTAGTAGAGGTCATCACAACAGTCACCCAGTCCAATTACCGCCTTCGTACATGAGTCCTGAATGAGGCACACAGACGAATTAGTAATAAATTCACATTTTAACGCAGCGCTAAACTGGGAAGCAGAAAATAAGTTACAACGTAATTGTGGCACATAAAGTACAGGGTCAAGGGTAATAGTGGAAGTTAGCTGCACACGTCCTACTTGATTATCAGACACATGTGAGCCATCAGGAAGACCCACAACACGACTCGGAATAGTACGGATATTAACGAGAGCATTGAACAACCCGGTGACATGATGTGAGCAGCCGGTATCAAGAAGCCACTGACCAGAAAAAGTGTGATTAGGAGTACCGTACACTGAGACCGCGACGTTAGAGAGCTCACCATCACTGTGAGAATTAATCACAGCATTAGAACTCTCAACTCGGGAATTGTTGCCCTTGTAGGAACCATGTGAATCGGTGCGTACAGTACCTCCCCCACCATTACCACGAGCAGAGGCAGATTTTCCACTACCATTAAAACACCCCCCCCCCCCCCTGCGAGGAGGTTTAGGAAAACCTTTTAATTCGTACCACAAGCCGGGATTTCATCGAGCAAATTGAAACACATAGAGCGATCATGTCCCTTACGATTACAATGAGTACATATGAGTTGTTGCCGCTGGGTACGGGTGAAAGAGGAGGAAAGGCGAGTAAATGGTCGGGAATGAGAACGAAAAGCAAAACTACCGAGTTTAGGGGCACAGGACGATTCCATGACAGCAGCGTCCTGCCCAGTCAGCAATTCCTCCTGAGATACTAATTGAAAGGACCTCAGGACCGAGGGTAAGGGCTTTTGGGTAAGGACGGTAATGAAGGTGTGTCTAATACTAAGGCGGAATAAATAAGACACAAAGCAAGATCGAATCACATGCAAAACAAGCTCAAGTTAGAAGTTATACCCTCGTAGCGTGATTTCCACCGGCATGTCGAGATTAAACCAAGAGCCCCAAGTGTTGCTCCTCAATTGAAGTCCACAGGTACCCTTGGATTTCTCCTCCTTTAGTTTACTAGAACCATAGGAGAACAATGGAACTTGTGTGTCGAAATCAAGCTCAAAGCTTGAGAAAGTATAGAGCAAAAACCCAGTTTTTGTCCTCTTTTTCTCTCCTCTTTTTTGGCTGGTTTTGGGTGTATTTTTGGATGCTTTCTTGTGTGTCAAAGTTGCTGTAATTTTTTAGCTACTTAAGGCATGCATGATATGATTATGTTCTAACATAATCGTTACAAAAGCACCACTCACAAAGCACCACAATGTTGGCCAATCAAAGAGCACCTTTATGTAGGCCAATGCATGCTCACCCTATTGCCATTTGTCACGCATGCACACATTACGAGACCAATTCCGTAATATACTATAGATTACGGTATAAACACAAGTTCTCGGGTCTAACCCGAAAGGTTAATGCACTAATTTAATTATGCCAATTAACCGTATATAAATTCATTAGGGTACCGTTTGTGTGACCCAATTGGACCGGATTAAACTGGCAGAATATTCTAAATGCTCAGATCATAAGCGGCCTCTAGCAAGACATTAGGACCACCCAATTTATCCGATTATCATAATCTCATATTTTGTCCATGACTTCTACGAAGTCAATGCACAATTATTGACGGACACCTAGTTTCCCCAACAGGTAAAGCGGACAGTACGATAGTGAGATGGGAGTAGCCCAAGGAGGAAGTGGTGAAGGCGGTCACTGTCATGTTGCGCGATATTCTGGCTATTGATATCACACTTGCACTGATTACACGTACAACTATTTATGGGTTCATGACGATCGAGTTCGTCCGATAATTGACACAATTTCGCAGAATATACGGCGACGGACATGGTCTCAGTTTGATGGCATTCATACAAGCGGTCTTTAATTTGATGAATACGTGGGCCATCAATGACATTAAACCGTTCAGCAAGTTCGTCCCACAGGCATTTGACATTGTCATATTTAGGAAGAAGAGCACGTACCTCGTCAGAAATCGTGAGCATTAACCAGGAGACTAACATGCTTTGTAGTACTTCCCAATCCTCTTTGGTACAGGGTGTTTGTGCCGCGGTATACGTCTTGTCAACGAAACCATACTTGCGGCGCGCACGTAAAGCATGACGAATAGAGTGCGCCCAATCATCGTAGTCGTCGAGACGAAGACGAATATTTGTGATCAAGTCACTAGGTTTGTCCTGGGGACCGACATAAAATGGAGATGACGGGTCAGGTTTAACCGGTGGAACATCACTCGACATGGCAGATGAAACGGAGGAATTAGGAGTGAACCTGGACGTTTTATACCATATTAATATTTTGTAAATGGTTTGAGTTCCTACTTGTCTTGATTCTTTGTGTTATCCTCTTATTTATACAAGTAAAGCTAAATACTATAGGCACAACCAAGCCCAATACATTACGGTCCAATACGAGCCTGTTAAAATATAAAGTAATTCACTTTTGTTTTTATTTATTAATTTATCTTGTATATATATATTAATTTTATTGGTTCAATAAGATGTTTTTTGGGTAGTTAACGGTGGTGGTTGCGGTTGGGCAGGTTGGGACTGACAGTGAAGGCTGATGACGGCGTCAGGATGCTGGTGTGAGGATGGCAGCAAGTAGGTGTTGGTGGTGGTTTACAAGTGGTGGATGGTGATTGGTGATTAGAAGGCAGTGTTTTAAAGTTTTAGAGAGAGAAGAGAGAAAATTTAGTTTATGAAATGAAGATTGTGAGAAATGAAAGGGGTAGTTTAGTCTTTTTGGGTACAAGTGAGTAAAAGTCGAGTACAGGTGAACAACACCAAAAATAAAAAATAAAGGCAATATTTTTATACGTGCAACTACGTTATTATATCCAATATCTTTGCCTTACTTTTAGGTCCATTTTCAACATTAATTAGTCCATTGAATATTACCTCCACATACATTAGTACATATATACATTAGTTATATGCTCTTTATTTCTATCCTAACTTTTTCCCTTTATTTTAGCACAAAAATTTGTGTGAGACGGTCTTATAATAAGGTTATCGTGAGACCTATCACACAAAGTTAATTAATTTTAATTTCATTTTTTTTCTTGTTTTTCTAATGGTTTTTAGTGTTAAGGTGGTTGGTCTCACACTATTTGAAAAACATAAAGTGAAAAGTATCGTATTAGAAAAACTATCGTATTGGAGACCAAATACGATAAAGTAAAAAAAAAAAAAAAAAAAAAAAAAAAAGAAACAGGTTGGAGTAATTTTTAGGATCTCCTCATATTTTCAATTTTAAAAAAAATTTATGTTGTTCAGTTTTAGTATGGTTGAGTTCCGGTAAGAACACTACCTTTGGTAAGAACGGTAAGAACAGTTAAGGTACATAATAAATATACGTAAAATACATTCGTTTAAAACAAAAAGTACATTTTGTGAGGTACATTATAAATATATATTAGGTACATTTAAAAATTAAGAGTTATATTTGAAAATTTTGGTAACATTCCAAGTTCAAAACTAAAATGTACTTTTAGTATAGTGAAAATGTACCTTTAAATTTGAAAGAAATCTTCAATTTAATGACAATTTACCTTCTAAATTTTAAAATGCGTATCAACTATTATTCAAGACTAACCCGCACGTTAAATTTAAAATGTACCTTATGTATATTAATAATATATTTTGACTGTTCTTACCGTTCTTACCAAAAGGACTGTTCTTACCTGATCTTATTCCTGTTTTCTTATACGGTATATTTATGATAAAGTTACTTTAATTCGCAAATAATATTGGCCAATTTTTTATTCGATTTTTTAATCCAAAGATGGGTTAAAATGTCACTATGTTGAACATATTAATTTTATTATAGTAATTATATCAATTTTTTGAATTAAATAACTAATAACTTTTTTTTATACATCTCGTGCATTTATGCACGGTTATTATACTAGTATGTTTATATTCATCAATGAAGAGAATATTTTTCACTGAAGATATCAGCCATCCCAAAATAAAATGACCAACAAACCACTCGTCTTAGGTCCGCTTGTCAGACGAAAAAAGTTTAGCAAACAAGTACTCTGTTTTAACCAAATTTTCACCTTTTGGTGTCGATTTGGTTGGAGAGGGGGTATAGTGATCTACTCGTGACTAACTCGATTTTAGATTGTAATTAACGAATATAACAAATAAAGTAAAAGGAATTAAAGTGCGAAAAAGAGACAAACGACACAAGTTTTGGTGACGCGGAAAAACCCAAAGTGGGAAATGACCGGGGGGGAATCAGAATCCCGCCAAATAGTTCCACTATGCTTGTAGAGGCGAGTTACAAGGTATAATTTACAACAGAAACTAAGTGTTTTTGCGTATGAGTCGTGTTGAGGAGCTCTAAAGAATTTTGGACTTTGGCTGCAGGAAAGCAAATGTGGATTTTATGATCGGCCGCAGTTAGAAAGTGTGTCCCCTTGCTGGGTAGGTGCTGGAGACGCTTAAAGGCTAGGGACCTACTTTTAGGGTTTTGGTAGCTGTTGAGCACCTTACGCCGCCTTTTCCGCAACTGTGCGCTATTTTTGGGGGAGTGGTTATTGACTTTTTCCTTTGTTGTTGTTGCTGATTAAATAATCTTCATCTTCCTTCTCTCTCCTTCATTTTCTCTACTTCTCTATCTTCAAGCAACCACTCCTTAAAAAGAGTTGTTGGTTTAACTTCCTAGTAAATAAGAAGTAGTTAGCTTGCTTATTCCTCCAAGATTTCTAGTGTGCAGTTGTTGGGTACTTTAGGAGATCTCTTCTACTTTTTGTTAAGCTTCTACTAGACGTGCTCCGAGCTCAAGACGACAGTAAGGAATTCCAGGTTGGCTGTTGAGCCCGGACATCCCGAGGTTGTCTCTTCTGCTTAGGCTATTGAGGCTGGCCCTCCTGGGTAGGCCTTTTAGGGCGGACCCGCTGGACAGACCTGCTGAGCAGCCCTACTGATGTGACCTACGGAGCAAACTGTCGAGGTTGTTCATGCTTGTCGACTCCTTCATTGTGACACCATCGACCCTCTTCCCCCTTATCCCTCCATTCATTGATAAAATGTTAATCTACTTACAATTAAAAAAAAAAACTGTAGTTAAGAAAAATAAGTGAGAATTAATATTTTTTTTTTCTTTTTGATTCCATGGGTTTGGAATCACCCATACCCATCTCCTCCTAGGGTTTCCAAAACCCATACCTTGAGGGTTTGAGGTATGGATATCAAAATCACAATATCATTAACCAAACACATGGTATGAGTTTAATGATTCCAAATACATACCTCATTCCACACTAACTTAAACCAAACACACCAAAAAGAGATCTTGAGGAGAAATGTTAAAACTTCTCTCCCATTCCTTCACCATTTGTTCATTCCTCTCGGACGTGTTTGGATATGAGGAGATGACAGGAATGGAAGGATTGGAGAGTGGATCTCTCTATTTTTCTTGTTTGATTAACATATGAGGGTGAAAAAATGGCAAAAATCCGCAAACAAATTAACTATTCCTTTGATTCAGTCATTTGTTTACCTTTCTATTTTGGGACGGAGCATACATACATCGATTTTTCTATATAAAACTAAAATATAACTCAATTTTCATTCAAAATCAGTTAGTCGAGATTAAGATCTTCAAACTCAATGACTATTTTGGATCAAATTATTTTATTGTATTAAGAAAAACGTCAATTAGTATTTTGTCCAAAAATAAAAAGGTAATTAAACGAATGATTGAGGGCCTGTTCTCTTCGTCTGAAGTTTTCTGAACCAATCTTAAGTTTTCTGAAATTTTCTGAAGTTTTTGTAAAAATATGAAGTTTTCTGAAGTAATCTGAAGTTTTCTGAAGTTATCTGAAGTTATCTAAAGTTTTAAAATGATGATGATGATGATGATGATGATGATGGTGATGATGGTGATGATGATAATAATAATAATAATAATAATAATAATAATAATAATAATAATAATAATAATAATAATAATAATAAAATAATAATAATAATAAAATAATAATAATAATAATAAAATAATAATAATAATAACAATAATAATAATAGTAATAATAATAATATTGTTGTTGTTGTTGTTGTTGTTGTTGTTGTTGTTGTTGTTGTTGTTGTTGTTGTTGTTGTTGTTGTTGTTGTTGTTGTTGTTGTTGTTGTTGTTGTTGTTGTTGTTGTTGTTGTTGTTGTTGTTGTTGTTGTTGTTGTTGTTGTTGTTGTTGTTGTTGTTGTTGTTGTTGTTGTTGTTGTTGTTGTTGTTGTTGTTGTTGTTGTTGTTGTTGTTGTTGTTGTTGTTGTTGTTGTTGTTGTTGTTGTTATTATTATTATTATTATATATAACATTTTATTTTCGCTTTCAGTATTTCACCCAAATTTAACTTCCAACAATTTTAGAAATATTTACTTAAAAATAATTTTTTTAAATTAAGTAGACTTTGAGAAAATGTTTTTGACAAAAAGAAAATTTAAAGCTTTATTTATTTTATTAAAACTGGACATACTCGAATCTTTATTATTATTAAATGTTATATAAGCTTACTTATCTTAGCTTAGTCATAGTTTTATAAAACTATATTTATCAAGATAATTGATGGTCACCCTAATATTTGAGGCGTTTTTTCCATTAATATTGTTGATATTTCATTCTTGTAACAGGTTTATTCTAAAAATTATATATACACTAATAAAATAAATATTCATCCTACTAGTTTATAACTTTCACAATAAAAATGATACTAAAAGAATTTATGTTCATAATATGTTTGTGATGCTTCATAAACTTGATATTTTGTTGCATAATTAATAATATTAATATTATTATTTTGACATAATTATTTATTTCCTATTCTAACTACATTTACCATATTTTTACTCCTTCAAAATTAAAATATAACTCCTAGCTAGTTTATCTCCACCATCTTCTCTTCTCATATTTTCAAAGGGAAGAGTTAGAAAAATATGGTAACAAACCTTAAGAACAGGAATCAAACTATCAAACTACCAATTCCTTATATAATGATCTTTTAGAAGTATTTTTCCACTACCTCAAATTACAATTCTTTCCCACATCATACAAAACAAGGTTTAATACTTCTTTAAGGTAATTGTTATTTTTATCTTCTTTGTAAATTTTAATTTATTCATAGATTATTAACTGCTCATCCGGGTTTATGTCAAGAACAACTGCGATTAGATAGAACCTTATTTGTGCAACTAGTAAATGTGATGATTGAAAGGAACTTGCTACAAGATGGAAGGTTCATAGCAGTAGCTGAACAAGTAGGTATTACCCTATATATAATGGCTAAAGGGGCTGCATATTGTGATGTTGCTGATGTATTTAAACACTCTACATCAACAATTAGCAAATATTTTAGGCAAGTCTTAAAAGCTCTACTTAAACTGTCGGCCGAGATCATTGCACCATATCAAGATTTGGACGAGGTACCCCTAGAAGTATCAAACGACTCAAAGTATTGGCCTTTTTTTAAGGTAAGTTTATTCAGTCACCTGTATTAATTTACTAATGTATTCTAATACTACATTATTTCTTATATTTATTGTTAATGTTTTAGGATTGTGTGGGCGCCATTGATGGAACACACATAGATGCAGTTATAAACGATCAAGACGGAGTACCATATAGAGGACGAAAAAGTAGCAAAACATGGAATATTATGGCTGCTTGTTCTTTTGACTTATTAATCACTTTTGTTAATGTTGGATGGGAAGGTAGTGCCCATGACATAACTGTATGGAGTGAGTCTCTTACAAAAGCCGAATTTAGATTTTTTCACCCGCCTTCAGGTAAATATAAAATAATATACCTTTGTTTATCATAACCGTTGCTTATTGTTGTATATATATATATATAGTCTAATATTTGTTTTATGTGGTTAGGTAAATATTATCTAGTGGACTCTGGATACGCAAATACTCGAGGTATTGCGATCGAACGCTAAGAATGCATCTTCCAGAATTTAGGAATGGAGTAGAACCTCAAGGGATTTTTGAATATTTCAATTATCGACATTCGTCACTACGAACGAGAATTGAAAGAATATTTGGAATACTCAAAAGTAGATGGAAGATTCTAAGAGTGATGCCTCAGATGAAGGAAAAATATCAAATCGCACTTATATTCTCAACTATCACCCTTCATAACATATGTCGCCTGCATACACTAGGAAGACCAATTTTCGAAGGTGCTTTAACCGTCGAGGAACGAGCTGATTCTGACTTATTTAATGTAGACCGGAAAACAAAGATGAATAAGGTTCGCGACCACATATCAAAAAGTATATGGGATTCCTTATCAGGAACCAATGTTTCTTTGGATGATACAGATGTTGAAGTTGATGAAACAAATTTGTATGGATATTAAAAGTTTGTAGACGTAATTTGAAATAGATGTTTTATTAATGGTTTGCAAAAAGATATTTTTGGGGCAATTTTGTTTATATTAAAATAATAATAATAATAATAGTAGTAGTAGTAATAATAATAATAATAATAATAATAATAATAATAATAATAATAATAATAATAATAATAATAATAATAATAATAATTGTTATTATCGTTATTATTAATATTATTGTTATGGATTGATTGATTGTTGTTGTTATTATCATTATTATTATTATTACAATTATTTTTGTTATTTTTTATGTTAATTAGTTTATTTAGAAATCTGAAATTATCTGAAGTTATCTGAAGTTTTCTGAAGTTTTTTATAATTATCTGAAGTTATCTGAAGTTATCTGAACCAGGAAATTACTTAAGATGAAGAGAACAGACCCGGAGACAAAGGGTCAGCGAGTTCTTTGTCTTTTAGACACGGCATTACATTATGTTGACTCGTTGACCAAATGAAATATAAGTCCCAAAGCTTTCATCTACTGGAGCATTATTCAACAAGTTTTTAATGGCCGTGCTTGCTCAACTTTTCTCCATAATTTACCTAGTTATGCACGTTCTTCTACTCTCTGGTAAGTCTGTTTAAATTACTCCCTCCATTCCAATTTAACTGTCTCCATATTACCGTTTACGTCTCAAATTTTCTTTTTTAAAAGGATAATTTGTAGTTCAACTACGGCTCATTTTAAGTTTAAGACGGAAATACTTGTTTTAACGAGATTTCTGTTGTTTGACAGGAGAAGCTAAGACATTAACTATAACAAATAACTGCACCTACACAATATGGCCAGCTGTAGCCGGTAAAATTCCAAATAACAATTCTGGATTCGCCCTTTCAAAAGGCGAATCCGGAGTCGTGGTTATTACAAGTGGCTGGACAGGACAAGTTTGGGGGCGAACCCTATGCTCGACAAACAAATCAAACGGCAATTTTTCGTGCCAAACTGGCGACTGCAACACAGGTAATATCGATTGTCTCGAGGGATCATACACAAAACCAGTGACTTTGGCCGAGTTTTCTTTAAACGTGGTAAACGACGACTTTTACGATGTTAGTGTGGTGGATGGGTATAATCTCCCCATAATGGTTGCTCCAAAGGTTGAAAGTGGAGTTGGTTGCGATGTCACTGGGTGCGTGTTCGACCTCAAAAAGTCATGTGTTGCTGAGCTCGCTGTACTCAGCAACAGTAGTAGCATCATTGGCTGTAGAGGTATGTGGTGAAGCGGATAAAAACTGCTGCAATTCCGCAGCGGGTTGTCCTAGTACCAAGTCGTCTTTCTCGCCCCTTACCTATAAAAAATCATGTCCTCGAGCGTATAGTTTCGCTCTCAACGATGATAAAGGCACCACCTTCTTGTGTGATGGCTCGAAAGTGTCTACATATACTATCACTTTTTGCCCATCACCAACCATGTCAAGGTATCTGTTTGTTTTTTCCTCTGATTTATTTTTTCTTTAAATTATGTAATAAAAGATCGACCCAATAATAGCGAAGACCATACAACAGTTACAATATACGTTAATGCGCAAATTTATCTCAACAGGCTCTTCTCGGTGCCTTCTACGAATGCATCAGTTCCAGCATCAGCACCACCACCACCAGCAGCAGCACCACCACCAGTACCAGCACCAGCACCACCACCAGCACCACCAGAACCAGGAACTTTACCATCACCGATTATATCACCAGCTGCATTGATACCTCCCACTAACTCAACAACGAAGCCTAAACACCAGAACTCACCTAGTAAGTTATGTCCTCTTTTACGTATGTGGAACATTGACTCCTTATCTACTACATACTCAGTCGGTAAATCGTTTGCTTAAACATACATATAGGCAAAAACAGCAAAAGGAAGTCGCATATGACTCTGATTTTTGCGTTTCCAACAGCGGCCGTGCTCTTGACTTTGCTTGGCATATCTGTCTGTATTTGTAGAAGGAAGGTCGTGAAAGAAAATACGGGTATGCCACATTTTAAAATGACTGTAACCAGTTAAAATGACTATGTTTCTTTTTGTTGTAAACCATCAGCCGTTTGTGTACCAGTTAAGACGTTTTTTTGAGACATAAAATTACGTCTTAAGTGACAGTTTGTTAATGAATTATAGTCGCAGTTAAAAAGGCTGAGATTAGAAGGTTAGTGGATTCCTTACAATTCGACTTCAGCACAATTCGAACAGCAACACGCAACTTTGCTGCAGACAATAAACTCGGAGAAGGCGGGTTTGGCGAGGTCTACAAAGTGAGTTTTGTTTTTCTCCTGCAGTTCAAGTCATAAGTTTATCTAGTGCATCAACAACCAAATATTACCTCAAAAAATAGCGTCGGTCTTAGGCTTCTGAGCATTGTTTTACTTTGAGCCTCTGAATGTTTACGAAACAGGGAAAACTCGAGGATGGACAGGAGATAGCCGTGAAAAGGCTTTCCAAGAGCTCAGGGCAAGGAATTGTAGAGTTTGAGACTGAAATCGTTCTAGTTGCCAAACTACAACACAAAAATCTAGTCAAGTTATTAGGATATTGTGCAGCACCACATGAAAGCCTTCTCGTCTATGAGTTTCTTCCCAATTCAAGCTTGGACAGATTCTTGTTTGGTAAAACTACCTCAATCAAGTAACAAATCTGTTTGAAATATGCGAATTTGCTAAATGTCGAACTCACGAGAAGGTAATACATTTGCAGATCCCGTGAAGAAAACATTTTTAGATTGGCAAACACGGCACAATATTATTGCCGGTATTGCCAGAGGACTTTTGTATCTGCACGAGGATTCTCGACTCAAGGTCGTACATCGAGACCTCAAAACAAGCAACATCTTGCTTGATGAAGCTATGAATCCAAAAATAGCAGATTTTGGCTTGGCTAGACTCTTCGGTGTCGATCAAAGTCAAGGCGACACTAAGAGAATAGTTGGCACCTAGTGAGTTCTCTTGTCGTTTCCGTATGCATTATGACATTCTTATAGGATCTGCTCTAATTACACAATTTTACTAGCTTTTCCGTGATAAGGATTGTGCAATAATGCAGTGGTTATATGGCCCCAGAATATGCTAGAAGCGGCCATTACTCGGTGAAATCCGATGTGTTTAGTTTCGGAGTCATAGTGCTGGAGGTAGTAAGTGGCCAAAGGAATCGTCTCTTCACACATATGCACAACTTCGAGGCACTTCTACATCGAGTAAGTTCACTAACCAGAGAGTTACATACATAATGCACATCTTTGAACGATAGTTTAATAATGCGACCATGTACCATACAATGACGGTATCTCATTTCTTCAACTAAATTTGATAATGTCGTCACACTCAAAACTCAAAAGACGACATGTTTCCCTCACAATTTCTTCGACAGGCGTGGAGACTATGGATTGAAGGTGAGGCCTTGAGTCTAGTAGATACAGAGTTGGGAAACAACTTTGAAAGAGAAGAAGTGCTAAAATGCATACAAATAGGGCTATTATGCATTCACGAAAATTCAATAGATAGGCCGAGAATGGCTTCCATTGTTGCTGCCTTTACTGGTCAAACTATTAGACTGCCAACACCAAAACCACCTCATTTCTTCGGTTGCATGGTTGACGATGAAGCTCGTGATAACGTCAACAAATATGGCACCCCGTACGTGCATACTGGCCCTATATCAACATCTGATGTTTATTCTCGTGATTAATATCTCAGGTACCGAATTGTTTTCCTCTAAATATCTCCTCTTTCCGCTTGTGGTTTTCCATTCACTTCTCAACGGAGAATTTTAAATAGGATTAAAATTTAGGGTTAATTGATAATTACCATCTTTTAAGTGCACTTTTTTAAAAATTAACACCCTATAAAAATTTCCTTAAAAATTATGACCACAATTGAGACATTTTTTTAAAAATTGGTACCCAAATTCTTATTTCAACCGAGTAATAGAATTTTTTGAGGAAATCTTACCCATTCTCTTAAAATTTGATATTAGTTATCCAAAATATTCTTCATTTAACGCTATAAACATATGAGTTGACACCGAACTCCAAAATTAATCAACTTATTCATTCTACGACCAACTACATTTTTCAAGATATCGACATTACCAATCACTTGATCATGAAAGAAATATGTTAATGGTGTTATATGAAGGCCTTTTTGAGTAATTCATATCAAATTTTATGAGATATGAAAGATTTCCTCGAAAAATTGTATTTACTTTGTCGAAATCAGAATTTGGGTACCAATTTTTTAAAAAAAAGTCACATTTATGGTCATAATTTTTAAGGAAAATTTTATAGGGTGTTAATTTTAAAAAAAGTGTACATATAGAGTGGTTATTATCAATTAACCCTAAAATTTATAAGAAAGTACTTACTTTGCTTTAGTGCACAATTATTGTAAATTGGGCCAGCCATAACTTGACCCGACCCTAGAGGATACTGACATAGTGACGTGTGTTTCCGGTGACATTTAATTTCACTGCCTAAATCAAATACAGACATGATAAAATAAAATAAAAAATCGAGATCATCTAATACTTGTTACTTTCTCCATCTCACATAAAACTGTTGGAATTTTGGCAGCAGAAGTATTTTGTGTTGTGGACCCATAATTCCCGAACATGGTTTTCATATATTGAACGTTGAATTTATTTGATACATGAGGGAGAGAGGGTGAGACCTAGACTCCACAATAGGAGTCCAAAGACTACACACATACAAATGACTTCTTATGCCCTATTTATACTAATAACTCTTAGTCTAGATATTTCTATGATAGAGTATTCTAGTAACTTACGGTTTACTCGTGATATTACTAGAACATTACATAATCTAGACAAACTTACTTAATAGATTAATCTAGATTAATTTCTTTCAAGATTTTTCTAGATTAATGTTTCAACACTCCCCCTTAATCTGAAAAATCTTGGTATCTCGAATTTGTTGTGATGATGTCACTCCCCCTTGATATTGAATTTCTTCGTATTTTGTTGTATCTCTCTTGAACTTGATACTGCACGCACCTTCTTGATGATTTTCTTGTTCGTCTTTGTTTCCCATTTTGATTGACTTTTCTTCCCATGATTTGTTTAGTGCCTCTTGCTTGAACTTAGGATCTTCGTCCCAAATTTTTAGGATCATCCGCTTGATCCCTTTCTTGTTTTGTTTGTTAGGGTATATGCCCTTTGTTTTCGGGGTCTTCTTGCTTCACCCCATGATGCTTTTGGGTTGACATTCTTTCATTTTCTTTTGTCATCCTTTGTTTGATTCGGGTTAGCCCCATGTGCTACCCTCATCGGATTAGCTTTTCGCTATCCGGACCTTTGTTTTGGTTGCCCTTGTCGGGTCTTTTCTTTGGTTGCCCTCGTCGGGTCTTTTTTTGTTGCCCTCATCGGGGCTTATTTTTTTGTTGCCCTCATCGGGTCTTTTCTTTTTGTTTGGGAAGAGTATTTTTTTTTTTTTTTGGTAAAGTAATGTAAGAAACAAAGAACTCATTTGAGGTAATATCATCGGATTCATCGCCCAGATTTGACAACCATGGGCTCTGATACCATGTTGGAATTTTGGCAGCGGAAGTATTTTGTGTTGTGGACCCATAATTCCCGAACATGGTTTTCATATATTGAACGTTGAATTTATTTGATACATGAGGGAGAGAGGGTGAGACCTAGACTCCACAATAGGAGTCCAAAGACTACACACATACAAATGACTTCTTATGCCCTATTTATACTAATAACTCTTAGTCTAGATATTTCTATGATAGAGTATTCTAGTAACTTACGGTTTACTCATGATATTACTAGAACATTACATAATCTAGACAAACTTACTTAATAGATTAATCTAGATTAATTTCTTTCAAGATTTTTCTAGATTAATGTTTCAACAAAAACCTCGTAGTAACAGATCGGTCACCGAAATTAACACCAAACAGAGTCCCAAATTTAATATGTTTATGTTTATATTCATCAATGAAGAGATTATTTTCCACTGAAGATATCAACCATCCCAAAAACAAACTGACCAACAAACCACTCGTCTTAGGTCCGCTTGTCAGACGAAAAAAGTTCAGCAAACAAGTACTCCATACCTGTCATCCCTAATCGACTTGTTCACATGATCTTGAGACTTGTGAGAAGGTCAGCACAGTTCAACTATATCTATTTTTTACTCCGTAACTATTAATTAATCAGAATACATTTTTTCTTTCCAGACATTCCGATCAAAGACGTGAAGAGAACGAGGACGAGGACGAGGACGAGGACAAGGGCAGGGACTAAGCTAGCGATTCTAACTATTTTCAGATTCCATCATTTTTTGGACTTTACGATTTTGTAGTATTTTTCAATTGTTCACGGTTGTAAATACTTACCCAAATGTTATACTCCCTCAATATTTTTCAATAAATTTTATATACCTTTTTAGAAATTTTAACCAATTAGCCTCGTTTCCCCTTTAAGTAATTTTTACCTCTCATATACATTTTATGTTTTGTGGCTTAGAAAAATCCACAAAACGCCACCTCAAATGACCTATAATTCATTTGACTATCTAGACTTATAGGGTGCATGTAGACTTATAGGGTACATGTAGACTTATAGCGCGATAATGTTTTACTATCTAGACTTATAGGGTGCATTTAGACTCGGATTTTTCTAAGCCACAAAACATTATCGCGCTAGGCATTTTTAATTCATTTAAACTACTCCGTAGTAAAATGCCTAGCGCGATAACGTTTTGTGGCTTAGAAAAATCCGAGTCTACATGCACCCTATAAGTCTAGATAGTTTTATTTTCGACACAAAACTTTAATATTTCTTTTTTTGGAAAAAAAAAAAACACTATTTTACCAAATCATTCTAAAAAAAAGGCGTTAATAGCTCGTTTCGACCCAAATTTTAACTTTTATCTGACTCGTATTATACAGCTGATATTTTTTTCTTGAGTCATGCATATAATTTTACGGACCTATTTGTCAAGTTTGGTCGGCACCACCGTCCGAAACTTCTAGAATCGCCCTCAGTGCGAACACAAGTCAATTTACCAAGGGGTACACACCGTACACTATAACACCGTGTAACACGGTATTTTAAATTCATTTATGTTGAGTGTTGACTCGTTGCCATTATTCAACCAATTTTTTTAATGGCTATTGTTTCCCATGTTTTCACTCTACTTTTCCTTATTTTGCAAATTCATCTATTATCTGGTAAGTAATTTAATTAAGCTTCAATTAGTAAACACATAACATAATTAATTATTATTTTATACACCTTTTACCATAACATTTCTAATAATATATCATTGTATTTGTATATGCATGTATTAGGCTGTTTAGTTTACAGTTATAGTGTGACATTATTAATGTGGGAAATTGTTAACGATCTATATAATGTCGAAATATGTTATGCAAATCAACATTTTCTTATTCCACAAATCTTAACATGGTATCAGTCCATTTCTAATACTAAGGACCTGTTCTTTCTGACTTTTTAGAAATTGAATTGAATCGAATCAATCGAATGGTTGAATCGAATCGAATCAACTAAATCAATCGAAATAATCGAATCGAATGGAGTGAATCGAATCGAATCGAATGAAATGAGCCGAATGGAATGAATCGAATCAAATGAATGAAAATAAGCCCGAAAGAACAGGTCCTAAATTACTATGGTTTGACAAAGCTAGACGTTTAACAAAATTAAGTCCAAAAGAAGACGGTCTCTTCAAGTGTTAAAGTTGAATCCTAAACAGGTACTCTTTTTTTTTTTTACTTAACAGGGGAAGACAGGACATTAAGAATATCAAATGGATGCAACTACACGGTATGGCCGAGTATATTAGGCACGTTAGTCTCGAAAGACGACTCTGGCTTCGCCCTCTCAAAAGACGAGTCCAGAGACATAGGTGTTCCTAGTAATTGGAGGGGCAGAGTTTGGGGCCGAACATTATGCTCGACAAACAAATTGACGGGCAATTTTTCTTGTCAGACCGGTGACTGCACCACCGGTGTGATTGAGTGTGCAGATGGAACATTCACAAATACGGCCACTTTAGCCGAGTTTTCTTTTAGCCTATTTGACAACGATGACTACTATGATGTTAGCGTGGTGGAAGGGTATAACCTCCCTCTATTGATTGCTCCAAACGTTAAAAGTGGAAGTGGAGCTGCTTGTGATGTTACAGGGTGTGTGTTCAACCTCGAAAAATCGTGTGTTGCTGAGCTCGCCGTACTGAGTAATGCACCTAGCAGTAATAGCATCATTGGGTGTAGAGGCCTGTGCGACGTGGATATAAACTGCTGCAACTCAATAGCAACTTGTCCCGGTTCAAACTCGTCTTTCTCATCCCTTATCTATAAAAAGCCGTGTCCTCGAGCGTATGGCTTCGCTGTCGGCGACAACGATGGCAACTTCATGTGTGATGGCTCAAAGGTGTCCACATATAGTATCACTTTTTGCCCCTCACCAACCATGTCCAGGTACCTGCTTTATTTATAATTATATAACTGACCCTATTTACATTAAATTTAATATGACGTCAATTTTTTGGTATTATTATTATTGTTAGAGTGTATAAAACCGATCTTGGGCCTCCTACCATCAGCTTAAGCTTTTGGTTGAGTTGGTTCCTAACATGGTATCAAAGTCTTGTGACAAGAGGTCACGGGTTCAAATGAAATGTCTCAAATAGGATATGAAGTACTCCGTAACATATAGAAGATCAGTCAAGTATGATTTGTGTAATTCAATAATATAGTACTCCCTCCGTTCCCGTAAATTATTTACACTTTAATTTTTTTTTCTGAAAGAGATTTGACGGAAGTGTAAACAAATGACTGAAACAGAAAGAGTATAATAGTCATGTATGATCTTGTATACTTCAATTATACTCCGAATAGTATAAGAATATCAAATTTTTATATATCGACAGACTCCTCTCGATGCCATCTTCACAAGGGACACCAATGTCACCAACACCAATAACAGGAACATTACCATCGACTGTGATGTCGCCAATTCCATTGATGACACCTACTAACTCAACAACAACAACAACAAACACAACACCGACAGCGAAGCCCAAACACCCGAACTCACCTAGTAAGTGTACTCTCTTAGATGAGTAGAATATATATACATTCCTAATCCAAGCATACGTTCTGTCGCTAAATCTGTTGCGAATACTTGTAGGGACCGTCAGCAAAAGGAAGTTGAATTTACCTCCGCCTATCGTGTTTGTTGCGGTTCCAACAGCTGCTGTGCTCTTGATTGTGCTTGGCATTTTTGTCTGGATTTTTTGTATTTGTAGAAGGAAGTCCAGGAAAGGGAATGATGGTAAGTCACAAGTAAGCTGCATAATGACAACTGACAAGCTAAAATGACTATGGTTTTTTTTAATGAAGTTCAATTTTTTGATCTGAAATAAAGTGTCGATGCGTAGTGTCTTGTTGGACCACGACAGTTGTTTTACACGCCACACGATAATAAGGCAGAGTGTTGAAGTAACCGTAGCATAGAGTTGTTCTCTTAGACTCTTAGTTTTAAACATCCTACGGAGTAGCATTTCCATCAGACCTCAGATGCGGGGCTTTGTAAGAACATACGGGTTATGTGTTCTGTTGCCAAATGTGGATACTATCTTAAGTGACAATTTGCCAACTTTGCAGTTCAAACAGATGAGATTAGAATGCTAGTGGATTCATTACAATTCGACTTAAACACCATTCGATCAGCAACACGCAACTTCGCTGCAGACAATAAACTCGGAGAAGGTGGATTTGGCGACGTCTTCAAAGTGAGTCTTATATCATCGTGATGTACACTTACATATCGGACAATTTCCCCCTCACAAAACATTACTTCAAAATATATCAGGCCATGCCGCTATGGGGATCGAAACCAGCATAGTTCTAAGTTTGCAATCATTGACTTACTTAAAAAGTCCAAATATTTTTGAAACAGGGCGATCTCGAGGATGGACGGAAAATAGCCGTGAAGAGGCTTTCCAAGAATTCAGGGCAAGGAATCGCAGAGTTCAAAACTGAAATCGTCCTAGTTGCCAAACTTCAACACAAAAATCTAGTCAAATTATTAGGATATTGTGCAACACCACATGAAAGCCTTCTCGTCTATGAGTTTCTTCCCAATTCAAGCTTGGACAAACTCTTGTTTGGTAAAACTACCTCAATCAAGTAACAAATCTGTTTGAAATATGCGCATTTGCTAAATGTCGAACTCACGAGAAAGTAATACATTTGCAGATCCCGTGAAGAAATCATCTTTAGACTGGCAAACGAGGCACAAAATTATTGCTGGTATTGCCAGAGGACTTTTGTATCTTCATGAGGATTCACGACTCAAGGTCGTACATCGAGACCTCAAAACAAGCAACATCTTGCTTGATGAAGCTATGAATCCAAAAGTAGCAGATTTTGGGTTGGCTAGACTCTTTGGTGTCGATCAAACTCAAGGCGACACTAAGAGAATAGTTGGCACCTAGTGAGTTCTATTGTCTTTTCTGTATGCATTATGACATTCTTATAGTATCTGCTCTAATTACACAATTTTAATGGTTTTTTCGTGATAATGATTGTGCAATAATGCAGTGGTTATATGGCCCCAGAATACGCTATAGCCGGCCATTACTCAGTGAAATCCGATGTGTTTAGTTTTGGAGTCATAGTGCTGGAGATAGTAAGTGGCCAAAGGAATCGATTCTCCAGACATTTGCAGCACGACGAGGCACTTATACACCAAGTAAGTTCACTAACCAGAAAATTACATAAATTATGCACATCTTCGAAAGATTTCTTAATACTACGACCTAATACCTTACCATCGAATGATGCTATCTCATTATATTCTCCAACAAAACTTGGTAGTTGTTGCACTTAAAACTTGAAAGCAACTATTAGTAAATATTGTAAAATATTTCCCGTATCTTGTATTTAGTGTAATTAGTTATTCTTCCTTAATTATCGGATGTATATTTTTGGTAATTCTATCCTTGTAGAGGATATATATTGTGAATACAAACTCAACCCTAATCGGGGGGGATTTACTTAATTATATGGTATCAAACTTAGGTTAATTAATTTCCTGGTCTTCTTCAACCTCTTGCCGTCATGTCTAAAAGCAACGACAAAGAGCCTCAAAAACTTCATCCCGTCTACTCGTTGGCCAATATCCAAAACAAGGTCTGCGTCCTTGATGGTGTGCGTGTCACGTACTCCACGTGGGTCACCCTTTTCACGAATAATGCTCGTGCATACAAGGTGCTTTCACACATTGATGGGACCAAGGCGCCGGCTGAAACCGATGCCGACTTTGAATCGTGGCGCGAGATCGACGCACACGTCCTCCAATGGATCTACGGCACGCTTAGTGATGATCTCCTCACGCGTGTCCTTGAGAAGGAATCCACTGCGTATGCGGCGTGGACTCGTGTCAAGAATATTTTCACGAACAACAAAGGCTCTCGCCCCGCCTCTCTCGAGCACGAGTTCACTAACCTGAAACTCGCTGCCATGCCCTCTCTCGAGGCGTATTGCTCTAGGATTCGGGAACTTGCTAGCCAACTCAAGGACGTTGACGTTACGGTTGACAACGAGAGGATGGTTCTCCAACTTGTTCGTGGCCTTCCCGCGGAGTACGATGTGGCAGCAGCGTTTATTAATCAAACTCTTCCCGATTTCGCATCCGCGTGTGACATGCTTGATCTTGAACATCGTTGCATCGCGAGCCGGGATGAGCCTCCCACGGCCCTGGCTGCACCGTCCTCTCCTCCTACGGAGGCCCACGACTTGAAAGCTCCGAACTTTCCACCTTCACGGTCTAAAAACAGTGGAGGTAAGAACTCCAATTTCCGGGGACGTAATGGCGGAAGCAGTCGGCGTGGCTGTAAATCTCACCGATTCGCGTTGGGCTCCTGTAACGTGGTCCCCACCACCGTGGTTCCAGGCCTGGACACCACCGCCCTGCCCGTACCCCTCCCAGCCTGGCTGGGCTGCACCGTGGCAGCCATGGGCTGCTGCTCCTCCAGGTCAGCCTCGTGGCCCTGGTTCTTCAAGACTGTCCGCAAAACCTGCTGCCTCGGGACCTCCTGCTCACGCTTATGTCGCGGATGGTGAGCCACCCCAGCCCACGGACCTGTGTCAAGCTCTCAACGCTATGGCGTTTAATCCTACGGATGGACAATGGTACATGGACACCGGAGCGTCTTCTCATTTGACGGCTGATACAGGTAATTTTTTTCCTTCTTCTACTGCCTCTAATATTCAGTCCATTTTTGTTGGTAATGGCACTACCATTCCAGTTCGTGGGACGGGTACCTCGTCTCTTTTAACCAAAGACCGCACCCTTCACCTAAATAACGTCCTTTACACGCCTAATATCATAAAGAACCTCATTTCCGTGCGTCAATTCACTAAAGATAACAATGTTTCTGTCGAGTTTGACCCCCTTGGTTTTTCTGTGAAGGATATCCGGACTGGGAAAACGATTCTGAGGAGCAATAGTCGAGGAGAGTTATACCCCGTGTCTGCGTCACCTATGGCCGTCTCTTCCTCTCCCTTTGCTGGTCTTGCGTCCTCCGTGTGGCACTCGCGTCTGGGTCACCCAAGTTCTGTCGTTCTCCAACGTCTCAAAAGCACGTCTTGTATTAGTTTTAATTCCACGCATAATAAGCACTTGTGTCCTTCGTGTCAAGTTAGTAAACATCGTAGATTACCTTTTGTTGAGTCTCAAAACTATTGTATTGCACCATTTGATATTATTCATGCTGATTTATGGACCTCTCCTATAGTTAGCCAAACAGGTTACAAATATTATCTTGTCCTTGTCGATAACTTTACTCAGTTCGTATGGGTCTATCCTGTCAAATTTAAGTCTGAAATTTTCACTCAATTCATTCATTTTGTTAACCTTGTCCGAACGCAGTTTGCCCGTCCGATCAAGTCTTTTCAATGTGACTTGGGTCGTGAATTTGATAATCACTCTTTCCGTACCTTTGCTCACAATAATGGTCTTGTGTTTCGGTTCTCCTGTCCTCAAACCTCTCCACAAAATGGCAAAGCCGAACGCATCATACGTCGACTTAATGAAATCATTCTTGTTCTTTTATCTCATGCTTCTCTTCCGCCCACATATTGGGCTGATGCTGCTCATACAGCTGCGTACTTACACAACATCCTTCCATCACGTTTACTCCACTACCGCTCACCCACTTCCGCACTTTATCTTAAAAATCCCTCATACTCTCATCTCCGTGTTTTCGGTTGTGTCTGTTACCCAAACCTGTCCGCAAAACGTAGTCATAAACTTGAGTCTCGCTCTACTCCCTGTGTCTTCCTTGCCTATCCAACTGAAAACCGCGGTTATCGCTGTCTATCTCTTGTCACTGGTAAAATTATTCTCTCCCGTCATGTGACCTTCGATGACTCTGTTTTTCCGTTCGCGTCCTCCTTCACAGTCAAACCCGATACATATGACTTCCTCAACCCTCGTGACACTGCCCTACCCGCCCACCTATTTGACCATTTTGGCCACCCTCACCCTGCTCCAACCCTGCATCAGAACCCAAGCCCCACCCTACCCCACCGAGCCCCACTACCCTATAACAACCACCCGAACCCAACCCCTACCCCACCTAGCCCACAACCGCATGTTCCCATACCCCCACCTGCCCCACCTCCCCCACCTCTACCCACCCGTACTATGACAACTAGGGCCATGAATGGCATCTTTAAACCAAAAGCCTTAGCCGTCACTACCCAAAACGACCTTAGCCCCCTCCCGAAAAATCCCCACCTTGCCCTCCGTGACCCGAACTGGAATGCAGCCATGCAGGCTGAATTTAGAGCGCTACAGGAGAATGAAACGTGGGACTTGGTGCCCCGTCCCGCGGATGCCTCTGTTATTCGTTGTATGTTGCTTTTCCGCCACAAGTTTCGCTCTGACGGCTCCCTTGAGCGCTACAAGGCCCGCCTCGTCGTTAATGGTAAAACTCAACAGGTTGGCATCGACTGCGACGAGACATTTAGCCCCGTGGTCAAACCGACCACTATTCGTACTGTTTTGAGTCTCGCCGTGTCGCGTTCGTGGCCTATTCATCAGCTTGATGTTAAAAATGCTTTTCTACACGGCGATTTGGCTGAAACTGTCTATATGCATCAACCTCCCGGCTTTGTTGACCCCTCGGCTCCGTCTCACGTGTGCCGGCTGCGTAAGTCTCTTTACGGTCTGAAACAAGCACCCCGTGCTTGGTATCAGCGGTTCGCTACCTTTGTTTTATCGCAGGGGTTTCGTAGCAGTGTCTGCGACACGTCGCTCTTTATTTACCATCATGGCTCTGACATTGCTTATATATTACTGTATGTCGACGACATTGTGCTGACAGCTTCAAGTTCCTCTCTTGTTCGTCGCATTATCGATGATCTCTCGCGGGAATTCTCAATGACAGACTTAGGGGCTCTACACCATTTTTTGGGCATCACGGTTACTCGCACCAAGGGTAGCTTGTTCCTCACTCAGAAGCAATATGCTACTGACATACTCGCCCGCGCCAAAATGTCCAACTGTAACCCGTCTGCTACGCCTGTTGAAGTTGGTTCCAAGCTCAGCGCCACCTCCGGTCCGCTCATCGACGATCCGTCCTCTTACCGCAGCCTCGCCGGTGCTTTGCAATATCTCACGATCACTCGGCCTGACATTTCCTACGCTGTTCAGCAGGTCTGTCTTTTTATGCATGCTCCGCGTGAACCTCATCTCCACCTGTTGAAGCGGGTGCTGCGCTATGTCAAGGGCACTCTTGACCATGGCCTTACTCTTACTGCGTCTCGCTCTCACTCGCTCACCGCTTATTCTGACGCTGATTGGGCCGGATGCCCTGACTCCCGTCGCTCCACCTCCGGCTACTGCGTGTTCCTTGGCGATAATCTAGTGTCTTGGTCTTCCAAGCGTCGACCCTCTTGTTTCGTTCAGTCCGGCGATGTATCGGGCCGTTGCGAATGCCGTCGCAGAGACTAGCTGGCTTCGCAACCTCCTCCTTGAGCTGCATCTTCCTATCCGCCGCGCCACTCTGGTCTACTGTGACAACGTCTCTGCTGTTTATCTTTCTACGAACCCTGTCCAACACCAGCGGACCAAGCATGTTGAGTTGGACGTTCACTTTGTTCGTGAGAACGTGCAGGTTGGTACTGTTCGTGTCCTCCATGTCCCCTCCGAATATCAATATGCCGACATTTTCACTAAGGGGCTGCCGCGCCATCTCTTCACACGATTTCGGTCCAGCCTGAGCGTCCGTCCGCCTCCCGCTCCGACTGCGGGGGAGTATTAGTAAATATTGTAAAATATTTCCCGTATCTTGTATTTAGTGTAATTAGTTATTCTTCCTTAATTATCGGATGTATATTTTTGGTAATTCTATCCTTGTAGAGGATATATATTGTGAATACAAACTCAACCCTAATCGGGGGGGATTTACTTAATTATAACAACATATGTTTATCGTACCATTTTTTTGACAGGCGTGGAGACTGTGGAACGAAGACGAGGCCTTGAGTCTAGTAGATACCGAGTTGGGATATAACTTTGAAAGAGAAGTTGTACTAAAATGCATCCAAATAGGGTTACTATGTATTCAAGAAAATGCAATAGATAGGCCTAAAATGGCCTCAGTTGTTGCTGCCTTGAATGGTCAAGCTATTAGCTTGCCTATACCAAAACCACCTAATTTCTTCGGATACATGGTTGATGATGAAGCTCAGAATAACGTGGACGCACATGGCCATACTGGCCCTGTATCAACATCTGATGTTTATTCCCGCGATTGATATCGGTTGTAACGAAAATTGGACTTTTTCATAATAAATTATTCTGATACGATAATATATTTAATATTATTCAGTTATGTAATGAATATGCATGTGGTCCAATTTTAGGTAAGAATCAGTTTTTTCTGATAAAAAAACTGACTCCTAAAAATCTTCTATTTTGACTCGGTATATTATTTTTATTCTGTTCACACTCATTATTTTCATAATCACCTACTACTCTTTGATTGCAAGACTAATATATATATATTTGAGCGACTTATTTTTTTGTCATTGAACCCACTCTCCATAAAGTAACCTATATTGTGAGTGCGAGAGTTTGGAACTATAAAATTATAAATGTTACAGATTTGGGTTAAAGCAGTTCACGAATCCATTAACAATGGTTAAAGGTTATTTCTCGATTTTTTATTTGCTTCCGCTTTATTATTGTGGTATATTCATTGTGTTAGAATATATATTTGATTTTACTTAAATAAAACTTACATTTTGATATTAGAGCGAGTGGTTATGTCTTGCTTTTCATTGATGTATTTTTTAAACCGTTGTCAGTCGTATGTATATTATTGCTCCGTTGTCACCGTGTTCGTTGGAATTCCAAATATTTCGGAATTCCAAATTTTTGGGTTGACATTTCAAATTTTTTGATTAAATTTTCAATGAACTCAAGAATTTATAGGACTTCATTGAATCTATGTGGTCATCCATTGACTTCTCTTTTTCATTTCATGCTCCCCCTTTCATATATTTCATATTTTCATTCAGTTTTACCCTTTCTATGTTCTCCCTTTCTATGTTCTCCCTCGAGCACTGACCGTTTTACCCTTTCTATATTCTCCCTTTCATTTTTTTTCATTCAGTTTGCGCGCATATTATGCATTTATTTTGAGAAATATCATTATGTTTTCGACCAAAAGTAAACATAGGGTTTGCTCATTCAGTTAAGTGTGTGGTTAAGAGAGTAAGTATATATCGTAATACATGAAAGATTAATTCACGCTCCAAGGGAATTCGTCGCTATTATTCGTATATTTTGTCTCCCATTAAGTTGGACCAAGTGGGAGAGAATGTTTGACTATTTCATAAGAAACTAATCTGATATTAGTATTCTGATACGATAATATATTTAATATCTTATTCAATTATCTTATGAATATGTATGAGGTCCAATTTTATGTAAGAATCAGTTTCTTCTAATCAAAGAAACTAACTTCTAAAGGATCTCATATTTGGACTCGGTTTATTATTTTTTTGATTCTGCTCATACTCACTATTTCGTAGTCAGCAACTACTCTTTCATGGCAAGACTAGTATATATATATATATATATATGACGGTGATTTATTTGCTTTATTCACTGAATCTACTCTCCATAAAGTAATATTATACACCATCTTTGTGAGTGCGAGGATTTGGAACCTGTGGATACCCATATCCGTACCCTCCCAAACAAAAACCCTATGATGTAACACGGACTTTTATTACGCATGCTTTAACGCTAACTTAAACGGTTCTAACTAATGTCGAATTCATTTTGAGTCGTTTTGAAATGTTAAAATGATTTAGGTCGCTTCACATCACATTTAAATAACGTTCATTTTGTCCATTTGGAGTCTAGCTTGGTCCACGTCCTGCTTCATTTGGCATGAGCTTCGCATTTGCACTACAATTAGCTCTTTTACATTAACAAGGTCTAATTCAGCATTTCTAAATTCCCAAATTTAGGCCCGGTAGCTAAAACCGCTATTTAGCCTCCTCTTACACAAAACACAACCTCACGTCTTATCTTATTTCACAAAACTCTACAAAATACATCTCTTTCATTTTTCCGGGTCTCGGGCCCAAAACCGAGCCCAAACCCAGCCTTTGGCCCGCACTCCAAAGCCCTGAACATCACAAAATATCTCAGAAATATCCCAGCTCTTTTCTTGGCACGCAAGCTCAAGATTATCTCGTAATCTTTCAAAGATATTATTCAACCGAAACTAGGAAACTAGGCAAAACCCACACCCTCAAACCGCATAAGCTTATGCGGTTTGGGGAGGCAACCGCATAAGCCTATGCGGTTTGCCACAACCAACATAAGGCTATGCGGTTTCTAGGCCTGGTTCTATCCCCGGATTTCCTAATTTCTCCGAGGCTTTTAGTATATATACACCCCTATACCCGACCTCATAACACAATTTACACAAGTTTTCCACACAAGAAAACCCCTCTTCTCACAACCTTTCTCCCTAGGTTTTAGCACTCACACAATTCATATACATCTTTCACACACACAATTTCTTCACACACAATTTACAACGAGAATACCTCCTTCACACACAATTCTTCATCCACAAAAGCCTCAAGCACTCAAATCCTTGAGTTCAGCACACCATCCCGTGCTGAATTCCTCCTTTTTAGTTCAAGAAGCGAAGCTCTGCCCAGATCTGAAGCGTCAGGACAAGGTAGGTACCGATCCACTTGGATCAAAGCTTTTTCTTATTTTTTATGGACTAACAAAGGGGACTACACTCTAGCGCAGGCTTTGTGCACCGAGCGCTTGCCTTCCAAGTGTTCTTATTACTTCGGGTACACTCCATATCCGATGACACGCCAAAGTCGCATAAGCAACCGACCTTTTAAAATAAACCAATGGACAATTGAACTTTATTTTAATTGTATGCATCTTGCACCCTTTTTGTTTTGCATTAAAATCAACTTAAACAATGAATTCGACCTTTAACTGAACCGTTTTCGTTAACAAGTTAAACATGCTAAACTGAGGGTTTTAAACAATCTTTTTGCATCTGCATCTGCATTCTTTACATCTTTTTCGCACTTATGCGTGGCGATAACATCGGCTCAAATATCATCTTACAAGGATTGTTCTAGGTCAGTAGAGGCTATTTTAACATAGGTTTTTCTAAAAGGTTTTCATAAATCATAATTTGTATAAACTCTTTTTCTAAAGTACCCTCACCCCGTATCCAATCTGGTTTCTGACCTTAGATCTAGGGGTGTCGGCGTGCTCCGACATCTAAGACATGTTTTTAGCTTAGAACATGGTAGCAGGTTCCTAATTTCCGCGATAATTAGGTGGCGACTCCAAACAGTTCTAAAAGGTTTTTCCAACTTAATCTTTTTTAACTTTTAATCCTAATCGCCCTTAAGCAAAACGCCGAGTTGGGTCCCTCGTATCGATCCCGGGTTCCACAGTTTGGCGACTCCGCTGGGGAGATTTTATTTTTAAAACTTAAAACTAGCTTTTTCTTTTTAAAAATAAAGAGGTGAAACTTGAAAGCCTTGAACAATCCAAGTATACATATTTGAGCTATGCACATTCGTTTAGAGTCCTTTCCTTTTGGAATCTAGGCACCCTTTGCACCCTTGAGAGGTGGTTCCAACACGCAGGCTTGTCCACTCGATAAAGCACGTGCAGGACTAACTTTCCTCTCTCCCTCCACTCTGGCCAGAAATGGGCTATCTCGACCGCCCCAGTGCTCCCACTAGAAAACCTATCGCTCCGGCGTAAGGAAATAGAGGGGTTAAGTATCTGCCAAAGCGTATTCGAGGTAGTTGGAGGTGTACCCGACTGACCTTTTTCACCCTTTGAGTCATACGTACAAGTTCGAGGCCATGCACTCCATGGTCCTTTTCAAAATGAGCATATGCATTCATATCTTCGAAAACTCGCCCAAACGTTTCAAAGATAAATGAACCTAACATCTAACACCTTTTCAAACAAAACTATCGCGAATTTTTGAAACAAGCTTTTTTTCAAAAACTTCCTTTTTCACTAACAAGCAAAAACCCGAGCAAGGATTAAAACCCGAACTCGTGGATTTCAATCCTCTAGGTCATGCGACCTAGACTCCATTTTTAACATCCTCGGTTCGACTTGCTAATCGCTCTCGAGCCGAATCCATTCTCTTTTACACATCCGACTCGAGCTCACCTCGGTAAATCACCGATATCAGTTCGACGGGTGCAAAGCAAAATCTTTAACATCGAGACGAGATGTGCGCACACATCCTCGTCTCAAAAGCTTTCCTTTAGCTAAAACTTTTTCGAAAACCTCCTTTTTCAAGCTTAAAAAGAGTTTTCTTAACAAAGAAATGAGCTAAAAATGAACGCTTAGAATGACCGTTGAATCTAATAGGACTAACTAGATACACGTCACACAAACCAATCCATTCTCAACATCCTCGACTCGACTAGCTAACCGTTCACGAGTCGAATCCTTTCCACGCATCTAGGCTCGAGCCCTTAACGATGAACCGTTAACATGGGCTCGACGAATGCAAATCAAACACATTTCAACGTCGAGACAAGATCCGCACACGCGTTCTCGCCTCAAAGACTTCTTAGGCACAACATTACTCCTAAACCAATACACTCTCATTTTTGAAAAAAGCTCTCTTCAAAAATCTCCTCACTTCTACAAAACAAGCAACACACTCTCATTTTTGAAATAAACTCTTTTCAAAATCTTCTCATTTTTACGAAGCAAACAACACACTATCATTTTTGGAAATAAACTCTTTTCAAAAATCTTCACACTTTTACAAGACAATCAATGACATTCTCATTTTTGAAACAAACTCTTTTCGAAAATACCCGTGTTTTCTGCAAAACAAGCAAACCCTTTCATTTTGAAATAATCACAACAAACACCTTTCGAGGTTCTGGGTCGAACCAAATAGTCCTCCACTATTTCGATTCAACCCACTAAGCATTCTTCACAAATTACTCGGGAATAATCATTACATTCCCGAATCCTCTCTAGGCACGAGTGGAATACATGGCCCTCGGCCATCGCAAGCCATTCATCTCAAAGCATTTTCATAAAGCAAAACCCCAGAATCTCATCGCATTCTTGGAGACCTTTTCATTCTGAGCGGCTCGCGGCCTTTCATGTTTTTGAAATAACTTCTTTCAAAATTTCTGAGTCAAATCAGCTAGTCTATACCTAGTTTAATTCGACCCAATCGCAAATCTCTTCAACCGTGCGGGAATAATCACTACATTCCCGAGACCTTTCAAAACGTCAATGGCTACATGACTCACGGTCATCGTACGCCAATTCCTAGCAAAACAATTTTCAAATAAAGCACTTTACAAATCTCTTTGGGCCAAACGACCCAAAATCGACCCGATTCAGCAAAAATCCTCTTTTACAAGCAAACAAAACCCGAGAATGGCCAAGCCCAATCTCGTGGACTTTTCATCGGACCAAATGATCTTGGCCCAATTCCTCTTAAGCAAAACATGTGGACGCGTAAACCCGTCCATGTCCCACTTCAACATCTTTAACCCAACTAGCTTATCGCTATCATAGGTTCACTCTAAGCAATTCTATCGCAATCTACAACCGGCCCACAACGATATACCGTTAACTTGGGCCAATCGCACTCTTCAAACATCGAGTCAAAAACGTGTCTCTAGCTCAAACCTCTTTCAAACTACTTTCACAAAATCCGCATCACGTTTTTGAAATAACCTTTTTCAAAAATCCTTCCTACGAACCAAATGGCCCATAGTCATGACGGTTTGATCTAGACAAACAGTCTCTTCAAAACACCGAGAGTAATCACTTTACTCTCACGACATTCCAAAACATAAATGAACTACATGACTCACGGTCATTGTAAACCATTTATTACCAAGCATGTTCAAATCCGAGAGTGGTGACCCATTCTCGTGGACCTATTCTCAAAAACAAATCTAACGGCTCACGGCCGCTAAACATCTCTTTCAAAATAAACATTCTTGAAATCCATGGTTCAAATGGCCTATCGCCATTTTAATCCAGACATCTCTCTAGGGATGAACTAGCATCATCCCGCAAATCCTTCACGGTTAGACCAAGTGGCTCAAAGTCGCTTTAATCTAACCCTCTTTCAAACCGAATGTATGAAAACGAGTATAACCGTCTTCATCACATTTTCAAACACCCTTGATTCGGATAGCCTATCGCCACTCCGAATCGATTCACGCTTTCACCGACAAGCCACTAACACGAGCTTATCGGATTTGATTTCAAAACGCATTTTACATCGAGCCAAAATGTGACAACACATTTTGCTCAACAAAACATCCTGCTTTTCGCCGAAATCAAAACTTTTGCAAAATCAAAGACAAATCTAAGTATGCATGAGCCATGTCCCGACGCGAGCATCAACCCCATCCGAGACATGTGCGTCTCGAGCACCCAGCGAAGAATCCATCAAGGCGCCACCGACGATCTCACGGATCTCCTCAAGAAATTCGAGTCTTTTCAATACGGGTCGAGTTTTTAAACATTGAGTCAATCTCTGTCAGTCTAGAGCAATCGAGTCTTCGACGTACGACATTTTTAACAAATCGATAAAGGAATAAGTTTGCCTACAACCCAGCTTCCTTTTTACACACTTTTCCCATAAAAACACAATTCTACACCAACATACATTGCATCCCAGGAACAGCTATCCTAAGGAGGTCTAGGCCGGGTACGAAGGTCCAAGTCAACAAGTAAATCAAAGACACACAGACAAAGAAGGCTCTCGACGACTAAACACCTAAGGTTCACTAATCTGCTTGTGGTCTACTACTCCGCTGCTTTTGGAGGAGGATCCATTAATTTGGAGCTCCACAGTGGTCATGAATTTGATCGCGACCAAAAGTACGAGTATTCCTGGATCGTCCTCCGCGTACTCGATCGCGTGCCTAATAAGCAAACGAACTTGTCAGAGGAGCCCGGCGTGATAGACACACGATCACAAGTGACCACCGAGTCACAGGATTTTAGCAGGGTCCGAGCTCAAGCCCAAGCCATACAGGGCGTGGGATATTCTCAAACCAAACGGGAATATAAGGTACAAAGGTCAAAAACCAAAGTCACCAAAAAGCAAAAGTCTCAAAAGTTCCGGAACAAGAGGCAAAACAACTAAGCAAAAAGCTTAAGAAGTCAAAAGCTTAAGAAGTCAAAAGCTCAAGAAGTCAAAAAGCTTAAAAAGTCAACAAGCTTTGAAATCAATAAGCGAGGGGCCGAAACCCCAAAGGCAACAAGTACCGAAGCCCAGAAACGAGTGGCCAGATCCTTGAAATTCCAAATTGAAGACAAGACAGAAGTAACAAGCAACCAGCCAAGATCAACTAAGGAGAACCCACCCTTAGGATGCAATGTATCAAGGTCAAACACATAAACACCCCTTGGACCGGCGAGTCCTTAAACACGCACCTTTTACAAAAACACCCCTTGGACCGGCGGGTCCCTAAACACGCACCTTTCCACAAAAACAAACCCACCTCCTGGACCGGCGGGTCCTTAAACACGCACTCTTCCACATAAACACCACCTTACCAAAACAAACACATCCCTTTCGGAACTACGCTAGGTTTGATTCCGTACCCACGGATACGTAGGCCGCTCACCCGAGCTCAACCAACCTTTTACAAAAATCCACAAAATATTCCCCGTCCAAAGCTTTCCATGCTAAGGATGTGTCCACAAAAATTCACAAAGTTCAAAGGCAAACTATTTCTTTATCGAGGCGACTAAAACGAATTCGTCAAGGCAAAGTTGTCATAGACTTAGGAGTAGTACTCTGCTTTTTGGTCTAACACTGTTTTGCAGGAACAACAAAGATCCCACCTGACAAGCAAGCACCACTGGGGGCTCCACCAACGCACGTGTTCCCGAATATGGCATCCATGCAACCGTCGAGTCTCAAATCACGCATATGATTCGTCTCTATTTTGCAAACCTTTCGGCATTTTAAGCATCGACTCACACGTCGAGTCAATCCCCTTCCAATCAAACAATTTAGCGACATTTAAACCGCTCCTTTCAAAAACTCTCCAGTTTTCAAAACGCTCCCATGGAACGACACGCTTTTTCAAACTTACACGAGGCAATGCACCCTCAAATCAGCTAATTACCTTTCAAAATTAACTCGATACTCGAGTTAATATGAAAGCGCTTTGCAATTCAGTTTTTGCAAACACACCCTTTCGCAAACAAAATGTATCTTTCGAAAATGCATCTCAAATCCTTGAAATGCATCTCGAATCTTGGAAGTCTAAACTTTTCCAAAAATTTAACACGGCACTCGAGTTAATACATTTTGAGTAACAGCATTCTTCGAATTTAACTCACTCGAGTTAATACACTTTGAGCGAAAGCTCTATCGAACTACGCCGGTTTGATTCCACATTCGTGGATACGTAGGCAGCTTACGCAAAGCACAACCGAACCTAGCACCACACCCCACTCCGTGTTGTCATGAGATTCTACCGAATTCTCATCCTCGACAACTGGGGGCTTTTTAACCTTTGCACTTAAATGACCCTCCACGGTCTTCACAGCTCTAGCTTGAACCTACAACGTCAAAACACCCCTTTCATCTCGCATGAATCCTTACAACCGACATTTCAAGTATTCATTTTTAAAGCTCATTTCGACAACTAAAATGAATCTTTTACAAAAACAATTTTTCAACAAAAACATTTTAATCCAAACATCCCAATCGGGAATCATTTCATTTTCAAACCCGAGCCTACTAACTACGCAGGTCCACGGAAGCACAACACAGCACGGAAGCGAAAGACAACGAAAGCAACTACAAGCTCAAGCCAAGCTACAACAACAAGTCATGTAATGAAGGGTTCACACAATCTTTGTTACACAAGATCAACTAGACAACTAAGGGTGAAGACGACGGTACTCGTCAAAGTCACGCTGAACCCGAACCATCTCAGCACGACTCTGACACAGCTGGATCGCCTACTCCGCCCACGCTACATTTTTCTCTCCATTTTACCTTAATCAAATTAAGCCAAACTACGGAGAAATTTCAAGACCAAACACCATACTCTTCACTTTGACTCAGTTTTCATTCAAAACTTAGTCAAACTCGGGGGTTTATCCAAAAAATTCCTCCTACCACTGCAGATCCTGCACCCCACTTTGACTTAGTTTTCACTCAAAACTTAGTCAAACTCGAGGGGGTAATCCAAAAACACCCTTATCCTAAAGCAACTCATAGCCTTTTACATAGTTTGACTATCGTTATATATTATAACTCAGTCAAACTGGGGGCACACATACACCGACACCATGACCAAGACAACTGGGGGCTGACGCTTCCTATCAAGAATCAAGCCTTTACAACGAAAAATGGGATAATTTTTCCCATTTTTGAAGACACCCTTGCTATAAATACCCACATCAACATAAGCATCTACGGTTGAGCGACACCTCCAGAACCGCTACAAACATGAACATGCACACTAAAAGCATAACACTTTCATTTGTGCATCAGACAAGCAACACCCGAACGTAGGTCCAAGCACCAAGCACCCTAACATATCCAAGAAACATCCCAAGCACCATGCATTCCAAGTCCAAGAGACATGTATCATACGAATCCAAACGAATCGCAATGATACCACGTTTCATGGTCGAAGCAAGCAAAATTGAAGATCTCGAAAGAAAAATCGCGAGTTCGAATATTTCCGGATTTGAAACCGCGACATGTGCGAATGAGTTCACCAATTGATAAGGGATTCCCCGGAAGAGTCACTAGTCTACAGGCAATTTCCAGAGCATGTTTTGTTCCACGTTTTCTCCCCATTTTTCTTCATACACGCAAGCTTTCATGGTTAAGGCGTCACCTACAGTCCGCCGTAAGCGCTAGCGCATACATTATGCGCTATGCCTTGGTTAGGGCGTCACCTGCAGTCCGCCACAAGCGCTAGCACATACATTATGCGCTATGCCTTGGTTAAGGCGTCACCTACAGTCCGCCATACTCGTGTACTAAGCATTTAATACACGGTACAGAAGCAGAAACACGAACACTTTTCGCAAGTCCTTACACCCTCCTATACGCCCCTATGGAGTATCACTTCCTCCCCATGGAGCCTACACACCTATACAGACATTTCCTACGGAGTCCAAGACATACCCTTCGACTTCCCCAACAAATCACTAACCTACGAGTCATCCTTCAACTTCGGAGTATAAACACCAAACATCTACATCATCACGTCCAGCAAGTCTAAGTACTATACAACTACAAGACACAAACACTTGAGCACATACACCTTCCTCGGACCATAATCCCCGGCGAATATACACCTGCACCCCTAACAAGACGAAACACCATCACTCTCCCAAACAACCACAACTACACCTACGCTCCTCGGCGAGACCATACATATACACCCTTCCCCAGCAAACTAGTACTTCTCCAACAAATACTACACTAAGCACCTGCGCTCCTCGGCGAGACCCAGTACAACATCAGCAATGGCATCAACGTCAACAACGGCATCAGCATAAGCGACGGCATCGATCAAAGAATACACAAGAAGGCATCAAAGAACGACAACGGTACTACACGACAACGAGCATTTACATCACCTTCTCCTCAACGAAGGGCAATCAACTGCAATAACAACTACACAGGCACTCCTCGACGAGTTCAAGCACAAGCATTCTACAATATACTCAACTACAAGCATTCTACTCTGCATAGACGCTCCTCGGCGAGTTCATGCACAAGCACTTTACAAAGCACATTCAACCATAAGCACTACAACCTCCATGGCGCCTGACACCCTACACACTTCACGAGAACAACACACCTAACACTGATACACACACACCCTGCACATTAGCCCCCTGCATTGCAACACATGCGCTCTTTCACGAGACCATATCCAGACACTACAAGCAGCATCACTAAACACACAATGATACCCAACATATACAAGACGACAGCATTACACAACAGCACGGCAAGCACAACGAAGGCACTCTGCAGGCCGGCAGGCCCTTATAATATGCACGGACCGCCAAGTCCTTAAAATGCGCACGTCCCGCCCCGCTTAGCCCGGTTCAAAGTCCTCGTCTCACCCATGGACACATGTTTCGTTCCGCTGATCATATCGAGATTGTAATGGTCCGGATATGGTCGTGGAGTTTGACTAGCGCTCTAGTCCGAGCTCAGTCAAACTGGGGGCTCTGTGGATACCCATATCCGTACCCTCCCAAACAAAAACCCTATGATGTAACACGGACTTTTATTACGCATGCTTTAACGCTAACTTAAACGGTTCTAACTAATGTCGAATTCATTTTGAGTCGTTTTGAAATGTTAAAATGATTTAGGTCGCTTCACATCACACTTAAATAACGTTCATTTTGTCCATTTGGAGTCTAGCTTGGTCCACGTCCTGCTTCATTTGGCATGAGCTTCGCATTTGCACTACAATTAGCCCTTTTACATTAACAAGGTCTAATTCAGCATTCCTAAATTCCCAAATTTAGGCCCGGTAGCTAAAACCGCTATTTAGCCTCCTCTTACACAAAACACAACCTCACGTCTTATCTTATTTCACAAAACTCTACAAAATACATCTCTTTCATTTTTCCGGGTCTCGGGCCCAAAACCGAGCCCAAACCCAGCCTTTGGCCCGCACTCCAAAGCCCTGAACATCACAAAATATCTCAGAAATATTCCAGCTCTTTTCTTGGCACGCAAGCTCAAGATTATCTCGTAATCTTTCAAAGATATTATTCAACCGAAACTAGGAAACTAGGCAAAAACCACACCCTCAAACCGCATAAGCTTATGCGGTTTGGGGAGGCAACCGCATAAGCCTATGCGGTTTGCCCTGGCAACCGCATAAGGCTATGCGGTTTCTAGGCTTGGTTCTATCCCCGGATTTCCTAATTTCTCCGAGGCTTTTAGTATATATACACCCCTATACCCGACCTCATAACACAATTTACACAAGTTTTCCACACAAGAAAACCCCTCTTCTCACAACCTTTCTCCCTAGGTTTTAGCACTCACACAATTCATATACATCTTTCACACACACAATTTCTTCACACACAATTTACAACGAGAATACCTCCTTCACACACAATTCTTCATCCACAAAAGCCTCAAGCACTCAACTCCTTGAGTTCAGCACACCATCCCGTGCTGAATTCCTCCTTTTTAGTTCAAGAAGCGAAGCTCTGCCCAGATCTGAAGCGTCAGGACAAGGTAGGTACCGATCCACTTGGATCAAAGCTTTTTCTTATTTTTTATGGACTAACAAAGGGGACTACACTCTAGCGCCCCAGGCTTTGGCAAAGCGCGCTTGCCTTCCAAGTGTTCTTATTACTTCGGGTACACTCCATATCCGATGACACGCCAAAGTCGCATAAGCAACCGACCTTTTAAAATAAACCAATGGACAATTGAACTTTATTTTAATTGTATGCATCTTGCACCCTTTTTGTTTTGCATTAAAATCAACTTAAACAATGAATTCGACCTTTAATCAACTGTTTTTAGTTAACAAGTTAAACATGCTAAACTGAGGGTTTTAAACAATCTTTTTGCATCTGCATCTGCATTCTTTTACATCTTTTTCGCACTTGTACGTAGCGATAACATCAGCTCAAATATCATCTTACAAGGATTGTTCTAGGTCAGTAGAGGCTATTTTTACATAGGCTTTTCTAAAAGGTTTTCATAAATTATTATTTGAATTAACTCTTTTTCTAAAGTACCCTCACCCCGAATCCAATCTGGTTTCACAGCCTTAAATCTAGGGGTGTCGGCGTGCTCCGAAATCTAAGACATGTTTTTAGCTTAGAACATGGTAGCAGGTTCCCAATTTCCGCGATAATTAGGTGGCGACTCCAAACAGTTCTAAAAGGTTTTTCCAACTTAATCTTTTTTAACTTTTAATCCTAATCGCCCTTAAGCAAGACGCCGAGTTGGGTCCCTCGTATCGATCCCGGGTTCCACAGAACCATAAATTTTACACTACATAATCATAATAAATTTATGGGATATTCTATCGTTTACCCCTCAGTTTTTCTTATTTCTACGTTATACCCCTACGTTTTTAAGAATTACACGGTATAACCCTTACTTTCTTACTTTTTCTCCCGTATAACCCTAAATTTTTTGTTTTATTTCTAATATAACCAATTTCAACACTACATAAATTTGAATCGTAAATTAAACATGTCAGTGTGTCAATCAGTGCTCCTAATCTATTCCCTTAATCAATAATTTATCATTTTAAACCATTATTTGTATAATAGCACGATATTTGTTAGTATTAACAACCAATTCACATCAAATTTGTCCATCTTTAATATCAATACTTTATTGCAAACATCTATCATCAAGATCTATGTAAACATCATTGTTCCCTTCATTAATATTAATAGAAGTAAATCGGGGAAGAAAAATGATAAATTATCAAGTTTAATGAATTATTTAACAAGTTAAATCAACAAAAAGATAAATAATGGCTATATTAGAGATAAAATATAAAATTTAGGGGTACATTATAGAATTTTATAAAATGCAAAGGTATATCGTAGAAAATGAAAAAACTGAGGGGTACGAAAGAATATCCCTAAATTTATTTAATTTTTATATTACTCTTATACAAATACTCTCTTATGCGCTACCCATCGGTTTTTTTCCCCCGAAAAAGGGTTTAGGGTACAATTAACGGCGCCGCTACGCGGCACTGTAAAATTGTACCTTAAACCCTTTTTCTGGGATGTTCCGGCGGCTTCGCCGTCGACTCTGAACCAAAAGATACCCTACATGAACTTAATAAACCCGTTCAAGAAAATGGTAAAAAGAAAATTTTTGTTATACGCAAGTAAGGTGGCGAAAATTTAAAACTCTACCTAAAAGGTTATTTTACAAACTCTAGAGGATCTCTACCCATTATTAACTTGTCAGCTCAAGAAGGAATAACTTTTATTACGCCTCTTTTAACAACTATTAGAAAATTGGTTAAATGGATTAAAATAAAACAAGAATTTAGAAATGCTTTTAAAACGATGTATAATGAGGCCGAATGAGAAAGAAAATATTTTGTCTCGATACACCGACTAGATGGAGTTCAACATATAAATTACTTAAAGACAACGCTATACAATATAAGGATATTATAACTAGATTATATAATGATGCTCATAGTTATATATCCAAAGTTCAGCTGATTGATGAGTCTATTTGGGATATTGCTACTTCTGTTTGTGAGTTATTAAAATCTTATTAGAATGCCACTGAAATCTTTTAATTTCTTATGTTTATGAGCTAAAAGTTCATTTAGTTGTTATGAATTGTGTTTCTATTGTTTTCTCCATGCAAAATTGTGAAACCGAGCAACCTCGTTTATTCGCTTGCATCACTGACATGAAAATTAAATGGTTATCTTATTTTCAAACTTTTCCGATCATATATGGCGTTGCATGTTTACTTGACCCCGGAGTTAAAACTATTGGGTTAAAAAAAAAATTGTTACTTTATCATTACTCCATATAATACTTTGAATATAGAGTATAATGTTTAAGAATATGTTGACAAATGTGTTGATTTCTTTTACCGTTTACATGATTTATACGCTTTACAAAGTGGTGGAGGAGATGTTAGTGCCTCGCCAATGCCAAAATGTAAGAGATTTGATGATAATATTGCTTCAATTCTTTTTTGGAGACAATCCGACTTAGCTATTTTTTCTTTTAGTACGACTTCCACCGGTTCCGCCATCCCGTCACCAAATATTTATCAATTACTCATGAAACCGATAGTGAGGAATTTGCTACTCTTGGTTCCACCGTTGCGTCGGAATCCGCTTTTAGTGCAGTTATGCGAGTGTTGGACGAGAAGAGATCGAGTTTGCATACAGACTCGGTGAAGATGTGTGTGTGCAAAAATGATTGGGATCAAACTGAAATGCGAGCCCAAGGATAGAAGGACTACGACGAATTTGATGAAGATTCATACATGATAACCGATTGCTCGTTAACCGGAGGTACTAAAGTCGGAGAAGACGATGACGATGATATATGAACACGCTCCCCATTCTACCTCCACCATCAAATAGGTAAGAAAAGAAAGTCAGGTAAGAAAGAACTACGTGGGCTTTGATTCTTTCGAGATACGTAGGCAACTAAATTTTTATAATTGTTATAATTATAAGAATAATATCAAATTTATACTCAAAGGTTACATTAATCGTAATATATTTATACGTAGGCAACTAAGTCGGAGTAGTAATTTGATATTATTATACTTCTAATATTTAGTCTAGGCACTTTATTTAATTTTTTTCCCCCTAAATATTAATCGTAATTCAAAGGTTACATTTTATTTAAAAAAAATAAATAAATAAATAAAAATATACGTCGGAAGGGCCAAGCTCGGCCCGGTTCTCTCAGGCCCGACCTTTGCCTCCAACGGGCCAGTCCCATGCTTCGACTTTGGAGCCTGGCCATTGGCTGGCCAGCTCGAGTCCGGTCCTACCCGGCCCTTGGCCGGTTCTAGCCGTGCGCAAGAAGGCATTTCATTATGTTGACTCGTTGACCAAATGAAATATCTTAAGGTACCAAAGCTTGGCCTTGTGGTGGATTATTGAACCAGTATTTGTTGATGGATTTGCTTGCTCAAGTTTTGTCTCTACTTTTCTTAACCATCCACTATCGTCTATTATCTGGTAAGTCAGTTACAACTTACAACCACTAGTAAGCAAATACTCCGTACTATTTTATCGTGCTGCCATTACTATTATTAGTAGCACTAGTAGTAAGTTCTTCAATAAAACAGTTGAGTAATTGTTACATACTCTTAATCAAAGGGATAAAGAATTATTAAACTTCACTCATTAATTTACACGTAATTGTTTTTCCATATACGACTTTGATAATTAATATTTAATACGAAGTACTATATAAATGTATAAACTTTTGACTCCGTATGATACAAATTTTCCTTAGTAATTTACACAATTGTAGTATACCAACGTGTGAATTTTACGTGACAGGGAACGCTAAGACATTAACAATTACAAATAACTGCACCTACAAAATATGGCCAGCTGTATTTGGCCCAAATTTAAACGGTGACTCTGGATTTGCCCTTTTAAAAGGCGAATCCAGAGTCATAGTTGTTCAAAGTGGCTGGACGGGAAAAGTTTGGGGACGAACCCTATGCTTAACTAACAAATCAACTGGTGGTTTCTCGTGCCAAACTGGGGACTGCTCCACCGGCAGTATCGAGTGTGCCGGTGGACTAATCACATATCCAGTCACCTTAGCTAAGTTTTCTATTAGCCTAGCGAACAAGTATGATTTCTATGATGTTAGCGTGGTGGACGGGAATAATCTACCGATAATGGTTGCGCCAAACGTTGAAAGTGGAGCTGGTTGTGACGTCACTGGGTGCGTGTTCGACCTCGAAAAGTTGTGCGGTGCTGAGCTCGCAATAATGAACGGCAGTAGCATAATTGGGTGTAGAGGCTTGTGTGAAGCGGATAAAAACTGCTGCAAGTCTCAAACTGGTTGTCCTGGTAATAATTCATCGTTTTCACCCCTCGTCTACAAAAAGCCGTGTCCTCGAGCATATAGCTTTGCTGTTGATGATGAAGACGGCACCTTCATGTGTGATGGCTCAAAGGTCTCCACTTATAATATCACTTTCTGCCCCTCACCGACCATGTCCAGGTTTTCGTTTGTTCTTCCTCTGGTCATTTCTTGAGTCGGTTTTTGTATCATTCAAAAGCACGTTCATGGAAATTGTTATGGTTTAATGTAGCTTGGGTTTGAATCGTCGTTACACTCATTCTTATGCTTTGGGTTTGAATCATATTAGAGGTTTTTTTAATTAGACAAGTACGATATCTCGTACTTTTACACCCCAACAACTTGTTGAACCAATTAACGAAGCATTGCACGATCTCGACAGACTCCTCTCCGTGCCTTCATCACAAGCAGTCCCACCAGCACCGGCAACAACAATTCCAGAATCACCACCCTTGATAGGGTTGTCGCCTAGTCCCCCTATTGACTGGTCTAGTAAGTTGTGGTCTTTGACATAAGTAGGATATCTATAACTAATACCCTATAGAATGTCGCTAAATCATTTGCTAAAACTTGCAGGCGACACCACTGACAGTAATTCCCATTTATCTTTGATACCTGTGTTACCAATAACGATCGTGCTCGTGATTTTGCTTGGCATCTGTTTCTATAGACTTGGAAGGACGGACATGAAACAAAATATCAGTAAGTCCTAAAATGGTGAAAATTTGAATCACTTGTGTCTTAAGTGATAGTTTGCCGATAAATGATCTTTACAGCTCAAACGAGATAAGAAGATCAGTGGATTGCTTACATTTTGACTTCAACATAATTCAATCAGCAACACTCAACTTTGCTGCTGAAAATAAACTCGGAGAAGGCGGATTTGGTGACGTCTACAAAGTAAGTCTTATAAAGTCTTGCAGTTCGTGCCATTTGTTTAAATACTTCCTTTTCAGTGTGGCGAATAATTTCTCAATCACACATCTAGTGCACCATGGCAAAAACATTAGCATAAAAAATTGCGAGGTAAGGGTGTCGAAACCAGTATAAGTTTTATGATTGCGGATTTGCAGGCATTGTTTAACTACAAAAGTCTAAATATTATTGCAACAGGGCAAACTCGAGGATGGACAAGAAGTAGCCGTGAAAAGGCTTTCCAAGAATTCGGGGCAAGGAATCGCAGAGTTCGAAACCGAAATTGTCCTCGTTGCCAAACTTCAACACAAAAACTTGGTCAGATTATTAGGATATTGTGCAGCACCACAACAAAACCTACTTGTCTATGAGTTTCTTCCCAATTTAAGTTTGGACAAATTCTTGTTTGGTAAAACCACCTCGATCAAGTAACACATCTGTTTGAAATATGCACATTTGCTAAATGTCGAACTCACGAGAAAGTAATGCATTTGCAGATCCCGTGAAGAAATCATCTTTAGACTGGCAAACAAGGCTCAAGATTATCGCTGGTATTGCCAGAGGACTTTTGTATCTCCACGAGGATTCTTGACTAAAGGTCGTACATCGAGACCTCAAAACAAGCAACATCCTGCTTGACGAAGCTATGAATCCGAAAATAGCAGACTTTGGCTTGGCAAGACTCTTTGGTGTCGATCAAACTCAAGGCGACACTAGGAGAATAGTTGGCACCTAGTGAGTTCTCTTGTCTTTTTCGTATGCATCATGACATTGTTCTATTACATAATTTTAATGGTTTTTTTTTTTCGTAATAATGATTGTGGAATGCAGTGGTTATATGGCCCCAGAATACGCTATTACCGGTCATTACTCTGTAAAATCAGATGTATTTAGTTTTGGAGTCATAGTGCTAGAGATAGTAAGTGGCCAAAGGAATCGTCTCTTCACCCATTTGCAGAACTTCGAGGCACTTCTACATCGAGTAAGTTCACTAACCAGAATCTTTGAACGATAGTTTAATACTGCGACCATGTACCATACAATGACGCTATCTCATTTCTTCAAATAAATTTGATAATGTCGTCACACTCAAAACTCAAAAGACCACATGTTTCCCTCACAAATTCTTCGACAGGCATGGAGACTATGGAATGAAGGCGAGGCCTTGAGTCTAGTAGATGCCGAGTTGGAAAACAGCTTTGAAAGAGAAGAAGTACTAAAATGCATACAAATAGGGCTATTATGCATTCAAGAAAATGCAATAGATAGGCCGAGAATGGCTTCCGTTGTTGCTGCCTTAAACAGTCGAGCTATTAGCCTGCCAACACCAAAACCACCTAATTTCTTCGGTTGCATGGCTGATGATGAAGCTCGTGATAACGTTAACAAATATGGCACCCCGTACGTGCATACTGGCCCTATATCAACATCTGATGTTTATTCTCGTGATTAATATCTGAGGTAGCGAATTGTTTTCCTCTAGATTGGGCCAGCCATAACTTGGCCCGACCCTAGAGGATACTGACATGTGTTTCCGGCGACATTTAATTTCCCTGCCTAGAAATAAAAAATAAAAATCCGAGATCATCTAGTTGTAAGATACGGAATACTTGTTACTTTATTCATCTCACATAAAACATCGTACTTAACCTATCAAGGTCAAAGTTACAGACCGGTGACCGGAAATTAACACCAAACAGTGTTACTAATGCAAAATGCTACAATCACATATTAATATGTTTACATTCATCAATCAATAAAGAGAATATTTTCCAGGGAAGATATCAAGTACTCCATGATCTTGAGACTTGTACGAAGGTCAGCACAGTACAACGAGGACAAGGACGAGGACTAAGCTAGCGATTCTAAACTATTTTCAGATTCCACAATCTCCACTTCTTCAGTGAAAACTTTTCTGGGACAGTAACTCTCCCATAAGACCGTCTCACCATAAGTTATGGTGAGACGAGCCCAATAGGAGATGGCCCATTATCAATTAAAAAAAAAAAAAAAAAAGAATATTGAACTGTTATAGCAGTAGTACTGCAGGAAATAACTTCCAGTAACTGTTTTCAAAACACCAAAACTGAAAATTAAGCCAAAAGAATTTCAAAATACCAAAACTGAAAATCAAGCCAAAAGAATGAAAATATTTAAAGGTGCATATTGTAAACTATTTTTTTTCATCCAAATAAAGAGTTATTTTAATTGTTCATCAACAAAAAAGAAGAGGTAATTATGTTATAAAATCTTGATTCTAAACTTAAAATCATAGGTTTCAAACTTAAAATTATAAGTTTTAAAACAAATTATACTGCAATCTATATAAAATGAAAATCATAGGTTTCAAACTTAAAATTATAGGTTTCAAAACAAATTATACTGCAGTCTTTATAAAATTAAAATCATAGGTTTTAAACGTAAAATTATAGGTTTCAAAACAAATTATACTGCTGTATAAAATTAAAATCATAGGTTTCAAACTTAAAAAGCATGATTTTAAACTTAAAATCAGAGGTATAATAACGACATCATAGTCTCTCAATTTTTGTCAAAAATTTTCAACTTAAAATCATAGGTTGTCAAATTAAAATCATACCATGAAATAATGATCAACAAAAACTCATAAATTATCAACTTAAAATCAGGTTGTCAAATTAATTAAAAAGAACGTAAGATCACAAACCTGGATTATCATTAATTTTGATTACAGTAAATTTGGATTATGTGAGTTTTGAATGTTTAGGGTTTAATGTTGGAGAATAAGGAAGAGGAAGAAAGAAACGTGAGTTAAATTATATACGGAGTAGAAACAAACAGCAATGTAAAGCAACTTCCTATTTATTTAATTTTTTTTTTTAATTTTTTTTTTTTTTTTAAAAATGGGCTGATATGTTAAATGGACTTGTCTCACCATAAGTTATGGTGAGACAGCCTCACATAACAATTAGTGTTTCTGGGAAATTACTAGCACCAACTGAAAATCGAACCAACACAGCTGCTCTGTATTAGCTGTTGAGCACTCCAAGTAATTAACATAAACTGCGTTGATTCCAAAGATGAATAAAACAAAATATTCCTAATGTACGATACTAAATGGAATAATTTGAGAGAGCTGCGTTTTCAGCGAGAGTCCAATATACTTGCACCAAAACGTGCTCTGCAAAACTCGCTCAACGTAGAGCGCGTTAATATTCACTGCACTAAATGCTTAATCTGGGCCGTTTTTCGGTAAGGTAATCAAAAGGTGACCCATTTTTCCATCTACAATTAACTACTGACATCAGGCGTAATTAAGACAAGTCGCCTGGAACAGGTTCTTGATGCAATTGTACAAACTATCAAGTATTATCCAGCAGATCCTCGCCTGCAGTTCAAGTACACGAATCACAAAATTAATAACAAACGCGACTACCAGAGTTTTACGACATAAAGAGTAACAACCACAACGCAAAGAAAAGATCGCTACCTCGAGTCCTCGACAATGAATTCACAAAATTTCCAAAATGTAGCCCATCTGTGTCAAATGTCTTAAATTGCTACTAACATGACCTGTCAAGAAAAGAAAATACCCATAAGCAAACAGGAGAGAGATTGTAAGTCATAACCTCGTTTTACCTCAGAAATCCAATATGCAGAACCGTGTGACATGTATTTTGAGTTTTGACTAGCTTATTAATATTCAAGGGTTACAATGACTGCAGTAACAAACATATAGTGTGCACGTGTAGCGTTAATTAGCTATGAATTCTTATCTGAATTCGAGATTCGAGATTCTGAGGTTCAGTAACATACTATGAGAGTGAACTATAAGCAAACATTCACACCATTTCTTTCAATACGCCTAAAACTCTTGTAGAAATGCAAATTATTTGACAAATTAAGCATGGCAGTCTAATCAAAAATTAGACAGGAAATGATTAACATCATCGGTTCTTAGATATAAGTCATTTTTGTTTTTTGATACAAGCCTTTACTTTTCAATTCTTAAAATAAAAGAAAAACAAAAGTACTCGTACAAAAATTATAAAAATTGTACCATTAGAAAAGTCATGAAAAATGCTTTCACTGAAGAAAGTTGTCATTTTGAAATGTAAAAACAATGTATATTTTAGAGCAGAGTTAGTGGCTTACAAGTGAGAAACTGACCAATAGGTTAAGCCTTGATATTTGATAGCTCCTCAGCGTGTACCACGTCTACCCCGACTACGTGTCAATGGCCCGCCTCGTCCTCGTCTTGCAGCAGGCGTATTATTAGGAGGCGCAGAGGAAGACGGACGCCCAAGTCTAGCAGCGCCCCTCTCCCTAGCCCTGTCAGCTATATTTATGGTCCTTGGGGCATGCGACGGCTGAGGTGGTTCTTGACTAGTTTCCCTGGAAACGACAGATTCCACTGTAGACAAGGTCCCTTCAGCAGCAGAGTAACCAAGTTCACCGGTGTGGTCAGTATCCCCAACAGTTTGTTCATCACCACTATTGGATTTGTCCACATCCTCGGCAGCATCGTCAGGTAGTTCACCCTCTTCAATCTGGTCATTAGCATTTGAAATTTCAGGAGACGTTGCCTCATCCATGTCGTCATCAACTTGGGATGGAGAATGCATGGATGCTGCAGGAGACTGATCAGGTTGAACATCACTTGCATCTTGACTTTCTGTAATAGTCGTGTCATCTCCGACATCCAACTGCGAACTTGGAAGCATTTCTCCTTCTTCTCTGTCATCAGTGTCAATCATAGGTTGCTGATCATCTTGCTCGTCCTGCAGATCAGATGAATCATCAACCATCTGTTCTTCCTCATTTCCCTTACCAGCAAATTCATCATTAACTATGTTCTCTCTATCCATATCTACTGTCTTTGTGTCATTTTTTTGCAGGGATTCTTCAGCTACATTTCCTTGTCCTTGCACATTTTCGGCGTCTTTCCTGAAATCCGGATCCTCATTGGCTGAATCTTGAGGCACATCGTCAACCCCATCGAGTGGTTCTTCAACTGTAGGTATGGTGTCAACATTTTCCAAAGCAGCATCCTGCTGCAATGACTCAGAACCCTTGGACCTTTTCTGAGAAGGTTCCGTAAAATCTGTACTAGAATCCCCGCGGTGAAGATGTTCCTCTTGTTTCTCCGACAGAGAAGGAGAAGCGGGGCGCTTCCGCAAGTGAAGTTCAGAGGAAGCAGGAACAGAGGGCTGTTTTTCCATCTCCTGAGTGGAACTGGGTTCCCCAGCATTCTTGGAAGCATCCACGCCTGACGTCTCTACATTACGATGAACCGCCCCTGACTTGACAAGTCGAGGTCGCACCAACTTCCTTGATTTAGGCACAACAACTTTTTTCTCTCTTTCTTCAGTCGCTTTTGCAGGTGGGCGAACGGGAGGAGCAGCGGATGGTGCTGTCGTCGGGACTTCAACTGGTAACGCCTGAGTAGTACTAGCAACAACCGGAGCTGCATCCACCCCAATAGAAGTATTTGCAGAACCCTGGTTCCCAGCATCATTCAAAACCAAGTGGGCTTCCCTTTCGAAGTTTTCGATGGCCAACACATACGCGGCGGCCAAGTCATCCAAGTTATTTGCAGAAAGAAGCTGAACCACCGAGGTTCCCACCGGAAGGCTATCCCTCGCATGTTTAAGCTTCTCAATCTCATCCGAAATCCTCCTCACAGCTTCTTTTTGCTTTTCAAGCTGGTCTTCAAACTTCTTTCTCTCCACATCAACGCTTTCAACTTTAGCCAAGATAGATTTTTCTATGCCCTGACGTTTCTCTTTCTCTTTTCTGAGCTTGGTCACAGTAAACTCCAATGTATTTATCCTGGCATCTTTTTCGTTTTCCTTCTTCTCCCTCGCTGCAGCGTCAACTGAGGTATCTTCTGTAGCTTTTTTATCCCGGCGAAGATCCTCCAACTGTCTTGAGATTACCTGCTTCTCTTTGCCCAGTTCCTCCAACTGTTTGGAGAGTACTTCCTTCTCTTTTGAGAGTGAATCCTTTTCCTTTCGCAAATCTTCTTTCTCCTTTCGTAGAACTTCCTTCTCATTTGAAAGGGATTCCTTGTCTTTCGACAGAGATTCCTTCTCTTTAGACAACACTTCTTTCTCCTTCAACAACAACTCGACTCTCCGCTTAAAATTGGTATTGTGCTTCTTTTGCCTTTCAATCTCCATTTTCAAACCCTCAACTTGTACAAGGCGACCACCTCTCTCAGTTAACTCTATTCTGGTGCTAGCTAAATCTTGGTCAAGTTTTGCTATCTGTTCTTGCTTCTGAGATATTTGGTTTCGAGCATCTTCAATTACAGCTTCTTTTTCCCTCAAGCTGGCCCGCAGCTCCTCAACTTCGCTCTTCAAGCGATTATATTCCTCCACATTCAAGTTTTTAGATGCCTCCCGCATATCAGAAATCTGCCTTTCTACGTTCTCCTTGTCTTTCTTGTGCAGTTCAACTTCTTTCCTGAGGCCCTCAACCAGAAGCTCCGTCTCTTTGAGAATGTTTTGCAATTTCTCGGTCTCAGCTTTTGCTGATTGAGCAATTTCACGCAATTTATGGCACTCCTCAAAATTATGCCTATTTTCCTCTCTGAGTTGCATATTGCTCTCCCGCAGCAAATTCATTTCACTGACCTGAAGTTTCAAGGCTTTGAATTCATCTTCCGTAAACAATAAGTTTCTTGAATTCGCACGCTCTGCACTAAGTGATGCCTCAGCTACTTCAGCTGCCTTCATTGCTCTTTCCAGCTGCGATTGCAGACGCAGTTTCTCCTGTTTCAAGCAAGAAGCGACAATTTTGTCAGTCACACAAGATAAGTCCACTCACAACGACGGTAGTAAAAAAAAAGTACAATCCAAAGCCAAACCTGCTTCAACAAGGAGATCTCAGTTTCTGCTATTTCCCTTGAGCGACGGAGATAACTAACCACTCTCTGTAAGCCAGCTTCATTCTGAGAGTCATCACTGGTACTTGCATGACCAAAACCTGCGGTACCGCTTTCTTTTTCGGCTAGTTTTATGTGCAAAGCCTCGAGCTGACTGTGCAAAATTTTATTTTGCTCATTAAGTTCATCATACTTCTTCTCGGCTTCATTCTTCGAGTTCTCTAACTCAGACTTCTCAGTATCCCACTTAGCCTTGAGTTCAGTATTTTCGGATTTGTAGGAATCAACGGTTTTTCGGAGTGCCGATGCTTCTTCCTGAACTGAAGCTAAGGCTTGCGAAGTCTTTGTCAGCTCCTGTATAGTTTCAGATTGCAAGATTACTTGTCTTTCATAATTGGCTTGAACTGAATGTGCTCTGCGCTGTGCCGAATCCAGATCTTCTTTCAGTTTAGAAACTTGGACTTCCATCGCCAAGAACTGAGAAGCTTTGTTAGAAACATCTTCCTTCAATGTGGTTATTTCTGCCAAAGCAGATTCAAGAGCTTCATCTTTCTGAGCAACTGTGGCAGCTGCTTCTCTCGACTTCAGCATTGACTCATTCTCAAGTTCAAGGATTCGATCTCTGAGAGATTCGATTTCTGCTGTAAGAGACTTTTTTAGCTCATCAGCCTCAATTCTAAAACTTTCGTGAGCAGCTTCCATCTGTTTCAATGCCGCTTCATTGACTTCCGCGATGCTCTTATACTGTAGCATATGATCCTTAACGGCTAAAGCTTCTGATTTCAGCTGTTCAATCTCTTGGTTTGTCATACTCATGTCCCGTACAACCTCATTCGATAAAGACAGTGATTTTTGTCCGCTATCATGTCCGTCAATGGTAGCTTCAGCTGATTTTAAGTTTCTTTCAAGATCAGACAACCGTGCCTCCGCTGCAGCAGCTCTCCCGTCAGCAGCTGTAACAGCCTGAAGCGCAGCCTCTAATCTCTTTCCCATCTCTTCAACTTGCCTCATTGCATCTTTGATGGTGTGCTCACGGTCGAGGGAAAGAGTGCGAACATTGTTCCGTTCTTCCTGAAGCTCTCTTTTAGCGTCAGCCCATTCTCTCTCAATTTGCTTGATATATTCTTCTTGCTTCCTCCTTTCAGCAGCTCTGGCTTCCTCTCGAACTTGTTCAGCACTTTGTACTGTATCTAAAGTAGCTTGAAGGCGATATACTCTCTGAGACAAATCTTGCACTTCATCATGAGCTCTTTTCTCAGAATTCAAAAGCAACTCCTTCTCACGCCTTAACACAGAGAGCTCCATATTGAGTTTTCGTGAGAGCTCCTCTGCGGCGTTGGTGGATTCAGAACTTTCACGCAGCTTCTTCTGATAGTCAACTATGATCTGAGAAAACTCTATGTTCCGCACTAAGATTCTGTTCGACTCCTCCCTTTGATGATCAAATTCCTTGACAAATCTCTCAAGTTTCTCTTGTGCAAAGTTTGCTTCCAATGCCAGCTTATCTCTCTCAGATCGCAAAGAAATAATCTCAGCCTTATGGCTAGCCAGCTCATCTTCCAAAGACCGCATACGCTCACTAAACTGTTCTTGAACCCTTTTTGTGGCTTCCTGTGAGCCTTCTAGAAGAAGCATGTGGTCCTTTCTTCCATCAGTTGAAGGTGCAACAGCAGGCTCAGATTGGGATGAGCGGAGTCGATGTTCCTCCTCGTACAATCTCCTGAACATTGACACAGAGGAATGAAGAGATTCAATCATTCGCCCTTGCTCTTCTGCTCTCTCCAGCACCGCTGCTACTCGGGATGCAGCTTCTTCCTTGTGCTTTTGCAGCTCGTCTTTAAATCGTTCATTCGCCTGCATTTCTCGGTTTTCAATCTCATCAGAAAGGCTTCGTACCAGACTGCGAAGTTTGGAATTCTGCTCAACCAACCCCTTTATATCCTTCACAGACAGCAAATGCTCCGAAATAACCTTCTGAATATCAGATTCATCATCCATCTCGGTGAAAGGGACGGCAGCTTCATCATCATCAATGTATTCCTTGTTCACAGATCCACATTGTAATTGAACATCACGACATTCTTTCAAGAGAATGGTGACCTGCTTCTGAAGATCTGTGATCTCCTTCTGTGCATAATTATACTCACGCTCATACTTTTTCACTTCAGCCTTCAATTCTCGAATGACCTTCTCTGAACTAGCCTGTTCAGCAAGTGATTGCTGCAACCTCTGATTCATCAAAGCATACGCGTCAGACATCCGCTCATGTTCTGCTCTTTCATCCAGGAGAACAGAAGCCTTTTCCTCAACTTCAAAAAGAACTCGCTCCAAAATTGCTTCAGTTTGCTTTCTGCCCATCTGCTCATGCTGCAATGCATCTGCAGTCTCCTGATATTTAGCATACATTTTAGCTAGGCTCCAACCTTCTCGAAGCAGAGATGCGGCAAGGGCTGTACCAGAAACACCTGTAAAGGAAAGAAGGTTAAATCAGCATGAGCTGTACACTAAAGGAAAGAAGGTTAATTCTTGATCATATGCTACATAAAGTAAAGCTATTATAACAGGCATACAGCTTAAGAAATCATTCATGAATAACAAAGACAAAAAGCTGATTCAAATCACTAGAAACCCTTTTCAAGTCCTCTCAAATAAACCATGTTTCAGTAGACACTTAAAATAACTTTAACTACGCTATGCTTTCACTTTGCTGCCAATACAACAGCTCTAGGACTTACGGGTAAAACCTAACTCAAAGACGGTCCGAAGAAAAGTGTCTGATAGATACCTGCTGGAACATGAGGAACAATTGCTCGATCATTACCGCTATCAGTAAATGTCAAAGATTCAGTTGTAAAACTACGAAGAGGAAGAATATCCAGTTCATTAGTTTTCCTGCTAGACTCAAGTTCAGCCTCTAATTTTGAAACCTTTTCAGTCAAATTTGAAGCTTCCGTTTCAGCTTCTTTTCTTGCAGCAGTTTCTTTTTCAAGCTTGTCTTTATAATCATTTTCAGTCTGACTTAAGTGGGTTTCTAACGCCTTGATCACACCCTCAAGATCCCCAGCCTTTTTCGACCACTCCTCTGAACTCTCCTTGTACAAATCAGCAAGTTTAGAAACTGTCGATATTTCCGCCGAGTACTGCAGTTCAGCAGCAGAAGCATCATCTCTGGCTGAACACAGTTCTCGTTGCAAAGACTCCAACTTCGACTCCAACTCTCTAACCCTCTCCTTGTGCCAGTTCAATGAAGCGGAACAATCATTGTACTTCTTCTCAATATCAGCGAGTTTAGCAGACATGTCTGCCTCGAATTCTGCACTTTTCCTACGCTGCTCCAGGAGACTGTCAGCCTTTGCGGTCAACTCAGCATTAAGCCAACTATTGTGTTTCTCAATAAGTTCTTTCTCATTCATCAATTTCTCGGAATGAGCCCTACAGCGCAACAACTCTGCCTCAACCTCGCTCACCCTTGCTTCCCGGTGAGCCTGACGGTCAGTCAAATCCGAGATTTTATCAAGATAACTTTTGATTGTGGAATTTTTCTCACTGATCTCCTCGTCTTTCAACCCTACTAATTCCACCAGTTGTCTCTTAGACTTTTGGAGCTCTGAAATCTCCATCTTTAATCGTTCAGTCTCTCCGTCTTTCTCAATCTGATCAAGTTTATTGAAATAAGAAAATTAACGATAAATAAATATATACAAATAAATCTTACCATCTAAACAAATATAAATACGATTATGAGATTGAGTCAATTACTGATATTGCTTGCACCTCATTTCAACAATTTCACAATTATAACGACACAAACTAGCCAAGAAATTTTTTTCCCAAACTATGCGAATATCTTAAGCATGCACAAATACACAAAAGAGAATTACCGCTACAAATGCGAGATGAAAATGTTGCGCAATACACAAACACTACCTCCACAACATATTTCCTTTTGTCGTCACAATCGACAAACAAGGATCAAAATCCGCAGCATTTTTTACAGATACCTAACCGCATAGCAAGCAAATTCACTTCTGCCACAGCATTTTGAGTTCTCACCGAAAAACCTAGTCGACGATTAATTAAAAAGTGAAAGCAAATCATCTGCTACTAGAACATGCAGGAGTTAATTAAACCTAGATGAAGATACATGGCAAACAAAACGATCATCCACAGCATTTCCACTCTAATAAGCAAACAATAACAATTGAGAGAAAATCGACAAATAACTCGAAAAATATGAATCGAATCATACAAATTTAAGATGAAGTTGATGCTTTTCCGACTGAACTTGTGCGAGCTCAGAGCACTGCTTCTGAAATCCCGCATCAATCTCCGAGTTACGCGACTCGAGTGCGGAGAACTCGGAGGAGAGAGAAAGATACTTGTGCTCCAAAATGGAGCAAGTTTGCTCGGCGGTGATTGCGGCGGCGTCTCCTCTCGCCTTCGCCGTCTCAATTTCGGCGTACAGCGTTTTGATGAATGCGTCGGCCTTCTCCGCCGCCGACGTGACGTCGCCGGTGGATATCATGACGGCGAAATCCTCGTCGGAGATGAACTCCGGCATCGTTGATGATGAATTTAAGGGAAAAATTAGGGTTTGTGTTGGGTTTGGAATGCGATGGTACTAGACATTAGAGAGAGAGGGGGAAACGTGATGGGAATGGAACGGCTTGGTTTATTGGCTAAAAGGCTTACATTTTAAAAAAAATGGGTTTTACTACAGACCTTGAACTTTTTTAAATTACATACGGTAACCCTCTAAATTAGAAAAATGTTTTGGTAACCCTGTACTTAATTAATCACGGTTAGCGTAACTCTTAACTTAATTTCCGTCAAATTTTGACGTTAAGTATCCAACGTGGCTTGTGACTTGACATTATTTGGCTGACCATTTTTTTACTCGTCATTTTCCTCCAAAATTCCTAATTTTTCCCCTCAAATCCTTTTTAATTAAGACCCCTTGTTCTTCATTTGATATACTTTGTCCTTGTTTTGCTTCATCACGTTTGTTAAGTTCTGTTTTTTGTTTTTCTGTTTCTTTACTTTTCTTCGTCTTCCTTACCTTATTTTTGTGCGTTTGTAAACCCCAAAATTAATGTTTTCCTTAAATTTGAAAAATAAGTCAATCCAAGGGTTGAAGTTTGTGAACCAACTTAGGCCCTGTTCTTTTCAGCTTAATTTCAGCTCCTATAAGTTCAAATTTCACTCTTATAAGTTCAAATTTCACTCCTCCTATAAGTCACCTCACTCCTATAAGTTCACTACTCTATAAGTTCAAATTTCACTCCTATAAATTCAAATTCTTATAAGTTCAGCTCCTATAAATTCTATTATGTTTTATTTTTATATAACTATTATTATTGCATAATAATAACCGATGTGTAAATTTCTTTTATTATAATAAAAGCTGCGGTTAAAAAAAAAAAAATAATAATAATAATAATAATAATAATAATAATAATAATAATAATAATAATAATAATAATAATAATAATAATAATAATAATAATAATAATAATAATAATAATAATAATAATAATAATAATAATAATAATAATAATAATAATAATAATAATAATAATAATAATAATAATAATAATAATAATAATAATAATAATAATAATAATAATAATAATAATAATAATTATAATAATAATAATAATATTTATAATAATAATAATAATAATAATAATAATAATAATAATAATAATAATAATAATAATAATAATAATAAAAATAATAATAATACTAATAATTATAACAATAATAATAATAATAATAAAAATAATAATAATAATAATAATAATAATAATAATAATAATAATAATAATAATAATAATAATAATAATAATAATAATAATAATAATAATAATATGTTTCCCATTTTTTTTAGTTGGAATTGTTGGAATTCCAACTTGTTCATTTTGATTTATGATTTCATTAAATTTAGAATTCGCGGTTAAATATTTTGACGAACGATGAATATGTTGGAATTCAACTTGTTCATTACTTTGTTTGTTTTTATTTTTATTTTTATTTTTCCACATTATATAGAGTATAATTTTTGTAGGTTATTTTGGTTTATTCGCTTTTATTTTTCTTTCATCTCGAATCTCTTTTTTACCCTTTTCCGACTCGTTTTGAGTTATCTTTAAATTGACACCTATAAAACATTTCTACAAAATGCAATACTAAAATTCTCGAGAAAATAAATATAGTATATTAAAATATTTAGAGCCAACTTATTTATAATCAACTATATATTGAGATATTTAACTATACTAGACATTAAAATCGATTTTGAACACTATTGTTTATTATTAGTAGTAAATTAATCATTTTGAATAAATTAAAAGATTTTAATTATTGTAATCATCATCATCATTACTATAAATATCATTGTTATTATTGTTATTAATTTAATAAATTTTTCCATATTACGGAGTATATTAATATTAATATTAATATTTAAATTATTATTATTATTATTATTATTATTATTATTATTATTATTATTATTATTATTATATTATTATTATTATTATTATTATTATTATTTTTATTATTATTATTATTATTATTATTTTTTTTATTATTATTATTATTATTATTATTATTATTATTATTATTATTATTATTATTATTATTATTATTATTATTATTATTATTATTATCCAATAAGTTTTAAATTCTAATAAATTTAACTACAATAAGTTTCACATAAATTCACCTATAAGTTCACCCTATAAATTCACTATAAGTTCATTTCACTCCTATAAGTTCAAATTTCAGCTCCTATAAGTTCAATTTCCCTATAAGTTCACTATAAGTTCATATGGCCAGAAAGAACAGGGCCTTAGCATACGAACTTAAAAGATTGTAACTTTGCAAATAATCTAGCATACAAACATAAAAGATGGTAATTTGCTGAAGTAAACAACAATAAAACACACAAACATAATCAATAAACGTAATTTACCCATTAAAGATAAGGAAAATCCCTTACCCTTACAATTGCAAATAAATGTAGCCAAAAAATCTACTTAGTAGTGACTGAAAAAATTGTAGAAATGAAATAAAATCAAAAAGAAAGTTGGGGAGTTTGAGTTATTTGATCAATTAAAAGTTTATTTTTAATTTTTTATTAATATAATCAGCCAAATAATGGTAAGTCACAATCCACATTGGATACTTAACGTCAAAATTTAACGGAAATTAAGTTAAGGGTCACGCTAACTATTATTAGTTAAGTACAGGGTTACCAAAACAGTTTTCTAATTTGGAGGGTTATCATGTATGATTTGAAAAAGTTCAGGGTTACCATATAGAATAACCCAAATTATTTCAAAATAATTTTTTTTTTTTTTTTTGGTTATTTCACGGGAATAATCTAAAGTCTAAACTATGACTCACCTTCTCGATTTAATCTAAACTAAAGTCTCATTTTATTCATAATAATCTAAACTATTTTATCATTTAACTTAAATTGAACTCATCCATTAATTGACCTACTATATAACAGGTATTATAACCGGTATCTTGACGGCGCCACTCCTTCGTCATGCCACTGATTAAGGAGATGTTATTTCATGGACAAAGGATGAAGTTAATTTGAAAGAAATAAATTCTGGGATTTTTGTCTTTATGATGAATTCGTGGTGTTTTGTTTTTCTTTTGTTTGTTGTGAATATGATTAAGGGTATTAATTTTTCATATACGGATTTTACTCAAGTTATATATTTTTTGTCATTATTTTTCTCACCCTACCCTTTTTTACTCCAAGAATATACAAAATTCTCTCTTTTTAATTTTCTACCAAATTTTAAATCAATTTCATTCAAATTTCTAAATTTTCAATCATGAATTCCAATCGTAAATTCAATGAAATAATATTTGTCGTTTAATTTCAATTTTGTATTTAAATTTTACTAATTTTTAATACGGAGTAAATTTTATTATAATTTTTAATTAGGGTTTGTTAGGGTGACCCAAGTGGCAGCGGTCTGGTGGTTCCTGGGGCAACCTCAAAGCTTGCAATGGCAGGAACTGCGAGGTCCCAAGCTCAAGCCCCCAGAAGCGCACCATGCGGGTATCACGACGGCCCTGGTAAAAAGGGTGGCTTACATGGTACAGGTGGTGACGTCGGAATGCATGTGCCCGGGGGGATTAAACCCCTCGTCACCAAAAAAAAAAAAAAAGGTGAGGGTGAGTATAGAGATAGGGCAGGCGGTGGAGCGCGGTGGTCCGGCGGTGGGGCGCACGCACTCACGTAGCAGCAACGACACAAGGAGAGAAAAAATTGAATAAAAAAATAAAAGAAAATACAAAAAAATAAATTAAAAAAAGGGTATAGTATCACGTAGTAGCAGCAATTCAAGGAGGAAAATAAAAAAAATGGTAGCCACCACCGCCACCCACACGCTTTCCACTCCGCCACCGCTGACCACCAGCCCCACCCACCCACCCACCCCCACTTTCTACCACAACAAACCCTAATTAAAACTTATAATTAATTTTATTAAAAATTAATAAAATTTAATAATTTAAACACAAAATTGAAATTAAACTACAAATATTATTTCATTGAATTTATGATTGTAGTTCATGATTGAAAATTTAGAAACTTGAATGAAATTGATTTAAGATTTGGTAGAATATTAAAAAGAGAGAATTTTGTATATTCTTGGAGTAAAAAAAGGGTAAGATGAGAAAAATAATGACAAAAAGTATATAATTTGAGTAAAATCCGTATATGAAAAATCAATTACGATGATTGGAAGAAAGGAGATGGTCAGTTATAAGGAAGAAAATCTGTTGAAAAGGTAACCCTTCCACTAGTTCACTTTAAGTTAAATGATTCAATATATTGGATTATTCTTGGTTAAACTTTAGTTTGGATTAAAATGGGTAGAAGAGGTTTAGTTGGGATTATTGTTGTGAAATAACCTTTTTTTTTAACATTTTCTCTTTTAAACTAGAGTAAATTGTTGATTACACCATTAAATATATCAACATTTGTTAATTACACCCTTGAACATTTTTTTTAACTTACACCCATAATAATACTAATTTTCTAATATTACACCACGATTAGATTTCCGGTGTTAATTTCAAAAATATGACCGAAATACCCTTGTTTAAGTTTGTTTCTTACTTTATTATTCCCTCTTCCCTTTCTTACTTCCTCATTATTTACCCCTTTTATTTTTTTCTCACCCTTTTTACCCTAATTACCCAACCCATCAATGTATGAAATAACCCCTTTAAATCGTGATTAATTCGTCGCCATAGTTGAAGAAGATTAGAAGATCATGAGTTCAAGGCATGTGCCATCATCTAGTGGCTTGATTAATTCGAAGAGTGAGTACAATTACCCTAAAATTATATTAATTAACTCTTAATTTAAAATTGAACTTCTTGCTTGTTATTGATGTTACTGTTGCTTTGTTGTCATTGTATATGTTCAATTTTGTCTATAATTTTTCATGGAATATGATGAATATAATTTTTAGGGTTTCTGTGAGAATTTACCTGGATTTTTATTTTCTGAATTAGTAATGCATGTGTTGATTATGTGTTAAATTTTGAACCTTTGATTGATTTGTAGGAAATTCGTACTTTGAAGTGATGATTGATTTTCAGAAAAAGTTGAAGACATGTAAGCAAATAGATCAAACAACCCTAATTTTATCGAATTTAGGGGAAAAAAATTCATGGAAGATGAAGAATGAATGAAACCAACCCTAATTATTTTGAATTTGGGGGAAAAAATTTATGTTGAAGAAAGTGAATGAATGTAAAAAAAAATGAAATGAGAAACTACATATAAAAGAAAGAAGAAGACTAACATAAGGGCATTTTCGTCAACAAAATTCAGTTTAAATGTTCAAAATTCAAATTGGTATGAAGTTCCCGCCGGAGTTAATTTTTTGGGTGTAAATATTGATCAGAAGTTAATTTTGGTATGTAAGTTAAAAAAAAATGTTCAAGGGTGTAATTAACAAATGTTGATATATTTAAGGGTGTAATCAACAATTTACTCTTTAAAATACTAATTCAAGTTATAATCGCCTAAAATATATCGACATGTCTTGAAAAATCTCTATTTAAATGTGTGAATATTACATTTTTAAGTACCGTAGCATATTTCGACGTTATGGGTGATTTTGATTCAAAAGTGTCTTAAAAGTGTTATGTTATAAAATAAATATATAAGGGGTTATTTTGAAAAAAAAAATTAATAATTGTTATAAAAGGGATTAGGTTTAATCAACCCTATTTAAAACAAAGTAGAATACATTATCAAGTATTGTACATCATTACAAAAATACTAAGATTCAAATTACAGTCTTTTAAAATTATTTTTTAAAGGCGCAGCCACAAAATGATACGGAGTATTCATTATATAAATTGCGGCCAGAGCATATTTATGGTAGAATTTAGGATAAAGTGATCAAAATGCCCTTTGTTAAATCACTTACATAGTATTTAAGATCTTTGAAAAGCTTTTGTCTATCGATTTCTTTCACTCATTGCCCTCTTTTTAACTTAGGACCTGATCTTTCGGATTTTTTAGAGCTGAATCGAATCGAAAGAATCAGTGAATCGAATCGAATCAAATGAGTGAATCGAATCGAATCGAATCGAACTAAATGAAGCTCAATTAAATAACATAGTTGTCTTTGAATCGAACTAAATCGAATCCAGTGAATGAATCGAACTAAATCGAATCGAATGGAGCTAAATCGAATCGAATCGAATCGAATGAATCGAATCGAAATGTGCTAAAAATAAGTTGGAAAGAACATGTCCCTATTGTTTGACTTTGATATTTCACCTTAATTTCCAATCTCATCAACTTTTTCCCATGAATAGGCCACGATCACTCATCTCCTTCACTTTGCTTATAATTTGGATTCAACAGAAATCGTGGTCTTCATCAACACTGCTAACGCTTCATCTCCATCACAAAGCATCGCCATCGCGTGTTAATTGTTTGTTGTGTGTCTCATGTGTTCATGATATTGTCTATATTTAACCATGAAATTTTGAATTTGATATTAAACTTCATAAATATGTCAATATATTTACAATTTGCATGTAACGTAATAAAATCTCCAATAAATAAATAAATAAATAAATAAAAAATAAACTTACATAAACCTAATTTTAATTTATCTTTTGCAAAAAAATGCTATATTAGATATTTAATTTGAATGATTTACGTATTCTTCTTTAGATTACTAGTAGGGCATTTGAATTGATTCTTTTTGTGAAATACTAACTTTCATAACTTGTAAATTTAAGAGGCAATGAGAACAATTATCTTTGAAAGATTGTAGCTTGTATATATAGGTTGAAGTGAGAGAAAAGGGATCAATTTTAATTTTAATTTAAATATAATAGAGTGTCAAATGTAAATAAGTTTTCAAGGGTACTTTCGTCATTAAATTACTTACAAGGGGTATAGTAGTGGAGGTCGCCAGTTGTTCGCGGATTGGGGTGAAAGCATCAGAAAATTACAGACCAAAACACTCGACCAAAGGGCGAGAGGGGAGGCGGGGAGCCAATCGGCCGGCCGATCCCCTATATCTTTATTTTTTTCCGGGTTTTTTTTATTTAAATTCTCCTAATCTTCTAATGATTAATTACTTATTTCCTAAACTTAATTTTGTCCCTTACTCTCTCTAAACCCTAATTCTCTCTTATCTCTCTCTCAACTCCATTAATCTCCTCATTAAAATTCTCCATTAATTTCATTAAAGTTCTTCGCTTTTTCGTCCCAAAATTCATCATTTTCATTCTCTTTCGGTAATCCTTCACTTTCACATTGTTTTTAGCATAGTTTAATAGTTTTATATTATTTTTATGTGTTTTATCTTGTGTGCTTATTTTTGTATGTGATTTATGTGTAATAATCAAAGGAGAAGAAAGGGTCAACGAGGAAGACACCGTTTACAACGACGAGGAGTAGGAATAACACGATTTTTGCTCTAAAAAGGTAACTGGGTGTAGCCCTAGTGATATTTTGACATGTATGAGGCTCTAGTTGTTGTTTAGGATGTTATTGATGGATGTATGGATGTAAAGTTGCATACTTTGACTTGAATGAATGGTTTTGATTGGTTATGAGTGAATTTGGTGTTGGCCTCATACACATGAGTCTAGAAACATGTCTAGGCTATTTGAACATATGGTTATTGATGGTTATGTCATTATGAAGTCTAAAGTTAATAACTTGAATTGTTATATAACTTCATTATGATCATTTATTAGTTATTATCATTAATATTCCGTATATAATTAAGGGTTATTTCATAAGAATAATCCAAACTAATACTCACCTTCTCGTTTTAATCCACACTAACGATTAACTCAGAATAATCCGATCTATGCTATCATTTAACTTAAATTGATCTTTTGGAAGGGCAACCTACCCAACCGGTTTTCCTTGCCTAAAACATACCATCTCCCTCATTTTAGTCATATTTACAGAATTACAGCAAAAACAAAAAGTTAAACACCATTACTACTTCATAAAAAATCATTGTGTTTGTTTCACTTAAAAAACTCCATTAATTCATCAAATCTTTTAAGTTTTTCACCACCATCACCAAGGTTACTTTCCTAAACATTGACAAATACCACCCCAGCAAAAAAAAAAAAAAAAAAATGACAACCAACAAAAATACCAAACAATCTGACAACCCCAAAAATGTCGACATATGACGTTTTTTGGATGATTTGCGGAATTCACCTCAAGATTGACAGCGAGGAAGAAGGGTGGCTGCGCAGGTGGGTCAATGGGTGGTGACAAGAGGTGGCTATTAGAGGACAAGTGTCTTGGCGGTGATGGCAGGTGGCAGGAGTGGTGGTGGTGGTGGGAGTTTAATTGCATAAGGGCCTCAAGTGATTTATCCGATGGCTTCGAGGTGTTTGCCGCCAACGTTTTTTGTGGTCGTCGGAGTCGGAGGAGTTCACTGATGAACCAATCCACCAAGACATTTGCCCCAGATTTGCATTTAAACTCCGACAATTTCACGCGGACAACCATTATAAACTCCTCGAAATCCTCAAAAACTATGAAATTTGAGAAAATAAAGAAATGAAGAATTAAGATGAAATAAAAAAGGAAGAAGAAGAGGATATAAAGAGTGACAACTGAAAAAATGAGGAAGAATAAAAAAGAAATCAAAAATAAAAATAAAAAAAACAAAAAAAAAGTGGTCCCACATGTGACTTGTTAGAAAACCGGCTACACTAAGTCAATTGTAACCTGAGTACATTAAAAGTTAAATGACATGATAGTTGAGATTATTTTGAGTTAAACCTTAGATTGGATTAAAATAAGAATATAAGGCTTAGTTTGGATTATTGTTGTGAAATAACCCTATAATTAATGATGCATTAGGTTAACTATAAAACATGTTGAGAATGGTTGTAATTATATGAATTGGATTGGTATTGTTGAGTAATGGTTAATGCTATGATGATGAGTATGACTTGGTTGGTAAGCTTGAGGTTAGTGTGCGTACGGGTACACTTATGGCTCGTGCGTGAGGAGTTACGACGTCCTAGTTTGGATAGATACCGCCCTTTGGGTTCTCAACCGGTTATGTTTAGATACTATGGTAATGAATATGTCGTCACCGGTTATGGTGAGTGTTGGAGTGAGTGTCCTTCACAATGTTGCGAATACTTAATAAATCTCAATAAGAGGAATAAAGGGAATATAGCTTTATATAAGTCAGTTGATTAACGTATATCGGTAACGCTCGGCTTGCTAGAGTTTGACGTTACTGTCATAAGATGGCGGTAATCAACTGATCCCTTTCGGTCATACCTATTGGGAGGAAGACCAACAGAGACTAGTTATTTATATTTGATATAGTATAACTAGAGACTTAATATTGAGATTAATACGTTAGTCAAGAGGTAATAAATTATGAGACGTATATATGATACGGAACTAGAGTGTTATTATTCTTTTATGCGATAATTGAATAATAAAAGGTTTTGTGATTTTGTGAATTAATAATTAAGTGTTAATTTACTAAAAGGGTTGTTTGTCATTAATAAAGATTAATGACTAATAAGATTTATAGGTTAATAAAATGGAGAATATTTGAGTCCAAAGTGATAAATTATATATTGATATAATTGTCATTTATATTACTTAAATTGTTAAGTATATATATTATTTTTATTAATTAGTTTATTTAAGTGTTAAATGGACTAAATAATATCAAATGGACTCAAATAAAATGGACCAAAAATGGCCCATATGGGCCTATGGGGGCCGGCCAAAATGAGCTCTTTATGAGCTTGTTTTGGTCAATTTTTTTTTGGTCAAATATGTGCCTAATTCTTCCACTAACTTTTGCCTATAAATACTTCACTATTCTCATTCATTTGGATGTATGAAAATCACTCTAAAAACTCACAAAACTAAGCATTAAAATCAGCCAAAGTTAGCCCCTTTTGGCCAAGTGTTTTAGTGTCAAATTTGGTCAATTTTGTTGATCTTTTTCTACTCTTTTTATCTCATAATAATACCTACATATTATTAAGTATAATACTAATATAATCTAGCTACATTATATAGTATTAGTTGGTTTAATCCTAGGGTGGATTAAGGAAGGAGGTGTTCTACTTTGAGCACTAAAAAGAAGCTCCATTTTGAGGCCTTAAAGAAGGTCTATTCTCTTTTTGTTTTAAATTACCGTAATTTAATTCAATTATATACTGTTTAGTTTAACCTGCACAACTAGGTCCGAAAGTCCACTATAAGTGATTAGTGGCATGGTTAGAGGAGTCCTTTAGGGCCATGATCCTAACAGTGAGGTTTGGCTAAATTTAGACAGTGTTGAGAGACTTCACGGTTATGTGGTTCCATAAAAGTGAACTCACGGTTATGTGGTTCCGCCATATGGTTTGGAAGCATCACCGGTTAGGGTGAGATCCGGAGTGATTCGAGGTTATGTGGTTACTCAGTGCTCTGTGCTATCTCTTGCGTTGTTGTTTGGTTGTTGAGCTAGTAACGACGGTTTGGACTTTTGGGAAGTGTAATGGATTGAGTTGATTCGATTCGTTGTACACGTGATCATTTGTATGCATAATGTTATTGTATTCTGATAATAGGTCGTATGCTAGGTAACTTGATTGTTGTATTCTTGTCTATGTTCGTTTTGTTGAAATATGAATGCGGAGCACTTAGTTACTCCCCATTGACTGTGGTTGTTGCATGTTTTGCGACAGGTATGCGCGAGGACGAGATTGTGTGAGAAGGCGTGAGGATTGATAACCCCGTAGCTAGCTTTTGATGAGACATGGATTATACATGTTTGGTTTTGACTTATTATCGTTTTGATATTACTGTGTTTTGGTTTTGGGATTTTAAGGAGTTTTACTCCCTATTGCTAGGCCTCAAGGCCTACTTCGTTATTTCGTTTGATGATTTAGTGAGTGACGATCTCGATTACACGGTGTTTTTGCCACTGTGGTTTCATTTATTACATTTTCTCCTAAAACCTTTTTAAAACGTATTTTTTCATTATGTTTGAATAATCCGGGTTGTTATAAAAATAATTTGAGCTATTGTCTATTGTTTCAGGGTATTATGTGTTTGATACGATGAGAGTGTGGTGTACAAGTTCAGAGAGTGTCCCAAGTTCTAAAACTCGAGAGAAACTTGTTCGAGTATGTTCTGAAGTACCACCGTAATATAATGTTGTGGCTAACAAAAAGTACCAAGACTCTAACTAGAGGATCTGACCCTTACCCGTCGATATGGTCGAGCTGGGAAGACATACACCATCTTATATTCATATACTCCCTCCGATTTATCAGATTCTTAACGTTTTCCTTATTGGGGTGATTTTCCATTTCTTAACATTTCCCTTTTTGGAAAGTTTTTTATCTCACAATTAAATACTCCCCCACTTGTTTATCCACTTGTTCACCAATTTTTTTGGCTTTCCTTAATTATTGTGCCATATGTAAATGTTAAGAATCTGATGAATCGGAGGGAGTATGACTTTAGGATGAAGCAACTTTACTCAAAAGTGTCCGGACTTGGTGAAATGTATAAGAGGATCTACGAGGTGGGTACAAGTTAGAGGATTTCGATAAGAATGCGTCGTATTTACACATGTATGGGCTGCTGGACGTGGGTTTCAACGGAAACGCAGGTTTAACGGCGACTTTGTATTAGTCGAGGGACAAAGTGAGTAGAGATAAAGACAAAAGTGTTACGTACATTCTCCCGAATAAATTTTTTTAGAAAATAGCGAAAAATGGTTGTTACTAAGCACGAGTTGCTTGAACTAGTTGGATACCGTAAAGAGTCCATACTTCGTTGTGTCGTCTTGATTCTCAAGTTCATGCCAACATTAATGTCATTACCCGGATAAACTTAAGGAGGCGACACATTGATTGGTTAAAGAGTCCTCTAAGAGACTACGACACCACCGGTTTTGCCGGCGAGAATGTCAGCTTTACTACGACATGGTTATAGTCCTGTTGGATATGATTATGGGTCCGCCTACATGGCACTTGCCTGTGCCATGTGTTTTCCCCATCAGCAACCTAATGTTTACGCTAATGCATGGCCTTACGATTTTTTTTTTTGTTTTTTTTTAAGAAAAACCTATTGTAGCGAATGTAATCCATTTTATATATGAATCAAAATAATTTATATTATTATTTATTATAGATAAGGAATCTATAGTTTTACAAGGAAAAACTAACAGCAATATTTCCAACGGACACTCGTCTTCCAAAATAATCTCAACTGAAAATAATCCCAAAATAATCCTAACTATTAACAAAATTATTCCAATGATATACTTTGGTTAATTAATTGCTTTTAACAAGTAAAAAAAAATTAACGAAGATTAACCGCTTTTATTTTCTTAACAGGGTAACTAAGTGTAGCTCTTTTCATAAGTTCGCTAAAAATATCGCTCTCAAATAGTTGAGTGTTGCATTATACGTTTGCATGGTTGGTAACGTTGTACATGGCTTCGTTCGTAGCCAGGTGTTCTGTATGCATGACAATGATGATATTTTATTTCCATTAATTAAATTACAAATTTTACGGTGAACCGTCTTATAATATGAGACAATGAATTAATAGTTACATTTGAAGAAGAAATTACGTTATTTTTCATATGTAATGCAAATACGTTTGAATAAAATATTTGTAGATAGATGACGATATAAATAGTGGTTAATTGTTAGATGAAAATATAGTCAAACATGATATGAACATGCGTTAGATAAATCATGTTACAACATTAATGGTTGAGACGTAAGAAAAAAAATTAAAAATTAGAAAAAAGAAAGAGATTTAACTAAATTAGAATTGATTATATTACTGAATGATGGTGTGTCTTATACTATGAGCTGAGACGACCTCATTGTATAATTACTCTAATTAAACAACTATTGTAATTGTAATTGTAATCTAATCTATTCTAATCTAATCTAATACATATTAAATCTCAATCATTGACTAATTCATTGACTTTCAATTATTCAAGTTCCTCCAAAACACTCTATTTGCATGCCAAGTAAGCCAAACTTCATATTATATCTTATAACTCCCATGAATTAATTATGTCCTTATAATTACTCGATCTTTTGTGTAGAGTAGTTTCGATGTTTTAATAGTGATTTAGAAACACTAATTTCAAAATGCTCAAAAGTTTGAAGACACTACAAATGTATTTTATCGTATTTATAAGCAATATTGGTTGAGTTTAGCGTTATAGGTTGCCAAGGATTATTTAGGACATGTTCACTTTCTCTTAGTTGGTTTTATAATGTTTAGTAGGTTTCAAGTACGAAAAGGTTTTTTTTTTTCTTTTTTCCAGAAGTCATTCGAACTTTACTGTATTGTTAAGCAAGTAAAAAAAAAAAAAAAAAAAAAAAAAAAAAAAAAAAAAGCCCACAGAAGATGAGGAGAATAAATCCTCAGTGAAGGCAATTGTGTTTTCCGGAGCATTTTCAGATAATCTTTGAAGGGATTTCTAGCAGCTGAATTAGGTCTGCGGAGTGGTGACGAACTTGCAAGAGTGTTGTTTTTTTTTATTTTTATTTTTTTAAAAAAAAAATTCCTATATTATGCTCTACCCTAATGTTCATCCATTCAAGCCGATCTAGCTGCATTTTATACGCCAACTTAAAACCCTCAAATGTACTTATTGACGACAATTATGTGTGCAAGTTCAACAATTTCGTTTTTTGCTGCATCTACGCAAATGGCGAGACCTCGGTTGAGCAAACTACATTGTTCTTTACGACTAAACCTGTTAATTTTATGTACGAATCCTGAATTTCATGTGTAATATACCTTCACTTTTTTTTAAATACTTTTTCGGTGGTGTTTGAGTTATTGTGTCATTGTGTGAACTATGGTTCCTAAAGATTCCCTGTGAATTTCACGGGACGCATCACTAGTTGTTTCTTATTTCAACAACATTTATGTGAGTACTAATAGCCATGTTAACCAATAATTTTGTTTAATATTGATCATGTGACTATTGTTATTAAGCGTTTTTTTCACTTTTTCCCACTCTTATTGTAAATAAAATTAAAATCGGTGTCATTTTCTTTATTACCTACTAAAACAGGTTAAAATTGGTCAACGTATGTAACACCCCGGCCCCAACTGAAGGCCGGAATGTTCCTCACGGTAGCTCGTCAGGCTGCGTACATTGCCCACAGACCAACACGAGTCCTTTCTAGCGCACTTTGTCCTCACTCGTGCACATCCTGAGAACTTCCCAGGAGGTCACCCATCCCAAGACTACTCTCCAGCAAGTACGCTTAACTGAAGAGTTCTTAAGATGAGCCACCAGAAAAGAAGATGCATCTTGTTGATATGAGTAGTACTAATAATCCTTTTAAGCACTACGTCACTTGAGCTAACACATGAACCTCTTCAATGGGGTACCCGGCCCGAATAACCTCGGACAACACCGGGTATTACAAAGAATATCATTTAAATGAATTTTAATATTTGAAATTATTGTTAAATTATTTTAAGTTGTGATTATTTTTAAAACAAAATGTCGAATAAAATTATTCCTGTTATTATTTTCATTTATCGATTTATAAAAAGCTGTAGTAGAACTTTTTCACTCGATTTTCAGAATTAGGTTCCAAAAGAAAAGGGCCTAAAATGGTATTGGTAGTTAATTTTATATTTATTTTCATAAAATTTTAGTTGGGCCCATTATTAATTGTTTCAATGGAAATTATATTTTAGTGCTTCGAATAGAGTTTGAAACAGGCCTCTATGTTTCAATTTACAAGCCTCGAACCTATATTTATTGAAGCAGTAAGTCTTATACTCTTATGTGAGATGTAGAGCAGGCCAAGGGTCGGGTAGGGCCTAATTCGGGTTGGCCCGTCAAGGGCCGGACTCTAAAGACGAAGCCCGAGCACGGACCGTTGGAGGCAAGGGTCGGACCTCCAAAGGGCCGGGATTTAAAATTGAGGCCCTAGCCCGGCCCTTAGACGGACGTGAGAGGGTCAAGTCGGGCTTGGCTCTTCCAACGTTACCATTTTTTTTTAAATAGGCGGACTTCAAAAGGTCGAGCCTCAAAAATCGGACTCAAGCCCGACCCTTTAAAAAAAAAGGCCCACCAAGCTTTGGGAGGGCCGGTCCGGGCTCCTAATTTGAGGTCCGAAGGGCGGGTTTGGACGGGCGGAACTGGGCTGGGCCGGGCGGCCCGCGCAATTTGTCGGCTCTAGTGAGATGGTGGTGAAGTCTTAAGTGAGACAATTTGATATGAAATAAATGTGAGATCAGATCAAGTATATATTAGTATATTACATCTAAAAGAGTAGTGAAAAATGAAATATATTTACTAAAGTCACTAACAAGGTTACTAAATTTTTTTGTCACTATTAAACATGAAAGGGATACAAACACTTATAAGAAGGTTACGAAGTTATAGTACCACAATTATCACAAAAAATGACACAAAAACTATATAATCGGCTACAAATGAGATTGTCTTAAAATATGCTATTATAAGACCCTTTCACACAAAAATTTGTGTTTTTTTATAAACTTATTTTTGTGGGACACTTTATATATGACGTCTAAGTAGAATTTATAGATTATTAATCTTCTATTAAAAGCGTTTTTTTTTTTTTGTTTTTTTTTTTTTATCGTTTACCCTACCATCACTCGGAGAATGATACATAACTATTTTCTAATAACATGTGTCAAGATTAAAAAAAAAAAAAAAAAAAAAAAAAGAAAAATACAACGAACTTGAATTTATTTTCATCAATTAAACTAAGCGTAATTTGTGATTTGATATATTCCACCTTTTATAACCACATTTTTATAAGGACGGTGATAATACCACTCTACTTTCGACTACGCCACACAAATTTTGTGGGTGAGAGATTAAAATAATATTCTTAGACAACTAATAGATTGAGTGGCGTATCCGAAAGTAGAGTGGCGTTTTCAAACCAATTAAAAAACCTATCACTTTTTGTAATTTGTTTTAAAATTTATTACCTTTTATAAGCATTTTTTTGGTGATAAATTTCCTTTTAAATATTTTCATTACAAATTAATTTATCGTGTATCGAAACTCAAAATGTAAAAAGATAAAACGAGAGTTTAATTTGATTAAAATAAGATTTTGTTGGGAATTTTTTGAGAAAATGTTCATAAAAGATAAGAGATTTATAACAAAAATTAAAAAAAAAATTAAGAGTTCTTAAAATTGTGTTTAGAAAAGGTGAAAAATAACAATTAATCCTTAAAGTAATCTTTGTTATTAAGATGATTTCATAAGAGATTTTTTGCTTATATAGATTTTTTTTGATTCTTAAATTAATTACACAGATGTTACCCAAACCAGATACTCTGTACTAGGTTAATATGGGAACACATATCATGTGCATTATTCAATTCCATATTTGCAAATGGGCATGTCTATCCACCACGTAAGAATTTCTACCTATAAATTTAGTATTTCCATTCCATGGTTGTATACACAAATAACTCTTCAATCTAAATTGTTTCTAGCACTTAATTAAAATCATTTTCATTTTAATAATTAAGTGTGGAAAGAAAGTACTTCCTCTTTATAAAGAATTCACTGAAACGGGGGAGTAAAAAACACAATGAAAAAGAAAAAGAAGACGTCAATCCTTTCTTCTATGCATAGCTTCAACTTTTCATCAAATTAGTGAATTACCAAATAATACTTCGGTATAATTCTTAGTTTTATGTTATTGTTTTTACACTTTTATTTTTTATGTTTTGCTTTGACTATATTCGTGTTATTTTTTTTATAAGCGTATACTTTTATTGATTCTTCACATATCATACGTGATTTATTGTGTCACTATGTGTTAAAATGATCATAATTATTTATAAGTTACACTTGATATGGATCTACAACCATGGGCGGAAGGGGGGTGGGTACATCAAGGTGCACGTGCCCCCACACATTTTATTTTTTTTTTAATAAACAAAATTCTAAGGATATATACAAAAACGTGTAACAAAATATCAAAAATAATCTAATAGACTAATGGTTTGTGCACTGCTTATAGGTTTCTAACTTGTTGGTTGGGGGTTGTAAATTTTCCTTAATTTTCATATTTTTTGTATAAGCTATATTTTTTATATATAATTCATGTTTTTGTTAATGATGGTGCACCCACAATACTAAATCTCTGCGTCCGCCAATGTCTACAAGTAAAAGCAACGATTTCATGTCTTTGGTAAAACCCCATGGATTATTTGAGGGTTTAATTGACCGCTAGATAAACTTTACAAGTTATTCTTCGTACGTCTACGTATCTGATCTAATGATTAAACTGTTCGATTTCACAGGTTCAAAGTTCTAGGCCAATGCTTTCAACGACCGAGTACAGGAGGGGGGTCCAAGGGTCTACGGTCTATGAAATCGGGACTATTTTCCCGTTATTGACCGAGGCACCTGGACAATTTTGTTTTACTTTTGCCGAAATAAAATAAGATGAGATATCTCTGAGATGAAGCAAAAAGTGAAAGTTGTACTCCCTCTCACCCATTTGGATTTTATCAAATCTAAATAAGAAAAATTGAGTGGAATTGATGGGTTTTACAAATACATTAATATCAAATTGATGGGTTTTACAAATACATTATTAACAATGTATAACAAAATTACAAATTTTTTTGTGAGTCAGACATTACAATAAATTAGTATAAATGTGTCTTATTGTACTCGATTATATAGTTTTTGTACCATTTTGGTGATAATTATTTTTAATTGCCATTAGATTTTTTTTACTACCTCTACAAGTGATTTAGTTGAATTGTTTATAATTTTTATATCCTTTTAATTGCAATTTGTAATTTGGTTTCATTTTAATCTAATATAAGGACTCTGTCGAAAAAAATTACTAAAAATCATAACTGAATATATTAAGGTTATTAATATGCACATAGAATTATAGACATATGTGTCGTTACATCACATGGTGACTTGAAGAAGTAAAGTACAGAGTACTAGAGCAGTATTCCTATTAAACTTCGTTCACCCTATTAATTATTTTTTTTTGTTTGCCAAGAATTCACCCTATTTTTTTTTTTTGGAAAGAATTTAACTCCTAGTTTCATTTCATCTAACAAAATTACAAAGTTTTACCCATTAAAGGCATTTACAATAGCCACCTTATCCTTTGTTCTCAACAAATTAACTAACCGAATGCTAACATCTTGTTTGATTTTTCGCACTATACAATCAATAGGTGTAACAATATCAGAAAAAATGCGCCTATTTCGCTCCACCCATATATGATAAATGGTAGCGATCATGCTACAAGAAAACCAGTGTGCTTTCCGATGCTTGCTTTTTGTCATGTGCTTAGTAGATCTCATCTCATACCTTAAGCTCCGTACACGTCGACGAGTACCCATCCAAGTGAAAATCTGTTGTAATATGGCCCCTGTCACAGAACAAGCAAAGAACAAATGGCTATGACATTTAGACGCGACTTTGCACAGAATACACCAATTAACCATAACCATCCCCTGAGAACAAAGTTTATCCACAATAGAGAGCTTGTCCTGAAAGGCCATAACAGAAGACGCCCTTGTCTTTTGGCCTTTTCTTTTTCCTCGTGTGATATAATTAGTGGAAGGATTATTTTCGAGAGGTATGTTTTTCTCCATGTTTTTCTAGAGATATTAGATCAAAAACCAAAAACCTAAATATTGTCTAGTGATTTCGTCTTGCATTTTCAATAATCAATTGCTCGTATTATTCAAGTGATCGTTTGTTTAATTCATCAAATGAATCATCTGTTCATTGTGCTTGGTAAATTTTTTGTCTCTTCTCCATAGTTTTTGTTTTATTATTATTGTTAAAGTGTGAACTTGTTCTATCATATTTGCCTAGTTGTTGTCGCTAGCACGAGTGATTAGGTCTTTCTTCTAGGGGGACAGTGAGATCATGGTGTGTGCTTAACCTTAGGGCCTTTTGGATGGTTTTGGTTTATAGTTTTGTATACTTGTGCTTGCTTTGTTGTAGTCGTTGGCCACGATTGCTCATCCCCTATCCCCAAACTTAAGAATGAGAGCCTAGTTTGAGGAGAGAACCTAGGTATACAACGAGACCTTTGTTAGTAAGACGCGAGAGCACGCTAGTAAAGTTCGAGGAAGAATAAAGCCAAGAGGACGAGTCTATTTCCTAGCTCACCTATGATGATGAACCTTACCCCTAGACCTTTATCATGAAGTTTGAATACCGTTTACCTTACGCTCTAGTTATAAAAACCAACAACCGTCGAACCGACTATAAAATCCACCCATAGATAACTCACGATTACAACCGACTTCTTGTAGAGACTAATCTAGACTTGCCCTATTTAGTATAGTGTGTGTGTCTAGTACTTTTAATTAGGCGATAGTGCGATACGACCGGGCAATGTTAGTATGACTTCAAGGATTGATGCATCTCTGTCGCCTATGCAAGCATAGATGGCAGCTCCTGTATCGTCCAAGCTATGATGATTAGTATCATGCTCATAGAGTTTGCCTTTGAGATCCTCCAATTCAGAAATATCCTTATTAAGGATGGATTTGTAGTAACTGGATGGCCTGATTTCCGTAAACACCTGCAATGAATATTTAACATGTTAAATTTCATTCGTGAAACGATTTTACAAAAGACTGTCAAAGGACTCACTTCATTCTTGCAATACTGCCAAACCCCAAAAGCGGTGACCCAGTGAACGGGCATCCTCTGAGAGTTGTTTCCTTTATAGATGAATCCACCTACGGTATCATTTTCATCATCATTTGGTCTGCGTAAGAAGGCTCCCCATTGCCCGTTTGCTATGATCATAGGGCAGTATGACTCGCAGGCACGTCCCTCCCATTGCCAAGCTGCATGTAACCTCACTGGATCACCTGTCGCATTGTACACCAGACACATAGAGCAAACTCTGTCAGTGCTTTTGAACTCGTCTCTGAGCTGCTTCACCATGTTCTTAGCTGCCTCGCCTTTTCCGCCTTCATTTTTCTGTTCCATTGCCATCTTTGCTCGCTCGTACTGCGTTATTGGCACTTCCCTATGACGGTATTCCTCCATACGTTTAAGATACGAAGTTGTGATGGGAGTTCCGAAAACAATCACACCCATGATATACTAGTTCGTAATTGTGTACTTGAGATGAGATGATGTTCATGTGCTTATAATACGTGTGTATATTTATAGACGCATAACAGAAGAGTCATCCAAAGACGTAATGAGTAATGGCCAATAATAGTTTTCTTGAGGGATTTTAAAAGTTATTTAGATATTAGAGCCTCTGCGTCAGCTGTATTTTTGGAATTTGAGTCATGATTCATGAACACAAACCAATTTAATTACTAGTCGTACCCTTAAACTTATAAACTTAGTCTCGATCGTAACCAAGCTATAATAAACCGTTAAAGTTAGCTGTTAATTATATTTCATATAAACATTCACCGTTTTTATTAGCTACTTCACCACATTTTTGCTGTAAATATCCTACTTCACCCTTCATTTTAAGAAATAAAATGTTTAATGCGAAAATATTTTGGGAAAAAACTGAATAAAAAGGGTGAAAATTTATATAGTAAAACAATTAACAGTTAAAATTAACGATTTACTCAAGTTTAGTTACGGTCGGGACTAACTTTATATGTTTAAGCGTACAACTGGGAATACGCCAAACACAGGGGTACAATTAGAAAAAGTGAAAAGTACGAGGGTATAGACGAAGAAAACTCAACCAGGTAAATTAGGAAGTACTTTGAATTTGAATACAATTTATCGGTAATTTTAAACATTCTTCTTCAAATACTCGCTTCATCAAAAAATAAATATCTCTTTTATATTAAAATTAAATAAAATTAAAATCCTTGAAATTGGCAAAACTTTTGTATTTTCCATTCAAATTTCTAATTATTTGACCCGTTTTACATATAAAACGGATAATCCATTTTATGGAAGACCAACTCTTCATTTAGTTTCAGTTGCAACCCAACTTGATTTTAGCATGTGAATTAATTAGGCCTATTTTTTTTTCTTAGCCTCATCATTAGTCCATGTTTTATATTTTGAAACCCGAACGATTCCATTTCACATTTTCGGAAAAATTGATTCCTACTTGTAGAGTCCAAGGGCCCAACAATACTCTAGAGGGGGGGGGGGGGGGGGGGGGGTGAATAAAGGATTGTACCTCTTAAAAATTTGCAACGAAATAATAAATCGTGAAATGTAAATTATGGAAAATAAATAACACAAGGATTTAACGTGGTTCGGCCCAATTGAAAAGCCTACATCCACCCCTTCTTCTTATTAATTATTTATCAAGAGCACCTACCACGGCCTACCTTACAACAAATAATTAACAAACACTAGAGATCTACCCCGACCTTAGTGTGAAGCCTTTTCTTTTTAAACTCGAGAAACTAATCTCTAACAAGGTGATTATTTTTCTCGTTACAAGTCTCTCAATCAAATGAAAATACAATTCAATTGTCTAGAGAGCCTTATCGTAACTATGCACTTTTAGAAAATAGAAAATAAGAACAAAAGTACAAAGTTGAAAATGCTTTCAAAATCAAAGTAAATATTTTGCAAATGAAAGTTAAAGAACACGGTTCAAATGATGAACAAAATGTTTTGCAAAAGTAAATTTAAGAGTATATTTTGAAAGTCTTAGATTGATTAAAAATGTATTGGAAGTATTAAAATGTATTGTATTGTCTTAGTTAATTTTTAATCAAAATGAAGTAGAGTACTTATAGTACTCGTGTGACTCAAGGTCACCAAGCAAAGGATAATATTATTTTATTTAACAAAATAAAAGATAATATTACAATAGTATTGTTGTGTGATAAAACTTCCTCATAAAATAATTTGCTAGTTGTCAAAATATATTTAGGAAGATATTAAAACTTTACTTGATCTCCAAGAACGAATCTAGACATTTAATTCAACTAGGAGATGCAAGATGTTATTAGATATTAGAAGATAATATATAGAAAATATATCTTTTAGAAATATATTGGATATGACCGAAATATGGTCATATACTCCTCAATGATTTTCGACTAAAAATAAAGATAGAGTAGATATGATTTTCCAAATTATATTATCTTACAAAATCAATTTAGAAGAGAAGAATTATCATAAAGAATATTTTGTGGAATCATAATATATTACAAATACTTTGCACATCTTTTACAACTAGATTTTCATATATTTCACCTAGTAAAATATACTCAAATCTAATTCTAAGATGAGTAAATATATTCTTAATATATCATAATAAAAATAAAGAAAACTTTTAACACAAGAAAATTCTTTTAGAAAATATCAGAAAATATTTATATAAAACGTTTTAATGAAAACTGCTACAGCACTGATGTTACTGTAACATGAAATCATGTTAGGGTAACATCACTGCTGAGATTTGTAGTGCATAGCTTCGTTAAGTCACTTTACATGTTTCGTTCCTATAGTCTTGACTTGATACGAAGCTTGTCTTTGACGTTTCATATCCTCTTCTTCTTTTCACTTCTTTTCGAGCTTAGATACCTACGCATCATGAACTCAAACACACAAACGAGTAGCATACGATAGAAATAAATAACTAATCGTGGAGTCAACAAATTCCCCCTTTTTGATGATGTCAAGTCTCCCAAGGTCTATGAGGACCTATCTAAGATTTATTTCTAAGGTCGTTCCCCCTCAATCGAACATCGTCTCGAAAAGATGAGAGTCCACGAAAAGAAGATATATTTCACCTATCTTAAGCCAACCAAAATCGTTAGTGATATATAAAACAAAACACTCGAGAGAGATTAACGATAAGAAACCAAGATAGTGAATTTAAACGAGGATAATGCAATCAAATATTAGACGGTTTTTCCCCCTCTTGACTTCATCGAAAAGGAAAAGGACTAGAATAATATCAAGTCATAAGCACACAGATGCAATATATAATGAACACATACGAGTTATATTAATTAAAAACAGCAATAACATCCGAAATTATTCCAAAATACGCAAGCTAAAGCAAAGTAAGTCTACGGCCACATATGACCGAATAAAAACAGAAACCAGAATTAGAAAACGAGATTAATGTGTCAAAAGATTGATCCTAAAGCAAGCTAATAATAAGGAGGTGAATGGGGCGGTTAAGGCTCAATGACAACCCAAAAAATGACTAACACTACGCGCAAACGATCATGGCAACTAGACGCGGTGGTTACGCTCCAACAAATAAACAGTCCTATCCACTTTGTCGGTAATCCCGCGAAGTCGATCCACGATCTCAACAAGCTTCTGTGAAGGAGGATTAACATGAGCCCGAAACAAGTCCATGAGTTGTCCCACATTCTCGCTCAAAGTCCCTCCACGAGTGTTAATCCGATTTAGGCCTTCTTGGATATATGCCCCACATGTTCCTGCATTCTCCCTACCTTATAATCAACACTCCAAAGCGACTTCATGATATCGTCTTTGGACTTTTCAAGCTCCTCAGCAAACGCCTTCAGCTTAGCATCGACATCAATGGGCTCCGGCTTAACCTGCACTCCACTAGTAGCCAATTTACCCACGACCTCTTCAAATTTTCCCATCATCTTAGCCTCGAAGGCATCCAACCGAGACATCACTAAAGCTTGTAGCTCACCCAAAGTCTCTTCAGTTCGTCCCACATCAACTCTCACATTTACTGGTTCACTTTGCTCACCCACTTTCTCCTTCCCAGGTCGTTGTCGTGGGACATGAACTACGTCCACGCCCTCCAAATTCATTCGGCGAAGCAGCAAATTACTCATTACTTCAGTAGATGGGCGGGTGATAGTGTTCTTACTCACCACGCCTTTAAGTTTCAATAGCTTCGACAACCACATACTATAAGGAACAACCAAAGTAGGAGAAGTACGAGAGACGGTGAGCTTCTCCAATTGAGCACTAATGTGAGAAAAGATCAGAAGCGGCAAGTTCACTCTATCACCACTAAGAAGGTGATAGCGTGTCGTTAAGCGCTACAAATTAATAATTTATAAACCTAGCTTAGCCTCAAAAATATTAACGATAGTAAAGGATAAGTAGGGTCGATCCCACAGAGAGATTGGAAAAACTCTAAATGTGATGATTTTATTAGTTAGTTAACCTATAAATTAAAAGCGTTAGTCGTATTTACGATTTAAGGGGGGGTTAAATTCTGTTTTCCTAAGCTTAAAATAATTAACAGAAAAATAAAACTAACCTAACTAATATTTACACACGCGACAGTCAAATACCCACAATTTAAGCTCGTATTTCATATAGGTAATTTTAGCTCGTTAACTGACAACAAATTGTTTCGATTTCTAAGCGATTAATGGATTAACTGCGGAGATTAAGATAGCAAAACCTCCCTATCTTCTCTTAGATTACAACTAATCTGATCTAGGCCGAGATTAATTCTTAACTAACTGATTTAGCAGCATTACTGAACAAAGAAGACATCATTAACCCAATTAATTCTCAAGTGTCGTCAATACTCAAGCCTTAACCGATCACGTTTTACCCTAATCTAAACTAAACTCAATTCGCAGATTTCAGTTTAAATTAGTTGCTACTCGCTTTATGCAATTCGAACTAGGCCAAAATCACACAAATAGCAGATAATTCAATAATCAATCACAATAAGATAGCAAATTATGAATAAAAATCGAATCTTTATAATAAAATCAGTAAAACGATGAACACTAATCAACTTCAAAATCAACTCAATACGAAATCAGTTTACAAAACTAAAATTAATCAACGAATTCGAACCGTAATTAGATACAAGAGAGTAAAGAGAACTTAATTTTAGCCCGGAACTTGCAAACTCGAATTTCGGATGTCGCACCTCCACAAGAGCTCCAAATTCGCCCTTACTCGATCGTGTACTAGGACGACGACCAAGCACTGTCTCCTACTTCTCTCTCGACCCAAGTAGGTCTCAAAAATCGTCACTCAAATTCGCTCAAAATCTCTGTCAAAATAGGGTATTTTTCCCCCTCCCTCTTGTGTAAAATCGATGACTATATATACAACTTTTGGGGTGATAATCTGATAGAGTTTTGGAAATATTTTGAGATCAAAGAATAGATTTTGGGGCCTGAAAATAGGAAAGAAAATAGAATTTGGAAAGGGCTGGAGAACCCGTATTTCCAACGGAGGTCTTCCCTTGTGTTGTGCTGCTGCGTTATTTTCTTTAGTTGTTAGTGTTCTGCCTTTTCTTTCCTTGCTCCCTTTACTCTTGTTCCCTTATTCATTTAATTGATTTCCTCGTAAGTTGTCTGCCTCTTCATTTCCTTTTGTTATTTTAATCATTCTCATGTATTGGACGTGCTCTTCGATCCATTCCTTTTATTACCGTCACGAACCTATCAAGCAAATACGAAGTATAAAATATCAAATTGTAATAAAAATAATATTTAACTCATTATAAACTTATATTTCACAAAAATATATAAACGTAGCTCAAATAAATAAAAGACGACTCTAAAAGTGTAAAATTATATCGTAAAAATATATACAATTACGCACTTATCAGAAGGTGAAACAACAGACGGTTCTCATGTGCGTCAACACGCTGAGTACCGCCCTTTTTGGGCAGAATGGTGGCATGAACACAATTTATAAGAAAAACGAGCTAAGGGACTTATCTTAGAAACCAATACCTCATCGTTCACTCTTGCCTCGGGATCAAAGAAAGTCTTATAACGGAGTTGCTCTTCTTCAGTTAATCCATTCCACTTAGCACCTGAAATGATCTCGACCCCTTCACAAGGGAGTCCCCAAGCCTCAGCAAACTCGTCCATGGTGATTTTAATAGCCTTGTCACCAAAATTAGCACATAGTACTCTGTTTTCCACGCGCAAGGTAGCCCAAAATTGAGCGACCTGAACTGGGTACATCACGTGTGACCCATCCAAAAACTCCTGCCAGCCTTGAAAAGCGAGAATATCACTGAAATCTTTCAAATTTTCAACTTCGTCATACCATGCAATAGGGTAGACTCGACTTGAGTGAAGAGGATAGCGAAGAACCAAGCAAGCACGGAAAAGTTCCTTGAGTTTCAACCGTGTGTCCTCTACAGCCTCGAGAACAGTCTTATTCTCAGCAAGTACCATCTCCATTTGAGAAGCATATGAGGGTTGAGACTCAGTTTTCACCCGTTTTCCACTTGATTCTCCTTCGGACGAAACAGGGGACGATGGTCTTGACGAATCAGATGAAGAAACAACCACTGACGCGGCTCTAGTTTTCATGGTGCGTTTGGGTGTTGCGTTAGCTTTCTTGGGTGGCATGGTTTTTGGTTTGATTTTTGAATTTGAAGGTGATGGTGATTGAAAAGAGAGAAAGTAAAAGAGTGGTGAAGAGAGGGAGTTAATCGGTGGGTGAGAGGTGAGAGAGGGGTAAATAAATAGGTGTGAGAAAAGAGGGTATTTGTGTGGTGGTGAATAAAGGTGACGTGAAGGAGGAGTGAAAAGGTAAGATTTTGTGAGATTTTTTGGTAAATAATTATTATCATATAAGGTAATATAGTTAGTGTAGGATAATAATTATATATGATATAATAATATTTGGTAGTATTTGAGTTGTATGCAAATAAAAGAAGATATTATTATATAAGGAATCATATATTAATGTGATTTAGGATTAATCTTAAGGTAAGTCAAGTTTTATTAGGATATTAGAATAGCTAAGATCTTATTTTACTAGGGCTAGGATTATACCATAATATATGTAAAAATAATCTCATTAGGAAAGCATAAATACATGGGTATTATTTATACTAGATACAAAAAGAAATTGTTCTAATTGTGGAATAATGAGATTGAAACATATGGTATAGGGATAATTAAAGAAATAAAATAAGAATATCATTGAGCTCATAAGAAATAAAACTAGAATGTACCAAAATTAAAGCATATAGAATTTCACAACTTAATACGGACACAGTCACAAAACCAAAACTAGTCAATCATAGGAGCAAATACACGGCCAAACAATCAATTATCATTAACCAAGCTAATTTCAAGACGTAATTTCTCAAAGCGTTCCCTGGCTAAGGGTTTTGTAAAAATATCAGCTTTTTGATCTTCGGTTGGAAAGATTAGTTCAATATTACCTTTTTCTACATGATCTCTCAAAAAGTGATGACGAATATCGATGTGTTTGGTCCGAGAATGCATGGCCGGGTTCTTAGATATCGCTATGGTACTAATATTATCACAATAAATAGGTACGCTTTCGAAAACTACCCCATAATCATATAATTGTTGCTTAAGCCAAAGTAGTTGAGAACATACCAAAGATGCTGCAATATACTCACTTTCCATTGTAGATAATGCAACCGTAGCTTGTTTCTTTGAACCCCATGACACTATGCCCGATCCGAGAAATGTAGCCGTTCCCGAAGTGCTTTTTCGGTCTATTGAGCACCCTCCATAATCCGCATCTGAATAACCTTTAAGATCAAAATTGTCATACATAGGATAAAACAAATATAGATTCATTGTACCAATTAAATATCTTAAAATACGCTTGACTGCCACAAGATGGGATTCCTTAGGGTTTGCTTGAAACCTAGCACACACACAAACACTTTGCATAATATCGGGTCGACTAGCCGTGAGATATAGAAGAGATCCTATCATGCCTCTATACATGGTCTCATCCACGGCTTTTCCATCTTCATCTATCCTTGTCCAATTTTGTCGTTGTAGCCATAGGTGTGGAGATAACCTTACCATTCTCCATACCATACTTCTTTAGCAACTCCTTAATGTATTTTTGTTGATGTATCATTATGCCTTCCTTAGTTTGCTTGATTTGTAGACCTAGGAAGCAACTTAATTCCCCCATCATACTCATTTCAAATTCAGATTGCATTAGGTCTGAAAAATCACTACACAAACTTTCATTAGTAGCACCGAAAATAATATCATCAACATAAACTTGAACAATTAAAATATCTGACCCCTTGGTTTTCAAAAATAAGGTTTTATCGACAGAGCCACGTTTGAAATCATTTTTAAGTAAAAACTGAGATAAACGATCATACCATGCCCTGGGGGCTTGTTTTAAACCATAAAGAGCTTTGTCGAGAAAATAGACATGGTTTGGAAATTCATTATTTTGAAAACCTGGGGGTTGCTCAATATACACTTCCTCTTTCAAATAGCCATTAAGAAAGGCGGTCTTAACATCCATTTGATAGAGTTTAAATCCTTTGTGAGCGGCAAAGGCAATTAGTAATCTAATCGCTTCTAAAGCAGACTCTTTGGTGCGAAGGTTTCGTCGAAATCAATGCCTTCTTGTTGGTTATAGCCTTGCACCACTAGCCTTGCCTTATTCCTCACAATGGCTCCCGAATCGTCAAGTTTGTTTCTAAAAACCCAACGAGTACCAATAACTTTACGATTCGGAGGCCTAGGAACCAAGTGCCAAACTTTGTTTTTCTCAAATTGTCGTAACTCATCTTGCATTGCAACTATCCAATCGGAATCGGTTAGTGCAACTTTGATGTTGTTAGGTTCAATTGTAGAGAGAAACGAGTTTAGCGCACAATAGTTATTCATGATGGACTTACGCGTTTGTATACCATTGTTGTAGTCACTAAGTATCGCATCCGTGGGGTGAGAACTTTGGTGTTTCCATTTATTGATCGTTGTTGGAACGTTTTTAGGATTTTCATCTGATGTTACCCTAACATTATCTGTAACGTCAGATGTTCCCCCTGAATTCAAGCTGGATGTTACTGTTGATGTTACCTTAACATCTGCTTCCAAAGAGTCTTTCATGGAGTCTTTGGAGTTAGATGATGAAGTGACATTAACATCATCCTTGCCTTGATCGAATGTCGTCCAGGTTTGACTTTTGAGGCTTTTCAGCATCAGTTCCAATAACTTGTGTTTCATCGTTTTCGTCGTCTAATCGGGTAAGTCTTTGTGAGTAAGCCAGAAATCTGGATCTTCCTCTTCTTCCAAGTCATCTCCTTCATATTGCTCGAGAGTATCGTTTTCATCAAATACGACATGTATACTTTCTTCCACGCACATAGTTCGCTTGTTGTATACACGATATGCCTTACTATGATTAGAATAACCCAAGAGAACACCTTCATCACTACGAGGATCAAACTTTCCCAATCTATTTTTACCATTGTTATGTACAAAACATTTACTTCCAAAACATCTTAGATGTGATATGTTTGGTTTTCTTCCTCTTAGTAGTTCGTAAGGGGTTTTCTTCAAGATTGGTCTAATCATAGCTCGGTTGTGTATATAACAAGCGGTATTCACGGCTTCTGCCCAAAAGTTTCTAGGCAAACCGCTACAAAGTAACATAGTGCGTGACATGTCTTCTATGGTTCGATTCATCCTTTCGACTACTCCATTTTGTTGAGGAGTTCTAGGGGCCGAAAAGTTGTGATCGATACCATGCTCTTGACAATATTTAATGAAGGCTTGGTTATCGAACTCGGTACCATGATCCGTCCTAATAGATATGAGATTATGCGAATACTTGTTTTGAGCTAATTTTATCAAGCACACAAATTCATTAAAGGTATGATCTTTGGAGCTTAAGAAAATTGGCCAAACAAATCTCGAATAATCGTCTACTAATACAAAGACGTATCTAGCACCGGCTCTACTACTAATCCTCATTGGTCCACATAAATCCATGTGAACTAATTCAAGTGGCTTGGAAGTACTTACCACGTTTTTAGACTTAAACGATGATCTCACGTGTTTACACCGTACACACGTGCCACACAATTTATTGGTGTCAAACTTTACGGAGGGAAGTCCTTCAACAAGTTCTAATCTCTTCAACCTTTTTAGACAATGCGTGTTGATGTGACCGAATCGTTTGTGCCATATAGAATGATCGTTTGTAACCGCACTCATACACGTGAAGGATATAGAAGGAATACTTTCTAGGTCAACGACATAGACATTATTCTTTCTTCTTCCTTCAAGTATAACACGGTTTGATCCTTCACACATGATTCGGCACATACTTGAATGGAACACGACTTTGTTCCCACGATCACACAATTGTGAGATACTTAGAAGGTTATGCTTAAGTCCTTGAACAAGTAGTACGTTGTCAATGGAGTGTGTTTTGGAGATTCCAACTCGACCAATTCCAATGGTCTTTCCTTTACCATTATCCCCAAAAGTAACACTTCCACCTTCATAAGTTTCAAGTGAGAGGAACTTGCTTTTATTTCCCGTCATGTGCCTCGAGCAACCACTATCCAAGTACCATTGGTTGCTTCCTCTCACTTCTTCCTACAAAAAGTTCACTTTTGTGAGTTAGGTACCCACACAAAGTTGGGTCCTCTCCTATTAGTTACCTCGGGAAGTAAATCTTTACGAATCCAAACACGTTTAACAATATACTTATGTTTATGATTATAGTACAAGTTAGGATCAAAAGATTCATACTTCTTTTTAGTAGATTAATGATTGTATTGAGTTTTAGGTTTAGGTTTGTTATCATAACTAGTTTTGACATAATCTTTATTCCTTTTATGATGCATAGCACGTTTTTTACAAGTATTGACATAATGACCCGTTTTTCCACAAAAGTTACAAATTTTATATTCGGGAAGACTAACGTATTGTCTTTTGCGAAAATCACGGTTAGTAGGTTCATTCATTTTCTTAACGTGTTCTACGCGACATCTAGTTTGATAACCTAAACCTTCCTTATGGTGTCGATTAGATTGTTGAGTTAAAAAGTTAAGGACTTCTTGACTAGCTTCCCATTTCTTACTAACATTGAAAGCTTCTTTTAATTTCTCATTAAGTTCTTCCTTTTCTTTACTCAACTTTTCACAATTATTACAAGACTCGACCTCTACACTTATGGTGGATTCCTTTTTACTCAACTCGGATTGAAGGTCAACAATTTTCTTTATAAACGATGACTTCATAACTTTAAAGGTTGATTGTTGTTGAATAAGTTCATTAGTGAGGTTGTTTACTTGGTTATCTAACAACTTAACCTTTTCTTCAAGTTCATGATTTCGTTCAACACATGATGATGTTACTGTAACATCCTCCAAAGCTGGCATATCCTCTTCAGATGTTAGGTTAACCTCATCTAGGGTTTTCTTTATCTGGTCAGATGTTGGAGTAACAGTGATTTTGGGTTGCCATTTATTGGTTAGACTACGAATGATCTTATTGACTTGATCCTCGGTAGTATAAACTTTGCCTAAATTTTTCAACTCATTGATTATACTAAGAAATCGATCAGACATGTCACTGATGTTTTCATTTTTCTCCATATGAAACATCTCGTACTGATGAGTTAATAAATTTTCTCGGCATTTCTTAACTTGGGATGTTCCTTCATAGGAAGCCTCAAGACTATCCCAAATTTCTTTAGCACTAGCAGATGATGAAAAACGATTAGAGATTTCTTTGGTTAAACCTTTTTGTAACATGGTTAAAGCTTTGAAATTCTTTTGAGCAACTTTAAAATCTTTCTCATCATAGTCATCTTCTTGCTTTTCACTTTGCAAATCAGTAGAAAGTATAGCAACGGGTCCTTTGACTATGATTCTCCAACATTCAAAATCAACTCCTTTTATGTGATTTCTCATTTGATTTTTCCAATGACTATAATCCTTACCATCGAAGATAGGATACTTTATCGTGTCACTAGATTCCATTTTTTAAAAAAGACTAGGCCGAAATTTTTAAAAAGAAATAAAAAGTAAAATATCAAAACTAGAGTATTGGATCAACCTCTTTAGCGGTAAAGCTATCAAGAGCACGAGGCTCTGATGCCAATTGTAGAGTCCAAGGGCCCAACAATACTCTAGAGGGGGTGAATAGAGGATTGTACCTCTTAAAAATTTGCAACGAAATAATAAATGCGTGAAATGTAAATTGCGGAAAATAAATAACACAAGGATTTAACGTGGTTCGGCCCAATTGAAAAGCCTACATCCACCCCTTCTTCTTATTAATTATTTATCAAGAGCACCTACCACGGCCTACCTTACAACAAATAATTAACAAACACTAGAGATCTACCCCGACCTTAGTGTGAAGCCTTTTCTTTTTAAACTCGAGAAACTAATCTCTAACAAGGTGATTATTTTTCTCGTTACAAGTCTCTCAATCAAATGAAAATACAATTCAATTGTCTAGAGAGCCTTATCGTAACTATGCACTTTTAGAAAATAGAAAATAAGAACAAAAGTACAAAGTTGAAAATGCTTTCAAAATCAAAGTAAATATTTTGCAAATGCAAGTTAAAGAACACGGTTCAAATGATGAACAAAATGTTTTGCAAAAGTAAATTTAAGAGTATATTTTGAAAGTCTTAGATTGATTAAAAATGTATTGGAAGTATTAAAATGTATTGTATTGTCTTAGTTAATTTTTAATCAAAATGAAGTAGAGTACTTATAGTACTCGTGTGACTCAAGGTCACCAAGCAAAGGATAATATTATTTTATTTAACAAAATAAAAGATAATATTACAATAGTATTGTTGTGTGATAAAACTTCCTCATAAAATAATTTGCTAGTTGTCAAAATATATTTAGGAAGATATTAAAACTTTACTTGATCTCCAAGAACGAATCTAGACATTTAATTCAACTAGGAGATGCAAGATGTTATTAGATATTAGAAGATAATATATAGAAAATATATCTTTTAGAAATATATTGGATATGACCGAAATATGGTCATATAGTCCTCAATGATTTTCGGCTAAAAATAAAGATAGAGTAGATATGATTTTCCAAATTATATTATCTTACAAAATCAATTAAGAAGAGAAGAATTATCATAAAGAATATTTTGTGGAATCATAATATATTACAAATACTTTGCACATCTTTTACAACTAGATTTTCATATATTTCACCTAGTAAAATATACTCAAATCTAATTCTAAGATGAGTAAATATATTCTTAATATATCATAATAAAAATAAAGAAAACTTTTAACACAAGATAATTCTTTTAGAAAATATCAGAAAATATTTATATAAAACGTTTTAATGAAAACTGCTACAGCCTCTCTAATTCTCCTGCCATGGCAAAGAAGAAGGGGGGAAACAAAAAAACCCTAAATCAATTACAGGCTCAAAACTTTTCTCTTTCGACATCTTCTTCAGCTCAAATTAGTCACACAGATGAGGTATCGGTTCCTGCAGTTCAACCTACGATAGAGGAGGCGGAGATTCAGGTCAACCAGACCAAAGATCGATCGGCAATACCAATGGATCTGAATCGATTGGAGGGTGATGAGGGAACTCCCGTCAAATTGAGACTTGGAAAGGAGGACGTTGATGCAGAAATCAACTATTGGAAGAACTCCCTGGTGTGCTTCATCCTGGGGGCGAATCCACCGCCGGAGGTCGTCAAGAGTTTCCTGAAGCGTGTGTGGTCCAGGTATGAGTATGACAAGGTCTCTTTCATGGCGAATGGTGTTTTCCTTGTGCATTTTCAATCTGGGGACAAGATGAATGAGGTGCTGGGGAAGGGGTATCACATGTTTGCTGGGAAACCCCTCATCGTGAAGCCGTGGTCTGAGAATTGCTCACTCAAAAAAGATGATGTCAAGACAGTTCCTACGTGGGTTAGATTACATGATCTTGATCTCAAATTTTGGGGAGAACGATGTATGGCCAAAATTGTGGAATTAATTGGATCCCCTTTACAGCCTGATGCTTCCACGGTGTTGAAGGAGCGTATTGGATACGCGAGATATCTGGTGGAGGTGAAAGTGGGGACAGAGCTACCCAAGACTGTTCAGTTTTATGATGAGATGGATCGATTCACGGAAATTAAAGTGGAGTGCAGTGGAAGCTTTGTTAAGTGTGATAAATGCAGCATGTATGGGCATGACAAGGAGAGTTGTAGGAAGCAAGCCACGCAGCCTCCCGCAAGGTGTGGAAACCTGTTGTCAAGGAGGTGGAGCCAACGGTGAGGAAGGACAAAGGAAGCTTGACTAGGCTGCTGCAACTACCTGTGCAGGTTTCTGCGGCCTGAAGCCGTGGGCGAGGCAGATGAGGCTGGGCCTTCATCTCGGCCTATTACTTTCCTAGAGGTACTTAATTCGGCAATACATCAGTCTGTGACCAAACTGGGACCTAGTACCCAGTCTGGTCATGGATAGCTTGGGGTTTTGGAACGTTAGGGGGTTCAATAGACAGGTCAAACAAGCAGAAATTCAGAGCTTCATGATGGATCAAAAGGCCTGTCTATTTGGGCTCCTTGAGACTAGGGTCAAACCTGGTCATTCTAATAAAATACTTAGTAGAATTCAGTATAATTGGTCTTTTGTTACGAATTATAGCCATCATAAGGGTGGTCGGATTTGGCTTCTGTGGAGGCCGTCTATTATCTGTTTTACAGTACTGACAGTTACTTCTCAAATGATACATGGTAGAGTTGAGCTTCTTGGCACAGATAAGGAGTTTTGGGTAACAATTTGCTATGGCTTTAATGATAGCAAGGAGAGAGATATGCTATGGCAGGAGGTTGGCTCAGTTGCTACATTTAAGCCGTGGCTGGTAATGGGTGATTTCAATAACATTTTATATGCAAATGAGAGAATTGGGGCCCCTGTCAAACGTTTTGAGTTACAAACTTTCCAGAATTGTGTTCAGAAGAATGGGTTGAGGGATTTGAGACACATAGGCAAATTCTTCACGTGGAATAACAAACAAGAGGGTAGTAATAGGGTGTGGAGCAAGATTGATCGAGTTTTGGTCAATGATGACTGGTGTATGGCATGGCCTGAGTCATATGCTGAGTTCAAACCCGAGGGGACTTATGATCACTCCCCTTGTGTAGTAAGAATGGATGCGAGTGTGGAGAGAAACAGGAAACCCTTCAAGTTTTATAACATGTGGACTAGAGTACCTGAGTTTGAAGGGGTAGTGCAGCGAGTTTGGGGCAGCAGTGTCTATGGGGTGACGATGTTTCAAATTGTGACCAAGTTGACAGCCATGAAAGTTCAGTTCCGAGAGCTGAACAAGAAGTTTTTTTCTGAGGTGGAACAAACGTGTGATATAGCTATGCAATGGTTATATGACATTCAGCAAAAGTTGGACAAAAAGCCAGGTGATCAGGGGCTGCAAGTACTGGAAAAGGCTGCTTTGGAGGCTGTGAAGGAGAATCAATGTCGGGTTCACAGTTTCTTGGCGCAGAAGGCTAAGGTTGAATGGGCTAAGGATGGAGATTGCAACTCAGCCTACTTTCACGCTAGTTTGAAGATGCGAAGGAGTACTAATAGGGTGTTGAAGATCAATGATAAGGAAGGCAAGGAATGTAATGATCAAGCCACTATTGAAGCGGCTTTTCTACAGTACTATACTGGTCTGTTAGGGACATCTAAAGACACCATTAATGTGATTGATGAAGTTGTGGAATGTGGAAGCTTAGTTACCCAGGAGATGGGTGCAAGTTTGTTGGCTCCTGTGACTGACGAGGAAATCAAAGCTGCTGTATTCTCTATCCCTGATAATAAGGCTCCTGGCCCTGATGGGTACTCTAGTGCCCTATTCAAGAAAGCGTGGCATATTATGGGAGAAGATGTGATCAAGTCAGTTCGGGAATTTTTTGATAATGGAAGCTTACTGAAACAGATTAACGCTACTAATATTGTGCTCATTCCCAAGACTGCGAACCCTCAATCTGTGCTTGAGTTCCGACCAATTGCGTGTTGCAACGTTATGTACAAGATTATCTCCAAGGTTATCTGTGGAAGACTTGCAAAGGTACTACCAGACGTATTATGCGAAAACCAGAGTGCTTTCACAAAAGGGCGTTCCATCCTTGGGAACATTCTCATCTGTCAGGACTTGGTAAGGCTGTATAACAGGAAAGCATGCTCTCCGAGATGTTTTTTCAAGATTGACCTCAAAAAGGCCTATGACTCCGTGGAATGGAAGTTTGTATACCGATTAATGAAGGCAATGGGCTTTCCTGATCACTTCACTAATATGATCATGAATTGTGTGACTACCCCTACTTATACATTCTTGCTCAATGGATCATCTTTTGGGTTTCTGAAAGGGAAGAGGGGTCTGAGACAAGGCGATCCACTCTCCCCCCTTTTGTTCACCCTATGTATGGACTACTTGAGCAGACTGTTGAGGAGAATTGGGAAGTGCAAGGAGTTTAAATTCCATCCTCTGTGTGCATCTCTTAAATTGAACCACCTTTGTTTTGCGGATGATTTGGTCATGTTTTGCAAGGGGCAGACTCCGTCTATGGAATTGATGATGCATGGTTTCAATATTTTTACTCGAACTTCTGGCCTTGAAATGAATCAAGGCAAATCTGAATTCTTCGTAAATGGGGTACAGGACGAAATTATTGCTGACTTTCGACGGAAAACTGGCTTTGCCTTGGGTTCTTTACCATTTAAGTACCTTGGAGTTCCAGTTTCATCAAAGAGGCTTTCAATTTTGGATTGCGAAAAGATAATTGATAAGATCGTAGCGAAAATCAGAGGATGGGGAGCTCGGAAGTTATCTTATGAGGGTAGACTGGTTTTGGTGAAGTCAGTTCTCCACACGTTGCACTTATATTGGGCTCAAATCTTTGTGTTGCCGGTGAGTGTGATAAAGAAAGTGGATTCTCTATGTCGGAACTACCTATGGGAAGGTCAAATACACCACACTAAAGGATGTCCCGTAGCCTGGGAATCTGTTTGTACGTCGAAAGCAGCAGGTGGACTGGGTCTTATGAATAGCCGAATCTGGAACCAAGCAGCTGTTGGAAAGTTGGCCTGGTGGGTGCACACCAAGGCTGACCATGTTTGGGTTCGTTGGGTGCACCACATCTACATCAAAAATAGTGATTGGTTGAGCTATAATCCGAGTGTCAACTCAAGTTGGTGTTGGAGGAAAATTTGCAACGTCAAGGAGAAGGTTAAAGCTGGTTTTCAGGCGCAAGGATGGATGCAACAGGACCAAGTGTACACCATACAACGAGGGTATCAGTGGATGCAGGGGGTTTGTGAAAAGCAAAGCTGGACCAGTTTTATTTGGTCCAGGTTTAATGTTCCTCGTCATAGGATGATAGCGTGGCTTGCGGCACGAGACAGAATGACTACTTTGGATCGACTAGTACGATTCGGGATCACAGCGGATGAGGTATGCTATCTATGCCTAGCCGAGAAAGAGACTTCTATGCATCTTTTCTTTGAATGCAAATATAGCAGAGAGTGTATGGGATTGGTCCAAGCAAACGTCGGAGTTCAGTTGGTCACTAGAACTGATTGGATGAGGTTGTGTAAACGAAGGGGTGGATCCAAATTTCAAAGGCAGATTGTTTTCGCTTTTATAGCTGGCTTGATCTATCATATATGGCACGTTAGAAATGATTGTAGACTAAATGGTCGGGTCATGCGTCCTCAGGTCGTATATAAGCAACTTAGAGATGAGATTAAGTTGAGGGTTTATAGCTTAGCATCCAATCTGAAAATGAGCGATAGATTGTGGTTTCGACAGATTTGTAATTAGGTACATGTCCAGGAACACGTGACTTGTACATAAACAGTTTTGATATTAATGATATTTACCATTTACCAAAAAAAAAGAAAACTGCTACAGCACTGATGTTACTGTAACATGAAATCATGTTAGGGTAACATCACTGCTGAGATTTGTAGTGCATAGCTTCGTTAAGTCACTTTACATGTTTCGTTCCTATAGTCTTGACTTGATACGAAGCTTGTCTTTGACGTTTCATATCCTCTTCTTCTTTTCACTTCTTTTCGAGCTTAGATACCTACGCATCATGAACTCAAACACACAAACGAGTAGCATACGATAGAAATAAATAACTTGATAATATCAAAACTAATCGTGGAGTCAACACTACTTTTAAGTGTTTACACTAAAAAGTTATGACAAAATAATTGAATTGACTAAAAATTGATTGGCCGAGGACGAGTGGAAAGAGGTGTTGAGAGTAATAGCAATGATAAAACATTATATTAAGTTCTTGTATGCCATGTGGATTTTATTAGAGAATATTACGATTATATTGTTAGGAGTAATATTAGGAAACAATAAAGTAGGAGAATATTATGAGTATCATAATATTTCCGAAATATCCTAGGAATATATCGAGTCATTGTACTATAAATACGGTGACCTAATTTATCAATAAAGGGAAGTCATTCTATTATCTTATATGGTATCAGCCTAATAAATCGATCCTCTCAAAAACCCTTTCGCTTGCCTACAATCTCGTGCTAAATCCACCGGCCGGAGATGGCTACCTTATACCATCTCCGGCGGGTATTCTGTCCAATTCCTTCAAACGGTCGTATAACAGAGTAGCATCTAGTAATAGTATCAACATCTTATATATTTTATTACTCCGTAATATAAATGATGATTTTTTCAAAGCAAACCCACCTTTCCCTGCCATTTACCCTATATTATCATCATCTTCCTTTAGAACCATCCCGGCTAGTCACACAAAATAAAACTCCGAGTAATAATCTCCACCCTCCGGTATCTATCACGTTGTTATGACGCCGCTATATTGATCGGTTGATTCTTTCGTGCCGCGCCATCATCTTCCTTGTTGTTGGGTCTTTGGTTGCTTTGACGACCTTATCGACCCACTCTGTTGCTTTGGCAACCGCCACCGTCATTGCGTCACGCTACTATGCCAGATCTAAACCCACCACGTCCGTCATCGGCTTCTTCACGTCTGCCTCGGGTTCGCCCTCGCAACCACCGACGCCTAACGGGCCGGTTGGTATGACATCATATGCCGTTTCCTTTGGTCAAAGCTTGGGCGTGTGTTTCGTGTTTTGGTTTAGCCTTGTTATTGTTTAATTTAGTTTGTATCGATGAGTTTGCTTCGGCCCTCACGGTTTCGGTGTCTCACGAGTCATTTGCTTCGGCCCTCGTGCACCAATTTTATTTCTTTTTCCTTTTTTTTTTTCTTAGTCGGTGTTTCACGAGTCTGCTTCGGCCCTCGTGCACCTTGACGTTAGTTAGTCAATGTAGCACAAGCTACTTCGGTCCTTGTGCACGCTGCGTGGCTGCGTGTGGCATTCTTATGCTGCGATTTTCGATAACACGGCAACTCGGCAAGGCCACTCGGCAAGGCATCCGGCGATGAACTCGGTTCAATCCTCGTGTTATGTGGCATCATCAACTAATTATTATTTTTAGTCCAGTCAAAGTGTTCGTTAACTACCGCTTTGACTGAGGGGGTGTATTAGAGAATATTACGATTATATTGTTAGGAGTAATATTAGGAAACAATAAAGTAGGAGAATATTATGAGTATCATAATATTTCCGAAATATCCTAGGAATATATCGAGTCATTGTACTATAAATACGGTGACCTAATTTATCAATAAAGGGAAGTCATTCTATTATCTTATAGATTTTTTACCAACCTCTATGTTTAAGAACTTTTTCATACAATGCATGAACTTTTTATTTTGTTTTCGATTGGACCCACTAATTAACTTTCTTCTCTCTATGTTGCAATTTTTATTTTATTTTTTAAATGGAAGAACTTGATTCTTAAATAAGAACTTAGTTCTTATTATGAAGAACCCAAGAACTTCCACAATGCATGAACTTTATTTTTAAAGTTCTTGATGAAGAACTCAATGGTAAGAACTTACCATTGTGCTTGCTCTGACAAATTTCATTGCGTGTTTCAAATGTAAAACGCTCTTATTTTAAAACTAGTCTTGATAAAAATAGTTGTGGTGTTCAAAATATGTAGCTACGACTTATGAGTTTTGATCGATTGAATGTTTTGCTGAAAACTTATTTTTATTAACAATATTGTTATGGCCAAGAGATCAATGAGTAATTTGGTACTCAATTTGTAATTGTTTTAGGAGATACTTTACTATTTTAAAAAAAAAAACATATTTTCAATTCCTAAACTTACTGTTACGTACAAGTTATAATCAAAGGTCGTTTTATGCATACAACTTCTAATAGAGTTACCCTATATCTCACTTTCGATGTGCTAAACATATCACCCATGAGAATTATCTCTATTAGTGTATTTATTATGTAACCACTTATTAACTATATCTAGGAACTATGTATTAGAGCAAAAGCAATGGAGGTTTTTAGTTCTCGAGTTTGTCAATAAAACTCTAAATATTAAGTTCTTCCCATTGTGTGTCTTCTTGGGTTTGCCAAAATAAGAACTAGGTTCTTATTTTAGAACCAAGTTTTTTGTATTTCCAAAATATTTAAATTAAGTTGATAGGGTTGAAGAGTAATAGTGGGTCCCAATTAAGAACAAACTTAAAGTTTTTCCATTATAGTAAAAAGTTCTTAAATTTTGAAATTGTTGAAAAGTAATTGAAAATAGAAAGAACTTTATATAAAGTTCTCCCATTGTGCTTGCTCTTAGTGTATTAATCATGTATATTAATTAAGAGAACTTAGGAACTAGATATAGGAATTAATTAGGAATTATTCTCAATGTAAGTGGTTGTTTGGTGACCCTTTTTTTTGGAAAATTGAGGGATTTTAAAAATCCAATAGAAAGTAGAATTCCTACAAAACGTAGGAATTTAATCACCCAACCCCCTAGTTAATTTACCTTTCCTACATGTTTTAATATAGCAAATTACTAATTTATCCCCCATAAATCTTAAAAATTACCTAACTACATTAGGCTAAACTCTACTAACATTATATCTTCTCCACTTTTTCATCCTACTTCATCTTCTCACTGACGGGCTAAAAGTCGTATGCCGCAAATTATAATTTATAATCACTTAACTCCTAAATACTAAGCAAGTAGTAAAAATGGAAGTAAGGGTCGATCCACAGGGAAAAAGACTAATTGAAAAGAGTAAAGCGCAAATGAATGCAATAATACGAAATAATCAAATAACAGTAACAGGTTCGGGGGGGTTTGGTTTGGTAAGAACTAAAATAGCTAATGAAATATAAAAGCAACAGTAAAAAGATGAGTAGAAACAAATATGAGAAAGGTCTTGACTCAAACAGAAATCCACGAACGATAATATATCCGATCACAGAAAATAATCAACTGACTTCTCCTGAGCACTTTATTGTGATAATCAATGCAGTTCAATTACACTAACTATCAATTTCTCTCTTAACTTAGCAATTAGGTCAAAACTGATGCCCTAATTACCCTTTCTATGATTAACTCGAGTCACGCGAAACAAGTTCAAATCAAAAGAAGATATAGAACGAGAAACAATAAAGGTAACTAATACTAACAACGCAGTTAATACTCGAGTTACAAATTCAATCCCTTTTATGGTCAACTTACGACAAACTGAGTACGATAAATTGAACACAATTGCTATCGCGAAAAGATTAATAAAGCAAACGGAGCCAATAATCAATTCTAGCAGATAAATTAACAATAATCCTAATTAGTCGTACGCACTAATCAAAATTAGGGTTAATCAACAATAATAACAAGGGATAAAATAATACTCACGAAAAAGTCAAGAGATTGATAATCTCACGGTTGAATTATCGACGCTTCAATCTTATTGAATCAAGAATTAAAAGTTTAGCAATGCATAATCTCCTAAATCAATTCTCCAAGTTTTTGAAAAAGTAAAGAAACTAGAAACTAATGAAAAGTTGGCTAATGAGATAATAATAAACTAGGTTAAGTTCTAAAACTAATAATAGTATATTTTCCAAAAGATAACAAATAAAATTCGGAAATAATAGAAAAAGTCGAAAATAATAGTACTCGCGCATAGGTTGCGCGTTGGTTATACAGTCGCCAAAACATCCTCGCCTTCTCTTTGCTTGAATTCAGCTCGCGCATGGGTTCTTGGCGTCACTTGGCAGGTTGCCGATTCTTCTTTGTTTACCTTCTGGTCCCTTTCTTTCCTTCCGATTCCTCGTCCAAGTCTCACGAGCTTTATTAATATCGTCCAAGTGCATTAACGCGTTGTAAATCCAATTCATCGCAATCGATTACAAAGCACGAAAATCTTCATAAAACCACGCCTAAACCTCACTAAATGAGCTCAAAATCGTCATACTAACCTATACTAAAACCGACTCATCAAATTCCCCCACGCTTAAGCTTTTGCTCGTCCTCGAGTAAACTCAACGAACGCCATATAAACCTAAACGATACTAGCTCAAAAAGAAACGTAGGGGATGCAATGACAATCTAAGTCGTGTTCTCAACTTACAACTCCTACTCCCTCTAATGGCTCAAGTAGTAGCCATTCGCACTCACTCTCGCTCTCATGACAACACTCTCGAAATTTAGGAAACACATACCCATCGACTAAGCGACAAGCGTGACAAACGATGGCGAAACCCAGCTACGCCCCTTATTTCTCCATCCTAGCCCGCTCGCTTGTGCTACTAACGATCTCCTGTGACAAAAACGTATGTCACACCCACATACAACCCACACAAGCGAGCTCCTAAACGCCTCTACTCCGGAAATAAGACAAACCAAATCGCAAGAGAGGTGCCTACGACTCCGTGCACCGCGATTTCTCCTCACCGTAGCCTCTAACCTACCCTTCCGACCTTCTTTGTCACCCTTCTTATGTCGCCTCGCCGGTAAAATAGGAAGTATTAGAGCATTTTTTTTTTTCCTAAATCTCTCATTTTGCCTAGAGTGCCCGCCCTTGCGGGTTTCACTCTAGCTTTATTCACCTCACCCTAACTCTCGTGGCACGCAACTCGTTTCTTCATTTTACTCGAAGTGCCCACCCTTGTGGGTTTCACTCCGCCCTCGGCCACATATCCCAATTTTGCCTAGGCGCCCTTTCGGGTTTTCACCTAGCCGGGATTCACTTTATTTTGCAGCAGGGGCTGCTCTTCGTCTTCGTTGCTCGGGTCTGCTCTTCGTTTTCTTCTTTTGTTTTAGGTTTTTATTTTTTTGATTGTTTTGTGACTAATTTATTTGGAAAGGGGGTCTGTTGTTTTGTTTTATAAATTGAAGGTGAGGGAGAGGTGGCTCGCGTGTAGCTTGCCACCAGCTCACGTGTGGCTCGCCAATTTTTTTCTGCTCAATTTCACACGTTTTTTTCTATTTTTTTTTTTTTTTTTTTGTTTTTTTTTTTAACACACTAACTACAAGGGCTCCGGGTCTTCATTTTAAAAGTGCGCATTACCTGAAACACGTAACAAACCGTCACGAGCACCCATTAAAGAAATAAACTAAACTAAAAATACAGAAATGGAAACTCAAAATCAAGGGTTGCCTCCCCGATAGCGCTTTTGTTTAACGTCGTTTGCTCGACGAAAGGATATGATCTCAATCCTCGTAGATGGGTTCGTGGAGATCCAGCAGCGCCACGACTGCAGTGTCTTTGAAACCGTCGTAATAAAGCTTGAGACGTTGTCCGTTCACCTTTAAAACCTTCCCCGTCTGATGGCTTTTAATCTCGATAGCCCCATGTGGAGAAACCTTAGTGACTATGAACGGACCAATCCACCGGGACCGCAGCTTGCCCGGGAATAAGTGGAGACGCGATTGATACAAGAGGACTTGTTGACCCACTTCGAAAGTCTTCCTCGTGATCATTTTGTCGTGCCACGCCTTAGTCTTGTCCTTGTAAATGGCCGCATTCTCGTACGAATCAAGTCGAATTTCCTCCAACTCTTGCAATTGGAGCTTCCTATAAATACCGGCTTCGTCGAGTTGCATATTAAAGCTCTTCACCGCCCAATAAGCCTTGTGTTCTAGGTCCACGGGCAAATGACACGGCTTACCAAAGACAAGTCGATAGGGTGACATACCAATGGGCGTTTTATACGTAGTCCGATACGCCCACAATGCGTCGTCTAGTCTCAAACTCCAATCCTTCCGCGTAGGATTCACCGTCTTCTCAAGTATCGATTTAATCTCTCTATTGGACACTTCAGCTTGTCCATTTGTCTGTGGGTGGTATGCAGTAGAAATGCGATGGATGACGCCGTACTTCTTCACAAGAGCCTCAATGGTACGGTTGCAGAAGTGCGTACCTCGATCACTAATCAATGCTCTAGGAATACCAAAGCGAACAAAGACATGAGTCTTAAGAAACGTCGCCACAACCTTAGCGTCATCAGTCTTGGTTGGAATCGCTTCCACCCATTTAGACACATAATCAACTGCCAACAAGATGTAGAGATAGCCATGAGATTGGGGAAATGGACCCATGAAGTCAATACCCCACACGTCGAAAATCTCACAATAAAGCATAGGATTCTGTGACATCTCCTGCTTCTTTGATATAGTTCCAACCCGTTGACACTTATCGCATGATTTGCAGAAGAGATGAGAATCATGAAATAGCGTGGGCCACCAGAAACCACAATCTAGCACCTTCCTTGCGGTTCTCTTAGCACCAAAATGGCCCCCACAAGCATAAGAATGACAATGAGCTAGGACCGATCCAATCTCCGACTCCGGCAAACACCGTCTAATGATCTGATCCGAACCGTGCTTCCACAAATATGAATCATCCCAAATGTAGTACTTGGCATCGCTCTTAATCTTGTCCTTTTGAGACTTCGAAAAACCTGGAGGAAAACGCTCAGAAACCAAGTAATTAACAATGTTAGCATACCATGGCCCTCCGGTCGCAATAGCGAATAGGGTCTCATCGGGAAAAGTGCCTTTGATAGGCTCTTGACCACCCTTCTTCTTATCATCATGCACTAACCGACTCAGATGATCGGCTACCACGTTCTCGGCCCCTTTCTTGTCTTTCACTTCCAAGTCAAACTCACTCAAAAGTAGGATCCACCGTATCAAACGAGGCTTAGCCTCCTTCTTTGACATCAAGTAGCGCAAAGCGGCGTGATCCGAGTACACAATTACCTTTGTACCGAGCAAATAAGACCGGAACTTCTCCAATGCAAACACCACAGCAAGTAGTTCTTTTTCAGTCGTAGTGTAATTCTTCTGCGCCTCATTTAGAGTCATTGACGCATAATGAATCACATGAGAAAGTCGTCCAACTCTTTGGCCTAAAACCGCACCCAACGCGTAGTCACTCGCGTCACACATAATCTCGAAAGGGAGCGACCAATCTGGAGCCTGAATAATAGGAGCTGTGACTAACCGCTTCATCAAGTCATCAAACGCCTCCTTGCATCCATCATCGAACACAAACTCGCTCTCCTTTTGTAGTAGCTTGCAAAGTGGCGAAGCTATCTTCGAGAAATCCTTGATAAACCTGCGATAAAAACCTGCATGGCCAAGAAAAGAACGAACTTCGCGCACACTAGTAGGATAAGGTAAAGACTGAATGGTATCTACCTTAGCTTTATCGACCTCAATACCGCGCGAAGAAACCACATGCCCTAAGACTATCCCTTGTTCTACCATGAAATGACATTTTTTAGAGTTCAAAACAAGATTAGTTTCTACACATCGTTGTAGAACAAGGGATAGGTGGTGTAGACAAGCATCAAAAGAGTCACCGTGAACGGTGAAATCATCCATAAAAACCTCAATAAAATTCTCAACGTATTTAGAAAATATACTCACCATACAACGCTGAAATGTACCGGGCGCATTGCAGAGCCCAAAGGGCATGCGCCTATAAGCAAACGTGCCGAAAGGACACGTGAATGTAGTCTTCTCCTGATCTTCGGGAGCAATGGCCACTTGAAAGTAGCCCGAATAACCATCAAGAAAGCAGTAAAAAGCCTTACCAGCTAACCTCTCCAACATTTGATCAATGAATGGAAGGGGAAAATGATCCTTACGAGTCACGGCATTCAACCGACGATAGTCAATACAAACTCTCCAACCGTTCTGGACTCGCGTAGGCACTAGCACTCCTTCTTGATTCTTCACAACAGTAATGCCCGACTTCTTTGGAACCACTTGGCGCGGACTCACCCATTCTTGTCGGAAGTGGGTAGATCATTCCCACTTGCAGCAGCTTGATCACTTCCTTCTTCACCACCTCCATCATTGGAGGATTCAACCGTCTTTGGGGTTGTCTTACCGGCTTAGCACCCTCTTCAAGCAAGATGCGGTGCATACAAGTAGATGGGCTAATGTAGGGAACTCTTCCCAATCACTAATCAAATATTAGTGTAAATCAAATTACTCTAATTTGATTTAGCAAGATCTATGTAGTACAAATTTACATTGTTAACAAGTTTAGAAATTTATACCTTTCTTTAAAGGGAAAATAGGGCACAAAACTAGAACTCCTTTCTAGTTTTGTTTGTTGAATATAAGCTTAGGATGATCCTCCAAAACCGAGTTTCCAAACAAGGAAACCTCCTTTGAGATACACCCAAGAACACTCCAAAAAATACTAAGTATTTTGATCTAGAAATAACTTAGTACTAACTTGATAATATGTGATATTATTACTATTACTAACTCTTAGTAATATTAGAATAATATGAGTATTTGATTTAGAGAGAATATGAGAGAAAAGAGAGAAAATGCATGAATAACTTTATCTCTCAAAAGCCTTGTGTTTTATAAGCAAAACACAAAAGAAGTGTGTTGAGCACACTTGAAGGGGGCCGGCCAAATGGGTCCAAGAGAGGAGAGAAAAAGTTTTGTCTTGGGTAGAAAAATCTCATGCATTGTAATGATTATGTTACACATGCATTTCCAAATATAATAAAACAAAACAAATAAAACAAATGGAAGCATCTCCCACTTGCTCTATTTTGGACGGTCCATGAGACCTTATATGGGTCCATTTTGTTTTCAATATTTGTCCCACAAAAAGATATAATTTATCACTTAATTATCTAATATAATAAAGTGTAAATTAATTAAACTCTTCCTTAATATACATGTACCTTACACATATATCAAAAATGTACTTTTACCAATCTCATTAGTAAAATATACATAATTAGTGAATTAACAGTTAATCACTAATTCTCATCTCCTCTAATAATTTTATCGATATAAAATTCAATCACCCGAGTTCACAACTCGATTTCTCTCTAAATTAATACATTGACTAACCGTTAGTCGATTTATCAAGTTACTAATATAATCGTATCTCATACAATATATTAGCTTAAATATTTAGATGCGTTCCTATAGGTGTGACTTAAAGGGATCAATTGATCACCGCATTTCTCACGACAATAACGTCAAACTCTAGTCACCAACCGTTATTGATTTACGTTAATCAATTGACAATAATACAGGATTATCCCCTTGTATTCCTTAATTGAGATTTATTAAGTAATCGCACTATTGTGGAGGACACATACTCCAACAATCTCCCACTTGTCCGAGACAAGTTGTGCATTACCAATTCTCATGTCCGTTTCACATCTCCCACTCAATACAAGGTGTCTTACAGGTCGTACTTGCATCCTGAGATATATATCGTGAGTGGTTTCCTCGATATGGAGAGTAGCTGTCTGACCGGGGAATCTACCGTAGATTCTTACCGAGCGTGGCCACGCATTTTCAGCGACTACTCCTCGAGTGGCCCAAAGATGTTTTACCCCGACAAGGGTGGACATTTTCCTTCCACTCGATTGTACTGTATGATGCAGATCACCATGACCCCAAAGATGCCCTTATAACCCCCTTTCACGGCATGGTTTAGGACAAAAATGAAAGTCACTCGGAAACTGCACCGACTCAGACAATCAGTTTCCAGTCAAAGAATTGACTCAAAGGAATACTATAGAAATTCCCACCACGACCAGGTTTCAATCGCATTGAAAAGGAATTCTATAAGCGTCACTGCCCGACAGAGTGTTTTCACAGTCTGTCTATGCAAACGATCAGTCATCTCATATGACCCTATGGTGTTGAACCCACCATCGATCGACTTGCAATCTAGTTTCTCCGAGACGTCACCTCATGTGAGAGACTAGGGACCAAATACTTAGTTTATGCCGTTCACTTGAATACGTTCAAAGTTGTCACACAAATATTCGGATAAACAAAGTATGCATTCATAATGACTTAAGATAAAAACAATGAATGTTATTTTCATATATGTAAAAAGATACATCGTTCAATTACATATTACGAAAATAAAGGAAATCTGGCATACGCCGCAACCCCATGGAGGCAGTGTGCGCGTCATGCTTAGCCCTCGAAAGAGGCTTGGTTAAAGGATCAGCGATGTTATCGTCTGTCCCAACCTTACAAATATCAATTTCCTTCCTCTCCACATTATCTCTAATAACGTGGTATTTCCTCAAAACGTGTCTAGACTTGTTACTAGACTTGGGCTCCTTCGCTTGGAAAATAGCCCCACTGTTATCACAATAAACAGTGACTGGATCCGCGGCACTAGGGACTACTCTTAGTCCATCCAAGAATTGCCGAATCCACACAGCTTCTTTAGCAGCTTCAGATGCCGCCAAATATTCAGCTTCCGTTGTAGAATCCGCAGTGACACTCTGTTTGAAGCTCTTCCAACAAACAGCTCCTCCATTCAACATAAAGACATAGCCGGATTGGGATTTAAGATCATCCCCATCGGTTTGGAAACTTGCATCCGTGTAACCCTTTACACGTAGCTCAAGTTCTCCTCCAAACACTAGAAACGAATCCTTAGTTCTTCTCAAGTACTTAAGGATGTTCTTTACAGCTATCCTGACTCTCATGGGATTAGCTTGATCTGGCTCGTCATGCTCAAGGCGAAAGCGACATCGGAGACGAGTGCACATCATAGCATACATGATTGATCCTACGGCAAGCATAAGGGATCAATTTCATGCGTTCAATTTCCGCAGGAGTCGTAGGACATTGAGATTTCTTCAACGTTATTCCTACACTCATCGGAAGAAAGCCTCTCTTGGAGTCTTTCATATTGAACCTATCAAGAATCTTATCAATATAAGTTTCTTGACTTAATGCTAGTATCCTTTTGGATCTATCTCTATAGATCCGGATACCCAAGATGCGTTGTGCCTCTCCCAAGTCCTTCATTTGGAAATGGTTTCCCAATTCCACCTTTACCGAGTTCAGGCTTGGAATATCATTTCCAATCAATAGTATGTCATCCACATATAAAACAAGGAAAGTCACCTTGCTCCCACTAAACTTCATGTACAAACAAGGTTCCTCGGCACTTCGAGCGAATCCATGTTGTTTGATAACATGATCGAATCTGTGATTCCAACTCCTCGATGCTTGCTTAAGACCATAAATGGATCTTTTAAGCTTGCATACTTTCTTAGGGTTGGATGTATCTATAAAACCTTCAGGTTGTGTCATAAACACTTCCTCTTCTAGAATCCCATTCAAGAAGGCGGTTTTTACATCCATTTGCCATATTTCATAGTCATGAAATGCGGCAACCGCTAAGATTATCCTTATGGATCGAAGCATAGCAACCGGTGCAAAGGTTTCATCATAATGAATACCTTGGACTTGTGAAAAGCCCTTTGCCACCAATCTAGCTTTGTAAACATCAATATGTTTATCTATGCCGAGTTTGATTTTGAATATCCATTTACACTGAAGAGGTTTCACTCCTTCAGGTAAATCTACCAAGTCCCAAACTTGGTTCTCGTACATAGAATCCATTTCGGATTTCATGGCCTCAAGCCATTTTTTCTGAGTTGGGCTACTTATACCCGCCTTGTAGGTTGAGGGTTCGTTGCTTTCGAATAACAACAAATCACCGTCCTCCTCGATGTTATGAGGTAGCGGTCAGGGTTGATGACTAATTCTTCCCGACCTCCTAGGGATTATAACCGTGTCGTAAGACGAGGAACAGCTTTCCTCATTTTCTGTCTCGGTTTGCCAGGCTCTTGAACTTCATCAAGTTCAAATTTTCTCCCACTGCTTCTTTAGAAATAAATTCATTTTCTAGAAACAAAGATCACGAGCCACAAACACTTTGTTCTCGTGAGGGTTGTAGAAGTAATAACCACAGGTTTCTTAGGATAACCTACAAATAGACATTTGTCGGACCTTGGAGCGAGTTTATCGCCGCTTTATTCTTGACGAATGCCTCACATCCCCAAATTCTCATGAATGACAAATAGGGAACGGTTCCCGTCCATATCTCATATGGAGTCTTATTGGCCGCTTTAGTCGGACTTCGATTTAGTGAGAAAACAGCAGATAACAATGCAAAGCCCCAAAATGAATCAGAAAGCTCAGTTTGACTCATCATAGACCGAACCATGTCAAGCAAAGTTCGGTTTCTCCTTTCTGCAACACCATTCAATTGTGGTGTGCCCGTAGGAGTCCATTGTGATATTATACCACAATTCTTAAGATGTGAATCAAACTCATTACTTAGATATTCGCCACCACGATCCGATCGTAGTGCTTTTATCCTTTTGTTTAATTGGTTCTCAACCTCATTTTGAAATTCTTTAAATTTCTCAAAAGCATCACTTTTATGCCTTATTAAGTAGACATAACCATATCTACTTAAGTCATCGATAAAAGTAATGAAGTAATGATATCCTCCTCTAGCGGTGATGTTTAATGGACCACACACATCGGTATGTATGAGTCCTAAAACTTCACTAGCTCGTGTCCCTTTACCACTAAAGGGTTGACGAGTCATCTTGCCTAAGAGGCAAGATTCGCATGTACCATATGATTCGTAATCAAATGGTTTGAGAACCTTGGTCGCAACAAGTCTCTTTATGCGTTTGTCATTTATGTGACCTAAACGACAATGCCAAAGGTAGGATTTGTTTGATTCATTCGTTTTGAGCCTCTTGTTCTCGACATGATAAACATCATTAACATCATTTAAAACATAAATACCTCCAATTGAAATAGCTTCACCATAAACCATTTCATTAAACGAAAAAGTACAACGGTTGTTCTTAATCATAAAACAAAAGCCTTCCGCATCTAACACGGAGGCGGAGATAATGTTTTTAGTTAGAGTTGGTACAAAATAACAGTTATTCAAAAGCAACTCTAATCCACTAGCAAGAGCGAGTACAAAAGTTCCCACGGAAACGGCCGCTACTCTAGCTCCATTGCCCATGCGGAGATCTACATCACCCTTGGCTAGAGCCCGCACGTTTCTCATCCCCTGCAAATGATTACAAAGGTGAGATCCACATCCGGTATCCAATACCCATGTAGAAATGCAAGCATGATTGATGTCTATCATATAGAGATTAGAAGGAAGAATACCTTTGGATGTCGCACATCCATCTTTCAAGTCCTTCTTGTACTTGGGACAATTGCGCTTCCAATGACCCACTTCATTGCAATACTTGCAAGTGTCATTGAAAGGTTTTCCCTTGTTGATCTTGGGCTTAGGCTTATGTGGAACACCTTCCACAATAGCCTTTCCCTTACCCTTGCCAATGTAAGATGGCGCCTTCTTGGCCACCTTCCCCTTCTTGACTCCAAGATTCATGTTCTTCATTTTCATGGAGAGAACATCTTTCTTCTCCACCTCATTCACTTCCATATCCCTCTCGGCTTAAACCAAGAGTGCATGAAGTTCATGGTAACTCTTATCCATGTTATTCATGTTGTAGTTTACTCGAAAGTGAGCAAACTTATTAGGAAGAGAGTGAAGGATGCGGTTAATCGCAAGAGCTTTCGGTATAGCACACTCTTGACGCTCAAGAGTGTCTATTTGCTCAATCATTTTGAGCACATGAGGACCAACTTTTTGGTTCCTCTCAAGCTTTGCATCGAAAAACCGCACCGCGGCTTCATAAAGCCTAATTTGCGGTGCTTTAGAGAACATAGTTGTCACTCGAGTGAATATCACATATGCACTTTTTTGAGTGACAAATCGGAGTTTGAGAGCGGGTGCCATGGACCAAATTAAGACGTTTTTCACGTCATTGTCCACTTTCATAAACTCATCATAGGCGGCTCGTGCCGCCCCGGATCGAGAAGTGGGTTCGGCGGGTGGTTGATCGGTAAGGTGCTTGAGCACATTGTCGGATGTCGCGGCGCCCTTCATTGTCGAATCCCATTCGACGAAGTTGCTACCGTCATCCTTGAGGATACACTTATCCATCACGGTTCGCAACCATGAATCTTTGCCCAAAATGGGCGCGGGAGTTGATGATGATGATGCCATTGCGATTTGAAATAAACGATTCTACAATAAATATGAGGAAATATGTAAGCATTCATTGTTCATTTATAACATTTGCTAAAACGGTTTTAAAACAAATGTCCATTTATATAATGATCTCCCACGAAATTATATAAATGATTCCAAGACTCGTTTTCCATATAAAATTAGACATCTCATGTTTCCTTTTATATAAAAACGATAAGTCAACACTTGACTAATTCTACACTAGAATGCTTGGTTGATGATTTTCTTTAAAATGCATCGATTAGCCCCAAATAACACTTATTCGGTTGAGTCCAAACCAAATTAGCATGGGACTTCCTCCCACTACTTACCCATGGTAACAAGGTTCCACGTCGCGGAGGTCCTCACGAACATGGGGTTCGTAGTTGCTACACTTGGAAAGGCTTAATCTCAATTCATTTTGATAAATATGTGGGTGATCTTGTCAATTTTAGTCATAAAATTCTTTATAAGTGAACTAATTTAGGAATCGTGACTTAAATCGACAATCATAGTGGGATATCGTGGCATGCATGGCAATTTTAGCATGTGTGCGGAAAATAAGCAAACAAACAAGCATGATAAAGCAAGCATAAACCTAGTATGGCCACCTAAAAGTAATTAAAAATACAAGGAGTTACAAATTGGAAACCAACTCCTTTGGTCCCTCTTCATATGGACTTGATCCAAGTTTCCTCCTTGCAAGCTTTAGAACTCTTCTAAGGCTCCATGTCGATCTCCATCGCCGGTCTTCGGTTTTACAAATAGTTACAAGTATAATTACAAACCGGCGATACGAGATCGCATTTAATTACAAACCACACGATATTCCCTTTCATTACGGGCAATATCGGTAAAAATATAACAAACTATGGCCATACTAGTATAAATAAACATTCATTCAATAATAAACATTCATTCAAACATGCATAATGTAAAGCTTATAAATAAAAACATGCCAAAATCGCCTTAAACAATAATCGCATTAATTCGTTTCAAACCGATCTCATTTTTAATCGATTAATCTCATATTAATCAATAATGCTTAAAACACCTTTTAAGCTTGAACTAAAACTTCTAAACTGATTTTAGAACACCCAACATTAGTTTATACTAACTTATGGTGATTTTAGTTCATAAACATGGTCATTTGCTAATTAGAAGTACTTTAATCATAACTATTTATGAATAAAGCTTTATAAAACCAAACTAAAATAAAATAAAATCATTTTAATTTTGACAAAATTTTGTATATTCTGGAACACTTCCAAAATATCAGAAAAGAAAAAGTTTGGTCAGAAAAATTTACGAATTCTTTTATAATAAATAACATACGATTTCATCGATTTTATCTCATAAAATCAATAAAACGTCTAAAACAGTGAGGAAAAATCCCAAATTTATACGAGAGCATCCTCATAATCTGTAAAAATATTGGTATAAATTTCATGTCCAGAAAACAACGTTTACTATATTTTTGGACATAAAATGCATATCATACCGATTTTAAACAAAAATATGAATAAATATTCAAAACTCAAAATATGACTTTGAAAATTTACATGCAGAAAGTATAAATATGAAATATCACTGTGTAAACATTTCGTGACCAGATTCGAACTATAACTATTTATAGTAATTATTTTAGCCAAAAACTCACTTTTTGACTCGGTTTTGTATAAAAAACATTTTAATTAGCAAACAAATTCCAAAAATTACTAAATTTGACCAGTAACTTCATGAGACCAGAAACTATGCATGCAATAAAAATCTCGTGTTAAAACAACTTTTAACGCTATTTTCGGATTTTATCATATTTATTCTCAATAAATATATAAAACCCCAAAAATAACAAAATAAATTTGTAACTACAAGCCTTGGCTCTGATACCACTTGTAGGGATCGGATCCCAATCACTAATCAAATATTAGTGTAAATCAAATTACTCTAATTTGATTTAGCAAGATCTATGTAGTACAAATTTACATTGTTAACAAGTTTAGAAATTTATACCTTTCTTTAAAGGGAAAATAGGGCACAAAACTAGAACTCCTTTCTAGTTTTGTTTGTTGAATATAAGCTTAGGATGATCCTCCAAAACCGAGTTTCCAAACAAGGAAACCTCCTTTGAGATACACCCAAGAACACTCCAAAAAATACTAAGTATTTTGATCTAGAAATAACTTAGTACTAACTTGATAATATGTGATATTATTACTATTACTAACTCTTAGTAATATTAGAATAATATGAGTATTTGATTTAGAGAGAATATGAGAGAAAAGAGAGAAAATGCATGAATAACTTTATCTCTCAAAAGCCTTGTGTTTTATAAGCAAAACACAAAAGAAGTGTGTTGAGCACACTTGAAGGGGGCCGGCCAAATGGGTCCAAGAGAGGAGAGAAAGAGTTTTGTCTTGGGTAGAAAAATCTCATGCATTGTAATGATTATGTTACACATGCATTTCCAAATATAATAAAACAAAACAAATAAAACAAATGGAAGCATCTCCCACTTGCTCTATTTTGGACGGTCCATGAGACCTTATATGGGTCCATTTTGTTTTCAATATTTGTCCCACAAAAAGATATAATTTATCACTTAATTATCTAATATAATAAAGTGTAAATTAATTAAACTCTTCCTTAATATACATGTACCTTACACATATATCAAAAATGTACTTTTACCAATCTCATTAGTAAAATATACATAATTAGTGAATTAACAGTTAATCACTAATTCTCATCTCCTCTAATAATTTTATCGATATAAAATTCAATCACCCGAGTTCACAACTCGATTTCTCTCTAAATTAATACATTGACTAACCGTTAGTCGATTTATCAAGTTACTAATATAATCGTATCTCATACAATATATTAGCTTAAATATTTGGAGTACGTTCATATAGGTGTGACTTAAAGGGATCAATTGATCACCGCCGCTCTCACGACAATAACGTCAAACTCTAGTCAGCCAACCGTTATTGATTTACGTTAATCAATTGACAATAATACAGGATTATCCCCTTGTATTCCTTAATTGAGATTTATTAAGTAATCGCACTATTGTGGAGGGCACATACTCCAACAGCTAATACCTTTGATGTCGGCAATCGTCCATCCTATAGCTGTCTTATGCTCGGACAACACTTTGACAAGCTTTTCTTCTTGTTCCTTAGTGAGCTTACTAGAGATGATAACCGGCAACGTATCTCCCTCACCTAGGAATGCATACTTCAAATGCTCAGGTAGTGGCTTCAGCTCCACAGCAGGTGCCTGCACAATAGATGGTAACAGCTTTTCTACAGGGAGGGTTAGTGGTGCCTTACCATAGGAGACAGGGCTCCTCTCATTCATTGTCAGCTCCGACATCACATCCTGCACGTTAGTAGGCAAAGCAATATCCATACCATCCATATCACGATCATTTTCAAGCACAGTTTTCAAAGCATCTGAATTACTCACACTAAACACATCCTCAACAGGACCATCTGAAGGTACCGGGAAAGTGATGGACCTATCGACGCCCTGCGCGCGCCCGTCCTCGCCCCGTGCGGGGGCGCCGGGAAAGCGGAATGCGCCTCGCAGGAAAAAGTGCGAAGTTTTGTAAAAATGGGGGAGATCATTGCATGAATTTGTGACCAAAAAAGAAAAGTAGAAAATCCTTTTTTGAAAATGTATTTTCGGAGTCGCCACCAAATATTAAAGGAATTTGGAACCTATTCAACGCGTCTTGAAATACAAGACACGAGTGTCTCAGATTTCAAGGTGCGTCGATACCTATCAATCTGAGGTTTGAAACCAGAGAAGGGGTTCGGAGTGAGGTTACTTTTCGAAAGTTTTGACAAAATAAGTTTTGAAAACCGTAATCAAAAAGCCTACATAAGAGTAGTCTCTACTAATTTGAAAACATTTACTTAATTTCGATATTTGGGCTAAAAGTCACGCTACGTACAAGTGCGAATAAACATGACTCGATTAAAATGCATAAATAATGTAAATTGTCAAAATAATGACATATTGCTATAGGAAATGTACGTTAAATAATAATTTATTGACTAAATTATTACTATAGACGTTATTTTCCGACCTCGTATTAGAATTTGTGAAAAACCCTCAGTTTTGACATGCTAAAAGACTCTATGAAACGGTACAATTTAGTGTTGGATCCGTGATTCTAGTCGTTATTTAATGCATGAATGAGGACTTGCATAATTATAAAAGTGACGTTGGTTTGCTTTAGTGATAATGAGTCGTTTATTTATGCGATATTGGCAGGGTTTAGACGGATTATGAATCCGAATTGCTACAACCGTATTACGAATACGGCTTCGCTAGTGCCAATATCGGGTTTGGGGTTAATGTAACCCCATTGTCCGAGTCTCAAACGTCTAGCCTGTAGGTAAAATGTTTACCTTTCGAAAATGTAAAGACGGTATTTTTGAGTGGATTTTGTGAATAGTGTATGAGTGCTAAAAACCGGGTATTGAAAATGAATGAAGTGGGTTGGTATTTATAGAGTTTGGCTGGTTTCTGTGGGATAGCAAAACTTAATCGCCTGTATACAGGCGTGTAAGTTTGCTTGAGTTAGATATTTTTAAAGAAAAATTAAAAAGGCGGCTGTTACAAAACAAAAAGTAAATCGCCTGTTGACAGGCGATTGTATTTTTAATCGCCTGTCAACTGGCGATTTCATTTTTGTTTTGGTGGGCTGTTTATGCCGCCATTTGGTTTTTGGGGTTTGATTAAGTAATGATTATGTTTTGTTGTTTACTTATGAGCTAAGTCTTTGTTCAGTTTTGGTCCGAATTTCGGTTTTCGTGTTTCGGTTTTTGTCGTGTTTTTCGGTTTTGGCTTGAAATAAAATAATATTAGGTTATATTATTTTATGGTTTCATAAAACCTAACTTTGTGAAAATGTGACACGGGACGCACTTTGGCCCGTTTTGAGTGTTGTGTTAGTGTGCGTTTTAGGGTCGTTTTTGTAAGTTTGGGCCGTTTTGTAGCTAGTTGGGCTGTTTTTGTGGCTTGGCTTAATAAGACGTTCCTATATTGTGCTCGTGTTACGCTCATGATGACTAAAATTGACATTTACTTTCATGATTATGCAAGTCCAAATTAATACGCTAAAAATGACTAATACGTTTTAGACACTTTTATGCCGTTTGACTCTTTTAAAAGCATGTATGAAAGTCCTTTTCATCATCGGGTTTGTTTTTGGGGGTATGCGGATACGGGTATCTACAGAGCCCAGTTTGGTGAGCTAGGACAAAGCGTTAGTCAAACTTAAAGATAGTATCCGGACCATTACAGTCTCGATACTACCTGGCGGCGCTAAGCATGTGTCTTATGGGAGAGACGAGGACTTAGCGTCGGGAAATGCGGGGAGGGACGACATGTTTTTAAGGACATGACGGTCCTACATGTTTAAGGGCGTGTCAGCCTGCATGTGGCCTGAGTACTCCCAGCTGGCGCCTTGCTCGTGTTTCCGTTTGTGCTCCTTGCTTTGCTTGCGCTTCTGGCTTGCGCTCCTTTGCTTTGCTTGCGCTTCTGGCTTGCGCTTCTGGCTTGCGCTCCTTTGCTTTGCTTGCGCTTCTGGCTTGCGCTCCTTGCTTTGCCTTCCTTGCTGGACGTCTCGTAGAAGAGGTTACGCGTTTTGGTTTCTCATAAAAAAAAAGGGCTAGGTTTTTATGAACGTCTCGTGAGGAGGCTACGCGTTTTTGTATTTTTCATAAAAGGTTAGGTTTTTATGAACGTCTCTTAAGGAGGCTACGCGTTTTTGTATTTTTCATAAAAGGTTAGGTTTTTATGAACGTCTCGTGAGGAGGCTACGTGTTTTTGTATTTCTCATAAAAAGGGCTAGGTTTTTATGAACGTCTCTTAAGGAGGCTACGCGTTTTTGTATTTCTCATAAAAGGTTAGGTTTTTATGAACGTCTCGTGAGGAGGCTACGCGTTTTTGTATTTCTCATAAAAGGTTAGGTTTTTATGAACGTCTCGTGAGGAGGCTACGTGTTTTTGTATTTCTCATAAAAAGGGCTAGGTTTTTATGAACGTCTCTTAAGGAGGCTACGCGTTTTTGTATTTCTCATAAAAGGTTAGGTTTTTATGAACGTCTCGTGAGGAGGCTACGTGTTTTTGTATCTCATAAAAAGGGCTAGGTTTTTATGAACGTCTCGTGAGGAGGCTACGCGTTTTGGGGTTTGGTTTATAAGAGTGGTTTAGATTTTTGTGAACGTCTCGTAAGGAGGCTACGTGTTTTTCTCATAAAAGGTTAGGTTTTTATGAACGTCTCGTGAGGAGGTTACGTGTTTTTGTATCTCATAAAAAGGGCTAGGTTTTTATGAACGTCTCGTGAGGAGGCTACGTGTTTTTGTTGGTTGGGTTGAAATCGTGTTTAAAAATGGGTTGGAAGGTGTATTGGGCCGAGGAAATGGCCCAAAACAAAAACTGAAACCCAGAAACAAAAACATAATCGCCTGTAAACTGGCGATTAGAAATTTGTTTGGTGTTTTTTGTTTAAAACACGGGAAAGGAGAGAGGTTGGTTCATTTCATCCGAAAAATAAAAACAAAATCGAAACCCTCTAAAACTCGTCTTGGCGATTTTCTTGATCAAAAATCGATTTTCCGACTCCTACAATTCGTCATGGACCAAGGTACGTATTCAACTCACTTGGTTTTTCGGGTTTTGAAGTTTGTTTGAGTCGGTTTTAACTCGAAATACCGTTTTCTAGGGTTTGGGTCGAAAATGTCGGTTTGATTCGAGTTTAGCTCTCGTCCTTGCTTGAAAACGTTAGCCATGGTTTTTATAGTGCTTGCCTCGCTTGTCTTCTTTGTCGTTGCGTGAAAACCCGACTTGTGGCCTCGATTTTCGTGCGTTTGGCTCGGAGGGCATTTTGGTCATTTTTGAAAGCGTCCGAAAATGGCTCGAAACTTGGTGTAGCTTACCCATTAGCGATTATAACGCGTTGGTGAGCTCGGTTTGTTGAAATGTGCGGGAAAAATGGTTCGTTTGGGTGGAAAACCGTGTAGAAGGGGGTAAAGTCGGGGTTTTGCTCTGTTTTCGTTACTTGAAACGATCCCGAGTGGCTTGGTTTTGTTGAAAATGTCGTAGTATGCTAGGGTATAGGTTTGGGGTGGCTTGTGTGCGAAAAACGGCCTGAAAAACCGTAATTTTCGTGTGTTTTGGTATAAGGGCCGATTTTGGTCGAAATTTTTCGGTTCCGAAACTTGCCCGAATTCTCTGTATTGTGTTTTCATGGCTAGTATGGTACACTTTTGGTCTTGTTTTGTAGGAAATGTGTTGTTTGGAGGTGTTTTGGAGCGTTTTTTGTAGTTTAGGCTAGGTTTCCAAAAGTCGCTTTTCCTCGCTTTTCGTGCCCCGTTCATGGAATGTATGGTAATGTATGTTGTCTGTGTTGGCTAGGGGGTTGTTTTGTGGGAAGTGGGGGCTTTTTGGGTTGAGTTATGGTCAAGTAAAGGTCGTTTTTGTAGTTTGGAGGTGTTTTGTAAAAGCTATTCAGTCGAGGTGTTCGGGACATCGTTTTCGCATGAAATTTTTTGCATGAGCTTATTGTGATTTATGGGTTGGGTTTGTGTCAGCAAATATGGGTTTCTGGCTTTCTGTAGCGTTTTTCCCTCTTCTGCTATTTTTGGTTTAAAAGGCACGCTTTCTTTGTTTTGGCCAATTCTCTGCTGCTTTTGTGCGTGCTTGCTCTTAACTTGACTGAGTAGGACGTATATATCGTATACGTCTCATGGATTTTGGCCTCCTGTGCTTCTGCTCCGTTTTGGCCTTATCTGTCAAAACGGGCCTATGGCTTGTTTTTTTGCTGCTTTGTCTTGATCTTTCTAGAATGATTTGCTGTTGCCGTTTTCTGAGTATGTCTTTGAATCTTGTGCAGGTGATCCTAGGCCTCCGGCGCCTACTTCCAGTGACATGGATCGGGTATTGGCTGGAGTTGACTTTCTTTGTTCGGCGAGCACGCTCTGCCGGGGATGCTGCGCCCTTGGAGGTTCAAGCGGTCCGTCTCGGTCGGACTGTGAGCTTTCCTCAGGCGCTGGAGCTTCTACGGCGCGGGGAGTGAGTTTCGAGCGCCGCGGAGTCTCCGACCTTTACGCTAGTGGTGCTAGTCTTTGTTGGTGCGTCGCCTGGGCTTCGCTAGCGGCCTGGGGCGTGGTCTTTGTTCACGGTGGTCTGAGCCGCCCGGTTAGTGGTGTGGGTCGTGGCGTTCTTCGAAGTCGCCCGCTTTCCGGTAATGTGATGCGTGAGAGGCCGTCGTTGGCGGGACGCGGTCTTACGGTGACGCGAGCGGTAGTGGGCTCTTCGGTCGTCGAGGTCTCCCGCCGTGGTCGAGGTCGAGGCCAGTGGTGTCCTTCTCGAGTCCTTGCGGCGTGGGCGTGGCGGCTGCGTGGGGACGTCTGAGGCTCCCGGAGGCCGCGTGGTGGAGGCTCGGAGCGTAGCAGCGGGGTCTTCGCAGGGGCGTGGCCGTGGTCTTTGGAGAGGGCGCTGTGGCTCTCAGAGGGCCGAGGCGAGGTCGTGGGTCTTCTGCAGGGGCCAGCAGGGGCGTGGCCGCTGGCGTTCTTGAGGAGCTGCGTCTCTGGAGGGTCGAGTTAGGCCGAGTGGTCGCGGGAGGAACCCGAGGCCAAGAAGCGTAAGGTGGATGTGGCCACGGTGAGGGTAGCGGCGGCCGAGGCGTCGAGCTTCGTGTTCCGCTGAGGGTGGTGGCCGGACGAGGCCGAGGTCGCCGGTGTTGTTGAGAGGTTGGTAGAGGAGCTCCGTGGAGGTTCCGCGAGGCGTGGTCGCGCTCGGTCCGGAGCCGTTCACGAGGACACTTCCGAAGTCGGAGGAGTCTTCGAGTGGCGAGGAGGGTTCTGGCGAGATTGTGGTGAGGTGGTTGTCGAGGTTGAGGCTGGCTGAGGCTGCCGTGCCGCCGCCATTTCTTCTTGCCGACGCTTCAGCTTTGATCTTTATCGCTGCAGTGCCTTTGTGGCCAGTCGATTCAGGGCCATGCTCGGGAAGCGAGTTGAGATGAGCCCGAGGCGGTGAGGTGGTGAGGTGGTGAGGCGCGACCCGGAGATGCGAGTCGCAGCGAGTCTTGAGGCCGCGGCCGAGGTTTTCATGGGGATGGTTGACGAGTTGGGCGCGAGGCTGACTATCCTCACGGTCGCGCTTGTGGTCCCAGGTGGCCTTGGTGGGACGGCGTGACTGGTTTGGAGTCCTTGGAGCACTTGTCGATCCGGGTGAAGGTCGGCTTCCAGTTAGGCTCGATGAGGACCTTCTGCAGGTTTGGACGGTGTTTGGCGTCTTTGAGGTAGGCTCACCCGGGAGGAAGCGGGACATAGTGCTTGGGACAGCTTCGGTCCGCAGTGCGAAGTGGAGGGAGGTGCGGGGCAAGCGGGTGAGCAGCGCGCCTCATGCCAGGCGTTGTTGGATAGGTTTTGGGATACGACCAACACCTTCCACATGCCTGGTTCTGAGGTTGGCGTGACTCTTTCTTCGTGGGCGGTATTCTGGTCGCCTCATGGCGAGGTGTACTTGGCCGGGGCGTGAGCTACCTCCTATTGATAGCCCACGAGTCGTGCGTCTGATTAGCGGCGGGGTTAAGTGCGGGAAGGACGAGGAGCGCGTTTGACCTCGACGATATGGTTTCTTGACTTCTTCGAGGAGGAGGAAGAAGAAAGGTCTACTCGGCGGCGCCGAAGCGAGGAGGGCATTTGTGGTTGTGGTGGTTCCTGGCGGCCACCCACTTTGGCGACAAGGGAAGCGGCGTCGGCAATTTGTGTTGATGGCGCTGTCGGACATGTCACGGATAGGTGACTTTGGTGGGTGACTCGCCTGCAGGTTTGTTGATCAGATTACGAGGCCTTGATCGCCACTGATCGGATTGACGAGGACCGGATGTGTCGCTTGTGGGCCCTGGTCTTGATGGAGGTAAGGTTGATTTTGTAGTTTTTGTTGTTTTGTTTACGCTTTTCTTACGTAGCGTGTGTTTTGTTTGCTTGCAGGCTTGGTGCTATGCTCACTTCCCTCTACGCTCCGGATCGTTCAAGGTTGGCGCGATGTCGCTTTCCATGCGTATGCGACAATGGATCGGAGGGTATTGGCTGAACTATGGCGCGGCTCGTGTACGCCAGCGGGATGGCGATGGATAAGGTAAGAGGCGGTCGTGTTTTGTATTTTGGTCTTTTGTAGCTTGTTTTTGGGTTTGTTTTTGTGGTTTATAATTTGGTTTTGTTTTGTAGTTTGTTCGCGACCCTTGGAGGAATTTACTGGCGTTCCTCAAGCGATTGCGGCTCGCTTTGGTCCCCTTGACAGCGGCGGTACAGATTGAGACCAGTCACGGATCGTCTTGGTGCTTGAAATGGCGTCTGTCTGCAGACAGTCGCGGCGGCGGCTTCATCGTACTGCTCCTCCGCGCCGGTTTTGTTCGTGGAGACACCCGACGCTAATGGCGTCGTGGCGTGTATCACGAGGGCGAAGTCGACTCACTTCTTTGCGGCGGGATGAGGATTACGTGACTTGGGCCTGGCGATGCCCTTCTTGTGTTGTGATCGAGGTATGCTTGTTTATCCCTTTTGCTTGTATGTGTTTTGGTTTTAGGAAGCAAAAATTTATCCCATTTTTGTTTTGTAGCGACGTGACCCTGACCTTGAGTTCCAGCCTCCTCTGTTCGTTGAGGACCTGCTGGTTGTTCACGAGGGCTGCTCTCATTCGATCGTCTTTGCGCCTTCCATGTATGCGTGGTCACCGTCTGCGGGTCTTGAGAGGTGGGATCCGCGCGTGAGAAAGGTATTAACCCTCCTCTTTGTACAGCATGAGTATTATGTAGTATATAGCCCCCAGTTTGAAAAAGATTTTATTGTAAAATCATTATTCAAACTCTGTTGAAGTAGGTTTTTGATTATGGCCCCCAGTTTGAGTAAGATTTTAGTGTAAAATCCGTAGTCAAACTCTGTTGAAGCAGGTTTTTGATTATAGCCCCCAGTTTGAGTAAGATTTTAGTGTAAAATCCGTATTCAAACTCTGTTGAAGTAGGTTTTTGATTATGGCCCCCAGTTTGAGTAAGATTTTAGTGTAAAATCCGTAGTCAAACTCTGTTGAAGCAGGTTTTTGATTATAGCCCCCAGTTTGAGTAAGATTTTAGTGTAAAATCCGTAGTCAAACTCTGTTGAAGCAGGTTTTTGATTATAGCCCCCAGTTTGAGTAAGATTTTAGTGTAAAATCCTTAGTCAAACTACATTCTGTGAGTTTTTGATTATAGCCCCCAGTTTGAGTAAGATTTTAGTGTAAAATCCTTAGTCATACTCTGTTGAAGCAGGTTTTTGATTATAGGCCCCAGAAAGCTAAATTGATTTCTCGCATTATTGCGGTGTGGTGAGGTCCACAGGAGGTGTGGCGGGCGCCAACCGATGGCGGCGGTTGTGAATGAGAAGGTTGTTGGCGCTGCGAGCGCGAGAAGGAGACTACCGAGGCGCGTCTTGAGTTAGCCAGGTCGGTGAGGAGGCGAGATCCGGCGAGTGGAAATTTGCGCATCTTGAGGAGGTGGCGAGGTCGAGGCGGAGGAGGTCGATATCTGAGGGAGCTGGATAGGGCACGTGCTGAGATTGATTCCCTGCGTGCTGTCTTGCAGCGTCGTGACCAGTCGTAGTAGGCTTGGACTTTGTATATTTTGGACTTTGTATTATGAATATTAGTATTTGTTTGTATTGGTTTATGTATTAGGACTTGTGTGTGGTTGGTTGATTTTTTTGGACTCGTAGGTGTTTATGGGTATAATTTGGTTATTTTGTCTTGTTGCGAAAAATGCATTCCTGTGTCGTAGCCGGGTCTGAAATCCTTGCGTATTGCTTCTTGGCGTGCAAAACATCGTTAGTCGTGAAAGCATATATATACGTCTCGATTGAGACTGACTCGCTAATGACTAAATTAAATGTAAAATGAAGAGTTTTTGAAAAATGCTGGTTAGGACATATTTTAGACTCGTAAAAAGACGTTTTTGACATAAACAATCACGAGCTAAAGCAGCGTTTTGAGACGAAAATTTGTGAATGTGAAAATCATACTTTGTGTTGTGTTTAATTTTTGTGTGATTATTGTGTTTTGTAAAAAGTGAAAAATACGAAATACGGGAATTGATCACGCAAATCGAGACGACGCGACGGGACCAATTTTAGTCGGTCATGAGGTCGGTAAAAAGTAATAGGGGTTAATAAGTTAAAAAAATTTGGGTGTAGGTGTGTAAGAAGTGTAAGAAATCGAATAATTTTGTCAGAAAAGAAAAAGAAAATCGCACGTAAGCGGGCGATTTGATTTTTAATCGCTTTGTTCTGAGCGATTAGAATTTTGTTTTGTGATTTTTGTTTGATTTATTTTAATCGCTTGTTCACCAGCGTTTAAGTTTTTGTGTTGTATTTCGTTTTGCAAATTTCGGCTATAAAAGGAGGGCTAAGTTAGTTCATTTCACTCATCCTCTCGTCTTCTATTCTCGATTTTCCAAAAATATTCAGAATATTTACGGAACATTAAATCGAGTTATGGAGAGTTTTGAAGGAAACTTGCGTCGTTGGTGTGCGTCCTTATCGGGTGTCGAGAAGAAGCTCTTGAAAAGCTACTTGAGTTGGCGTATTTAGTGGGCTAAAGCGAGTTCGAATGGAGTACGAGTTCTGGGCGCTTGTCTTGAGTATTGGGATCCAAGCCTTCACGTGTTCATTTCCTTGCGGAGAGGTTTGTCCCTTAGTCGAGGAGTTTGGGGCCATTGGCGGGTGGGACGCGGATTGGCTGCTGTATGTGTCGGCGGGAACTTGGCTACAAGAGGCGAGGTTGAAATTATCTCAGATGACCGTGATGAGGTGGAAGAGTTATTTGTTGGGAGCAGTATCAACCTCTATCGTTTGTGTCAATGGTTTAGGAATAATGCAAGCGGGCATATCTCTGTGGCTAGGAGAAGGGCTTTGGCTTTTGCTTGGTTCATTGCTATATGTTCGGACTACGTGTCAGGGGTTGTCGGGAGATCCGCGTTTAATTCTTTGTTGTGGAAGCGGATGGAAATAGGTTGCGATCCTTACGCTTTAATTACATTTGAGACGATCCTCGGATTAGACGGCCAGGGCATGTAATAGGGAACATGTGTGCAGGGTGTCCATTGATCCTCGAGTGTGGTGATGGAGCGTCTAAGTGTGTTGAACGACCTTGGCTTTGATGGCGAATATGTCGCGAGGCGTTACCAATCGTTACATGCGATGGTCGGGTCGAACAGCGCCCTAATGACTATTTCCAGAGTTTGTGAGGTCATGTGCCATCCGTTGGTCGGTATCCTGGTGGGGAGTGGTCGGTGTGACGGCGAGCGCTTGATGGGTGATAGCCTGCGGGGTCCTATTGTGTGGAGTTCGAGATGGGGTTTACATCCATCCCTGCGGGTGAGGCGACAGATAGGGTATGCCTGATTCATTCCTGGCCAGGACACGAAGGTACAAGACATGGTTGTGTTAAATAACCAGGTGGCCAAGCGAGTGGGTCGATGGTTGGATCATGCGTCCTAAGTGGCTTGCAATTTGGTACTCTGGGACGATCCGGGTGTCGAGGGCTTACTCCAAATGGACCGTTCTTTGAAAGTCTTTGTGGAGAGGGCTCGTCTCAGTGCCGCCATAGAGCTTAACGAGCCTCCGCCGACGTCCGCCTACGACCGATCCGTTTTGGGCGCCAATAGTGGTAGGGGTGGCGCTTGAGCTCGGTGCCTCTCTCGGCGGCTGAATGCGTGTTCGGTCGTCGCCGTATTCCAGGGCCAGTGCTCGGATCGTCATGGTAATGTTGGGGGTCGTAGTAGGGGTTGAGGTTGGTGCTCCCTTTATCCAATTTGGAGAGGTCTCAGTCGGCCGGAGAGTAACCTAGTTTTAGTTTATGTGTGCTTTGTTAGTATTATGTTCATATTATGTTGTATTATGTAATATATTACCTATCCTAAACCCGATGTACATGCCGGGACTCGTATTTGTAATATATAGTGTTTGTTAGTGTATTTCTAAGGTCGTAGTTATGCTCCTATGTTTGAAAAATCCAAAATGTAACCGTTCTTTTTAAGATTAATAAAAATCAGGTTTTTATTTACGACTCTGCCTCATTTTGCTTGTTATTTTGTGTGAAATTCCTTGGCTCTAATCTTTTTTCAAAGTTTAGAATGCAAGCATGGTTTTTGTTTTTAGGAAATTTTTGTATTGACTATTCCCTCGACTTTTTAAGCTTTGGGTTTGTCGTTTTGTGTTGAATGTCGTTCTTTTTACCCTTAGGTTAAAAAAAAACGAATTTTTGTGTTGACTATGTCCTTGGCCTTTTTAAGCTTTAGACGCGTCATTTTTGTGTTGAATATCGCTTTATGTTAACCCATTAGGTTATGAGACGGTTTTTGTGTTGACTATATCCTCAGCCTTTTTAAGCTTTGGAGGCGTCATTTTTGTGTTGAATATCGGTTGTGCTTTTTACAAAGCTGCCTACGTATCCACGAAAAGTGGAATCAAACCGGCGTAGTTCGAGAATGTATGTTTAAGGGCATACCGGCCCATGAGTTGTGTTTGCTTTTTTGTGGTGAATGTGCACGTTTAGGGGCATGCCGGCCCATGAATTGTGTTTGGTGGATGCATGTTTAGGGGCATGCCGGCCCATGAATTGTGTTTGCTTATGGAATGTGCACGTTTAAGGGCATCTCAAGCCCATGAGCATGTTTAAGGACCTGTAGGTCCATGAATTGTGTTTGATTTTTGTGGAGAGAAAGAAGCGAGGTTTAGGGGCATGCGGCCCATGAGCATGTTTAAGGACCTGTAGGTCCATGAATTGTTTTATAAAATTGTATTTCTGAGATACATTGCGAGGGTTTTTAGGGGTAGTATTTCTTGAGTTGATCGAGGTTTGTGGCGAGGTTGAACTCTTGGCCGTCGAGTCGGTTAGTTTGATTGCTCACTTGTGAAGATTTCCTTGACGAGGTAGGGTCCGGCCAGTTGGGCTTGAATTTTCCTCGTGGAGTCATTGGAAGTGGTGCCGACCGATTTTAATACGAGATCACCTACTTTTATGTGTCGTGGCTTAACTCGTTTGTTGAATGCTCGTTGTAGTCGGGCTTGGTACATTAAATGCGGTGCTCGGGGAATGCGGTCGGCGTTCATCCAGGAGCATGAGTTGTTAAATGCAGTTCACGGGCCCATTACGCCACGGGATGCTACTTTCCATTAGTATCTTGTGAGATTGTATTTCTATTTCCCTTTGGTTGGGCGGCTTCCATGCGTAGGTGAGAAATAGGGGTCATGCCGTAGGGGTTCGGATGGTAATGCGGTATCCCAGTGCGTATGGTATTTTGTTAGGCGATCTTTGCGGTATCGATCATCTTCTCAAGTATGGTGACGGCCGTCTTGTTTCTCGCTTCAGCGGCTCCATTGGTTTGGGGTCGATAGGGTGAGGATTTGTGATCTTTGGATGTTGTATTTTGTGAGTATGGCCGGTCTCGCGTTGAAAGTGTGAACCTTGATCATTGATGAACTCGTGGGGTATGCCATATCGGCATATGATGTTCGTCTGGATGAACTTGGCGACTTCTTTGGAGCCAAGGGTCCGAAAAAACGCTTCTACCCATTTCTTGAAGTAGTCGATGGCCACGGCCGAAAGCGGTGACCTCCTGCTCAGATGGGGTGGACTTTTCCTATCACGTCGATGCCAGGTTGAAAAGGGCGAGGTGAGGTTAAATTTGTATAGTGGTGAAGGTGGTACATGTTGGGCGTTCTTTGAAAATTTGGCGATTGTGGCAATGCTTGGCGTATTGGATCTGATGCCGCTTCCATGGTCGCCCAATACCATCCTAGCCGTAGGATTTGTTTGCGAGTGCTCGGCGTTCATGTGGGGTCCGTGATTCGCCATCATGGACTTGCGTGGCGATTTCACGCCCTTCTTGTAGTCGACACATATGGCGGTGTCCCTTGTGGTGTCTTCTTGAGTAGTTGTCCCATCTACAGCACAAATTGGGAAGCTAGAGTGCGATAGCCCCTCGTCGCGTTTATCGGTTGTCGGGTGGGTAAGTGTCGTCTGTCTTGTAGTTGATTATGGCTTGATACCCGCGGCTGCATGCGCTCGGCCGTCCAGGTCAATGGTATGGATGTATCTTTGGTTCGTCCGCGTCTTTCGGCGATGATGGGTAGTAATTTCATGTTTGGTGGCATGTTCGGGAGGGATGAGAGTTTTGGCGGTCGTCGGCAACCCGGTTTTCTTCCCTTGGGAGGTGATAGAACTTCAATGCGATCGAAGTTGGCTAGGAGTTTTGTACTTTTGCTTGGTATTTGGTGAGGTTTAGCTCATGATCTTCCATGCCTGTCACTTGATTTATGATGAGGAATGAATCTCTATGTACCCGTAGGTTCTTTATCTTGAGAGTGATGGTACTGCCGAATATAAATGCGAGCCTCGTACTCGTGGCGTTGTTCGTAACAGAAGTCGAGCTTGATTGAGAGTGGAGTATGATCGCCCGTTGGGGATATTAGGAGTATTCCGACTCCATAGCCCCGGTAGTTTGACGCTCCGTCGAAGTATAATTGCCAGTACTCCTTTTCTATGGCGAAGATCCCATCGTCCGGAAATGACATTGTATCGATCATGGGCTGTTCGATGATAGCGTTTTCTGCGAGGAAGTCTGAAACCGCTCTTCCTTTGATTACTTTCAGAGGGAGGTACTTGAGTTCGTACTCGGCGAGAAGCAGAGTCCACCTGGCCATGCGTCCGTTCAGGACTGGTTTTTCAAATAGGTATTTGAGGGTCCATTAGGGAATAGACTCTTGTTGTGCTAGTGAGGAGGTAGTGCTGAGCTTTTTGGTTGCCGGACCCGGTGAGAAGCGACTTTCTCGGCCAGTTCATACAGGGTTCGTAGTCGTGAAACTTTTTCTTGATGTAGTAGATGGCCCGTTCTTCGTTGTTGACTTCTTGGCGAGCATGGCACCCATGGCGTTTGGCGTGATCGTTAAGTATAGTGGCGATGGCGTGTCCTTTTGTGGGGGTACAAAAGCGGGTGGGTTTGTGGCGGGCTTTTGACTTTGTCGAATGCTTCTTTGGCGATCATCGTCCCAGCGTATGCTCTTCCTTCTTCAACTTTTTGAAGATTGGTTCCTGAATCATGGTGAGCTTGCTGATGAACCTGGAGATATATTGGACTTGTCCCAAGAAACTCCTTATTTCGTCGATGTTGCACGGTGTCTTCATGCCCATTATTGCTTTGATTTTGGTCGGGTCTATTTCGATCCCGCGCTGGCTCACTATGTGGCCTAACAATTTACTGGACGTGACCCCAAGGTGCATTTACGTGGGTTTAATCGCATTTTGTACTGCCTGATTCTGGTGAAGAACTTGCGGAGGTTGGTGACGTGGTCGTCCCTTCCTTTTGACTTTACAATCATGTCGTCGACGTATACCTCAACCTCCTTATGCATCATGTCGTGGAGTAAGGTGGTAGCAGTGCGTTGGTAAGTAGCGCCAGCATTTATGAGCCCAAATGGCATGACTGTGTAGCAGTATGTTCCCCAGGGGGTAACGAAGGTGGTTTTTAGCATGTCGTCTGCTGCCATTTTGATTTGGTTGTATCCCGCGAATCCATCCATGAATAGCGATGAAGGCGTGGTCTGCTGTGTTGTCGATTAGGATGTCCATGTGGGGTAGTGGAAATCATCTTTTGGCGAGCTTTGTTCGAGTCGGAAGTCGGCACATACTCGTATTTTGCCGTTTTCTTCATAAGGTACCATATTGGAGACCCGATCGAGTATTCGATGACTTGGATGAACCCGACTTGTAGGCGCACCGATCTCTTCCTTGACCATGAGAGACCATTACGGCTTGATGCGTCTGAACTTACCTTGGCCAGTCTGCTACCTTGCTTGATCGGGATGCGGTGTTCGCCTATCTCGCGGTCTATGCCGGGCATGTCCTTATATGACCAGGCAAAGACGTCCTTAAACTCTGCGAGGAGCTTGGTATATGTGGCCCTTTCTTCTGTGCTTAAGGAAGCTCCCAGCTGCAGTTCTTGAGGTTCTTCGGGCGTTCCTATGTTGATGGTTGTTGTGTCTTCAATAATTGGGTCTGTTGGGTTTTGAGACAATACTTGCAATGTATCTATATAATGCAATGTTATTTAGTTTAAATTCATCGTGATTATTAGAAAAAGTAGAGTTTAAATGAGGCAAAGAGTAACCAAAAACTTTCATGTTATTAATGTTATCAAAAGCGGTTACATTTGAAGATAGCTCAGACGAGGGAGCTTTGGACAACCTTAATGACTCTAGTTCTTTAGCTAAATTGACTATGTCAGGGGAATAGCCCGGGGGCTTAGTTGGGGTAAGAGACTTGAAATGACGACGAGGGAGTTTAAACTTTAAGACAGTCTTTTTGTTGGGGGTGTTGTCTTCATCTTCGTCGGAGTCGGAATCTTCGAAGGCGTAGCCTTGACCCGTAGTTATCTTGAAAGTGCGGCCTTGTTCGTCGGTCCATTCGAGGGTTTTTGACCATCCGTCGTGTGGTTTTCTTCGTAAGGGATGATCGAGGTTGGTAGGGTTAAAGTTGTTGTTGCGCCGCGATGTCGGAAATGAGATCAATCCGTGATGGTGTACGTGGTTGTGTTCTTAGGAATTTTGCTGGTGCCCTCCTTGACGAAGTAGTGGCTGGGGAGGATGTGGTATGGTTGTATGTGGAAGTCATGATATTTCTTGCGATCATTGTATGATTCCCAACCTTGAGAGACTTCGTATGACCATGGTACGTAAGATAGACCCATGGTGGGCCATTTGTTATCGCCGTCCTTGGCGTAGAGTGTAGCGATTTCTTCTCTGCGGGTCAGAGTACAGATGTTGAAGTCGAAGTCGAACCCACATATGTCGTCTTTGGATCGGCATTTATCTCTGTGATCTTATCATTGGCTTTTTGTCGCTTGAGGGTAGCGAAAGTTCGGCGTCGATGGTGGCGATCTCGTCATTAAGAGGTATCGACCTTTTGATGTAGGGTTGAGGTGGCGGCCTTGGTAGCGTGGATCCAAGGTCTTCCCGATAGCATGTTGTAGGTAGGGGTATGTCGATGATTTGAAGTCGGTTTCTCTCATGTTGGTCTGTCATAATGGGGAAGGAGATGGTTCCCTTTATCTTTGCGGCGTGTTCCATCGTAGGAGCCCCGACGCCGTCCGCATACCGCGGATGAAGTCGTTTTCCTTAATCCCGATTTCCGGTTTGTCTCGAGGGCAAGACATTGATTGCGGATCCATTGTCGATGAGGGCGGCCGGTAATGTCATGCCGTGGCATTCCACGTTGATGTAGAGAGGTAGGTTATGCGTGCCACCGAATGGAGGGAGGTCTTTATCACGAGAAGGTGGCGGCGTTGGCTTGCCATTCGCGTGTAATGTTCGATAAGCTTCTGCGGAGACATTTCCAGATGTCATTGGGGTGACTGTAATGCTTGGTAGAGGGCTTCACGATGTCCCATTGAGTCCCTTAAGAGCCGCGATTGAAATGTCCGCTCGTCTTGTTGAGTTTATGGAGCGTGTCTCGATTTCAGTGGGGGTAAGGGTGTTGGGGTAGCACTTGATGATGCTACCTTGTTGGTAGCAAGACAGTGCAGGATTGGTGTCGGTAATGACACTTTATTTGGTCGACGGCGTGGGAGCAATGCTTGTAGGTGGGGTTGTGGAGGTAGGCAAAGTAAGCGGCGTATCCTCGTCTATGGTTATTCCCTTGTTCTTCTCTTGGCGATCAACCTTGGTGGGTGGCTTTGAGGTTCAAGTAACTTTAGAGAAGCTTAGTGCGGACGTCGAGCGTGTTAAGTAGGCTACTTCGTCATCACCGTCAGATAGCCTAAATGGGTACTTGTGACATAGCTCCCGTACTTGCACGGTGGGCGGCGGGGTTGAGTTTCCTCTTCGTAGGGCTCATCCACGGAGACATATCTGGGTGTCATCATTGTCGGCTTCATCCTCGAAGTATTCCAGATGCCGTTGACTTCGTGATCATCACGAGACTATCATTTGAGCGGATCGATGATAGGGTGTGCTTACGTAAATATAGCATGGTTATGTAGAGGTTCAATTTGGTTTGAAGGCTTAGGACTTGGGCTGGGCTTTACGATGGTATTGTCGTCGATCAAGTCTGAACTATGTTCTTGAGCGGAAGCATTGCTCGGTGTCATGCCCACTTTCCTCTGTGGAACTCGCGGTATGCTTACGATCCCACGACTTTGGCTTCTTGTCAGGGAGGCTCGCTAGTAGGTCCTATGAGTTGAAGTACATTCACGGCTCACAAGCTTACGTAGTGCCTTTGAGTAAGTCATGTATATTGGGTCAAAGTTTCGTCGTGCTTTCGTTGAGCGGGACCAGGAGGTGAGTATGATGCCTTTGGCGGAGGCATGGCAGGTCTTGGTGGTGTCGTAAGCGGTGGTGCCTCTAACGCTGGCCCAAAGGCGTTGATGGCATGGATGGGCTCGACTTTGGCGGTGGCTCGAGATGAGCTCCCTTGATATCCGCGACCGTACTCTTATTCCTATTTTCCTACGAAGGTCGTCCTCGATGAGCTCGCCGACGACGCTGAGGGTTGAGAAGTTGTCGAAATTCCCATATCGTAGGTGTTGTTGGTATGCCGGGGTAAGGTTGTTGATGAACTTAGTAATCAGATCGGTGTCCCCTGGGCGGTTAGGTATTTGAGCACTGCTTCTTCCAAATAGCGTCGGTACTTTCGGTAAACCCTTCATTGTCCTGCGGGTCGGGACCTCCAATATGCGTAGTGAGACTTGGATATCATTGTTGTCCTGGTATTGTAGATCGAACGCGGCCAGATTATGTCCTCGAAGCGCTCGTTTTGTGTGGTTCTAGAGCATAGAACCATGCCCTGGGTTCGCGGCGTCTAAAGAGTGAGAAATAAGGTAGCCCATGCGGGTTCGACACCCATGATGGCCATTTTAGCTTTGAAAGCCTTAGCGTGAACGAGCGGGCTTCGTGACCTTTGAAGGCGGGAAGATCGCTAAGTGCTAACTTGTCCTGGTAGCATGGATCCGACGTTCTTTGGGATGTGCTCGTTCTCTTGGTGTATGGAGTAACCCGCGAGTTCGTGAGACGCATTTCTTCCATGGTTCGAATCCTTTTTGCATTCCGTTCGATTCTCGGCAGCGACGGCGTTTTCTCTTCAAACTTTTGCATGATAGCCATTTGCTCGATCGTCGTGGTGAGCCTAGCTATCCTATCATTGGTTGTCGGACTTGTTCGTGATTACCTCGAGGGGTGGTGGTGGTCCTCCGAAACCTTCGTCGTGTTGAAAGGCCATGACAGGTTTTGGTTTTGATCTGTTGTAGGGGCGCTTCTTTGGAGGCGGAGGTGGGTTTAAGTGACGGTTCTTAGTTCGTCGCGTATCCAGGGTTTTTCAATGAGCGGACCTGACAAAGTTTTCAAACCTTTAGTGATTATAAAAGAGAAGGAAAAGACTCAAATGAAAAATCACATTCACGACCAAAGGAAGACACAAAAGCGTAAAAAGTGGGTGACTCGACTTGACTCGTGTTTTTAGCTTTTAAAAGGACACGGGAAGCTTTTTGAGATAGAGGCGTGTTAACACGTCCCTATTCTCGAGGTAAGAAAATTTGTATGATCATAATCAGATTAACCCAATTTGGCGGTATGTCGCCAGGGGTTTATCATTGGATTACGATAAAAAGGATCAGACCGAAGTAGCGATAGGCTAGCAGGCACGAGGATGTTAAAATTGGGTAAAAGGTGATCAATTGTTCACCTTCTACGTGTGACTCAGGGTTTTAAATCAAAAATGACGATAAGTCACTTGATTCAAAGAGTAAATCAACGGGTTCGCATCTGAACGAGCCCGCGTTTTTGTTTTTGAGAGAAAAAGATTAAATCGGGATGACTAAAGAGTCACTCGACTTAGAGCTAATTCTAATGTTCTAAAAGTTAATTTTATTTAAAATCTCCGAAATGAATTGACATATTCGGGTTTTTGCTTTGTGAAAGACCTTTTAGCAATAAATGTATTATGACGATACGTCAGTCGCATAATTCATTTACGTTTTGAAAAAGACCTGGGATATAGTGGTTATCCTAGGTCGGTTTTAAATGTAGCGGCATTTTATTTATTAAACTCAAATGACTATAGGTCAAAGAGCCTAACGGCGTGTTTTTAAAAGTATGACCTTTTTTTGAAAAAAGTTTGAAAAAAGTAATTTCAAAGATGGACGTATTTTAAAAGTATAATGCCTAGGAAATGTTTTTGCATGCAGAGGTTTTGAAAGACGACTATAGTGAGGGTACTATAGCTTCGCACTTGTACATATAAACACGAGTTTTGGTTTATAGGGTAAGGTTCCCTCAGGTCATTCAGTGACGTTTAGGTAGGGGCACCCGCAAGACTACACACGTCTTAGGTGTGAATTCAAGACGGGCCCTAGAGCGTTCGAAGTTTGGTAGTTACGATCGTTTGTGCGGATGCCGTACTTGTAATCGTGGAGGGTGAGAGAGCGGTGTCGGAGTTACCTCGCATGAGCGAGGATTCTTTGGGCCGTTCCTCGATGGGTGTGGTTTGAATCGGAGGATTCGACTCAACGTATTTTTGCCCAAATATCGAAAGCGTAAATGTTTTCAAAGTTTCAAGCTTCACTTCTTTATGATTTTAAAATAAAGAAAAACTAGTTTTCAAAAATAATAAAAATCATGCTCGTCCTCAAATGAGTCGCCAAATGAAGGTACCAGGAAAGTGATGGACCTATCGGCGCCTGCGCGCGCCGTCCTCGCCGTCTTGGCGGGAAGCGGAATGCGCCTCGCAGAAAAAGTCAAGTTTTGTAAAAATGGGGAGATCATTGCATGAATTTGTGACCAAAAAGAAAAGTAGAAAATCCTTTTTGAAAATGTATTTCGAGTCGCCACCAAATATTAAAGGAATTTGGAACCTATTCAACGCGTCTTGAAATACAAGACCACGAGTGTCTCAGATTTCAAGGTGCGTCGATACCTATCAATCGAGGTTTGAAACCAGAGAAGGGGTTAGGGTGAGGTTACTTTTCAGAAGTTTTGACAGAATAAGTTTTGAAAACAGTAATCAAAAAGCCTACATAAGAGTAGTCTCTACTAATTTGAAAACATTTGCTTAATTTCGATATTTGGGCTAAAAGTCACGCTACGTACAAGTGCGAATAAACATGACTCGATTAAAATGCATAAATAATGTAAATTGTCAAAATAATGACATATTGCTATAGGAAATGTACGTTAAATAATAATTTATTGACTAAATTATTACTATAGACGTTATTTTCCGACCTCGTATTAGAATTTGTGAAAAACCCTCAGTTTTGACATGCTAAAAGACTACATGAAGCGGTACAATTTAGTGTTGGATCCGTGATTCTAGTCGTTATTTAATGCATGAATGAGGACTTGCATAATTATAAAAGTAGCGTTGGTTTGCTTTTAAAGTGATAATGAGTCGTTTATTTATGCGATATTGGCGGGGTTTAGGCGGATTATGAATCACTGCTACTGGCCAGTATTACGAATACGGCCGCTAGTGCCAATATCGGGTTTGGGGTTAATGTAACCCCATTGTCCGAGTCTCAAACGTCTAGCACAGTAGGTAAAATGTTTACCTTTCGAAAATGTAAAGACGGTATTTTTGAGTGGATTTTGTGAATAGTGTATGAGTGCTAAAAGCGGGTATTGAAAATGAATGAAGTGGGTTGGTATTTATAGAGTTTGGGTGGTTTACGTGGGATAGCAAAACTTAATCGCTTTGTCTGGCGTTTAAGTTCTTGAGTTAGATATTTTTAAAGAAAAATTAAAAAGCGTTTATTCTGAAACAAAAGTAAATCTTTGTTAATGACGATTGTATTTTTAATCGCCTTTGTCAATGGCGATTTCATTTTTGTTTTGGTGAAATTTGTGCCGCCATTTGGTTTTGGGGTTTGATTAAGTAATGATTATGTTTTGTTGTTTACTTATGAGCTAAGTCTTTGTTCGATTTTGGTCCGAATTTCGGTTTTAGTGTTCCGGTTTTGTCGTGTTTTTCGGTTTTGGCTTGAAATAAAATAATATTAGGTTATATTATTTTATGGTTTCATAAAACCTAACTTTGTGAAAATGTGACACGGGACGCACTTTGGCCCGTTTTGAGTGTTGTGTTAGTGTGCGTTTTAGGGTCGTTTTTGTAAGTTTGGGCGTTTGTAGCTAGTTGAAGTTTTTGTGGCTTGGCTTAATAAGACGTTCCTATATTGTGCTCGTGTTACGCTCATGATGACTAAAATTGACATTTACTTTCATGATTATGCAAGTCCAAATTAATACGCTAAAAATGACTAATACGTTTTAGACACTTTTGTACCGTTTCGACTCTTTTAAAAGCATGTATGAAAGTCCTTTTCATCATCGGGTTTGTTTTTGGGGGGGTACGGATACGGGTATCTACACCATCAATAACATCAACAAAGTTAACAGCATGCACATCAGGAGGATACTTCATAGAATCATAAATGTTAAACTTGACAACTTGACCATCTGATTCCATAGTAAGCGAACCACTAGACACATCAATCTTAGTACTAGCAGTTTTCAAGAAAGGTCGCCCTAACAGAATAAGAGCAGCATGCTTATCGTGTTCCATTTCTAAAACATAGAAATCTGCAGGAAAAATCAAGTTATCAACCATGACAAGCACATCCTCAACAACACCCTTGGGGTAAGCATTAGAACGATCAGCTAACTGTATAACAACTCCAGTTTCTACCAGAGCTCCTAATTTCATAGACTTATACAGTGAATAAGGCAACACATTAATAGACGCACCTAAATCAAGCATAGCACGTTCAATTCTAGTGTCACCCAAGGTACAAGGAATAGTAAACATACCGGGATCACCACACTTGGGTGGTAACTTACGCTGAAACATAGCACTTACGTGCTCACTAACCTTTACCTTTTGAGCTCCCTTTAATCTTTGTTGTCTCTTGACCGTGCACAATTCTTTGAGGAACTTAGCATACTTAGGTACGCTCTTCAAGAGATCAAGTAAAGGAATATTCACCTCGCACTTACGAAAGGTCTCGTAAATGTCCTTATCATTCTCAATCCGGCGAGTAGACTTTAGAGCTTCAGGAAATGGAACCTCTACCTCTTGAACCGGTGGTGGTGCATCATCTTTCACCTCCACAGCAGGTGAATCATCGCTCGTCTCAACAACTGCTTCCTCTTCCTCATGTAGAGTAGCCTTCTTCGACTTAGCAACCGGCTTCTCAGCTTCAACCAGTTGCCTACCATTCCGTAGCGACACCGCACTCACGTTCGGTCGAGGATTCGTCACCGTTTGACTCGGTAACGCATTCGAGTCCCTAGCTTCCAATCGACTAATAGCCGTGGCCATTTGACCAATTTGAGTCTCCAAATTTTTGATGCTATTCTTGGTCTCCAACTGGTTCTGAGCCACACTAGCTTGAAAGTTGCCTTGGTTAGCTACTAAGGCTCGAATCATCTCATCAGTGGACATGGACGAACTCGGAGTAGAATGCGGTGGGGTGGTGTTCTGAACTGGCGGTTTAGGAACAAACGGGGGCCTAGGTGCAGCGAATTGATTACCTTGATTGTATTGTTGATTCCCTTGCTTCCACCTCATGTTAGGATGATCTCTCCAACCTTGATTGAAAGTGTTAGAATAAGGGTCCCATTTGCGTTGAGGAGGTTCCATGTAGCCCGCAGCATTTACATCCTCGACCGGTCCCTCTTGCATTTGGGGACAATGTTCACTAGGGTGGGATTCGGAAGAACAAATCCCACATGCCATAACCGCCTTTCGCCCTATCACCAAGTCTTTAACCAATGAAGTTAAACTGTCCACCTTGTCCTCTAACATACTTTGGCTCGACCCCAAAGCGTTCACACCTCTTCTATACGGCTTCCTATCAAATTCCCTTGAGCTTTCGGCTAGCTCAGTGATTAGAGCTGTTGCTTCCGTAGGGCTCTTATTCGTGATTCCGCCCCCGCTAGCCGCGTGAACCATACGTGAATCATCCTTGGAGAGGCCGCCAACGAAGTACATGATGAGATCTTGGTCCTCATACCCATGATATGGGCACATACCACAAAGCTTCTTAAAACGTTCCCAGTACTCGTACATAGTCTCTCCATCACGTTGTTCGACATTGGAAATTTCTTTTTTTAATTGAGATGCTTGAGAAGCAGGAAAATACTTCTCAAGGAATGCCTTCTTCATCTTCAACCAAGTGTCGATGCTACCCGTGGGTAGATAGTAGAGCCAATCCCTCGCAGCCCTTCAAAGGAGAATCTGAATGCTCTTAGCTTCAATCGCTCATCGATCCACAAAGAAGAAGCTTCATACTGAAGCGAGACGATGTGAAAATCCGATAGATGTTTGTTCGGATCTTCACCACTCAGCCCATGAAATGTGGGCAATAGATGAATAAGTCCGGACTTCAACTCAAAGTTCACATTCTCACCGAGAGGAGGATATGTAATGCATAAGGGTTGTTGTCGAAGGTCCGGAGCTGTAAGTTGCTTAATAGATTGGGCCATCACGTCACTCTCGTTAGAAGAATCCGAGAAGTCCGAAGCGTATTGGGGTTCGTCTACTTCAGGTTCTTGCACGACAACGATTTGTCCACTCTTGTTCTTCCTAACCCTGAAAATGGTTCTTTCAATCTCTGAGTCAAAAGGCTCGAGGTTCAGGTTAGCCAAACGGGTATTATGCATACACCTACACTAAACAATAAAAACAATTAACGCCTAATTCCCCGGCAACGGCGCCAAAATTTGACGGGCTAAAAGTCGTATGCCGCAAATTATAATTTATAATCACTTAACTCCTAAATACTAAGCAAGTAGTAAAAATGGAAGTAAGGGTCGATCCACAGGGAAAAAGACTAATTGAAAAGAGTAAAGCGCAAATGAATGCAATAATACGAAATAATCAAATAACGAATGAGTAGACTGTCAAGCGAATTGAGCGAGGCGGGTTTCGGGTTCGGGTAACTATTATACGGGTAACATACGGGTCGGGTGTATTTTGGGTTCGGGTAGTATACAGGTCGGGTGTACACGGGTTCCAGGTCGGGTTAGGGTCAAAATACGGGTTAATCAACGTCTTTTTATCTATATTTTTTTTTTCTTTTTTTGGTATAATGGTTTAATTTTCACTAAAAAAAAAACTAATCTCTTCATTTATAGTCAAACTTTACATGATGTCAAAACACAAATATTAAGATTAATAGAATTTGTCCCTTGTAACTGTACTTCATTAATCATTACTGACAAGTGGGTGAATTACTAATGTGAAGACTTTGGGTGGTATTGATACGTATTTCACTATGTTCCTCCCAAATTTAGAATTTAGAAACACTTATCTTATTTATTCCTTGATTTTACATCCCACAAAATCAAAAATTTAAACTTTTCAACTTCCCTCCAAATGCACTATCTACACTTTTAGGATGCTTTAAAAAAAAATTAAAAAAGTCATTTTTATGGTGACTCCAAAAACCAACTCTAATTGATATATTATTTTTTTTTTTATTTTTTTTTTTAATTATAAGTTCCAAAATTGAAAATTTTAAAATAAGTTTATAGATGCGTGTGTGTCTATTAAATCAATATTTATAATATTAGATCCATATATGTAGTTTTCAAGTTGTATCTTCAAATTTAAAATGTTACCTCGAACTACCGACTTAAAAAAATATCATTTTTTTCTCATTTTTCTCATTTATTCTCCACATATATTTTGTTTCAAAATTTAAAAATGATTTCAGATGCCTCAAATTCATAATGTCAAATGTAACTAATAAACACTATTAAAATGATTGATTATATAATTATTAAATAATAAATATTATAATTTAAGTGAAAATTTTCAATTATGAAAAATTTATTAGGGTTGAAATGTTTAAAATTAATTTGTATTAAAATTTTTACATGTAAATTGAAACTGATAAAGACAATTTATATATAGGAACGTAAGTTTTTTGATTCAACGGGTTAACCCGCTACGGGTCGGGTTTTGACCCATTGTTTTCGGGTAATTTCGGGTTCGGGTAGATTTTGGGTTCGGGTCGAAAAAGGCAGGTTTACTTCGGGTCATTTACAGGTCGGTTTCGGGCGGTTTATCGGGTCGGGTCAGATTTTGACAGCTCTAGTAACAGGTTCGGGGGGGGTTTGGTTTGGTAAGAACTAAAATAGCTAATGAAATATAAAAGCAACAGTAAAAAGATGAGTAGAAACAAATATGAGAAAGGTCTTGACTCAAACAGAAATCCACGAACGATAATATATCCGATCACAGAAAATAATCAACTGACTTCTCCTGAGCACTTTATTGTGATAATCAATGCAGTTCAATTACACTAACTATCAATTTCTCTCTTAACTTAGCAATTAGGTCAAAACTGATGCCCTAATTACCCTTTCTATGATTAACTCGAGTCACGCGAAACAAGTTCAAATCAAAAGAAGATATAGAACGAGAAACAATAAAGGTAACTAATACTAACAACGCAGTTAATACTCGAGTTACAAATTCAATCCCTTTTATGGTCAACTTACGACAAACTGAGTACGATAAATTGAACACAATTGCTATCGCGAAAAGATTAATAAAGCAAACGGAGCCAATAATCAATTCTAGCAGATAAATTAACAACAATCCTAATTAGTCATACGCACTAATCAAAATTAGGGTTAATCAACAATAATAACAAGGGATAAAATAATACTCACGAAAAAGTCAAGAGATTGATAATCTCACGGTTGAATTATCGACGCTTCAATCTTATTGAATCAAGAATTAAAAGTTTAGCAATGCATAATCTCCTAAATCAATTCTCCAAGTTTTTGAAAAAGTAGAGCAACTAGAAACTAATGAAAAGTTGGCTAATGAGATAATAATAAACTAGGTTAAGTTCTAAAACTAATAATAGTATATTTTCCAAAAGATAACAAATAAAATTCGGAAATAATAGAAAAAGTCGGAAATAATAGTACTCGCGCATAGGTTGCGCGTTGGTTCTGCACAGTCGCCAAAAACATCTGCCTCTTCTCTTTGCTTGAATTCACCGCGCATGGGTTGCACGTCACTTTGGCGCCGCAGTTGCCGATTTCTTCTTGTTTACCTTACCGTCCCTTTCTTTCCTTCCGATTCCTCGTCCAAGTCTCACGAGCTTTATTAATATCGTCCAAGTGCATTAACGCGTTGTAAATCCAATTCATCGCAATCGATTACAAAGCACGAAAATCTTCATAAAACCACGCCTAAACCTCACTAAATGAGCTCAAAATCGTCATACTAACCTATACTAAAACCGACTCATCACTCACGTATGACATATGACGTATGACATATGTGTTTGATAATACTATTGAAGATAGAGTCTGAACTATATTGCATTCAATTATTATATTTTTCGAATATCATAAAGTGCTATAATATTATGTACAAGTAATTTTTTTTACCGGCTTTATAGATTGGAATTATTGTAGTGAATGTTACAAAATGAAATGGGCAATATAGGAATTATATACAAATAATGGTGGAATTAAAATGATACAATCAAACAAAACATGGAAAAGTAATTCATTGGAAATTGTAATTACCTCATTGCAACCAAATAATATTTTGTCAATTCATGGGATTCATGGAAATTGTGTATAGGAAATTAATTCATGGGAAAATTAATTTCCTATAGGAATGTAATTCCTATGTCAACCAAACAAGCACTAAATGACTAAATCCCCCGACGTTTGGGGTTGCTTCCCATTTAATTATATAGCCAAACATCAAACATACATTGAGAATAATTCCTAATTAATTCCTATATCTAGTTCTTAGGTTCTCTTAATTAATATATACATGATTAATGCACTAATATATACTCCGTAGTTCCTAGATATAGTTAATGAATGGTTACATAATAAATACACTAATAATCTCGTTAAAATAGCAATTTTATAGCATTATGAGTTAATTGGACATATCTAGATCTATATCTATATATCTATATCTATATCTATATTACTATATATCTATATATATAATTAAAAAGAAAGTTGAACAATTACATTTAACCATATCTATATTACTATATATCTATATATCTATATATATAATTAAAAAACAAGTTGAACAATTACATTTAACCATCAAACAACCACATTTCACCATTTGCTAAAAAATCACCTTTTATTAAGCCACATGTCAACATAATAAACACACAATTTTAAATAAAAATCAAATAAAAATACAAAAGACTATTAAATGTCATCTATAATGACACCTTTTCATATATATTTCACATTGCAACTTTTAATTTTATTATTTAATATAGTGCTTGATGACATATTATTAACTTTATTAATCAAACCCAAATTTATTTTTTATTTCAATTAATTTATCAAAACCTAAAATATATAAATTGCATTTCATTATAATAAAACACATTTTTATACTCAGTAATTACTAAAAACAAAATTTATTAGCTTACTGTCAATTTTAGATTTTTAAATATGTATTTTATATAACGATTAATAAAAAAATGTTACAATTACTTTAACCAGTCAATGTAGTTGCATTCATAATATCTTGTAGTGTAACCACATTATAATAATTATAAAAATTACATTGTATAAATACATAATATACTTTCATAATCACGTTATATTAAGAAAAAACATTGAAATTGAATATGATATGGTTATGAAATATCAAAATATTGTTAAATACGTAAGAGATACGAAACATATAACATCTGGAAATAAGACAATGTCACTATTGAGAATACAAGACATTAATATTGATATTAAAATTATGTGATTTTCTTGCCAAAAGAATTATGTGACAATGTGCAACCAGTAATAATTTTTGCCAATAAATTTTAATCACTTTTTTTATGGTATAAATCTAATAACTCATAGTTAAATATTTGTATCCTTAATTATATATTGCATATGATACTGTCATTATAGTTATCAATATCTTATAACAATGACGATAGACAAACACTTTAGGTTGGTAATTGTAATCGATTAAATGTATTATTTAATTTGGTAAATATTAACACTTATCGACAATTGCACTAAAAACAAAATACTACTATTTAATATGAACAAAATAACTCACTATATCTGATACAACACTCTCATATATGTGACAATAAATCAAAATTATCATTTATATAGTAAGTATACAAATATGTAAATTAATTTACAAATTAAAAATGCAAAATATAATAATAATTCTGTGAATCTCACGGGACATGGAACTAGTTTAAAGTTAAAACTCTAAACTAAATGCATCATGAGAATAAACTCCGCTCACCCCAATTAGTCAAAAACTTAATCTCCGTTCGAATGTTTACCACTGATAACTCCGTTACCGTTGAATTTGACCCTTTTGACTTTTGTGTGAAGGATTTACGGACAGGGACCCGTCCGATGAGGTGCAACAGTCAAGGCAATCTCTATCCCATTTCCATTCTGTCATCCATTGAGTCACTTCCTTCAGCTTTTGTTGCTGCTGCCCCGTCTCTTTGGCATGCACGATTAGGTCACCCGGGGGAACCAGTGTTTCAGTCTCTTCGGCGCAATAATTTTCTTGAATGTAATTTGAATTCAAAAACTTCGCTTTGTCATTCTTGTCCTCTAGGAAAGCATGTTCGTCTGTCTTTTGCTAATTCTGTCACGAGTACACATTTGCCTTTTGATATTTTACATTGTGATCTATGGACATCTCCAATTCTTAGTTCGTCGGGTCATAAACATTATCTTCTTATTTTGGATGATTTTAGTAATTTTTTGTGGACGTTTCCAATCGCAAATAAGTCACATGTTCACTCCACGTTAACTAAGCTTTATTCTTATATCCAAACACAATTTGAGCGCAAGATTAAGTCAATTCAATGTGACAATAGTACTGAATTTGTCAACAATGTTTAAAAAAAAATTTGTGACGATCACGGTTTAGTATTCCGTCTTTCGTGTCCTCATACATCTCCACAAAATGGTAAGACTGAGCGAAAAATTCGATCCGTTAATAACATTGTTCGTACCCTCTTGCTTCACGCATCTGTTCCTGCAACTTATTGGCATTATGCTTTGGAGTTAGCCAGTTATTTGTCGAACATACTTCCGAGTAAAGTTATTGGTTTCCATACTCCAGTGTCCATTCTCTTTTACCGACACCCCACTGTGGACAAGGGAATTTGATCCACGCGATGTTTTATTTCAAAAAACATTTTTATTTGAAAAGAGTCGCCACTAAATTTTATATGGAATTTAGAAACCAATTTTAGAGAAAATGAGTTCGTGTGAGTTTACGTGTTAGGAAGTTTAAAAGAATTTCATTAATTTAACGCCTAACCCCGCCCATCGTAAAGACGGTCTCTACTAAATAAAACCATGGCTATTACGAGTACACATGCGGATATGCAAACAACATTTTAATCCTAAACATATTATATCCTTTCCATGTCGTTTGATGCACATATAATTTCGTCGAAGTTATTCAACATGGGTTCATTCACTATTCTAACAAATGAAGAAAAGAAGCAGAAATATCCACCGACAGCATAAGATAGATTAACAAACGTTAGCGGCAGACGAATAAAAAATATAATAAAACTAGTCGCACATGATCAAAACGCGAATAAGCAGGAATAACTAAATACGGCATGAGATCATAATGAATTAGCAAACAACACAAGCAGACGCATAAACCAAGCGTATAAATTAAATAATCAAACACAATTGAGTAGACATATGGACATGCACAAATGAGGACAAAACAAACACAGACAAACGTCCAACCCACTAATCAACTAATACAACTAACAGCCAATTGAAAATCACATCAACAAGGACTTAAGTGATCAAGACCAACTAACACTCACACATAAATAAGCAAGTAACGTGCATACCAAAACATAACATACGAAAATCCAAACTATCCAATCCTATGCAACCCAAGATCTATCGGACGAGACAAAATCAACAACTAACAGCAACACGCAATACACAACCTTTACATGATTAACGAAACTAATTACGGGATCAATACTAGACGACAGAGTAAAATCATGAAAACTAACCTAGTATACAAACGTGAATCACAAATCTGGGACGAAGAACATGATAAACCAGTTTTCAGACATAATTAAACATGAGCAAAATCTACTTGTATAATAAGCTAACGAGCAAACTAAACTGACGAGGGATTTTCAAGTCATACGACGCAGGGAAGCCAAACGTGCATATCAAGTGGATGAGGGACACGATACATCAACACATGCATATTAATATCAGGCGGAAAATATGAATCCAAAACAGATGATAAACGCGACAACTACGATAGCAAATAACAAAGCGACAGAGAGCGATAAAAGCGACAGAAAGCGATAAAAAGCGATAAAAACCATAATTCAAACAAAATAAAGTGAGTATTTTGCACCCTCAACTTACATGTATCGTTGACCAAATATCCGAGTCGTAATCGATTGTAAGATTTTATCCCAAGGGGCCGTCGTCGACGAAAACAATTTGTAAAACTTCGAAACACGTTTCACGGTTTTGACTTGTAACTAGCGATTTTCAAAAGCTTGTAACTTCTTCGTTTCTCAACGAAATTTCGATCCGAAAGATGTTCTGGAATCGTGGTAACATGAACTTTAAGATTATGTAAAGAAATCAGGGAGACTGTGGTGTTTTCAACACGAAAAACGAGTAGAAGAAGTGATAGTTGCACGAAAAGCTGAAAAAAAACGCTGCTCTGTTTTCAAGCAGCTATTGCGACTTCTCTTGAGGGTTTTTGTGGCTTAATATTGTGTGTGTATGCTGTATATTTCGTGTCCCTTGAAGGCTTGTGGAGGGTGTGTATATATAGGGACAAAAGTAGGGTTTAAGAAGGGAGAAGAGCAGCTCTTCCCTCTTTTTCGAGGAGTGCTGTCCAAGGCTCGTTCTAGGGTTTTTTGAGGGGGTTTTCTTGAGGGTTAAGCCAAGGAAAACGAGTCATGAGGATCAGGCATAAGTTCTTGTTTGTGGGCACGATTTTGATGGCCAAAAGGACGGGTTTTGGGCTGCTCAAAACAGAGCACGGGATGGGGGGTTTGGGGCTGCCTTTCTGCGAATTCTTTGGGCTGATTATGGCTGTATTTGGTCAGGTTATTCGAAGGGAAGGATGGGTAGAAAAGGTAGGATAGTTAGGATACGGGTATGGGTCATGGGTAGGCAAATAGGAGTCGGGTTTGGGTCAAATAGGGGCTGACTTTGGGGCTCATGGGCTGCTGCGGATCAGCTCTACTAATGACTTCGTTTTGGCTGTTTAAGGTGGGCTAAGGATGTGGCTTTAGGCTGGTTTAGGCTTGGGTATGTGAGGGAGAGTGTGGGTGAAAGTGGCCTCGAAATTCGTGCTAAAACGGGCTCAAAATCGCTCTTTAAATCGAGCTCAAAACGAGCTTTAAACTTGCTTTTAAGAAAACGAAATCATCGAATTCGATTTAACAAAAAAAGGTTTAAAGACACGGGAGATGACTTTTCAAGTCAAATATCAAACTTGTGAAAGCGATTTTTCAAATCGAATTACTTAAAATGATTTTTCAAATCGAAACATTTTATTTTCAATAAAACAAACTTTTTGACAGAATACACTTACCCTGTCAACACACTAATTTAAATGTCATTTAAATTAATAAAACATTTTGTCGACGGCGCCCGACTTACATCGTAAAACGGACTCAAATAAATGACACGAAATACATATTGTCCTATCATCATTGGGTGTTTGTCGGGTTTTCTATAAATTTCCATATCGACAGATACGGGTATCTACAGAGCCCCCACTTTGACTAAGGCTTGGACAGGCGAAAGTCAAAGTAGACTCTCGAGTCGATCGAAGATTACAACTGGAGAGCCTCACGGGTCGTTTAGGGTCCCTTAGACCTGTGTATATAAGCTCACCAGTCATAAGAAGAAATCATACCTGACTCACGGTTCTAGATGCCTTCTCTTTCATTAAAATATGGGTTGAGCCTTATCCTTAGGCGCCTACGTATCCGTTGTGACAGAATCAAACCCGTATCGTAGTTCGAGCTCACTGGCCTGTAGCTTTCTGCTGCTTCGGCCCATACACAAATGATATTTGTTTACTCGATTGAGTAAAGCCTATATCTGCATTCTTTTTGGAAGTGTCACTTCGTTTAGCTTCTGCTAATATTTCTTCATCTTGAGGATGTCATCCTGTTGTCGGGGTCTAAGGTGGATGACTTTAGAGCCCCCCTGCTTGAGCGTTCCTGTTCAAACTTACACAAAACATAGTATACGACTAACAAATCATTGCACACAACTCACATAGTGAAATCTGCGACTTTTGAAATAAAAAGAGTGGATCGTCGATCCGAGCTGCGAATTTTATTCGAAAATGGGTCGTCGACCTGCTTTTTTTTTAAAAAAAGATGGATCATCGATCCGACTAAGAATTTTAATTTGAAAATGGGTCTTCGACCAGCTTTTTAAACAAAAGGGATGGATCATCGATCCGAACTGCGAACTTTAATTTTGAAAATGGGTCATCGACCTGCTTTTTAAACAAAAGGGATGGATCATTGATCCGAACTGCGAACTTTAATTTTGAAAATAGGTCATCGACCTGCTTTTTAAACAAAAGGGATGGATCATTGATCCGAACTGCGAACTTCAATTTTAAGTATTGCTTGAAAATGGATATTGCGCTGGAAATGAGTCATCGACCCGAGCTAAAATTAACATTTGCATCCTCGATTCGCATTTCAAATTTTTTTTGTGCCCTCGACCTATTCAAAATTTTGTGTCCTCGACCTATATTTTTTGATTAAAGAATGGTGGGTCTTCGACCGGAAACTGTAAACATCTTTTGAAAATGAGTCGTCGACTGGAAACATTTTTTTGAAAATGGGTCGTCGACCCGTATCTTGAATAGTGGATGAGTCATCGACTCGAACTATAAACATCTTTTGAAAATGGGTCTTCAACCCGCATCTCGAAAAGCGGATGAGTCATCGACTCGAACTATAAACATCATTTGAAAATGGGTCTTCAACCCGCATCTTGAAAAGTGGATGAGTCATCGACTTGAGCTATAAACATCATTTGAAAATGGGTCTTCAACCCGCATTTTGATTTAAGTAGATGGGTCATCGACCCGAACTATGTTAAATCGACCTGAACTATGTTAATCATTTGAAAATTAGGGCCATCGACCCGTATTTTGAGGAAAAGGCGGATAGGTCATCGACCCCAACTATAATGGTCATTGAAAACTGGGGCCATCGACCTCGATTTTGAAAGAAAAGGTGGATGGGTGATCGACCTGAGCGCAAGACATCATCTGAAAATAGGTCATCGACCCCTATTTTGGAAAATGGATAGGTCATTGACCCGCATAGCAAATTTCATTTGAAAATCGAAAGAGGTCATCGAATAATTGAGCCATTAACCAAGTTTAAAAACATCATTTTTTAAAGTTAGATTGCGGGTCACCCCTAGACTACAAGAATTACTTGAAAATTGACACGGGGTATTGGTTAGCATGCATCAAATCGAATTGGGTCCTCAACCCGCATTGTAAACATCATTTTAAAAAATCAAGAAGAGTCATCGACTCTGAATGTAGACATCATTTAGAAATTGAAATGGGCCATCGGCCCGCAAGCATCATTTTGAAAATTGAAGTGGGTCATCAACCCACATTTGAAATTTGACCTCGGATCATCGACCCAGATTTTGCAAAAAGGTTCTTGAAATGCCAGATATTTTAAAATCGAAGCATGGCCAAGTTAGCATGAAATACGACACGAATGTGACATGAATGCGACGAGAACGTGACACGAGCAACTGACATTTGAACGTTCGACCATGACCGACTCGACCTAAGACAACGTTTCAAAGACGAGTAGACTAGTAATCGCGAGGTCCTTTAGGATGATTGACGCGTGGTTTGAAATAGATGTGGGTTAATAGTATCGTGTTCTCCCCCTAGGCAAATTCTTTGTCGAGATGCGAACTAACTGTCAAAGTAAGCCTCTTTGCCAATTCCCCATTAAGAAAAAGATCATTCCAAGATTGGACAATTACTTATCTGAATATTGATTCTCATCTCCATCTACTAAGACAGACTCAACAGAAGTTGCTTCATTTGGACTTTGTAAAGACCCGTAAAAAATTGACCAGATGACAAATTAGATGATGGGTGGTGGTGGATTGTATCCCATATTCTAAAGGACTGCCTACATATTCGCGTGGAGCGAAATCAAATCCGATGTAGTTCGATCTAGGTGCATAAACATGGCAATTTTCCTTGTGTGTAACACTCGAAGGTTTCACCTAAGGTATCATGTTGTAGGATCCCTTCTGGACCCTAAATGCTTGGGAACAACTACATAAACCAAAGATTCTCAGAACTCAAGACTATGTCTCCGTTACCGTTTTAAGAACGACTTAAAAAAGAAATGACGGTACTTTCTGACCGTTTTGGCTTCGTCTTTAATTTTGACTTTGATCTTCGATCTCCGACGTGTTGCCACTCAATTTTTTGTATTTTTGTATTCTTGTTTGCGTTTTTGAGAATATGCCGCGCCTTTGTGGCTTGGGCTTGTTCCAACTTTCCTAGATCTTGTGATAGGCGGTCGCATGTGGTCATATGTATATCACTTGGACTCCTCCGACAAGTTCGTTTGCTTATTAGGCACGCTGATCGAGTACACCTGAGGCGATCCATGAGTATTCGTACTTTTGGTCGCGATCAAATTCATGACCACTGTGGAGCTCCAAATTAATGGATCCTCCTCCAAAGGCAGAGGAATAGTATACCACAAGTTGACTAATGGAATTGAAACCCCTTTGGTCTTTGTTTTTGTCTTGAGTTGGTGTTGCACCTCACCATTTAGAATTGAACACGTATTTCTACCCCAGGGACACCCTTCGAGTGCGTTGTGCATTTTCATCAGTTGGATTATGGAAGCAAATTAGAGACAAGATCAATTTCATTGATTTTGAGAAGGATTTAGAAATAATTGTGAAAAAACGAATCTTAGACTCAGCTCAGACATAAGACTTGAATATGAATTCTGACTTATAATCACCAACCTCGGCTTTGAACTTTTCTCCTTTCAGGAATTGATTCAGATGCTTGGTTTGAAAGTTATCCCACTTTTGCAACTTGATTTTGGCTTAAGGAGGAGAATATGCGACTCAGGTTCAGAAATCGACATGGTTTCGACACTATTTGTAAATTGGTAGAGGTTTCATTCTATTTAACAACTCGGGATGCAAATGGACTGGACCAGACTAAACATGAAAAGACTCAGAGCTTAACGACATGGTCAACGACCTAATTATGCAAATGCATGCGACATATGGACTTGAAGACGACTCACAAAGATGGGATTTAGACCTAACTAGATATGGACTTGAAGTAATTAGCTCGTGTTTGGACCAATAAGTTTCTAAGGCTTATGCAAAACTTTCAAAAATAGCTCGGACGAGACGTTGTTGTGCCCTGACTCAAAACTAAAAATTGACATGCATGACCTGGGCCCAAGAGTAGGCCTAGGTGACCCAACTAGGTAAATCCTCTAAGACTTTTATATGGACTAGACTTACTATACACGACTTAGATTCCAACTAGACTCGACTCGATGCATTTCATGCTTACTCGGGACTTGAAAAAGAAACCTATTTTTGAGTTGAGGGTTGAAATGAGCGATTTCCGACTACAAGAAAAGCTTTGTCGTTCGAAATTTCAGTTTAACTTGGGCTAGATTTTAGCTTTGAAAAACTTCGTTTTGGTTGGAAAAAATCTATTCCCGAATGGGTAGCATTTCAAAAGCGTTCGAGATTATTCTAATCCTAAACGTATGGCATTTCAGCTTAAAACTATTCTTTTTTCAAAAGACGTGGTGTTAAAAATCGTTCGGGATTAATCTAATCCTAAACGGGTAGCATTTCAACTTGGAAGAACGTTTTTCAAAAGAGTTAGTGTTGGGAACTGTTCGAGATTACTCTAATCTTAAACGGGCGGCATTTCAGCCATAAAAAATGATCTTTTTTCAAAAGACTTAGTGTTGAAAATTGTTCGAGATTATTCTAATCTTAAATGGCATTTCAGCTATAAAAGGATCTTTTTTCAAAAGAGCTAATTTTTTAAAAAAAAAGTTCTAGGATTTTCTAATCTTAACGAGGAGCATTTCAGCTAAAAAAAAGAATCTTTTCCCTAAAGACTTAGCGTCGAAGACTGTTCGAGATTGTTCTAATCTTAAACGGGTAGCGTTTCAGCTTAAAACGGATCTTTTTTTCAAAAGAGTTACAATCGAAAATTATTTAAGATTATTCTAACCCTAAATGAATAGCATTTCAGCTTAGAAAATATTTTTCAAAAGAGCCAGTATCGAAAATTGTTTAAGATTATTCTAACCCTAAACGAATAGCATTTCAGCTTAGAAAAGATCTTTTTTCAAAAGAGCTAATATCGAAAATTGTTTAAGATTATTCTAACTCCTAAACTGACAAAGATTTCACTTAGAAAAGATCTTTTTCAAAAGAGTTAACATCGAAAAAAATGTATAAGATTATTCTAACCCTAAACGCATAGCGTTTCAGCTAGAAAGAGATCTTTTTTCAAAAGGGCTAACATCGAAAAAAATGTTTAAGATTATTCTAACCCTAAACGGATAGCGTTTCACCTAGGAACAGATCTTTTTTTCAAAAGAGCTAACATCGAAAAAAAATGTATAAGATTATTCTAACCCTAAGCGGATAGCGTTTCAGCTAGGAGGAGATCTTATTTTTTTTTCAAAGGAGCTAATATCGGAAATTTGATTATTCTAATCCTAAACGAAAAGCATTTCAGCTAGGAATGGATCTTTTTTCAAAAGAGCTAATATCGGAAATCTTTTAAGGTTATTCTAATCCTAAATGAATAGCATTTTAGCTAGGAATGGATCTTTTTTCAAAAGAGCTTGAATCGAAAATTATTTAAGATTATTCTTATCCTAAAAGGGATGGCATTTCAGCCAAGAAATGGATCTTTTTTCAAAAGAGCTAATATCGGAAATCTTTTAAGATTATTCTAATCCTAAACGAACAGCATTTCAGCTAGGAAGAAATCTTTTTTCAAAAAGAGCTAAAATCGAAGATTATACAAGATTAATCTAATCCTAAGAAGATGGCATTTCAGCTAAGAAAAGATCTTTTTTCAAAAGAGCTAATATAGAAAAAAAAATGTTTAAGATTATTCTAACCCTAAACGAACAACCTTTTAGCTTGGAGGAGATCTTTTTTCAAAAGAGCTAAAATTCAGAAAATTATTTAAGATTAATATAATCCTAAACGAATAGCCTTTCAGCTAGGAAGAGATTTTTTTCAAAAAGACTAAAATCGAAAATAATATAAAATTATTCTAATCCTAAGAGGATGGCATTTCAGCCAAGAAAAGATCTTTTTTCAAAAGAGCTAATATTTAGAAAATATCTAAGATTATTCTAATTTTAGAAGGAAAGCGTTTCAGCTTAAACAAAAATCTTTGTTTTTCGAAAGAGATAGTGTTGGAAAATATTTAAGATTATTCTAATCCTAAAAAGACAGCATTTCAGCTAGAAAAAAACTTTTGGAAAAAATCGATTGAAAAGAGATCTTTTTTCAAAAGAGCTAAAGTTGGAAAATATTTAAGATTATTCTAATCCTAAAAAGACAGCATTTCAGCTAGAAAAATTTTTTGGAAAATATTCGATTGAAAAGATGACAGTTTTGATTAAAAATGATTGAAAACATGGCTTTAGGATTCACAGAGCATTTAGTCATACGCAGTTCAAGGATGCAATGCATGAGCTAGACTATTCTAAGTCTCAAAAAAGGGTCCATGCCAATGATTCCACGTTGTTAGGGAACTCACAATCCTCCATAAGTCAGGGACGAAATGAGGAGACGGCGGTTGCTAACCTCGGTGGAACCACCTTGATATTTAAATCAGACACAGTGAACGTCATTTCCCTACTTTGAGATCGACCCAAAGGGAGAAATGGTTCGAATCCTAACAGTATGATGCATAAATAACATAAAAAAAAGGTACTCTAAATAGCCATCATTTTGCTTTTCAAGTTTCACTGTCCCCAGCGGAGTCGCCAAATTGTGGACAAGGGAATTTGATCCACGCGATGTTTTATTTCAAAAAACATTTTTATTTGAAAAGAGTCGCCACTAAATTTTATATGGAATTTAGAAACCAATTTTAGAGAAAATGAGTTCGTGTGAGTTTACGTGTTAGGAAGTTTAAAAGAATTTCATTAATTTAACGCCTAACCTCGCCCGTCGTAAAGACGGTCTCTACTAAATAAAACCATGGCTATTACGAGTACACATGCGGATATGCAAACAACATTTTAATCCTAAACATATTATATCCTTTCCATGTCGTTTGATGCACATATAATTTCGTCGAAGTTATTCAACATGGGTTCATTCACTATTCTAACAAATGAAGAAAAGAAGCAGAAATACCCACCGACAGCATAAGATAGATTAACAAACGTTAGCGGCAGACGAATAAAAAATATAATAAAACTAGTCGCACATGATCAAAACGCGAATAAGCAGGAATAACTAAATACGGCATGAGATCATAATGAATTAGCAAACAACACAAGCAGACGCATAAACCAAGCGTATAAATTAAATAATCAAACACAATTGAGTAGACGTATGGACATACACAAATGAGGACAAAACAAACACAGACAAACGTCCAACCCACTAATCAACTAATACAACTAACAGCCAATTGAAAATCACATCAACAAGGACTTAAGTGATCAAGACCAACTAACACTCACACATAAATAAGCAAGTAACGTGCATACCAAAACATAACATACGAAAATCCAAACTATCCAATCCTATGCAACCCAAGATCTATCGGACGAGACAAAATCAACAACTAACAGCAACACGCAATACACAACCTTTACATGATTAACGAAACTAATTACGGGATCAATACTAGACGACAGAGTAAAATCATGAAAACTAACCTAGTATACAAACGTGAATCACAAATCTGGGACGAAGAACATGATAAACCAGTTTTCAGACATAATTAAACATGAGCAAAATCTACTTGTATAATAAGCTAACGAGCAAACTAAGCGGACGAGGGATTTTCAAGTCATACGACGCAGGAAGCCAAACGCGTGCATATCAAGTGGATGAGGGACACGATACATCAACACATGCATATTAATATCAGGCGGAAAATATGAATCCAAAGCAGATGATAAACGCGACAACTACGATAGCAAATAACAAAGCGACAGAGAGCGATAAAAGCGACAGAAAGCGATAAAAAGCGATAAAAACCATAATTCAAACAAAATAAAGTGAGTATTTTGCACCCTCAACTTACATGTATCGTTGACCAAATATCCGTGTCGTAACCGATTGTAAGATTTTATCCCAAGGGGCCGCTGCCGATTTAAAAACAATTTGTAAAACTTCGAAACACGTTTCACGGTTTTGACTTGTAACTAGCGATTTTCAAAAGCTTGTAACTTCTTCGTTTCTCAACGAAATTTCGATCCGAAAGATGTTCTGGAATCGTGGTAACATGAACTTTAAGATTATGTAAAGAAATCAGGGAGACTGTGGTGTTTTCAACACGAAAAACGAGTAGAAGAAGTGATAGTTGCACGAAAAGCTGAAAAAAAACGCTGCTCTGTTTTCAAGCAGCTATTGCGACTTCTCTTGAGGGTTTTTGTGGCTTAATATTGTGTGTGTATGCTGTATATTTCGTGTCCCTTGAAGGCTTGTGGAGGGTGTGTATATATAGGGACAAAAGTAGGGTTTAAGAAGGGAGAAGAGCAGCTTTTCCCTCTTTTTCGAGGAGTGTTGTCCAAGGCTCGTTCTAGGGTTTTTGGAGGGGGTTTCCTTGAGGGTTAAGCCAAGGAAAACTAGTCATGAGGATCAGGCATAAGTTCTTGATTGTGGGCACGATTTTGATGGCCAAAAGGTCGGGTTTTGGGCTGCTCAAAACAGAGCACGGGATGGGGGGTTTGGGGCTGTCTTTCTGCGAATTCTTTGGGCTGATTATGGCTGTATTTGGTCAGGTTATTCGAAGGGAAGGATGGGTAGAAAAGGTAGGATAGTTAGGATACGGGTATGGGTCATGGGTAGGCAAATAGGAGTCGGGTTTGGGTCAAATAGGGGCTGACTTTGGGGTTCATGGGCTGCTGCGGATCAGCTCTACTAATGACTTCGTTTTGGCTGTTTAAGGTGGGTTTTGGATGTGGCTTCAGGCTGGTTTAGGCTCGGGTATGTGAGGGAGAGTGTGGGTAAAAGAGACCTCGAAATTCGTGTTGAAACGGGCTCAAAATCGCTCTTTAAGTCGAGCTCAAGACGAGCTTAAAACTTGCTTTTAAGAAAACGAATTCATCGAATTCGATTTAACAAAAAAAGGTTTAAAGACACGGGAGATGACTTTTCAAGTCAAATATCAAACTTGTGAAAGCGATTTTTCAAATCGAATTACTTAAAATGATTTTTCAAATCGAAACATTTTATTTTCAATAAAACAAACTTTTTGACAGAATACACTTACCCTGTCAACACACTAATTTAAATATCATTTAAATTAATAAAACATTTTGTCGACGGCGCCCGGCTTACATCGTAAAACGGACTCAAATAATTGACACGAAATACATATTGTCCTATCATCATTGGGTGTTTGTCGGGTTTTCTATAAATTTCCATATCGACAGATACGGGTATCTACACCCACTTACTCACATCTTCGGGTTTTTGGGTGTATGTGTTGGGGATACAAGGTGTCCGTCAACAATTGTGCATTGACTTCGTAGAAGTCATGGACCAAATATGAGATTATGATAATCGGATAAATTGGGTGGTTATAATGTCTTGCTAGAGGCCGCTTATAATCTGAGTATTTAGAATATTCTACCAATTTAGTCCGGTCCAATCAGTCACACAACTGCATTCTAATGGATTAATATATGGTTAATTGGCATATTAGATTAGTGCATTAACCTTTCGGGTTAGACCCGAGAACTTGTGTTTATACCGTAATCTATAGTAGATTACGGAAATGGTCTCGTAATGCGTGTGGCGTGACACATGGCACACAAGTGTGCATGCATTGGCCAACATAAAGGTGCTAGGTGATTGGTTTGTTTTGTACATGCATTTTCATTGGTTCTTTAACTAATGATTCTGTTGTAGCATGCTTATCAATATATGCAAAAGTATGCAGCAAACTTTAGTGCATTAGATGCAGCAAAAACACTATACACATACACACACAAAAGCACCGACAAAACAAGAAGAAATACAAGGGAGAAAAACTTGGTTTTCCTCCATTGTTAGTAAGCTTAGAGCTTCCTTTTCTTCACACAAGTTCCATCCTTTTACGGTTCTAGTAAACCAAGAGAGGAGTAATCCAAGGGTACTAGTGGACTTCAATTGAGGAGTAACATTTGGGGCTCTCGGTTTAATCTCATCATACCGGTGGAAATCACGCTACGAGGGTATAAACTTCTAACTTGAGCTTGTTTACATATGATTCGATCTTGTTTTGTGTCTAATTTATTCCGCCTTAGTATTAGACACACCTTCAGTATGTGCTTTCCTTTGGTTCCGTCTACCATTATACACAAACTACAACCTCGTTCTAGTCCTTGTGTCTTTCTCGGCTATCCACCGAGTCATAGAGGGTATAGGTGTTTTGATATTTCGTCTAACAAAATCATTATTAGTCGTCACGTCATTTTCAATGAGTCTAGCTTTCCCTTCTCTACGGTTCATCGCCCCGACTTACATACCTATAAATTCTTGGATGATGGGTTCTCTCCGTATGTCCTTCGACACCTTACTCATGCCCAGCCTCCTTCACCCTCTCCTCTCCACGGCCCTGGAGCTCCTGCCTCAACTCGGCCCCTCACTGCCCCTGTGGCCCCTGTCGTCCCTCAGCCCCCACTACTACTGTCGACCCTCCCCCTCGCCCCCTCCTTCTCTACAGCCGTAGGCAGCCCCCACCTACAGCCCCCCTTCAATCAACTACCCCTGCTGCCCACATACCCTCCTCAGTGCCTACTACCTCCAAACCCACCACTCGTAGTGACCATGATATCTACAAACCGAACCCAAAATATCACGACCCTCCTACCCCTTATAATCTTAGTCACACCGTCTCTACATTCCCTTTACCCCGTAGCCCGGTGTTGGCTTTACGAGATCATAACTGGAAAGTGGCCATGGACGATGAATACGCCGCTCTAATTAACAATAAGACGTGGGAGTTGGTTCCTCGTCCTGCAAATGTTAACGTAATACGGTCAATGTGGAAATTCGTCATAAGTTTCACGCTGATGGTTCTTTTGAAAGGTATAAAGCTCGTCTTGTAGGTGACGGTAAAACTCAACAGGTAGGAGTCGATTGTGGGGAGACGTTCAGTCCGGTGGTCAAGTCGGCCACTATTCGTACAGTGTTATGCATTGCTCTATCGCAGAATTAGGTGATCAATCAGCTCGACGTGAAGAATGCGTTTCTTCATGGGGCTCTCCACGAGACTGTTTACATGCACCAACCGCTTGGGTACCGGAATGAACAATATCCTTATCATGTTTGTTTACTCCAGAAGTCATTGTACGGTCTCAAGCAAGCACCTCGTGCTTGGTACAAACGGTTTGCCGACTATGCCACCTCTATCGGTTTTCGTCACAGCAAGGTTGATCATTCTTTATTTGTTTATCGACAAGGTACAAGCATGGCTTATTTATTACTCCATGTTGACGACATTATTTTGACCTGCTCTTCTGCTACTTTGCGGACCTCTATCATGAGCCGCCTTCATTCCGAGTTTGCGATGAAAGATTTAGGATCCCTACATTATTTTTTGGGCATTTCTGTTGCTCATCACTCTGCTGGTCTTCTTTTGTCTCAATCAAAGTATGCTGATCGAGGAGGTTATCGACCGAGCCGGGATGTCGTCTTGTAAGCCGTGTGCTACTCCTGTGGACACTAAGACTAAACTCAGTGCCACTTCCTCCACTCTATGCTCTGACCCATCTCTTTACCGCAGTCTCGCGGGTGCTTTGCAATATCTCACAGTCACCCGACCCGATATTTCGTATGCCGTGCAACAGGTTTGTTTATTTATGCATAACCCTGTGGACTGCCATATGCATGCCCTTAAGCGTATCATTCGCTATATTCTTGGTACTCATGCTCGTGGCTTATGGCTTCGACCATCGTCTGTTACATCTTTAATTACACGGATGCCGATTGGGGTGGCTGCCCCGACACGCGTCGGTCTACAACTGGGTATTGTGTATTTTTGGGTGACAACTTAGTGTCTTGGGCGTCTAAGCGGCAACCTACATTGTCCCGGTCTAGTGCTGAAGCCGAGTATCGCGGAGTGGCTAATGTCGAAGCCGAATCATGTTAGCTACGCAACCTATTGTTTCAATTTACGGCCTCCAACCTATATTTATTGAAGGGAATAAGTCTTATATTCTTATGTGAGATGGTCGTAATGTCTCATGTGAGATGGTTTGATATTAAAATAATGTGAAATCAAATTAAATATAAATTACATCTAAAAAGTACAAAAAACATAAAATATATTTACTAAAGTTACTAACAGGTTACTAAAAATTTTTGTCACAATGTAATTAACCGTAAAAGGGATATAAATAGTGATAAAAAGGTTACGAAATTATAGTACCACAATTATCATTAAAAATGACACAAAAACTATATAATCGAGTACAAATTAAATGAGACGGTCTTAAAATAATTTATTGTAAGACCGTCTCCACAAGTATTTGCCTTTTTCTTAACTTATTTTCGTGGGACACTTTATATATGACTTCTAATAAATTAATATTGAACGAATTAGGAATTATAGATTATTAATCTTCTTTCGAAAGCGTCTTTTTTTATTTATTCTCGTTTACCCTACCATCACTCGGATAATGATACATAACTATTTTATACGGAGTAAGGACCTGTTCTTTCCAAATTTTATTTTCAAAGACATTTCAAATTTGGGCCTTCAAATTTATTCAGCTTTAGTTCGATTCGCTTTAGCTCACTTCGCCTCGATTCAAGACCTGATATGTTATTTAATTGAACTTCATTCGATTCGATTCACTCTATTCGATTCGATCTGGGCTCATTTCAATTCGATTGATTGATTCGATTCAGCCTGATTCACTCTAAAAAAATGAAAAGAACAAGTTCTAATAACAAATGTCAAGATTTACACACACACACACAAAAAAAAAAAAAAAAAAAAAAAAAAAAAAAAAAAAAGGGAAATAACAACCAACTTGAATTTATTTTCATCAATTAAACTAAACGTAATTTGATATCCCCACCTTTTATAGCCACAATTTAAAACCTTCCACCTTTTGTAATTTTTTTTTTAAATATCTATCACTTTTATAAGCATTATTTTTTTTTATTTTTTTTTTTGTGATAACTACAGAATTATCTTTTTAAATATTTTCATTACGAATGAATATATCGTGTATCGTAACTCAAAATGTGAAAAGATAAAACAAGAATTTAATTTTTTCATGCGTGGAAATAGACGTTTAATATGGTTAAAATAAGGTATTGTTGGGAATTTTTGAGAAAATGTTTATCAAAAATTGGAAATTTAAAAATAAAAAATAAAAAAGTTGGGATTTCTTAAAATTGTGTTTAGAAAATGCGAGAGATTTTTCATTTAGCCTCATATACCATTTATAAAAAAAAATTTCCAATTAGCTCCATTTCCTTTTTTGCTAACTTTTTCTCATACAAAATTATTTTTTTATCATACTGAACTATAGGGGTCAAATAGAAAAAAGTGGAGGGAGTAACAATTAATACTTAAACTAATATTTGTTATAAAAGTGATTTTATAAGAGATTTTTTGCTTATGTAGATTTTTTTTATTATTATTTTTTATTCTTGATTTAATTACATAGATGTTATATTAACCAAATACACTGTATAAGGTTAATATGGGAACAAATATCATGTGCATTATTCATTTCCATTTTTGCAAATGGGCATGTCTATCCACCACGTAAGAATTTCCACCTATAAATTTAGTATTTTCATTCCATAGTTGCATAAACAAATAACTCTTCAATCTAAACTGTTTTTAATTAGCACCTAATTAAAATCATTTTTATTTTAATAATTGAGTGTGGAAAGAAAGTACAAAACATAATGAAGAAGAAAAAAAGGACGTCAATCCTTTGTTTTATGCATAGCTTTAACTTTTCATCAAATTAGTGAATTACCAAATATTACTTCGGTATAATTCTTATAAGTTTTATGTTCTTGTATTTACGTTTTTATTTTTTATTTTTTTCTTTGACTATATTCGTGTTATCGTAAAAACATGCCAATTTTCTTTTCTTTTTTAATTTTTATTTATTTATTTATTTATAAGCGTCTACTTTTATTGATTCTTCACATATCAATTATATCATACGTAATTTATTGTGTCACTATATGTTAAAAGGATCAAATTTTACTTGTTACATGTTAAAAGGATCCACGGGTAGAAACAACGATTTCATGTCTTAGGTTTACAAGTTATTCTTCGTACGTCTGCGTATCTAATCTAATGATTAAACTGTTTGATTTCACAGGTCCATAAAATCGGGAATACTTTCCCGTTATTGACCGAGGCACCTGGACAATTTTGTTTTACTTTTGCCGAAATAAAAAGAGATGAAATATCTATGAGATGAAGCAAAAAGTGAAAGTTGTACTCCCTCCCACCCATTTGGATTTTAACAAATACAAATAAGAAAAATTGAGTGGAATTGATGGTGTTTTACAGATACATTAATAACAAATTGATATAATTTTAACTATTAACAATGTATAACAAAATCACAAATTTTTGTGTGGGCCTGCATGGCTGCATTACAATAAATTAGTATAAGTGTGTTTTATCTGTACTCGATTACATAATTTTTGTACTATTTTGATGATAATTATTTTTAATTGCCACTAGATATTTTACTACATCTACAAGTGATTTAGTAGAATTGTTTATAATTTCTGTACCCTTAAACTACAATTTGTAATTTAATTTAATTTAATTTTAATCTAATGTGAGGACTCTCTCAAAAAACTTGCTAAAAATCGTAACATAATAAATTAAGGTTATTATTATGCACATAGAGTTATAGCAACACTAATTTTTTTTTTCCAGCTCCGTTACATTACATCACCACAAATTCTTGTGTAAGTCAGGACTTACAATAAGTTATTGTAAGTCCACCTCATTTGTACCCGTTTATATAGCTTTGTACTATTTAATTGATAATTATGATTAATTGTTATTAAATTTTTTTTAGTATCCCAGAAAGTGACTTTAGTAGATTTATTTCATAATTTTGTACCCTTTTTAACTTTAATTTGTACTTTGGTTTGTGTCTTACAGGAGAAGTGACTTTTTACATTAATTTACTAGAAGAAGTAAAGTACGGTGTAGTATTCCTATTACAATAAGTCTCTCTTAAAACGGGTTATCCGTCTTAAGCTTAAAACGGGTCAAGTATCTATCCACTTGCACACATAAAACAAAACACTCTACTTTTTCCTACACTATTTACTTTTGTCTTATCCTAATTATTTGACCCGTTTTAAGCTTAAAACAGGTTACCCGTTTTATATGAGAATTTGTGTTCCTCTTAAATTCGTGTTCTTATGTTAACTTTTTTTTTTTTTTTTTTTTTTCAAACTTCGTTCACCCTATTATTATCCATAGACCATAGCAACACTAATTTTTTTGTGTAAATTCCTACGGTATCTTGTCATCTTCACACGTGGGTAAGTATTAAGTTCAAATTTTGACTAATTACGATTAGTACCATGTGTTTTGAATGCAATAATTTTCCTTTGAATAATTTTAGTATGATGCTTCATCATAGTATGAGACACAACATATTTCAATAATATTATTAACTCTAATTTAATCAATTCTCTCTTTTTTCCTCTAATTGACCTTTCATATATTTTGACCATAATGTTAGTTTTATGATTTATCTAACACATATAAATATCATGTTTTATTACTCCCTCTGTCTCAGTCATTTGTTTACAGTTTGACTTTTTTTCCCCTCACAAAAAAGTTAAACTGTAAACAATTCACTGAAACGGAGGGAGTACTATATTTTCGTTAAACACTTATATCTTATATACGTTGTTGCATTACATATGAAAAATAACATTATCATTCTTCAAAAGTAACATTGTCTTAATTATCTTATACTATAAGAATAAGACGACCTCCATAGAATTTGCATTCATTTTTTTTAATTCTAAGTTGTTCATCATCACGAGATCTTATACTCGAAATAAGAAAGTGTCATACTCGAATTATGTAGCCACAACTTTTGATTGGTTAATTTTTTGTCGAATAGTTTTTGATTAACCATATCTCATTGCCGAAAGTTTGGAAACTGAATAATTTGGTACTTCGATTAATTGTCTTTACGAGATATACGATTTAAAATTTTTGACTTTTGAACTCATTGTTACAAGTTAATATAAGTTGATGATTTATCTCAAAAAGGGTACTACAGATAAAATGACAAATTAATATAGAATATTATGGAAATTATCTCAAAATTAAAAATAGAAATTTAACAACGTTATTACGTTTATTTGACAGAGTATCCTGAGAATTTAAAATCAGAATTAGTTGTTGTTTAGTAGTATATAGAAATTAAATTCTCATGATTTTCAAAAATACGTGAATTTGATAATTCATGCGACTTATTAAAAAGAATTAAATTCACGTGGAAATTGGCAACTACTTAGAGCAAGTGCAACGGGTAAACTTTTTATAAAGTTCTTCCTATGCCAACTCATTTTTCACATATTCCAAAGTTTTAAGAACTTTATGATACAATGGAGAAACTTTTTAATTTATTTTTGTTGGACCCATTAATTTTTTCCTCACCAATAATATTTTTATTTTTTTCTTGTAAATTGAAAAAACTTAATTCTTAAAAAAGAACTTAGAGCAAGTACAATGGAATTTTTTTAAATAAAGTTCTTTCAATGCCAAGTCATTTTTCACCACTTTCTAAGTTTAAGAACTTTTTGATTTAGTGGAAGAACTTTTATTTTGTTCTTATTTTGAATTTACTAATATTTTTTTTTTATCTCTATCACATTTATTTAATTTATTGAAAAAAACAAAGAACTTAGTTCTTAAATAAGAACTTAGTTCTTAGTTTGACAAACTCAAGGACATTTACAATGGAGAGAACTTTATTTTTAAAGTTCTTATTGACAAACTCTAGATAAGAACCACCCATTACACTTGCCCTTAGTTCTTGTTTTAACAAACTCAATACACTCTACAATGGAAGAACTTTATTTATAAAGTTCTTATTTACAAACCCAATGTGAAATACTCACCATTGCATTTGCCCTTAGGAGGACTAGCCTAGTAATTAAATTCTTCCATTATAGAGAAGTTTACAATCTACTACTATATATACAAATCGGAACCCATAGGCTCGGATGATCGACATTTGTTAGACAACTATTGGATGTTGATTTTTTTTAGTCTAATTAGTATTTAAAAGAAAAGAAAAAATAGTTGGTTATTTGATTTGATTTTTTGTATAAAGTAAAGTTACCAAAAACAGAATTGTAAATAATTAAATGGATCATCTCAAAATAGAAAATATAAAGATTTGAATGAATCAAATGGAGTATATGTATACAACTTAGTTTTCTATCATAATTTTGTTAATTTAATATGTTTACGTAATCCATGTAAGTCAAAACACAAATTCATGAGAAAAAAAATTAATTTTATATAATGGTTATACTTTTTATTTTTACTTCAAAACCAAAACATAATGGATTTACGCAATAAATTGGTTGAATTGCAAATTAGAGAGTCTAATGGATTTACACTTCTCCGTTGAAAATAAAAGCTAAATACACACCTTATAATTGCATAAATTATATAAGCACTTTTAATGTCCAACTTATACGGAGTACAAGGAATTGTGACGTCTAACTATCAGAAAATCCACTCTTTATAACTTCTTGGTTATGCCACACAAATATTAGAATCATTTCACCAATTTAATTAGATAAAAGAATTATAAGTATAAGTATAAAAATAAAAATACACTCCCTATGTGTAAGTCAATAATTATCACTTTTTTTTTTTCACCTATGTCAAAATTTATTTTTTTTTGGTTAAATTTTTAAATGATGATAATTTAATCTTTTTGCGAAAATTTTAGATTTATGTTTTTTACTTGGATAGTTTTAGGAATCACGAAATTGGTTCATTTTCATGAATTTAATTCTGAAAAATTAAAATGTTTGGCTTCAAATTCAAATCCAATTCAAAAAATTTGTTTGGATTAATGTTCACATGACATTCAATTCCATATATTCTAACTTGTCAATGATGTTTGAGAAACGAATGAAATTAAAATTGGAAGTAAAATTCAAATTGCATTTGGACAGGGCGCGCGGAGTATGTATGGGCTGGAGTCAATGATTTTTAAAATTACAGAAATAATGATGTCAAGAAATTATTTGCGATTTATGAAATAATCATACTTAAAATATTACTTCAAATGGCATGAGTTTGAGATCTTAAAACCTAAATCAAGTAGTGACAAAATTAGCACGACTACTACTTCAAATGGCATGAGTTTGAGATCTTAAAACAATAAAAGAATTGAGACTAATTCCAACTTTGATTATCGTTAGATTTGTTATTCGATTTAACATATTCGTTGTAATTGTCGTTTGATGTTTTGTTAATAAATTATTATTATAAAAAAAAAAAAAAAAAAATGTGTCAATCACAATATTACCTTCAAATTTTAGAAATGTGAACATAGCATTATCCGGTAAATATTTTAATGCTCAATAGCACATGGAATAAGATATTTTTGCAAAGTAAACATCACATAAAAATATGTCACATTACTATGAATAATATTAAGAATGTTGATAACATACTTATAATATTAGTTTTAAACCTGTGCATCGCACGGGCTTTAAATCAATTCCCAAACAAACTATAATACAAATTTCCTAGTATCCACTATACACGTCCACCGGGTAATGTAAGTACCTCAAGCATCGACGTGCGTCCGTTGCCTATGCAACCGTACATGGCGGCGCCCTCTGTATCGTTCAAACTACAATGATTACCGCAACTCACGTCGGATGAGTACGTAGTGTACGTGGCCTGATTTCCATCCACATCTACAACCCAATTTAACGTGTTAGTTTCAAAGAATAATCGAACCTGCTAGAGTATGTCTCGAGAGGGAATTCTCGATTTTTTTTTTCACATCTCATTTGGTGTCTTACGTTTGAATGTACACACATATTAATATACCATCTAATGTGAATATGTGATTATTTGACTAACACTTCGAATTCCCCTATATTATATTCTAACGGTATTTAGTGTAACACTTTAACCCTGTGTCAAATACATCTAATGAAAAATTGAAATATATACTTATTCATCATATTACTAAAATAGTGGATACACAAAATAAAACACGATGGTTACCTTGGTTTTGCTATAGTACGAAGTCTGATAACGGTGACCCGGTGAACGGCCTTCCCCTGCGAGTTAATGCCTTCGTAGATAATCCACCGATGTTTTCCCATCTAAATCTCGATCATTTGTGCAAGAAGACTCCCCATTGCCCGTTTTCACTGACCATTGGGTAGTGCGACTCGCAGAGGGATCCGACCCATTGTCTAGCGTCGTGCAGTGAAACCTCACTAGATTACCTGCTGCATTTTACACCAGACATACTGTAAACAGTAAACATATACTCCCTTCGTCCCAATTTACTTGTCCCTTTTTGGTTTTTGAAAAATCCCAATTTAATTGTCCCTTTGAAAAAATGACTAAATTACCCTTAGGTCACTTAATGTGGGAATATGTATTTGCTCAAGTTTAAGCTAGAAATGCAGGTCTTTTTTTTGTTGCTACTCTTCTACCCTCCCACCCATATTAGTAGCAAAGGGTAAAATTGGAATTATACGTAAATATTGTGAAAATTAAGAGATCAATGTGACTTTTTTCTTAATTTCTTAAATCTAGCATTTTGGTAAAAGGGGACAAGTAAATTGAGATGGAGAGAGTAGTTTTTACTTTTCAACTCACCTCTGAGTTGCTTCATCGTATTCCTAGCAAACAAGTCTTTTCCGTCAGCATTCTTCTCAGGGGCGTAGGGAGGGGGGTTCTATGGGTTCTATGGAACCCCCTCCCATTTGGCAAAAAATTAAAAAAAATAAAAATAAATAAATTAAAAATTAAAAAATCACTCGTGACTAACCCACATCCCACATGCCTACTTACCTAGTTAAACCCAAACCACTAATTCCCTAAAATTAAAATTATCTCCCATTAAAAAATTAAAATCTTCTTCTTTCAAAAACAAAATCAAAATATTAAAAAACTAACAAATAAACACAACTAATTTAATCTCAACTCTCAAGCCACTAATTCGGTAATTTTCACTTGATTACTTACGTGAAGAACAAGTTGAGGAATAGTATGGCGGATCAATTTTTGAATGATAGTTTGGTCACATTTATCGAGAGAGAATTCTTTTTCAAAGTTACGAATGATAGTGTAATGGATTATTTTCAAGCCGCGAAAAGTCGACGTAATCTTTTACCCCCACGCGCCATTTGAATGATGATGTAATTTAGATTATTGGAAATATTTTGTAATGTATAATATATATGAATGTTTTTAGTTTCGAAAAAAATTTCGAACCCCCTATCTGAAAACTCTGAATTCGCCACTGGTTCTTCTGCTCCCTTGCCACCTTTACTAGGTCATGTTGCGTTATTGACACGGCGCTAGGATGGTACTCTTCCATTCGTTTAAGAAATGAAGTCGTGACATGCAGGAGTTCCAAACACGTTCACGCCCATGACATAGTCGACCGTGTCCAAGAGTAATTAGTCAAGGAGAGTCTATGAACTCAAACCAATTACTTGGAAGTGCATTGAATTTGAACACAATTTTAGTGTTTTGATATTAATTGATTGAAGTTATGATATATAAAGGTGATATTTTATATGCTAAAAATCTTAAACCTAATCAAATTTGGTACGGAGTAATATTGTTTTATACGAGTATCAATTCTTTCTAATTTCTCTAAATATAATGGAATAGAAAATTTATGGTGGGAAGAGTCTATAGCTAATTTTTTTTTTTAGGTTGAATTAGGGGGTTCGATTCAATGTTAGATGAAATTATTATCTAACATATCATGGAATAGAAAATTTATGTTGTTTTAACCTTAAGTCTGTAAAATTTGCATCACATATACTCCGTATAAGAGATGTGAAGTATTTAACGAGAATCGCTATGGTCTTCAGATGGCTGGGCCTCAATTTATGTTATACGAAACCGATTTGATCAATTAGGACCAATATAATAAAGCAATTTTGATTGTATTTCAAAGACTTCCTCGCCACTATTACACTACCTCGATATACAGGAGTTCAGGACCCCAATTATATTTTAGCAACTACTCTGTAGTTCGTAACACAGACATCACAGACATACTCCGCAATAGATAAAAATAAACAGCACACTTTTCCGTTTACAACGGTTCAATACATTTAAATATCATAAATAAAGCCGTTTTAATTAAGGGAGTATCAGTAATCAAAGACACCAGGCAATGTGAGCACGACTTCAAGCATCGGTGCAACTCTGTCGTAGCTGTCACCTATGGAAGCGTACATTGAGGCCCCTTCTATATCATTCAAACGACGGTGATTACAAGTACTCTTGAGTTTATCCTTAAGAGCGCTCCATTCAGATGAATTGTAACCCAAGCTGGATAGGTAATAAGTAGGTGGCCTGATTTCCGTAAATACCTGCAACACCGTTTACCCGATTAATGCCACAACTCTGGTCGGTCTCATTACAACCTTATCTGGTCGGGTAATTTTATCAGGTCTAGACTGTAGTTTAGGAGGGCTTACCGCACTTTCATAACCTACCGATGTGTCGAAAGCAGTGACCCAGTGAACGGGATTCCCATGAGAGTTGTTACCTTCGTAGATGAAGCTAGCCGAGCCTTCAGTCCCATTACGCGTCCAACCATGTAATAAGAGGGCTCCCCATTGGCCGTTCGCTATGATCATCGGCCAGAGCGACTCAATGGCATACCCCTCCCAATTCCGAGCATCGTGAAACATGACAGGATTGCCTGTTGCATTGTATATCAGACACATTGTGAATGATTTATTGTCGTAATCGCTTCCAAATTCCTGTCTGAGTTGCTTAACCATCTTCTTAGCTGACACGTCTTTTCCGTCAGCGTTCTTCTGCTCCATTGCGACCTTTGCTCGGTCGTACTGCGTTATAGGCGCATCCCTATGACGATACTCTTCCATGCGTTTAAGGTACGAAGTCGTGACAGGAGTTCCAAACACATTCACACCCATGATAATTAATATAAAGGAATCGTAATAGTGTACTTTAGTCTTTGAGATGAGATGATAAATGGTCTTGTGTGTGTAAAAGAATGTATATTTAAAGATGTAGGAGTGAAGAGTCATTGAAATGAGTAAAATAGCCAATTGCAGTGCACTATGTGGTTGAGGAAGTTGGAAAGTCAGTCATGGTGGAGTAATTTTTTGGAAATTGAGTATATCAACACAAACCAAATACTTCGACGTGCTTGGAATTTGAACACAGTTTAGCGGGTCATTGTATCGGTCTTTGTTAACAAGTAGATACGGAAGAATTCTCTGAGTCTTTATTCATTAGAATCTGTGAAGAAAACCCTTATTAACTTCACATGTAAGTCCCACATCGATCAAGGAAGTGAGGGTTGCTCACTTTATAAGTTTAGAGGCTACTCCTCCCATTACCAATTGGTTTTGGGATGGAACCCTCTAGGCCTTATGAAGCGGGCTTTCTTCTTCCATTCGTGGGTGTGGCCCGGGCCCGTCTCTGGTTTCACAGAATCGCAATATATATAGAGTACATCGGTAAGGATAAACTAGGGTACATAAGATATGTAAGTCCACCACATTCGTGTATGGGCCGGGCCTATTAGTCTTCCACAAAAATACAACCGAGTAACTCTATTGACTATTGTTACACAATTTTATGTGTACGGATGTTTCTTGTAACTAAAATGTAATCATTTTAATACTTATGTGATGGGATGTGATTACTTTATCATCTAAATTTAATTAATAATTTTTGGCTGGGTTGTACAAAACAATCAATTTAATTTGTCAACAGTACATGTATGTGATTCAGAAATAATACGATATCAAGAAATAATATTATTAATGTAGTACTCCGTATTATGACATATGTGTTACTCGTAGGATATGTTTACTTGTTTAAACATTTGTAATATACTATTTCAAATTTCGTAGTATAAATATATACACTAAATCACAAGTTGTGAATCAATAATATTACTAATTTATAAAGGGTATTGATTTTCCGTATACGAATTTTACCCTCGTTGTATACTTTTTTCATTTAGTTTTCCTATACTACCTTTTTTTACTCTCATTGTATACAAAGTTCTATATTTTTCTTTTTCTTAAATTGAATTCATCCAATTTTCAATTATTTCAATTATTAGTTTCGATAATCAATTCATTAAAGTAATAATTGAATTCAATTTCAATCTTTTTCATTAAATTATGCAAATTTTATTAATTTTGATAAATCTAATTTAAAATTGAATTAGGGTTTGTATGGGGGTGAGATTTGGGAGCCCGCTTAAGAAGACGGCCTCAGTCTTGGCAATTTGGAGTGGGGCAGCTTTGTCGTGGGCTTGAGAACCGAGTGATAATACATTATTTACGGTCTTTGAGTTGACAAAACATTATTTACAGAAATCAATTGAGTCATTAGCGACAATTTTAAGGTTGCCATATGCCATATGGTCTTTCAAAGACAACATTTGCTTGGGAGATAGATAGTTAACTACGTATTCATCATCAAAAAAATACAAATCATATCAATACTAGGCATAATACTTGTTCATTTATCAAACCCTAATTCAATTTAGGTTAAATTTATCAAAATTAATAAAATTCGCATAATTTATAGAATTTTTTTTGAAATTGAATCCGATTATTACTTTTTTGAATTGATTATCAAAGTTAATAATTGAAATAATTAAAAAATTGGATGAATTCAGTTTAAGAAAAGTTTTTAAAAAAAAAAAAATTGTATACAATAAGAGTAAAAAAGTGTAGGGTGGGAAAAAAAATGAAAAAAAAGTATACCATGAGAGTAAAATCCGTATACAGAAAAAAGTATTTCACTCTTCTAAATTTTTACATGTTTATTTAACAATAAAGCTGTTTATTTTAAAAAATCTTATCGGAAAATCAATTTATACGTACTAAAATAGTATTTATATGTATAAAAAGAACTGTACATCAAATCTACAATACGTCAATACTAACCGTAAACAAAATGACGTATATTTGACCATTACCACCTAATGATTTTTATATATTTGTAATGTGTGTTAGAACAATTAATTGAAACGAGTTTGCAGTAAGGCATTACGTATACTGTCCTTAAGGAAATTATCCTCCACTATTAGGGTAATTCCTCGAAGATACAATACTGTAGAATATTGCCTATATTATACCAGAGATTTGACAAGATTAAATATGAGTTTTTCGATGCCTTTGATTGTGTGTGAGGGTGTGTATATAATTATTGAAGAGGCACGAAAAAAAGGAGTCATTTCGTTAAATTCATGAATGTCCCAAAACCGAGACTTTGTTTGGGCAAAACATCAGTTTCGCGATTCTGTAAAATATTGACTCGAATTGGGCTCGTGACGTTTCGCCCACGCTTGTCTTGATTCATGTAAGTTCTAGGCCCATATTAGTGGATTCACTAATGTTACCACTAATGGTCATTTCACTTAACTAATAGACTATCCACACAATTAATAATAAACACCTCATTTCACTTAATTCTCATCAATGTGGATATACTCACAAATTACTCCAAAATGTGTATAAGACTATATAATTGTATATATACGCGGTCGTATATATACACGTATTTTTGCGTATATAGAAAAATACGTTGAATTCTATTTAATGTGATATTGATGTACATAGAGATTCACTGACGAGATACTGGTGATAAACTGATTTCCCGACGAGATTTTGATCGAAAAAATAGAAAAGAGTTAAATTTTACTTAAAGGAAAAGTAAATGGGATAAATCATTACTCCAATTAAAATTTGGATATTAAATTTTCATATACGGATTTCACTCAAGTTATATACTTTTTTCATTATTTTTTTCCAACCCTACCCTTTTTACTCCAAAAATATACAGAATTCTCTCTCTTTAATTTTCTAACTAATAATTAATCAAATTACTAAAGTTATATACGAATTTTACTCAAGTTAAATACTTTTTTAATTATTAATTTTTTTGTATTTTCTTAAATTTTTTTATTCAATTTCTATTTATTTTCTTTTTCTTAATTGTTTTTGTTTCTTTTTTATTTCTTGAATTCTTTAATCACTTCAATATCAAGTAAATCATGTATGTCTTCCGAATTGTCCGATAAATCTTCTAAATCGTCGTCGCCTTGTAGATATCATTTAAACTAAAATTAAATAATAATCCAAAAACAAAATTTACATTAAAAAATTCTACCTTATTAAAATTAAAACCATAAACAACCAAAATTGAAGTAAAAATTTAATAAAAAGAATTGAGAAATAAAAAAAAAATTAAAAATAAAAATAAGGAAAAATTCACAAGAATAATCTCAACTAACACCCATCTCCCAAAAATAATCCCAACTCAAAATAATCCTAAAATATTCTCAACTATTAAAAGTTATTCTAATAACATACTTTCGTTAATTTTAAACGGCTCAAATAGATATAAAAGAAAGTCAAACCGATTTTAATTTTAGATAGAATAAGAATGAAGAAAATTTTATACCGGTTTAACCTTCTTTTTTACCTGTTTAAAATGGCAGGCTTATGAAACTTCATACTCCCTCAATTCATATCCACAAGGCAAGTTTGCTTTTTGAACACTATTCGTACTTCGACATTCAACTTCAATTATCTCTCGATACATAAATGTAGATATATTCATGTATGATCTTATTTGATTCGTCTTTACGAGTACAAAATTAAAATATATTTTTTATATTTTTTGAATAAACGTAGCTAAAGATATTTAACGCGCAAAACGCGCGTTGACAAGTGTGAAAAAGCAAACTTGCCTTGTGGATATGAATGAAGGGAGTAGTAGATAACATTTGGAAACAAGGCAATTCCGCTATTAAGAATATATGACATTAATATTGATACTAAAATTATGTGTTTCTTGCCAGATATGTGTTTGTAAATATGCAATCGATCATACCTTGTTTTTTATTGATGATAAATCAAATAACTCAGTTAAATGTTCGTATCTTTAGTTATATATATTATTATTGTCAATAACTTACAACAATGACAATAGGCAAACGCTTAAGGTTTGTAATAATTAATTGATTATGTATAATATTTGCTAAATATTTTAACACTTACTAATGATTGCACTAAAAACAAAAAACTATTTACTATGAATAGAATAACGCACTATTTCAATTACAAAACTTTCATATATGTGTGACAATAAATCAAAGTTGTAATCTACAAATAGTAAGTATAAAACTTATCAATGTAAAATGCCAAGTATAATAACAAATATGTGAATCTCACGCGACTTGAAACTAATTTTATACCATTCACATTGAATGGATTTTTCCCACTTCTACTAATTTTATCCCATTCACATTAAATAGAAGAGAAGAAGAGGGTGGACTATTTGCAAGTCTCGTGGTTTACCATTCACATTGAATGGATTTTTCCCACTTCTAAATCGTGTGTGTTGTTTTGAGATTTTACGCTTCCGAATTTGTTTATTATCATTGCCCTTCAATTGTTTGTTTGCTTGGCTTACTGTTTGGTGTTTCGGGTGTTTTATCAGTTCCATAGGTTGACTGTATTAGTGCTAGTCTGCTAGATCCTTGTGGGTTGTGATGTTTATTGAGTATCACTTTGGGCTCTTCTAAGCTTGCGGATGCCCAACCATTTTACAATATAAGTTACTGCGTAAGTCCGTATATATTGTCAATTGTCGTAGACGAATGAGGCCATTATGTTTTCATAAAGTTTAATTGTTACTCCCTCTATTTCACTCAATTAGCCCCACTTTCCTTTTTCGGCAATTTCACTCATTTAGCCCCATTACTATTTAGGACAACTTTATACAATCAAAATAACACTATATATTCATTTTACCAAAATACCACACCCTTTATCCTTTAAAATGGACTTCACTCAGCCAAACTACCAATATTACCCTTAACTTTTTATTTTCCTTAAAATTTGTGAAAAAGCCCATGAGGCTTTTTCAATGAAATAGAGGGAGTATATGCATATACCAAAATTATATATTTACTTATGAACACTCCGTTTAAGGAAATTTGTAAATGACTAAATGAGGTATTGTACAAATAAAATTACTCATCTAAACAAAGAGTTGTTTAAAACACATCTCATTTTAACTCATTTGGAGTCATTTCATAACTTTTACACTAATTATGTACGTAGTATAAATTTAGAGAATCAATGAAATATACTCCATATCATCCAAAATATGGTCCTCTATAGTTTTGGTTTATTACAAATTTTCTCCTTTTTTTTTTTTTTCGTTTATCTTTTCTTATTTGACCAAAAAGACGTCGATAACAATGTTATAAAGTACATTCATTTGAAAGGTCAAAATAACGATTACATCTACCATAAAGAAAGCGATAGGAGTTAAATCAATTGGACAAGAATTTAATTTGAAGGGATTGAAATTTCTAACTTCACATGAACAAGAATCCAAACAGGCATTGAAAATTTTGAAGTTATCCATTCCACGGTACAACATAAACTTGTTCCGTTCACCTATAATCGACTACATTACTAAAAAAAAGCTTGAATAAAGTTTCAATATATCGTAACGAAATTGATTAACCGGGGAGATTAGTACCAGGAACTAACGACACCGGGCAATGTAAGTACAACTTCAAGCATCGACGTGTCTCCGTTGCCTATGCAACCATACATCGCTGCTCCCTCTGTATTGTCCAAATAACAGTGATTTTTGCTAATATATGTGAAAGATACTTCTTCCTTCAAAGTCCCCCAACTCCAGTTGGATGAGTAGTAAATAGGTGTCGTGATTTCCAGCCGAATCTACAATCAAACTTATCATGTTAGTTCCAGAATAGAACCAAACTCGCTGTCCATTTTATTTTCAATTTTATTTTTAACGGTTATGAAGAGCTCTGTCTGTAAACTCCCACATCGACCAAACTAAAGAGATTTAAGTACCTTATACGTCAAGGGGGTACTACTCTCACTACTAATTATTTTTGGGATGAAACATCTTTCAACTTACGGAGTGCTCATAATTTTAATAAATAGGCCACAATAGCGGGACATCAAATAAAACACAAGAGCGTACCATGCTTTTGCTAGTAGAGTAAGTCTCAAAGGCGGTGACCCAATGAACGGCCTCTCCATGCGAGTTGTTGCCTTCGTAGATGAAACCACCTGCAGTTTCAGTTCGACCACTAGATGATCTGTGTAAGAAAGCTCCCCATTGCCCATTTTCTATGATTATTGGGTAGTGCGACTCGTAGAGGGATCCAGCCCATTCTCTAGAGTCGTGAAACCTCACTGGCTCACCTGTTGCATTGTACACCAGACACATTGTAATTATTATCTTATTGTTTGTACTTTTCAAGTCGTCTTTGAGCTGCTTCATTGTATTCCTAGCTAACACAGCTTTTTCACCTGCGTTCTTCTGCTCCATAGCCACCTTGGCTAGGTCGCCTCGTGTTATAGTCGCGTCCCTATTACGGTACTTCTCCATAAGTTTAAGAGACGAAACAGTGACAGGAGTTCCAAACACATTCACACCCATGATTTACCGAATTTTATTTGAGGATTTGAAATAATAATATGATTATGGTGAATTGCTTGTGTGTGTATGTGTATGTATATTTATAGATGTATAAGTGAAGAGTCATTGAAAGAAGTACTCCGTAGTAGCCTAGTAGGTAATGCACTTGAGGGAGTTGAAAAGTTAGTCGGGGAGTAATTTTGGGATTTTGGGTCTATCAACACAAATCAATTAATTGGAAATGCTTGGAATTTGAACATAATTTATCGGCTCATTTGAATGCTCTTCTACAAAAATCGTAACCGAGTATGGAGTAGAAAAGTTATAGTGTGTAGGGTCGTATTGAGCCCAGTTAATTTTTAAAGCTCGAAAAATTATTAATTATAGGTTTAACTAGCTTCGATTGGGATGAGTCATATAAGATCATGACACAATTTCATACTTATCCTATATTTAGACAAAGAATTTATGTACGGAGTAATATTTAGTGTTTAAAAAGTTTGTAAGTACTACTTATACCAATAAGATGCATCTTCAAACGTGCTTGTTGGAGAGTAATGACAAAGAGCATTGGACGGGACTCGTGTTGGTTTGTGGGCGATATACGTAGCCTGGCGAGCTACCGTGAGACCTTTAGTTTGGGCCGGGTGTTAAAATTTATGTATTTGGAATTTTGAAGTATCAGTTGGACAATCTATTTATGGTCCGTCGAGGTTGAGTGGTAAGAAGTGTTGACAAATCATGTTAAGTTGTCATGTTCGTAATCTGTAGCCACAACTTATTATCAGTCAAAAAAATTCCCAAAAGTTTTTTATTAATCATATTTCAAGGGCAAGATATTAATGCAGTAATGTAGTACCCAAATGCATACAATTATACAAATAATCTTATAATAAAGTGTTATATAGATTTGTAAACCATTGTACACATGTATTGCCCAAAGGAGGGTTATCGGGTGCAAAGTGCCTAACCTCAAAGTTACCGTGACAAATATCTCAAAATCAAAATTAATTATTTAAGGTGTATAAGTAAACTAGATATATTGTAAATTTAGAACTCAAAACTTAAGAGGTACAGTAGAAACTATGGCTCATTTTTAAGACGTCAACAACTTAAAAAAATAATCGATGAAAAAAGTCGAAACGAGTTAATTGGGTCGGACAAGAATTAGGATTGATTGAAATTTCTAACTTGGCATGAAAAAGTTTTCCAAACAAACGGTAAAAATTTCCTTAGGCCAAAACCAACAATCCCCTGCATTTCCGCAAACACACATAATTAAAGACCTGTGTTAGTACGTATCAGGAATCAATGACACCGGGCAATGTAAGTACAACTTCAAGCATCGACGTGTCTCCATCGCCTATGCAACCGTACATGGCGGACCCCTCTTTATCTTCCAAATAACAGTGGTTATTAGCGCAACCATCTTCGCTAACTTCGTCCTTAAGAGTCTCCCAACTCAAGACGTATGAGTCGTGAATAGGCGGCCTGATTTCCGTCAGTATCTACAACCCAATTTATCGTGTTAGTTCCAAACAAACAATCAAACATCGTACATGTCTCGATAGTGAATTCTCAGTTTCATTAATAGTACGTGGGAATGTGGGATACAAAATGTAAAGTAACAACACAGTTGAGTACTTTTGTGTAAAATGTGTTCTGCCATTCATGGCTCTTTTGACTTGCTTAAATACACGATGTAGTTAGCTAATACAAGGTAAGAAAATAATTAAATCTCCTAAGTAAGGTAAATTGGCTAGAAATAAGGCTAAATTGGCTAGAATTAAGACTAAATAATATTCTAACAAGTATAATGCCTAAAATCAATAGTATATACGTAATATACAGCTATTAAAATGAAACACGAGGAGGGCTTACCTTGTTTTTGCTACCGTACGAAGTCTCAAAAGCGGTGACCCAATGAACGGGCTTTCCCTGCAAGTTATTGCCTTCGTAGATGAATCCACCAGCGGTTTCATACCCATATATAAATCCCGATGACGATCTCTGTAAGAAGGCTCCCCATTGACCGTTAGCTATGACCATCGGGTAATGAGACTCGCACAGGGATCCGTACCATTGTCTAGCATCGTGAAACCTTACTGAATTACCTGTCGCATTGTACACCAGACATATTGTAAACAACTTAAAATTAACTTTCAACTCGTCTCTGAGTTGCTTCATCGTGTTCCTTGCTGACATGTCTTTTCCGTCTGCATTCTTATGCTCCATTGCGACCTTTGCTCGGTCATGCTGCGTTATTATCGCTTCCCAAGGACTGTACTCCTCCATTCGTTCAAGATATGAAGTCGTGACAGGAGTTCCAAACACATTCACACCCATGATATACTTGATAGTGTGTCGTCTATCAACACAAACCAATTAATTGAAATTGTGATATATAATGCTCATATATTTATCCTAAACCTTAGGATCCTAAACCTAATCAACTCTAATCATATCAATTCTTCCTAATTTTCTAAATATACTCCGTATATTTTATTCCAATATATCGAACATATCTCAGTATTATCAATTTTTTTTTAATTATAGGGAGTAATATTTTATTTTGATTTGGTATATTTTATATACTCCGTACCACATTCCTAAAGCAATGTTTTCCAAAAATCGTACACCGTTTCTCCAAAATAAGTGTCACTTTTTTCATAAAAAAATTTCTTAAAATAAGTATCCCTTTCTAATTACCGTAAGTTTAACAAAGAATTAGGGGATTTTTTTTTGGAGTAACAACTAAGGAATATAATAGCTCCCTAATAGGAGAGTGAATTTTCTGTCCCATTTGGACAACATTATTACAAATGGGCCAAATAGCAATAAATCTCATTGATTATCAAATATTAATGATAACATTATTATTATAGGAAGTAATGAGACATACAATGAGACAGAGGATCTGCCCCCCGATAGAGCAGTTGAGCAAAATCAAACAAAGAAGGCATCTATTGATTTAGGGTGTTATTCAACTGTACCCGGCTTTTTCTCAGTTGTACCCTTTTTTGTCATTAATTTTCCATCCCCTACCCCTGCTCTACCAATTTTTCTCTCTTCTCTTTCCACCCAAAAAAACCCTAAAACAATTTAAATCAACCAATTTCTTCTTCAATTAATTCAATTAATTATACAATTATTTCAATTCTTAACATATGGATCCTTGTGACGATATATTTCATGTAATTTACTCTTTTTTTTTCATTAATTTAATTTTTTATCATTCTTTTTTCTTTATGTTTGTTTGTTTTTGTTTTTTAATTTTTATTTTTTATGAATTTGGGTTGGCGGCGGCTGTGGCGGCGGACGGGTGGCTGTGGCGGCGGCGGCCGTCGTGGGGGTGGGCTTGGCGGTGGTGGCAGTGGGTGGTGGGTCGGTTTTTTTTTTTTTTTTTTTATTGTTTTTATGAATTAGGGTTGATGGTGGGGAAGAGGACGGCGGCGGCTGAGGTGGTTGTGGGCGGTCGTGGTGGGGGATTCCTTGGCGGCAGGCGGTGGTGGCAGGCGATGGTGGCTGGCGGTGGTGGCAGGCGGTGGTGGCAGGCGGTGGTGGCAGGCGGTGGTGGCAAAGGGTGGTTGGAAGTTTTTTAATTGATTTAGGGTTTAGGTTAAGGTGGTGGTGGCTGTGGACGGTGGTGGTGGCTGGTGGTGGTGGACGGTGGTGGAGGGTGGGGCTGGGCCGGCGGTGGAGGGTGGCCAGGCGACAGAGGTAGTCCATGGTGGTGGGAGAGGCGGTGGTGGGTGGTGGGAGAGGCGGTGGTGGGTGGTGGGTGGTGGGTGGTGGTGGTTTAATAGAGGAGGGAGGATGAAAAGAGGAGAGAGAAGAGAGAAAATTAGGTTAACAAAAATGTGGGGAAGGAAATGAAAAGGGTATCGATGTCTTTTTCGGGTACAACTGAGAAAAAGCCGGGTACAGTTGAGCAATTACGTTGATTTATGGTGGAGTTGATAGAGCTTATCATAAATGATATTTGAAAAAAGAGATTAGTATATTCACAAATATATTAATAATAAAGAAAATATAATCTTTGTTAATTTAGGTAAACTCTACAAGGTAGAGTTATTTTTCAACTCTAGAAAATCGGAAGATGCTACATGTACACTTGGTGTACAATGAGGCTTGTTACACACCTAATGAAATGACGCCACATGGATTAGTAGGCCCAAAAAAAAATACTGAAAAATCGATTTGGAATGTTTAGCCTTAATTAATACTCCATTAATGCCAAAAATAATATATTAATAATATTGCGCCAAGATTTTTTTTTTTTTTTATATTAAATCAATATTTACTTAATTAATTGGTAACATAAATCATTAATTTTGTTAACCTAATTCATGATTCTGGAAAAATACAACCCTAATTTATTTTAATTAATTTTATTTTCCAAACCCATATTTATCTTCAATTTTTATTAAAACATTAATCCAAATTTTTTTAAAAAAAAATCACGTTTAAACCCTAATTTCAATTTAAAAAGATGACCACATAGTGGATTAGAAGATGAAGACGATATAAACTCATCACATTAAAATCTAAAAAATTTTGATTTTTTTTTTCTATGTAATTATAAAAATTATCAAAAATAAGATTTTCCAAAAAAAATAAAAGTATTTCGGTTTTTAAAACTAAAGTAAATAAAAAAGGAAGTTGTAGAATTAAAAATGGAATATGGATGAAATTGTGAGAAGTTTGAATTAGTTTAAAATTTTAATTTGAAACTAATTAAAATAGAAGAAACTTAATCACCCATAATAAATTTATCTTTTTTTATTTATTTAGAAATCCACGTGGAAGCTCCTCATTGGTAATGTACCAAAGAGCTTGGTACACTAGGTGTAACTGTAGCCTTTTTGTAGAAAATCTCAACTCCATATTATTGCATAAATCTCGCATATAGCTGTTGTAGAATATTTATGTTAATATATTGATAATTTATTATTTATGTATATATATAGGCATGTATATTGTTTGTACAAAGCAAGTTTGATTGAATGAATAAAAGCTCATATACCTTCCCAAACTCTCGTTTATAATAGAATACAAAAAATATGGTGTGTCACGATATATATATATTGATCTAGTTAGTTACTTTTATTTATTTATTTTGGTGAAGAAGGGATCGATTCAATGTTGGATCAAATTATTATCGGTTGATAGAGCCCTAACTAGTAAATCTAATTGGATTGTAGGTATGAAATCGAGTTTGTTTTCAAAATAATGTTGAAAATTAATATAATTAACTAAAAACTAGTGATGCGACCTGTAAATATTACGGAGCCACTTAAATATCTGCGCGCTTAGTGTTTTTAGTTCTGTGGTTTTTTAGCTATTCATTTATTATATGTAACTTGTAGTGCGTATTATTGTTTCCTTTAGAGCCTCGCTTAAATTCCCGGGATTCCATGCTTGTTAATATCCTCCCAACAATTTGAGTAATAAAATATATGGCAAACAAATACAAATAGCGAAGGCACTGAGAATAAATATTAATATGTTCCGTTGGTGTCTATCACTAAGGCGATAAAAATTTGACTTTTGTCTACTACTACACCATGAAAAAGCAACGGAAGCAGAATAATATAGTGATTAAGTTTGATCGGTCCTAGCGTAGTCCATACTCTGTAACCACTAATTAAACAACGCCTCTCTCACTTTTTTTGAAAGGAAAAAATTTACTGTTTGGTGTTTCATGTGTTTTATCGGTTCCATAAGTTGACTGTCTTAGTTAGACCAGTAAAATGCATCTACCCGATTGACCGAATTCGATAAGGTGACGAGACCCGAAAAGTGACCGATATTCGATGCAATTCAAATTAACCCGATACCCGAAATGAACCGACCCGACCCAGACCCGACCCGCAATGACTTGACCCGAAATTAACCCGAAACCCAAATTGACCCGCTATAAAATACTCTTGTTAACTTCAAATGACTTAAAAATAACTTATTTGATATCGTGTTATCAATTAACACCAATTATATACATAAAAACCTTAAAAAGTAACCTTTGACAAAAAAAAATCATATTTTTTAACTAAAAAATGAATTTTGACCCGAAAAATGACAGGCAGACCACCCAAATCGACCCATGCAGAAATGACCCGATAACTACCAACCCGAAACAGACCCGAAACCCGAAATCACCCGACCCGACCCGATCCGATACATCAATCAGATCCGAAATGACCCGATCCGAATTGATCCGGCCCGAACCCGACCCGTTTGACCCGTTTACCAGGTCTAGACTCTTAGTGCTAGATTCTCGTGGGTTGTGATATTTATTATCACTTTGGGCTCTTCGAAGCTTGCGGGTGCCCAACCATTTTACAATATAAGTTACTCTGTAAGTCGGTATATATTGTCACAAAGTTTAATTGTTATATGCATATACCACAACTATATATTTACTTATGAACACTTCGTTTAGGGTGCGTTTGGAAACTTGGAATTAATTTAAAATTCTTGAATTCAAATGTGAAATTTGAAATGTTGCATTTCAATTACAAATCCAATTCCGTAGTGATATTTGATTGCGCATGGAATTGGAATTGAAATTGACAACTTTAATATAAAAATTTTGTTAAAAATTTATAACAAATGAAATTTAAGACTATTGTATCAACTTTTAAAATAATCAATCAATCAATCAATCGCTCTATATATATAAAAGAGGGTTTTTTCGAGTGCTCTCCTTAATTCAAGGAGTTTTAGCCAATAAGAAAATTGCACTCTAAAAGATAGATTAAATAATTTAAATTAAGAACAATAGTAATTTGGAAATAAATAATTATATGGGACATAATTTCCTTATTTAATTATGATACATTAGATAATATTTAGTCAGATCTTTTGTTTAAATTTTTTATAAAATGTATTTTTCGCGATAATATAAAATTAACATCATTAGTTTCGTATTGAAAAATGCTATCAAATGAGTGTAAATATCAAGGTATTTCATCCAATCAAAAAAATTTATTTGTAAAATAATTTAAATAATTAAATTGTGAACAAAAATAACATGGAAATAAATAATTATATGACACATAATTAGTTTAATTTAAGGGAATTTTAGCCAATAAGTAAACAACACTTAGAAAATAGATTAATTAATTTAAATTGAGAGATTATAATAATTTGGAAATAACACATGAGAGATAATTTCCTTATTTAATTATGATACATTAGATAATTTTTAAGCAAGTCTTTAATTTTTATGTTTTATAAAATGTATTTGTCGAAATAATATAAAATTAACATCAATAGTTTTGTATCAAAAAATGCTATTAAATGACTGTAAATATCAAGGTATTTCATCCAATAAAAAAACTCCATTTATAAACTAAATTAAATAATTTAAATTGAGAAATAAATAATAATTTGGAAATAAATAATATATTACACATAATTTTCTTAATTAATTATGACGCATTATATAATTTTTAGGTAAGTCTTGAACTCTTTTTGTATATATAGGTCAAAAACTGTAGCTTGATTTTTCTAAGTACTACGTTAAATAGTTATAATTTATTATGTTATAACTATGATTATGATTACAAATTGTGTTATTTCTATTTCTTAAGGTATATTTGGTAAGAGTGTTTAATAATGTCATAATAAACATTTTTGGTTCGTGACTACTATCTTTGTATAATTCTTTTTTAATAATATGAGTCAATAATATGAGTCAATATAGTGTAGTGTTCTTATGTATGGGCTTCTCAAACTCCAATTTAAAAGTATTAAATAAACTTTATTTATAAAAGTTGATGATATAACAGAAACTATAAATTTAAAAAAAGGTAGTAATAACGAAAGTATTTTTTTTTTTAAAAAAACTTCAAGTTTAATAGGTAATTTTGGAATTACTCAATTTATAGTAAAATATTACTCCCTCCATTTCATTCATTTAGCCCCATCTTTTCCTATTTTCCGTCAATTTCACTCATTTGGCCACAATTCTATTTATGGTTAACTTAACAATGAAAATATCATTTTACCCTCACTTTATACACATCATCTTTGCACAATTAGAATTATTTTTTTCCTGTTTAAATCAAATTAGCATTACTTTTTTTTTTTTTGGGTTTTTCTATAAGGTAACCCTGAACTTTTTCAAATCCCACAAGGTAACCCTGCAAATTAAAAAACATCTTTGGTAACCCTGTACTTAATTAATACCTATCAGCGTGACCCTGAACTTGTATTCCGTCAATTTTTCCGTTAAATAGTTAACGGAAAGTGTTGTGCTGGATTTAATATGTCGAATTTTCTTATTTTTGTTTTAAAATCACCCTCAATGTCGAATTTTCTTACTTAAAAATAGAAATTAAAAACATTGTAGCGTGTGTCCCTTCCTAGTTACAACCACCAATGTCTAAAATATGTCGACACCTCTTAAGAAATTCTCATTTAAGGGTGTCAATATTCCATTTTTAAGTAGCATATTTCGACGTTGGGAGTGATTTAGAAACAAAAATGTCTTAAAAGGGGTTATGTTATAAAAATAACATATAAGGGAGTTATTAATCTATCAAATGTAAGGATAAGCGTTTTTCCTTATTTTTAAATGTTAAATTATGTTTATTTATTATGATTTTGTGTTTTTTATGGTTTAATTTACAAAAGTTACAATCTTTTTTGCTTTTCTGGGGTTACTTGCGGACCCATAAGTTTTGATGACCACGTTATGTATAAATATAAGGTTATTATGTAGAATTTTTTGTACAAATAAAATTAAGGAAATTTATAAATGAGGTATTGTACAAATAAAATTACTCATCTAAACAAAGAGTTGTCTAAAACACATCTCATTTATGGCATGTTTGGCAACCCAAAATTGGAATTTAGTTCCGAAATTGAGTCAATTCCAATGTTTGGGGAACTCCAGGAATTGGAGTTGGATTTGGCTCAATTCCATCCCAATTTCATGGTACTTCAAATTTGGTTAATCTCAATTTCTATGGTTTGGATAGTCATTTGAATTCCTCCTTCTTTTAGTTTTGTCACACTTACTCCATATGACCAAAAAATGAGTAAAATCTTAAAATGCTATTTTAAAAGTTGATACAATAGTCTTAAATTTCATTTTGTTATAAATTTTTAACAAAAATTTTATATTAAAGTTGTCAATTCCAATTCCATGCGCCACCAAACATCACTATGAAATTGGATTTGGAATTGAAATGCAACATTTCAAATTTCACATTTGAATTCAAGAATTACAAATTAATTCCAAGTTTTCAAACGCAACCTTAACTCATTTGGAGCCATTTCATAACTTTTACACTAATTATGTACGTAGTATAAATTTAGAGAATCAATTAAATATACTCCATATCATTCAAAATATAGTCCTCTATAGTTTTGGTTTATTACAATTTTTATACGGCTTTCATTCTACATTTGTCCTCCTATTTAATTTGTCATTAAGAAGTTTTCTCTTTTTTTTTTTTTTTTTTCGTTTATCTTTCCTTATTTGACCAAAAAGACATCGATAACAATGTTATGAAGTACGGAGTACATTCATTCCAAAGGTCAAAATAACGATTACATCTACCATAAAGAAAGCGATACGAGTTAACTCAATTCGACAGGAATTTGAATAGATTGAAACTTCTAACTTCACATGAACAAGAATCCAAACAAGCATCAAAATTTTCGAAGTATCCATTCCACGGTACACAACATAAACTTGTTCCGTTCACCTATAATCGACTACATCACTAAAAAAAAAGAATGAATAAAAAAAAAAACTTCAATATATCATAACAGAATTGATTGAACGGGGAGGTTAGTATCAGGAATCAACGACACCGGGCAATGTAAGTACAACTTCAAGCATCGACGTGTCTCCGTCGCCTATGTCGCCTATGCAACCATACATCGCGGCTCCATCTGTATTGTCCAAATAACAGTAATTTGCGCCGGTATATGTTAAATATACATTCTTCAAAGTCTCCCATTCAGTAGGTGGCTTGATTTCCATCCGAATCTACAACAAAACTTATCATGTTAGTTCCAGAATAGACCCAAACTCGTTGTCCATTTTATTTTCAATCTCATTTTAACCATACCATTGTGAAGAGCTCCACACGTAAATTCTCACATCGACCAAGCTAAAGATATTTAAGTATTTTGTAAGTCAAGGGGCAGTAACTTTAATATTAGGGTTAATGAGTTTTGTTTATATTTTGAGTTCCTAGTTTATGTAATGGTTTAATTGAGTACACTCGGGTCATTAGTAACTTGTTTTGGACTTATGGGGTGCTTACCTCTTTCGGCGGGTGCAACCCAGTCCCGATATAATGCATGAATTTTAATGACCACAATAGTGGGACATAAAATAAAACACGAGAGTGTACCTTGCTTTTGCTAGTAGAGCGAGTCTCAAAAGCGGTGACCCAATGAACGGCCCTTCCGTACGAATTGTTGCCTTGGTAGGTGAAAGCACCTGCGGTTTTAGTTCCACCACTAGATGATCTGTGTAAGAAAGCTCCCCATTGCCCATTTCCTATGATTATTGGGTAGTGCGACTCGTAGAGGGATCCGGCCCATTCTTTAGAGCCGTGAAACCTCACTGGATCACCTGTCGCATTGTACACCAGACACTTTGTAATTATATTATTGTCTGTACTTTTCAGCTCGTCTTTGAGCTGCTTCATTGTATTCCTAGCTAACATAGCTTTTTCACCTGCGTTCTTCTGCTCCATTGCCACCTTGGCTAGGTCGCGTCGTGTGATAATCGCGTCCTTAGGACGGTACTCCTCCATACGTTTAAGAGACGAAACAGTGACTGGAGTTCCAAACACATTAACACCCATGATTTACCCGATTGTATTTGAGGATTTGAAATAATAATATGATTATGGTGAATTGCTTGTGTGTGTGTGTGTGTATGTGTATATATATTTATAGATGTATAAGTGAATAGTCATTGAAAGAAGTAGTAGGTAATGCACTTGAGGGAGTCGAAAAGTTAGTCGTGGAGTCATTTTGGGAATTTGGGTCTATCAACACAAATCAATTAATTGGAAGTGCTTGGAATTTGAACATAATTTAACGGCTCATTTGAATGCTCTTCTACAAAAATCGTAACCGAATATGGAGTTGAAATGTTATAGTGTGTAGGGGTCGTATTGAGCCCACTTATTGAAAGTGATAGGCCGCCACCTGTTGGTACTAATTTCAGTACCATCCTAATTAAAAAAAATTGGAAAAAATAAAAAAGGATATTATACGAAATCTTGTTTGCGCCAAACTCATAAGGATATTAAAGTAAATTGACATCCATAAATTTTAGTGGTTGATTAACTTTATTAAAACTTGCTCTTTATTTGCACTAACTTAATTTATGCGACTAAAAACCTGTTCTTTCGAACTTTTTAGAGTTAATCAATCAATCAATCGAAATTGAATCAATCGAAATAATTGAATGAATTGAATCAAAATGAGTTGAATCGAATCAATGGGTGAATCGAATCAAGTAGTGGAATGAATCAAAATGAATGAAAATAAATTTGGAAAGAACAGGTCCTAAAACTACAAAATATATACTACTCCGCATCATTAATATAGTACTCCGTACACAATAAATTGAACTTAACTTTTTTTTTTTTTGAAAGTAAATTGAACTTAACTTAGTAGTATGAAATAATTTCATAGTACGAAAAAAATATGTTATAACTTATAAACTCGGTTAACATTAAATGGTACTGTTATATTATACCGTCCTTTTATATATTTTTAAGATTTAACTTGTTGAAAATAACATCTTCTTTAAATCATTTTTATAAACAACAAGAGCAATCGAGTAAATTATTATTTTATCACCACTAGTATTTTATCTATTCTGGCATTCTGCTTATTATTTTATATATTTCTCCAATTATTGTAAATCTTTTAACTGTGAAAATATTTTCACAAAATTCTAGGTACTAATATAATTAGCACTACTACAAAAATCCCTTTTAAAAACGGGTCTAAACCGTTTTAAATAAAAAAAAGCTCCGTTTTATAGTCGACCGTTGCAAATAATATAAACAACGCCAAAAAAATGGAAACCCCGTTGTTAAAATCAAATACAACGCTCCAAACAATCCGTTATAATTGATTAAAAACAACGGTTATATCCAGTAAAACCGTTATATTTATTACATTATAAACAACGGTTTTTATAAAAACCGTTGTTTATAAGATCAAAAAACAACGGGTTAATGAAATAACCGTTGTTTATAATGTAATAAATACAACGGTTATTAATAAAACCGTTGTATTTAATTTTCAAAAATAACGGTTTTCTACTTATAACCGATTGTTTTTTGTTATTCAATTCTTTTCTGATTTTATTTTATACACTAACTACAACGGTTATTACCAAACCGTTGTAGTTAAGAAGACAAAATAATGAGTTATTTTCTTGCTAGATTGTTTTTGTTGAAAAAGAATTATTTTTAAATATAAAAACAACGGAATTTTTAAGGTCTGCTATGTAAAACCATTCTCGATTTTATTTGTTACTAAAATTACAAGCGGTTTTATGTGTAGAACCAGATTATGTTTTGTATTTTTTTTTTTAGAAATTTACTAATAATTTTAATATCGAGTCAATACGACGTTCCAAAATATTATCCTTTGCACAAAATCAAACCAATGTATTCAACATCATTCCATATACACCGCAATCAAACAACGGCTTTCTACATATATTATATAATGCATATAGAACGCAAAAATGATTTACAAAACCGCTAATCACTTACATGATCCTTTTCTTTTGGATGATTGAAGACATATTTTGCCCATATATCGCGTATCTCGTCGATTTTAGGGTTTGTAAATATTTTAGCGTTTTCCTCGTTGGTTAGTAATCGCAAAAAAATTAGAAAACATATCACAAATTGTATGTAAAATAATAAACATAACATATCACAAATTAAACTTAAAAATCAGATCAACTTAATAACACTTACATACCCAATTTTTCAATGTTCTACGTCCCTGGCTTATCAATTCATACATATAGCGACAAACATAATAGCCGCATGAGTCTGCATCGTTTTGTCGGGGACACTAAAATATTAACATGGCATGGAAACAAACAATCAATGCGTTATAAATAAATTAAAAAATAGTTGACACGTTATATATTATTTATGGTTTAAATCATATTCGGGGTATATATCATACCATGGTCATCGCAATAAATGTAGGGCTAGTTTTTGTTTCCATCACTTGCAACAATGGAACACGAGCCCTATTTATCGCATAAGCACTACAAAAAAATAATAAATATCGATTAAGTACGTCGACGATTATATATAGCTATTTATAATAGATAGTAAATATAATAATAAAGACATATAATTCAACGCATATATGCATGTGATTTAAATTAACTTACGCATTCACCAAATCTTTAAAATTCCTGATGGCCGAGCCATGACATGAGTCTAACCAAAACACTTTCTTCGTCCCGGAATCTCAAGCGAAGTCAATACCCAATGATCCCTATACATTTACAATATTTAGTTAAGATATAATTAAAATGAATTAACACGACAATACCCAACAAAACACAAAGAAGTCAAAGAACGATCACAAAGAAGTCAAGACTTCAAACACGTAGCCATAAGCAACAAAACACGACAACAATAACCAAAACAAAGAAATTTCAAACACAAGAAGTCAAAGAACGATCACAAAGAAGTCAAGCCTCAAACGATCACATCGTCCAAAACTTCAATCGCGTCCAAAACTCGATTCTGACATCTCATAGTCAATAAACGATCACATACATTATTCAACAATTCACACACACAATCACACACACAAGCGTATACGTACAATATTGAATCATATACGTACGTACCCGGATTCATTATAAGGAGCGAAAATAATCTTTTTGCCTTTAGTCAAGCGATTGACTACATGTTGCGTTCGTTCCTTCCAACTGAAATAACGGATATGCATTGACAATGCGTACGGGCACATAAATCCGTAGCTGTCATAAGGAATGTCCGCATGTTCGCTGATGAACACATTTAAGAACCTACACGTTCAGTAAAATAAATAAAGCATTAGTACATATATAAATATAATTTTTGACATAAAACTAATTAATAATCAAGTGACTTACTTGATCCAGACGAGCATATGTTGAGCATCAATTTTGCGTAAGCCACACCAATCGAGTAATAAGTCGTAAGACAAAAATGCAACTTCCGCTCTACCCGTTACTTCCGCTTCGAGACTAATTTGAATAAGACTCTCATCGTTAAAGCGAGCTAACCCCTCGGAATGCACTTTTTTCATTGTCTCGGTTCTCACCTTTTGCTTAAACTCGATTGTGGTGTAATGCTCAGGTAACTCCCTCTTATTCATAGGCGTCGGTTTGAGCACCACATCAACGTCTGAGCTACTCGCAAGTTTCTACGAAAAACAATATAATCATCAGTAACATAATTAATAAATGAATTCAAAACCAAAGAAATAAATTAATTAAATTTATAACTAATTAAGTGGCCGGTACTAGCTAATTAATAAATTACCTAAATCGTCAAATAGTGCCTTTGCTGAGACTCTTTGAAGATGATGGTCTCTCTGCAAAATAAAATTAATTAATAAATTACCTCGTAACTATTTATTCACGCATTTAAGTTGATAATAATATATATATAAGTAATTATTAGTAATATACCGTTTCATCATGTTTGCGGGAATAAGTAATAGTAGGTTCAGATTCAGGAGGTTGTTGTTCATCAGGTTCACGTTCAGGTTGACGCTGAGGCTGAGGCTGAGGTTGACGTTCATCAGGCTCAGGCTCGAGCTCAGGGCTCAGCCGAGGCAGAGGTTGACGTTCAGGCTGAGGCTGAGGCTGAGGCTGAGGCTGAGGCTGAGGCTGAGGCTGAGGCACTTGCTTGTCATCGTTCGTTATTAACGCATTCTCAACCTTTTCTTTTATTTCCTACAATATAACATAAAATTATCGTTAACAAAATACGGTTTAATTTAGATATAAAAAAATTGTAGTCCATAAAATATATAATGATTACCTTATAATTTTTCTTGCTAACGCCATAGGAATAACATCATCATGCAGCCACTCGACAAAGGATAACATGGCACTCTTTAACGTCACTAGCTCCTCGCCAACTGGGAAGGGTAGTAGATCTTCTTCGCACCCTGGCCTTATCCTCGTGATCGACATTTTTCGATGATTCTCCGGGATAACTTTGCCATGAATCATTGAACCCTCGGCCGTGCCTCGTTCGAACGCATAAATCCGTATGACTTGGGTGACACCGTATCCTTCGCTGGGTCTTTTTGGCGAACTAGTACACACTGCATACTTCTCACCCTATATATATAATAAAACATTAATGATTTACAATTAGGAAAATGTAGGGTTAAAATTTAAATTATATACACAACGGTTGGTCTGCTAGTAGAATGGAGTATACAGTCAAGGAGGGCTACAAAATGCCAAAGGTACCTGATCCCCAAAGGTCGGTATTATAGGCTTAGCCGGTGGCGTTTTGAAAGCATCATCACCTCCTGCAGTGGATTGATCAACGACCCCGACGTCTACGTGTTCTTCCGATTCATCTTTGTTGTCGCCCTTCCCACCCTAAAAAAATATGTTTTTCGTTCACATGAAAGTACAAAGGTGAGATCGAGTAACGTATATATATGTACTTTGAAAATATAATTTTAGCTTTAATTCATGACCTCATCTTGGCAAGTCGTGTTCTCGTTCGACCAATTGATCAATCATTTGAAATTGTTCGGGAGTCAACTTACCACCCTTGGCCATTTTTACGAGCATCTGAGCCATCATTTTTACCTGCAATGCAATAACGGATATATATATATATATATATATATATATATATGCGAATGTAATTATTCTATATTTATCAACAAAATAAGGAACATTTTAAATACAATAATAATAATAATAATTTAGTTTATTACGTACTAATGGATCATCGGTAGATATAGTAGTCGTTCGTTGTTTTTTGGCGGCCCTTCCAAAAGCCTTAGTCGCGCTGACTCCACCTGGCATACCTCTCAAACGACCCTTGTGATCAGGTCGACCAATTGCCTCAGCAAGTATGTCTTTTTCGGGTCCAGGAGTGAATGTACCTTCTTTCACTTTTTCAACTACTACATCCTAATTCATTGAAAAAATTAATTCATAGCCTGAATTATAATACGGTGATAAATTGCAAAAATAGTTAATGAATAATCAAATATAACGAGTGATACGTCTGATTGCGCTTTTGCCTTTGTACTTTCGGTTACGATAACTTGCGGATTTGAGGTGTGGCCTAGGACCCATACATCATGTCGGTTTACTATCACACTGATTCATCCTTTTTGACCTAAACATTCACAAAAAGAATATAATAATACGTCAAAAGAGAATAAAGAAATACGCATAAGAGACAAAATTTACTTGGCGTGACAAGCAATGAAATGAACAATAATAACAAAGAACAATATCAGCAACGACAAGAAATGAAAAAAATAACGAATAACGAAACAATAACGACAAAGACAGCGACAACAACAAAGAACTTAAACCACAAGAGGCTTAATATTTATAAGTCTTACCCTAGGGTTTGTAAATTGAAAAAGATAGTCTAGATTATTTATAAGCCTTACAACTTTCTCCACAATAGGCAGAAAACCGGCTCGACCGGTGCATTGATAATACTTTTTCTTTGCAATGGTTTCCTTGTTTCTTTGACTTACACCCTTCAAATGAAATCAATAAATTAAAGACACATATATATATATAAATTAGTTAATTTAAATCAGCGGTATTATGTATTTTCAAGCGTAGTATATATACCTTAAATTCAGGGCTTTCACGTTGTGTTTTAAACTTCTTCCAAATTTGGGGTGTGATCCCGGGATATGTTTCTGGTGGCATCTGTGGATCTGTCACCTTGCCTTTCTCCTTTTTGTTCAAGTGCCTTTTAGCCACTTGAGCCTTCCACGACCGAAAAGAATTTGCTACCTTGGTCATACAATACTTATTGTATTTATCGGGCACAATGTTAGCTTCTGCGAGATAAAATAATTTACATAATTAAATACTTAGTTTCATTAAAAAAATAACCATGACAAAAGTTTTAGAATTAATTAAATAATGAATAATATGTATACCTTCAACATACTTAAAATTTCATCCCTCAACTGGCGATTCAATTGCTTTATATTTGGTAGATCGAAAGGAACATAGTGTTTTGTGACAATCCCAATGAAAGAAGCAAACTTCTTTCTCGATGGTCCATTTGTCAACCCAAGATCTTCGTTCCAAGTAAGAGGAAGCGGATTACCATCGGCAATGGCCTTCATTGCCTCGGGTTGTTTGGAGCGTCCTCTACCTCGGCGTTTGATTGCACTATCATTTTCACGCTCATTATCGTCCATAGCAAGCCTTCAAAAGCGAACATATGATCTCGACATTATTACTCTGTATAAACAATAACGAAGAAGAATAATAAAGAACGACAAATAACAGCGACATAACATAAAGAATAAAGCGACAAAGAATAGAATAAAGAATAAAGAACAACAAAGAACGACAACAACAAAGAATAAAGAACAACACTAACCCTAAACCCTCACATCCCCCGCGTCCAATCAGAAACACTCATACCCACCTCAACCCTCATACCCACCCTAAACCCCCATACCCTACCAACCCACTATCAACCTCAAGTAAAATTAACAACACTAACCCTAAATTAACAACACTAACCCTAAATTAACAACATGCACTAACCCTAAATTAACAACATGCACTAACCCTAAATTAACAACACTAAACCCTCAACACTAACGACAATAATTCAACAACAACATTAATTCAATAACAACAACATCAATTCAATTCATTAGGGTTTAAAAAACGGAATAAAAGGGAAAGAAAGAACCTGTTTAAATCAACTAAATTAGGATTTAAGCCCAACGTCGAACAGAGTACGAACTTTGAAAACGAAAAATCAACGGAGAAATTAAGTTTGAATCTTGGTGCGAAAGCGTAATGAAAGAAAATTTTAAACTGAGAGTAGAGGAGAAAAATGGTGCGAAAGCGTAATGAAAAAGACAAAGTAAACTTTTAAACTGCCGCTAAATGAAAATATATGAGCGTCTTTTTTTTTTTAAAAACACAATATAAACAACGGGTTTTAGGGTTGCCGTTTTAAAAACTACGTATAAACAACGGTTTTAAAATAAAACCGTTGTTTATATTAACTTAAGAAACGGTTTTCTATAAAAACCGTTGTTTTAAATATATTTAAATAACGCTTTCTAATAAAAACCGTTTTAGAAATAGGTTTTTTAAAATGGGTTTTGAATAAAAACCGTTATTTAAATGTTTTTGAAATCTAAAATTCTAGTATACATAAAATCAATAAAATAGTACTGAAAGTTTATATTATTCATACGTAGTATAACTCAACCAAAAAATCCCCTCTTTTTTTATTTTAAAAACAAAGTATAAACAACGGGTTTTACAAAAACCGTTTGCAAAACTATAAATATATAAATTTTAAGAAACAGTTTAAAATCTAATTTTAAACCCCTCCCCCACCTTACTTCTCAGTTATTTACCCTCTTCATCAAAAACTCTCCTAAATTAAAATCCCCCATTTTAACCCTAATTTTTCTAACTCAACCAAAAATCGTCTCTTTTAGCTAAATTAAAATTAATTAATCAACATATTTTATGATGTCTAGTAGCTCTTTGACGTCAAAAAATTCGAGTGCAACTACTTTCGTTTGCTATTGTGGGATCAATGTCGCATACAAGACGTCATGGACAACAATGAATCCCGGGAGGAAATTTGTTTGTTGCAAATTTTCGAACCCTAATGCGAATCTGGCGTGGTTGCAACTACTTTCGTTGGATTGACGAAGACATGACGGAGTGGCAAAAACAGGTAATCAGTGAATTATTGAATGAGAATCGTCATCTCAAACAACAATTGGGTAGGGATTTCATTGATGATGAGGCCATGGATGTGTTGGTTAGCAGACTTGAAGGCGAGTGCAATGAATTGAAGAATGAAATGCATATCTTGAAGGCCAAAAATAAAAAGACCAACCTTATTATTGTCATTGCATTTGTGGTGTTCTTTGTTGTTTATTCCAAGTTAGGTTAGTTGTGTTGTAAGATGGATTGAAGTTGTTTAAGTTGTTGTTGTAAGGTCGGTTTTAGTCTTGTAAGTTGTAATTGTTGTAATCAACCTTTTGTAATGGATTTTCAATGAATGAATGAAATTATCCTTTTGCCATCAAAATAAAGAGTTCAATGTATGTTACTAGCTTCAATCCATCAACAACAATCTTCAATGGAGGCTGACATCAACGAAGGGTTTTCGAACATAAACTTAATACAACATTATATTACATTATTCATTACATTATATTATTCATACATAAACTTAATACAAGCAAACTCAATAATTATTCCTCTCATGAGCACAAACTTAATACAAACTTAATTAGTACAAATTAAACTCAATAATACAAACTCAACTAAAAACTTAATACAAACACAACTACAAACTACAAACTCAATACAAACACAACTAGCTACATAAACTCAACTATAAATACTACAAACTCAATACAACAAACTCAATACTTTATTACATTATTACCTGGCCTTTTCTAATTCACAAACATCTCTGGATAAACACTTTTAATAGCATAAAAAGCAATGAGAATAAACATCTTCCTCATCACGTGGTATCATTGCATGTCTTTCAAAGATCGATAAGAAGACTCAATCTTTGGGACGGTTAAATAGATGCAAGTCTTCTTTTCTTGCAACCCAACAAATTGGACCATCTTTGGGTCCATCTCTAATATAAATTCCTCCATTATGACCCCGTGAATTGTAGTAAAATTTCCATTCTAATTTCCAAGTGATTTTTATGATTCTCAGACATTCCAAACTCTATTAATATTTTCCTCAAACTGACCTCCCTTCCAAACAGGTTCAATTTTTTTAACTAGAAACCCCATATTAGTTAAACAATCTCTAACTCTTTTATAACTTCTGCAGACTACTACGCCATTTTCTTTATGGCTTGGAAGATTTGATAAAATGCACGTCCATGGTACAATATACTCAATTGAAGCCATTTCTATTTTAATTTTTTTAATTAATTTTTGTAAAAGAAAAAAAATTGTTTGAAATTTTTTATGTTTACAAGTCTCTACGTTTCAATATATTTATAAGCAAATATAGTGTTTGTTGATGAAATTTATTACAATTGGTTGATAAAATTTATTACAATTGGTTGATGAAATTTATTTCAATGGTTCGAAATTTATTAGTTTTAAACAACGGTTTTAAAATAAACCGTTATATAATTCTTTAAATAACGGTTTTATACAAAAAACCGTTACAAAAAACAAAAAAAAACCGTCGTATATAGCATTTGTTGGTGAAATTAGTTGATGAAATTTATTACAAATAGTTGACGAAATTTATTACAATTGGTGAAAATTTATTAGTTTTAAAAAGCGGTTTAATAAAAAACCGTTGTATTTAACAATTTTAAAAACGGTTTTTTATGAAAACCGTTGTTTTTGATTAATTTAAAACAACGGTACTTGAGGAAAAGCGTTGTAAAACAGTGTTTTTAAAACGGTTTTAATTTTTACCGTTTTAGAAAAGTGTTTTTAAAACGGTTTTCAATTAAAACCGTTACTTTTAGTTTTTTTTATTTAAAAATAAAATCATTGAATAAATTGACTGCCACATATCCTGTACGAATATGCATTCATTTTTCCTGTGATCATACAAACTCAATACATTCATCAATTACAAATTAAACTACAAAGCAAACTCAATACAATGCAAACTCAATAATTCTTCTGTGATCATAAAAACCGCCAAAAAAGATCGATAAAAAATCGTCCATCTCTTGCGTTTATCATTCGAGTCCATGATATGCTTAGCAACGATGCAAGTACCTATATAAACAAAAGATTTTATAATTAAATTTGTATTAATTTTTACAGGTAATTAATTAAAGAAGCTAAGATAGATAATTAAATGCTGAATTTAAAGATAATGCATATACATGCATACATCAATGATCGATATATATAAATATATAACATTCTTACTCAAGATCGAAGACGTTTTTTAGATGGAGCAGTGTCTTCATTTATCCATATTACTTCATTATGATCATCACGTACATAAGGGCTCCGAGTCATTGTATCATTATCATTATGTACATCATCATCAATGTGGGATAATGTAATACGACGATCCACTCCCTCAAAAACGACTTCTTGAAAATCAGCATCATCATCACCAGACAATGCACGTCTACTACGTGCAGACAAAACAATTGACCATCTCTTGTCGCAAGGATCAGTGACATAGAAGACCTGCTTAGGTTGTGACGCCATAATGTAAGGGTCTTGTTTACTGCCGACCTTTTCAAAGTTCACCAATGTAAACCCTAAATCGTCCTTTCGCACGCCGTTGTTGTTGTCAACCCACTTGCATAGAAATAAAGGAATATGAAAATCAATGTAATCTAACACCATAATGTCTTCAATGACTCCATAATAATACATTTTACCCAAAACAGGTCGTTTGTCTTTCGAACTGGCAAAGTGCATTGCCTCGGCCTACACATACACCACTGCATTGCGTAGTACTTCCTCATCTTGTTCTTTGAGTATAAAATGTATAACCATTAATAGCATAACCAGAGTAAAAGTAGCAAGATTGTTTGGACCCAGGCCAACTTCAACATTCGAGGAGTTATTTCATCCTCTTCTTTAGGCACATCATCATTTAACACAAAATCCTTAAACCATTCACTAAAAGTCCGATTGTGCTCATTCGCGATCCACATCTCACTTTTTGTTGGGTGGCGGCTTTAAGATCGATTTGTGTTGAAAAATGTATGAATGCACTTCATCATCATTATGGAGAACGTATGTGTGGTACATGCCTGCAACATTTCACAAGTCATATCCTACGAAACACGACCTCTCGATACCCTTTCCGTCATCCACTACTATGACGATGTTTAGGAACACCAATTAACTCATTTCTTGATAGGTGGGCATAACAATATGAAAGAGCTTCATCGATTATAGCGGCTCGGCGATAGAACCTTACGGCGATAACGCGGTTAGAGGTGTAATCCTTATAAACTTTCATCAATCTCTCAAACGGATCATCGATATCTCAAATATACGGGCCAAGATACGAAACCTCTCTAACTAGGTGAGCGGTTAGATGAACCATGATAGTGAAAAAGAAGGTGGAAAATACATTTCAAATTGACAAAGAGTTGTCACAATAAGGTTTTGTAGAGATGCACGGTCACTAGGGTCAATGACTTTGTCACATATGGATTGGAAGAAGAAGCAAAATCTAGTAATTGCATATCGAACTTTCTTAGGCAAAATAGAGCGGATAAAGAACGGGAGTAATTGTTGCATCAAAGTGTGACAGTCATGTGACTTCAACCGGTCAACTTGAAGTCTGCATCGATACAAGGTCGGCGATGTTTGAGGAATATCCCTCTGGCACCTTAATTCCCGCAAGCACTCTAAAAGCTGAATTTTCTCTTGTTTTGAAAGTGTATGAGGCTTTGAGGGCAAGTAAGTCACGTGCTCCCTTCTTTTTCTTTGCTAACTCAAGTCTAATACCCATCTCAACCATATCATCCCTAGTCGCTTTGTTGTCTTTCGACTTACCGGAACATTTAAAAGAGTATTCGTGATGTTATCACAAACATTCTTCTCAATGTGCATGAAATCTAGACAATGCCTCACCTGAAGGTCGCACCAATACTTTAAGTTTGGCGAAAAATATTGACTTTTCTTATACCCACGAGTTGCCAACTTAGAACCCGCCTTCTTTCCAAATGTCATCTCGATTTTCTTGACTTTCTCAAGAACTTCATGTCCACTCAAAATCTTAGGAGGTTGGCGGTGCTCGGATTTTCCATTGAACGCCTTTTGTTGCCTACGATAACGATGGTCGTGGGTAGGAACTGCGATACCCTTGGTAAGCATGCTTACGAGAACATTTCAAATACTCGATTCTAGGTCCTCACCACATAATGGGCAAGCCTGCGCCCCATGCACAAAGATGTCCAGATAGATCACCATAAGCGTGGAAATCGGTAATAGTACACAACAACATTGCCCTCAAATCAACGCTTCTTTCCTAAAAGCATCAAACACCAGATCCCCTTATCCCACAAAAGCTTCAAATCATCGAGAAGGGGTTCCAAGTAAACATCTATATCGCTTCCAGGTTGTTTAGGACCGTAAATTATAGATGCCAACGGCAGATATTTACGCTTCATGCAAACAGGCGGGTAAATTATAAATAGCTAACACTCATCGCCATGTCTTTGTGTTGGCTACTCATATTTCCATGAGGGTTCATTCCATCCGTTGAAAGAGTAAGGCGTAAGTTTCTAGGTTCTTTGGCAAAATCTGGATACATCTCGTCGAAAGACTTCCATTGCATACCGTCTGGGATGTCTTAACTTTCCATCGTTGATTCTTCCAAGGATATGCCACAACATCATCTTAGCATCTTCTTCATTCGTGATAGATTCGAGTAAATCTTGGAAATCTTGAAAAATACCACATAAGCTTCATGAATCCCTTCTTTGCCTTTATAACGCCATTCATTACATTTAGGACAATACGTTAAGTGCTCATATTGTTTCGATACAATATGCAGTCATTACAACATGCATGTATTTTCTCGTATTTCATTCTGTCTCTCTAATTAGTTTTTGGCGTCATATGTCCTACTAGGTAAGACATTACCTTCAGGAAACATGTCGTTAAGCAATTCAAGTAGATCACCAAATCCCTTATCGCCCAAATTTATTCGCCCCTTCAAATTGTACAACTTTACCACCACGACAACTTTGAATACTTCTTGCAACCAGGATACAAAGGCGTTTGAGAATCAAGCAACTTTCGACTAGTTCATTACGGGCATCCGAATTAGTTATTGCATCACCTATTAATATATCTTCAAAGTCCTCAAATAATGCATCATCATCGTGAATTAATAGCGTCATCGCTTATGTCAACCCCAATATCATCGGTGTAGCCCCATATGATACCTCCACATCATCACCATCAACAAATTCATTATCTTGATCGCCGCTTGCCTCATTATTACCACCCTCGTCTCCCTCTAATAATGATTCTCCGTGAAAAATCCAACGTGTGTAAATACTACTAAATTTATACTTCTAAGTGAATTTGAACCTCGGAAAACTCATATACATAAAATTAACACACCTCTCACAAGGACACTAATCTTATTTAAAGAACCTTTCATATGGATCGCAACGAAATCGTAAATTCACTAATCAGGCATTATACACTGGATCACCCTTTACTTGATTCGATCATCCAAGTTCGAGCCATAATAATATATACCTACACACACATACACACATATGATTCGATCATCCAAGTTCAACCACAACAACAACTACAACGAACAACAACAACAACAACAACAAGAACTACCATTACAACATACAAGGGACAACAACAACGCATAATGCAAAGCCAACAATTACAACAACGTATATTACGTACCTTTTCTCGAAAGATGAAGTTTGATCGAAAATTTAAGCCACCCTCTAACAAATACGAAAAATTTGAGTAAAACTTGTAATAATAAAACGCTAGAACCGCAAATACACCAAAGAAAGAGATGAAGTTTAATTTGAGTAAAAATAAAAAGATAGAATGAATCGGAAAGTTATTTCAGTGGTTTTTATTAAACAAGCTTAAAATAAGGTTTCTGAGTAAAACAGTTATATAACCCGTTATAAACAACGGTTTCAACAATAATCGCTTTTAAATTATTGTTTTCATAACATATTTTTCAAAAACCCGCTGTATATAACCTTAAACAACGGCTTTTCTAAAAAACAATTATATAATATGTTTTATAACGGTTAATTACATAAAACCGTTACAAAAAATCATAATAAAACCGTTGTATATATGTCATATATATAACGGGTATTGATAACAAAACCGTTGTTTATATAAAATTTTAAGTAACGGTTTTGTTCAGAAACCGTTATATTTAATGGAACCGTTATTTTTTTAAATATTGCGTTGTTTTTAATGAGGAGTTTGATTTGGCGCCCCTTACTTTTAACAACGGATATTTAGTGTTCGTTGTTTTTAATGAGGAGTTTGGTTTGGCGCCCCTTACTTTTAACAACGGATATTTAATCTTCGTTATTTTTAATACTATAAACAACGCATAACCATATTTGGTGTTGTTTCTTTGCCGTTGAGGTTGCTCATATTTGTAGTAGTGTAGGGTCTATGTTATTAATCAAGTTACCATAATTTAAAGAAAAATCATATTTGTGTTCAATTTATATTATTCACCTAGTTATTAATAAAGTAGAATGTAACATAAAACTAATAATTGTGAGATAAATTTTAAATTGGGTAATTTAGATCCAATTAACATAGATATTCTATCACTCAACACTATACACCTACCGATTAAAATTTTATTCAAATAGTAGCTCAACGTTGAATCATTTACGCATGCAAATTAGTGAGAACCGAGTTAATCAACGATAACCGTCCACCATATGACAACTTTTTGGCACCCCAAGGCCAAGTCCCCAACTATGAATTCTTGACACTACCTTCTCTACCAAGATATTGCATTCTAACACACTCAACTTCTTTGGGGAGATAGGAACACCCAAATAACGAAACCGGAGCGTACCTTTGACCATACCAGATACACGACCAAACTCACGAACCACGGAATTTGATACGCCATTGGTGTAAAAATTTGATTTTTGAGGACTAATCTGTAAAGTCCACGAAATAACAGCAACATATATAGACGACAAGTGGCCTTTGTAGAACAACAAAATGTCATCCGCAAAGCAGAGATGATTAAGACGAATCGGTTTACACATAGAATGAAACCTGAACTCACTCTCACCCGCCACAGCATTACAAATCCTACTAAGGTAATCTACGCAAGTAGTAAACAACAGTGGGGATAGGGGGTCCCTCTGTCGTAAACCTCTGCATCCCTGGAAATGACCAACCATGTTTCCATTGATATTAAGAGAATACGAGGTGGTAGAGACACAAACCATAACGAGGTCAATAAATTTGGTAGGGAAGTTTAAACCAATCAGCATTCCCCGTATGAAACTCCATTCAACAGAGTCGTATGCTTTCTTCAAGTCGATCTTCATAATACAACGCGGAGAGCAAGCTTTCCTATTAAGTGCACATGTATTGCCCAAAAGAGGATATGGGGTGCAAACTGCAAAAAGTGCCTATCTTCAAAGTTACCGTGACAAATATCTCAAAATCAAAAATAATTTATTTAAGGTGTTATGAGTAAACTAGATATATTGTAAATTTAGAACTCAAAACTTAGAGGTACAGTACAAATTATGGCTAATTTTTAAGACGTCAACAGCATAAAAAAAATAATGGGTTTTTCTACGATGTACCCTCCAACTTTTTTGTTTTCTATCGTATACCCCTATTTTTTTTCACTTACACGGTGTACCCTCAAACTTCATTATCCATTCTCAACCGTGACCTAAAGTTACTTAACCGTTAATTAAACACTAACACCGTTACATTAAGCTCTCATTTCCCCCTCTTTTTTAATATTTCCTTCTAAATTTATGAATTTCAAATATTCATGATTATTTTACGATAATGTAAATCAATAAAGTTTATGACTTTTAACAACAATTTAAAAAAAAATTATATACCATAGAAAAAAATGAATAAGGATGAAAAATAGTGGAAAATTAGAAAAAAGAAGGGGATATTTCATAATTTTGAAGGGAAAACATAAAAAATAGAAAAAATAGGAGTTTATTCTAACGGTGTTAGTATTTAGTTAACAGTTTAGTGACTTTAGGTCATCTTATAGAATGAGTAATGAAGTTCAAAGACACAAAGATAAGGAAAAAATTAAAGACACGATAGAAAACCAAAAACTTGGAGGGTACACCGTAGAAAAACCCAAAAATAATCGAGGAAAAAAGTCGAAACGAGTTAATTGGGTCGGATAGATTGAAATTTCTAACTTGGCATGAACAAGTTTTCCAAACAAACAATAAAATTTCCCAAAACAAACAATCCCCTACAATTCCGCAAACACTCATGAATAAAATTTCTGTATAAATTAACGAAACTGATTGAACAGAGGTTAGTATGTATCAGGAATCAACGACACCGGGCAATGTAAGTACAACTTCAAGCATCGACGTGTACCCGTCGCCTATGCAACCGTACATGGCGGACCCCTCTTTATCTTCCAAATTACAGTGGTTACCGCAACAATCTCTTCTAACTTCGTCCTTAAGAGTTTCCCAACTCGAGACGTATGAGTAGTGAATAGGTGGCCTGATTTCCATCCGTATCTACACCCCAATTTATCGTCGTGTTAGTTCCAAACAAACAACAATCAAACATGGTACAGAATGTCTCGATAGTGGGATACAAAATAAAACACGAGGAGGGCTTACCTTGTTTTTGCTAAAGTTGGAAGTTTTAAAAGCGGTGACCCAATGAACGGGCTTTCCCTGCAAGTTAATGCCTTCGTAGATGAATCCACCAGCGGTTTTATACCCAAATCCGGATGATCTCTGTAAGAAGGCTCCCCATTGACCGTTAGCTATGACCATCGGGTAATGAGACTCGCACAGGGATCCGTACCATTGTCTAGCATCGTGAAACCTCACTGAATTACCTGTCGCATTGTACACCAGACATATTGTAAACATCCTATCGTCTATTATACTTTTCAACTCGTCTCTGAGTTGCTTCATCGTGTTCCTTGCTGACATGTCTTTTCCGTCTGCATTCTTCTGCTCCATTGCGACCTTTGCTCGATCATGCTGCATTATTATCGCTTCCCTAGGACGGTACTCCTCCATTCGTTTAAGATACGAAGTCGTGACAGGAGTTCCGAACACATTCACACCCATGATATATACTCGATAGTGTGTCGTCTATCAACACAAAGTACTTTGAATTAACGATCTTTGTTAAATATTAGAATTGATTGAAATTGTGATATGTAATGCTCATATATTTATATTAAACTTTAGGATCCTAAACCTAATCAAACTCTAACATATGAGCATTACATATCTCAGTATTATCAATTTTATTTTTTTTATTAGAAAATATGATTATAGGATCCTAAAGTACTTTGTGTTAAATAAAATATTCATAAACCTAAACCTAATCTAACTCTAACATATGAGCATTACATATCTCAGTATTCTAATCCTAAAAAAAAAAAAAAAAATTAGAACACAAAGTACTTTGAATTAACTTTAGGATCCTAAACCTAATCTAACACATCTCAGTATTATCAATTTTATTTTTTTTGGCAGCTACTATTATCATATACGGAGTAGAGAGTAATATTTTATTTTGATATGGTATATTTTATATACCACAATTCCTAACACAATGTTCTACGGAGTACAAAAATCGTACACTCTTCCTCCCAAAATAAATGTCTTTTTTTTTTCATGCCAAATAATATAATATAGGGATAACCCGAGTAAAGTCAATTTCAATTTAATGTGAAAATAATCATGCTAAATTAATTTATTGTTTTAACTAAAAGTAGACTTTGCATCACATATTCTGCACATTAAAGGGGTTTAATTATTTAACTAGTTTTAACCCCCGTGATGCTCACGGTTGTCTTGTAATTCCATTTGAATGTATATTAACCATAAATAATGCCTTGTTGATTTACCAAGACGGAAAATGTTTTGTTTTATATGACATTGGTTACATGGACATTGGTAGTTTCTCATGTAAATATTTCGTACTTATACTCTAGTAACCTATTTTTCTAACGTTATTCATGAATTTAAATAAACATCTTGCTCATATATTTTTTTGTCACTGTTGTTTTCTTGTGGTTGTTGTCGCATTTTCTTTCTGCGATTTACTCTTTTTTGTTTCTCGCCTTTTTTTCGTATGTATGCTTGGTGATTTATATGACTCTTTTGCGTTTCACGTTGTGTTTATTATTTCATGTATCATTATTTGTACTTATATTTTCCCTTGTTAAGTTTGGATTACTCCTTCTCCATCTTTTGTTGTGGTCACTTTTTGTTTCGGGTTGTTTTGCTCGATGGTGTTTGATTTTTTCACTTTTGTTGTTGTATTTGTCTTAAACATATGTTTTAAACACCTTCAACTTCATGTTGAGGAACCACAAAAAGTGTATTGTATTAAATTAACTAATATTGTGTGTTTGTGTCAATTACCTCAATTCACACACTTGTCAATTTCCATATACTCCGTATTATATTAAATTAAATTAACAATAATCGAGCACATATAGATAAAAAAAGATGACAAACCTGGTAAGCAACGAACACTAAAGAGTTAAACAAATTCAAAAGAAATACTTCAGCGAGTAGAACCAATTCAAAAGTGATAATCTAAAAAGCATGACTTAACCCACTCACTCGTTTTGAAAGCAGTACTTAAGTTAAGTGACTAAAACCAATCCGAAAGCATTACTTGGGCGAGTGTAACCGATTCAAGTCATCACAATTGTAAATTTGTAACCATTACAACAAAATAATGTTCCTTGATAGTAAGTGTAGAGGTAAAGAAGGAACACTAACCACTAATATATTCAGCTTCCGGTTGAGGAGATGGCAAATTGAGAATTCGACATAAGCAGTTGCAAACATGTAACAGAGAGAATGCTTAGACAAACTAATGTGACTGTGGTGACTTTGATCCCAAAAAAGGCAAATGCTTCCTCTGTTATGGACTATAGGCCTATCTCTTGTTGTTCCACTATTTATAAGACTATAAGTAAGATCCTCGCAAATAGACTCAAAGCTGTTCTCCCATCCATAATTGGTCCTGAACAGGCTGCGTTTGTGAGTGGTAGGAATATTTTTGACAACATAATGCTCTCCCAAGCGTTGGTTAGAGGCTATACAAGGAAAAATATATCTCCAAGATGTTTGATCAAGGTAGATATCAGAAAAGCTTTTGATTCTCTTAATTGGTCCTTTATCTTTAATGCTTTGCAGAGTTTAGGATTCCCTGATATGTTTATTGACTGGCTTATGTTGTGCATTACTACTCCTCACTACTCCTTGAAGATCAATGGGTCTACTCATGGGTTTTTTGAAGGGAAGCAAGGCATTAGGCAGGGTGACCCTATTTCCCCCTATATTTTTGTTATTAGCATGGAAATCTTGTCTAGATACTTGAGGGACATTCCACGGATCGTAAATTTTTCATTCCATCCTCAATGCTCACGGATTACCCTAACACATCTTGTGTTTCTTTGATGATTTGATGATCTTCACAAGAGGAGATGTGCCATCCGTTCAATTTGTTGTTTGACTCTTAATATATTTGCTCTTTCCTGATGCAGTGGCAAATCCACTAAAGCGATATCTACTGGGTGGTGTTAAAGGCGATGTGAAGCGACAAATTACGAAGAGTCTCAATTCGGTGAGGCACTTTCCTTTTCGATACCTTGGCATTCCCTTGCTTGATCAATCTAAGAGTCGACATGTATCAAAGAACTTGTCGACAAGGTGAGGAAACACATTCTAAATTGGGCTAGTCATAGTCTTTCTTATGCAGGAAGGGTGCAACTGATAAATTCAATGCTTTTTGGGCTTGAAAACTTCTGGTGTGCTGCTGTTCTTCTTCCAAAAGGTGTGGTTAAGAGGATTTTGAAGATGTGCAAGGATTTTTTATGGCACATAGGTGAAGGGAAAAGGAGATTTGTCTTCAGGAGTTGGAATGATATCTGTTTGCCAAAGAGTGAAGGTGGGTTTGGTATAAAGGAACTCTTGTCTTGGAACAAAGCCCTTCTTTGTAAGTATCTCTTCGCTTTGGAGTCTGGCAAATCATCCATTTGGTTATCGTGGCTGAGGATGTATAAGCTATGTCACTCTGACTTATGGTCTGTGTCCTCTTCAAGTTCAACATCTGAGAGCTGGTCTGATATTCTTTCAGTCAGGAATGTTTTGATTCAAAGGGCTGGTAGCCCAACTCAGGCGCGTGAGTTGCTGTTAGCTTGGAAAGGTAATGTTTCTGATGCCTATAATTTTTTTCGAGATTGTAGGCCTGTGCTTCCATGGTCAGTTCTGGTTTGGCAGGTTACAAATGTCCCCAAACACTCTTATATTGCTGCTCTTGCAATTCAAGAGCAATTGCCTACTGTTGATAATTTGGTTTTGCGGGGTATGCATATGGTTAACTGGTGCTCTTTATGTAAGAATGGGTATGAAAGTCATCATCATTTATTTTTTGAGTGCTCTGTATCAAGATCCATTGTACAACAAATTTTCAAGTGGTTGGGCATTGGTCGTCGAGTGCGCAGCTTGAGGCAAGAGTTACGTTATTGTGTTCATTTGAAGAGGTGCAAGCATTGGAAAGCAAGGTGGTATTCCTGTAGTCTAATTGCTACGATTTACCACATTTGGATTGAGCGTAATAGTCGTATTTTTAATGATAAATGTATGTCTCTAGCTGGTCTTGTAAAGGAGATTAAATCGGATGTCAGCATTAGGTTGCTTCATTGCTCAAAGGTAGAAGATGAAAGGGCTATTGTGAACGCTCTTAACGGGTGATCTATTGTAACACATTTGGTTATATATGAATACAAACGAGCTAAATTCTTTCAAAAAAACATGTAACAGAGAGAGGAATAATTAGTATATGATCAAAAAAATTGCATAAAGAAGAACAAAAACTAAAACATATAAATAAAAAAGAGAAAGCGAATATGAAGAGCATACCTATAAATACATGGAGTTCGAGGTTGAATAACTGAAGTCATGTATGTTCGAAAATGGAGGAAGATGAAGGCAAAAGGGTCGGCTGAAATAAATGTCATGAATGCTCAAATTTGACAAAGAAGAAGAAGAAGAAAGGGGTGTTTAATTAATATTCATGGAAAGCAAATGAAAGTGTAAATGTTAGAGTATGCTCAAAAAATGCCACGTGGAATTATGTTGAGGGTTAGCTAGAGATTTAAGTTACCCTTTTAATAAGATTATATAGATTGAATCGCTATGCCTGAAGAAAAAGGTTGGGCCTCAATTTGAGCCGCACAAAACCGATTTGAGCAATTACAACCCATATGATAAGGCAATGAAACAGTGTCACAATAACGTTATTGTAAAACTTCTCGCACAAAGGCACGGTTATTAAAGTGTTTGAGTTGTTTCAATTCCCTTTTCATAATAAAATCTCAGACAATCTCACGTAAAACTTACTGTAAAACAATTACACACTTCATCACCACTGTTACCCTTGATACTATTTCAATATTCATGACCCCCAAGAACAAATCAACGGCTTGTTTGACCCATCAATTAAACTCGTAAATCACGTACTCGGTACCATTTAGAAATTAGAATAATGTTCAACGGTCAAATCTTGAATATGTTTTCTACGTCAACTTATATAATTCCTTAATTTGATCATGTACTTGTCCTTACTACTATTTTTAAAGTATTATTTCCTACGTGTTTTCAACTTTTTAACCGCGTGACTCAATTTCCACCTACCTATATAAACACTTTTCACAACAAATAATCCTCTCAATTCATATTTGTACTGCTCTTTTCAACTAATTTAATTCTTATAAGTTAATTTCAATTTCATATAAGTTAATCAATTTCACTATAAGTTAATTTCAATTTCACATAAGCTCAAATTTCAATTTTTAATTTCATATAAGTTAAATTTCAGAACACATAAGTTAATTCAATTTCCTATAAGTTAGAAATTTCACTTCATATAAGTTCAAATTTCATATAAGTTAAATTCTTATAAGTTAAATTTCTATAAATTATATTATGTTTTATTTTTATATAACTATTATTATTGCATAATAATAATAATAATAATAATAATAATAATAATAATAATAATAATAATAATAATAATAATAATAATAATAAATATAGTATATTAAAATATTTAACCGAGCCAACTTATTTATAATCAACTATATATTGAGATATTTAACTATACTAGACCGCAAAATCGATTTTGAACACTATTGTTTATTATTAGTAAAATTAATCATTTTGAATAAATTAAAATATTTTAATTATTGTAATCATCATCATCATTACTATAAATATCATTGTTATTATTGTTATTAATTTAATAAAAAATTTCATACTATATTAATATTAATATTAATATTTAAATTATTATTATTATTATTATTATTATTATTATTATTATTATTATTATTATTATTATTATTATTATTATTATTATTCAATAAGTTTTAAATTCTAATAAATTTAACTCCAATAAGTTTAAATTCATATAAGTTCAAATTTCATATAAATTCAATTTCTATAAGTTAATTTCAATTTCTTATAAGTTCAATTCAATTTCTATAAGTTCAATTTCAATTCTTATAAGTTCATTTCAATTTCCTATAAGTTAAATTTCAATTTCCTATAAGTTAATTTCAATTTCTATAAGTTAAATTTCTATAAGTCAAATTCATATAAGTAAGAAAGAGCAGGCCTTAATCACCAAACATACAACTAATTAAATAAACATAGCAAACATATTTTTCACTAAATTTATAATTGTAATTTAATTTTGATCATTCTTTTTTCAATTAATTAAAATGCCAAGCATGATTTCGTCATGGAAGAGGAAGATGGTCGGTCGAGGTCGAGTAGTTAGAGGTGGTAAAGGAACGGAGGAAGCATCGATGGAGTTAATAATAATTCCCCGGCATTTCAAGTGTCCGATATCACTTGAGATGATGAGGGATCCCGTGACATTGTCGACTGGAATTACGTATGATCGTGAAAACATAGAAAAATGGATAGAGGAAGGGAACGTTACGTGCCCTGTTACAAAACAGGTCCTAAGGACACTTGAACTAGTACCTAACCATACCTTAAGAATGATGATCCAAGATTGGTGCGTCGAGAATCAGTCACACGGCGTGGAACGTATCCCCACGCCGAGAGTGCCTGTTAGCTCAGACGAGGTGGGGCACGTCCTTGAGAAGATCTCAATGACGCGGGACCCACAAGAGTGTAAGGGGCTTGTAGGGAGGATTACAAGGCTAATGAAGGAGAGTGAGAGGAATAAAAAGTGCATTGTTGGAAATGGTGGGGCTATGACATTAGCCTCAACATTTCATTCATTTTCCGAGGGCGAGGGTGAAATCGTCATTAAACTTTTAGAAGACGTGATGGTCGGTCTCATTTCAATGATGCCCCTCGACTCCCAAGTCCAGGGCCATCTGAAGTCTGATAAATCTTTGGAACGTCTAATATGGTTTATTAGACAAGGAAATTTATCGGGTAGAATTAACTCGATATTGATATTAAAAGAACTAATTTCGAACCTCACAAGTCAAGCCAAAATAGTCGAAACATTAGTATCAACTGATGGAGCTATAGAAGGATTAATTAAGCTAATCAAAGATCCAATTTGCCCTTCTTCTACAAAGGCTTCCCTAGTAATCATATACCAAATGACCAAATCAACTTCTTATGATCCCTCAATTCAAACCAAGATTGTAGGAAGATTAGTCGACATGGATTTAGTCTCAATAGTCCTAGACATGCTCGTCGAGGCCGACAAGAGCGTGTGTGAGAAGTCGCTCGGAGTACTCGATGCCATTTGTCGATGTGACATAGGAAGGGCCGCGGCCTACAACAACGCGTTGATGGTGCCTGTTGTGGTGAAGAAGATTTTGAGGATCTCTGAGTTAGCGACTGAGTTCTCGGTCTCGATACTGTGGAGATTGTGCGAAAGTGAAAAGAGGGAAGGCGGGGGCGTGGTTGTTGAAGCTCTTCATGTCGGAGCGTTTCAGAAACTTTTGCTGATTTTACAAGTTGGGCGGAACTTTAGCCAGAGAACCAAAGACAAAGTTACCAAGTTGTTGAAACTCTTGAATGAGCAAAAGGGCAAGGTTGAATGCATAGAGTCGTCCGACTTCAAAGATATTAAGAGATCGTTTTAGATTATACACATTCTTTTAGGTGCGTACTATCGTACGATATAGTTTTAGTGTACGATGAAGTTTAGTGAATACAGCAAGAACATAGATACGTCGATGTAAAAATTACTAAAGTAAACATATACACACAAATTCTTTTATAACTTGAAGTTTGATCTTGAAAATATTCATCTGACATTGCGTTAATTTATGTCAAAATCTCAACTCGATATGATGATTTGTTCACATACAACAGTTTCATCTGGTTATTTTGAAGACGAAACTGTTATACATACGGAATAGTTTTTAACAGGTACGGAGTACATATTTTATACAAACCCGTAATAAACACCAACGTAACAAACAGCACAGCCGAAAGGCGAAATCCGCTTTACATAATTGTCAAACAAAGTCATCAAAAGATGGAAAGTATGTACAACAATGGTTGTAATTAGAAAACTTGGTCCTCACTTTTTAATCAGCACTACAAATTATGTAGGTCAAAATATGTGTGTAAAGACCTTAATTAAGGAACAGAATGAATACAAAAGATGATTAACGACATACACATGAAGAATTAGAGGCCACTAATATTGACTAACATTAAAGTTGTTTTCGTGTTTTTTTTTGCCAGCCGTAAAAAGATGTAATTACAAGTTCGGTTTATCAAAATTCAAAACCCGTATTACATCCATTGTTGAACACAACTATGTAACACAAAAAACAAAACTCGATCGTACTATTACTCACTCAAATGCTGATTAACATCACTGGATGATTACTGCATTGTTTGCCGGCTGCTGCTGCCCAATATAGACTGCGAAAAAAGTTTACCAGGTCATTTTGCTTTGTTTCATCGTACGCTGTACTACACAGTCAAACATAAACAGCTTAGAACACGAAGTTGATTTTCTTGGGAGTTTCGCTCAGTATAATGCACGATTTGATCATCTGTATGCGTAAAACAATACCAGGAAAACTTAGCAATTAGCTGTCGGTCAGTATCCGAAGAATAAGCGTGATATTTAGCTCGACTCTTTTCATAGATGGGTCGTCAAAAGAAAGAATTGGTTACATCTTACTAGTGATTTGAAAACACAACACATTTGCACGGAAATTAGAACTGAATAACAGATTGTAAAACATTGAATAATGACTTTTTAGAGAGTACAGTCAGTCGACAATAATTTAGGAACATGTGATTTACAAAAGAACGGTTTTGGTTTAATAAAACATGAAAGGCCCAGAAACACGAGTCACAGAATTTCTTTTGACCTCCAGCCGTGCAGTCTCATAATATACACAGAATAAAGAGTTGCTGAAGAATCAATCAATCAAGTTACAGAAATATAGAGTCTCATAACTAATTCAGAGAAGATCAGATCAATATACCTGCAGAAGACTTCTCGATTTTTTCACTGGTGAATAGTTAAAAAGTGCATTTCATCGTCCACCACATATCAGATGAAAAGTTCAGGCGTTCAGCAGTAGCCACAAGCCGTAGCAGCAGGCTCATCTTTGCTGTTACTCTAACGCATGAAGTCTGAACTTCAGATATGTGCATTCCTCATAAATTACAGTGTGCATCCATACAACGAGATAAATCTGAATTATTTCAAGCACCTTCACACTCTGTCAGAGAAGGTCTTGAGTACGGAACCTTACCACTTTAATAACAGCGTAGAAAAGCTATATTCTCTCGCTACTTTTACTGCCTGCAATAGACACACTTCTTGACGAAGGCATATGATGCATCTGACATGACGCCTCACGCCTTCAACCACCGTACATCAAAGAGAATGGTAAAGGCAGACAATTCGAAGCTATTAGCTTTAAGCATCATCAGAAAAGAAACTATCAATTATCGGATGACTAATTTTTAGGCCTTTCTGAAGCACCTCACTGTAAAGCTGATGAGCTCTTTCTTTACAGCCACGTTCGAGAAGGCCAACTATTAATGGCTCATAGATGGAAACGGTCGGGAACAAGGACCGACTTTTCATAATGTACAAATATTTCTCTGCTTTATCCAACATTCCACAATCACATAACGCTCTGATCAACGACGTGAAGATTGGTAATCCAGGGGATAAAGATTTATATTCCATTTCATAATACAACTTCAGAACATCCTGGATATTTCTCTCTCTCGCATAGCCAGCAATTAGGTAACTATATGGTGTTAAGTCAGGCGCAAAACCCTTCTCTATCAAATCGGTGAGCATAGCATCTGCCTGCTTTGTATCCCCAGTCAAGCACAGCCTTTCAACCATCTTATTAAACGCTAAAGAGCTCGGGAGCATACCATTTTCCGTCATTTCCTTGAAAAGTCTGACACTGGTCGCCAAGTTCCCTACAGTAGCACACTCCAATATCAACATATTGTAGGTATCGTCATACGGTTTGAGACCTATATTTACCATTTCGTCCATCAAATTAATTCCGTCTTCAACCATCCCTTTCTCACAATAGGATTCAATGAAGCGGGTATACACAAAAGAGTTTGGTTCAAAACCTCTTCTGAGCATCTCCCCGTAGATTTCTCTCGCGGATTCTATTTTTCCGCTTTTAAGCCTACTGTAAACGACAAACGAGTACGAAATAGTATCAAGGATCATATTCTTTTCTAACATCGTCTTCAATATAAGGATGCCTTCTTGAATTCTCCCCTCTTCTAATATCCTATAAACTAAACTAGTATTCACGATCACTGAAGGAGAGCATCTCTTCCCATGAATTCTATCAATAATGTTGACATAGGTTTGCAGTTCTCCTGCCTTGCACAATGCATTGATCATTATTTCAATTGTCGCTTGATTTGGGTTCATTCTCTTTTGCATCATATGCTCATAGACCTTCCAAATAAAACCACTTTCATCCGCTGACTTTTGTATGACATGAGCCAAAGTGTTGAATGTCGCGAGACTCAAAGAAAACCCATGCTCATCCAAGTAACAACACACATCAAAAGCCGTCTCAAACATACCCAACTTACTATATGTTTGAACTAACAAGTCGAAAACAAACGCGCATGCATTCGTCATCCTGTAAGTACTCAGCAACATCTCAACAACCAGAAACCTTGACGAACACTCAGCCTCACTCTCCACATTTGCCTTCAAAATGGATTGCAGCAAACCACGAGCATCATTCACAAGGCGTGCACGTGCAAGGATATGAATCATAATACAGTAAGCCTTAAGTTCATGTTTGACATTCTTGTTATGTGCAACCCAATGAAAAAAGCTCAAAGCTTTCTTCGCTTCCAAGGGTTCCTTGAATTCCAAAAGAACAGTCTCAATCACGCAATCATTAAAACTCGTACACTCATATGTTCTACTTAATGTGTTCCAATTCGACCCTTTTCTTAAGGATTCACACAAAGAGCTGGCAAGTGTACGAGACGATTCATTTGCAGGCAATTGATGAATGAGAAGGGAAATTTGCTTGGTTGGCTTCCCATGTGAATGAGACGGATTCAATAGAGGTACAGTTCGACGGATAATCGAAAACATCTTTTGGCCCAGATCCGTTTTCATAGTTTAACACCTCAACTACGGGGAAATTTGTTTAGTTGGTTTCCCATGTGAAAGAGACAATTTCATACATTTCGAGAGATAATCGAAAACATCTTGTGGGTGCGGTCCAGACCCGTTTTCATAGTTCAATACCACATTTTATATGACATCACACTGCAAGCAACACCTGCTAAACCCTAAACAAACCAAATTTACAAACTCTTCTTCTAAATAACAATAGAAACTGACAGGCATTCGTACATACACACTCATAGACAGTTCATTAAACAAGGTAAAAGCATAAAAAGTGAAGAGAATCTCAACATTTGTATGTGGAGGTCATACAAAATGATCGAATAATTTGATAATTCATATGATTAATGCTGTAAAGGTATTGCCTTTAAGAAAACAACCACAAAAGTTCGGCATTGAAGAATTAATGAGTAGCAAAAACAATTACCCAGATTGAATAATGTGGAAGATTGTCAGTAAAATTGATCAAATTCTATTTAATCTATAAACTTTGAAATTTGTAAAGTTTGGAGGATATAGGAAGTGGTGTTACAGAAGTTGTTTGTTTGTAAAATGGTGGTAGTCAAATACCAGAAAGCCATTTTCTCTTATTTCTATTCGGGTCGGGTATGGGTCGGATTATTTCAGATCTGAGTATCTGACTGATAGGATTATATCGAGTCTAACTTATGTAAGTAATGTAACTGGTCAAGTCGGGTCGGATTATTTAGAGCCTCAAATTTATTTTCGGCTCGAGTGTTAACGCGTCATTTTGGGTTTGGGTCAATTCACATCCGGTTCCTTTCGGGACTGTTAATAATATAATCCCCTGAGTCGGGTATTCTCATTCAATTCAATATATATAGAGTTTACAGAATAATGCAAGATATCGAGTATATTTCCTAACGTAATATACAATAAAAATATTTACATATTTATATACTAATAGGGACAAATTGTTAAATTTTGGTGTTAATTGATTAGACAACATTAAATAATTTATTTTAATTGAAGTCCCCTAGCGTACTTTGTATCGGGTTAATTTCGGGTCAGTTTGTTTCGGATCGGGTCAATTTGGATTTTCGGTCAATTACGATTTAATACATTGCGGGTTGAGTATGGGTAGAGATAGACAGATAGATCGATAGATAATTAGACAAACAAACAAAGATTGACAGACAGACCAAAAAAGAAAAATGGACAACTGGATAGAAACAGACCGAGAGACTGAGACAAACAACTAAGACTGACAATCAGACATAGACAGTCAGACATACCAACAGAGAAATAGGTAGACAAATAGATAAGTACGGAGTAGATAGATAGATAGACATTTCATAAAATAATCTTCACGAAGCTCTTTTTTTATTTAACAATTTTGTGGTGTAACCTTCTATTTTTCCGTTTTCTACGATATACCTTTATATTTAGAAAATTTTATGGTATACCTTAAGTTTTAAATTTTATTTCTAGTACGATCTTTATTCATATTTTTCTTAATTTTACTTATTAAATAACTCATTATACTTGATAATTTATCAGTTTTTTTTTTTTTCCGGACTTACTTTTATTGATGTTAATGAAGGAGTGATGATGTTTATATTGAGGTTGCTGATGAATATTTGTTATAAATATTGAAATTAAGAATTGATGAATTTAGTAATAATTAGTTGTTGTTAACGGTAAATATCGTGGTATAATTACAAACAATGATTTAAAATGATAAAATATTGGTTGAATGAAGAATTTAAGAGCACCGATTGATACATTTGTAGATTTAATAGACAGTTTAAGTTTACGCTACGTTGAAAATAATTATATTAGAAACAAAATTAAAAATATATGGTTATATCCGAGAAAAGTTAACAATGTTAAGGATATACCGTAGAATTCTAAAACAGTGAGGGTATAATATGTAAATCAGAAAAATATAGGGATACACCTCGAAATTTCCCAAAAAATTACTTCGACATTTTAAACCGCTTTAAGCCGTCTAAATTCCACCTTTCTGTCTCAGTTATTTATTTACATTTTATTTATATTGTAAATTGTAAATAATTCACTAGAACGAAACGGAAGGAATAAAATTTAGGCTAAATTATCAATTACAGCCTTATAAAAACAAAAAATTATAAATTACAACCTTATATAACGTTTTTTTTTTTTTAAATTACAACCAAATTTTCACATTTGTTCAAAAATTGCGGCCAAAGTGTATTTCCGGTGGAAAAAAAATAGAATGACCGAATTACCTCTCTTTATGAATCTCTGATATTAAACTTATCACCTCCTTTTCTATTCTTTCATTTCTTACTTACCAACTTTACACATACAACCACACAAATGCAAATTTTGAAGCACACATTACTCTAACTTTCATTCGTTGTTTCACAACTTTAACCTTCTTCTTCAATTTTTCAAACTCCAATGACACTGATTTTAAGTCTTCTTAAGCCTTCTCCAACTCAATACAAAGCAAATTATTTTCAATATTAAGTTTGTTGCTAATTGCTAGAATACGTAATATTGTAATTATTTAGTATTTTTTGGTAAATATTCTTGTACCTAACTTAGGATATTCAGTTTCCTAGTTTATAGGATTAGCTTCCTAGTTTATAGAATTAGCTTCCTAGTTTACTGGCTTTAGTTTTGTATTTAAACAACTAACATCAATCAATACAAGGCACCGATTAAGTTCCTTTATGGTATCAATACTCTAATCGATCCTTCTGCTTCCGCTTCATCTTCTTCTCTATTTTTTTTCATTTTTTTTTTCTCCGACCTCACGTCACAAATGGCCCTTGATGCAAAGTCGTCGTTTCATCCGGCGCTTGTTGTCAATAGCGTTGCTAATCATGTCCCTGTCAAACTCGGCATGGAAAATGATCAATACCCTCTCTGGGTGGCACTGTTCACAAATCATGCCAAATCAAATCGTGTTCTCCACCATATCATCAAACCGAAGGTCGACTCTAAGCCCGCTTTCCAATCGATGACGAAAAAGACGTGGGAAGCGTTGGACGCGGCGGTCCCTGGGATGGTTACCACCGGAAGTTAGCGAAATAATCGTTGAACCGACCTCCACGGCCATGGAAGCGTGGACCCGTCTTGCCGATCTTTTTCAAGATAATCAAAACTCGCGTGCTGTAACTCTTGAACAAGAGTTCTCCCACATTGAGATGGCTGATTTTTCATCCGTCTCAGCGTACTGCCAGCGTCTCAAATCGTTGGCTGACCAATTGAAAAACGTCGGCTCGACCGTCTCTCAGAATCGTTTGGTTCTTCAATTGGTCTCGGGTTTGTCTCCAGCCTATCACCCTGTCGGAACTATCATCCGACAGGCCAATCCCCTTCCTAGTTTCTTTAAGGCTCGCTCCAGGCTTGCTCTTGAGGAAGCCGGCTTGGCCAAACAGGAAGCCACCGGGTCGGGTTCGATAGCCGCCTTCCTCTCTCGTGGCAATACCGACGGTGACAACGGTGGTAGGGGACCCGCGGCTGGCGGGACAACCACAAAGGGTGGTCGTGGCAATGGCGGCAAGAAAAAAGGTAAAGGTAAGGGCCATACAGGTAAGGGTTCTGGCACCTCCTCGACTTCTGCACCTGCTGCACCGTCGTCGACCGCTCAGCCTACTACATTTCCTGGTGGTTACGGACCATGGCAATGGTCTCCGTGGGCATACCCGCCCTGCCCTTATCCGTCCAACCCTTGGCTGGGACGGTCTGGTTTTACTCCTCGACCTCAACAGGGTGTTTTGGGTCCGCGTCCGCAGCAGAGTTATTCCGCTGATGCTTCTTCTCCGTCCTAGACCGACATCGAGGCCGCCATGTACACTCTCGGTCTCGCTCCTCCCGAGCCATGGGTAATGGATACAGGGGCTACATCTCACATGACAGCCACTCAAGGTACACTTTCGTCTTTTATTAATTCGAGCTTTCATAATGGTATACTTGTCGGAAATGGTCAGTCAATCTCAATTCATGGTTACGGACACACAGCCCTTCCTAAGCCACATCCCCCTCTCGTCTTAAAAAATGTTCTCTACGCCCCTAAACTCGTTAAGAACCTTATTTCCGTTCGTAAATTCACCACTAATAATAACGTCACTGTTGAATTTGATCCTTTTGGTTTTTGTGTCAAGGATTTACGGACAGGGACTCCAATAATGAGATGTGACAGTCAAGGTGACCTATATCCGCTTTCCAAGCCAGCCGTATCAGCCACTCGTCCTTGCGTGTTTGCCGCTTTAGCGCCACCTGTTTGGCATAGCCGCCTCGGTCATCCGGGTGCTCCTGTTTTTTCTATTATTAAGCAAAATAAAACAATTGAATGTACTTCGAAACAATTATTTTGTCCTTCGTGTCCTCTTGGGAAGCATGTTAAACTCCCTTTTGCTAAGTCTGTGTCGTTTACCTCTTTGCCTTTTGATATCCTTCATTGTGACTTATGGACCTCACCTATATTATCCTCTTTAGGTCACAAATATTATTTGGTAATTTTGGATGATTATAGTATTTTTTTATGGACGTATCCACTTGCTAAAAAGAGTCAAGTTGCTTCTATTTTAACCATTTTTCATAATTTCGTTCAAACTCAATTTGAGCGGAAAATAAAATCAATCCAATGTGACAATGGTACCGAATTTCTTACTACTCTTTTTCGTAATTTTTTTGACGCCAACGGCCTCCAATTTCATCTCTCTTGCCCTCACACTTCGTCTCAAAATGGTAAGGCCGAGCGTAAAATACGATCCATTAATAATATTATTCGTACTAGTCTCATCCATGCCTCGTTACCTCTTAATTTTTGGCATTATGCACTCAACACAGCTACTTACTTAACTAATATTCTTCCTAGTAAACCACTTGTTTATAATATTCCTCTCTCCGTGCTATATCGTCGCATTCCGACATATAGTCACCTCCGAGTTTTTGGTTGTCTTTGTTATCCTCTATTCCCAGGCCATCCACTACTATTAACAAACTACAACCTCGATCGACCCCTTGTGTGTTTCTTGGCTATCCTAAAAATCACCGTGGTTATATGTGTCTTGACATGTCGACTCGCAAAATTATTATCAGTCGTCACGTCCTCTTTAATGAACAAATTTTTCCGTTTGCTAATTTAAAGAAACCCGACCCTACCTCATACGATTTTCTGGACAATGGGATCTCTCCTTATGTCATTAAGCATCTCACCACACCTATGGTCACACACACACCCCAGGCCCAACCACCCCCACTACCATCGACCTGACCCACGCCTCCTCTAACCGGCCAATCTCCCCAATACCTTCACTGGCCTGTTTACCTACTCGGCCCATACCACCATCTAAGCCCATTACACGGGCTGATCACGACATTCACAAGCCCAACCCCAAATATGTGCAGTCATCCACCCAACCTCGAACCTTGGTCCATTCAATAGCCCCGACCCCGATTCCAAAAAATCCCGTGTCCGCTATTCGTGACTCGAATTGGAAACTGGCCTTGGATGATGAATATTCCACTCTTATTAATAATAAAACGTGGGTGTTGGTTTGATGAGACGAGTTTTGTGTGGGTTTAGAGGTGTATTTTAGGCGACTTTTGACGTTCTTGAGGTGTTCGTAAGGGTTATTTTGATATACATTGGAGTCGGGGGCACTTAGGTGGAGTTACGCTATTTTTCATAGTAATCAGGTTGTATAATTTACAAGTTTCAGTTCTTCATCTTGGGTTCTCAAGACTCATGGATTTCCTCTCATCAATAGGGTTGTCAATTAAGCATCTATTACCGTCTTCGTATCCAGATTGTATATTCCCCTTCGACATCGATTAACAATAACCATTTACAAACCCTAAATCACACCAAACTGTTATTACAAAGAAAACAAAAAGATTATCTAACAAGAAAGTGAACGAAACTTCAATCAATTTTGCGAAATAGTCAGGAAACGACAGATACGATCTTCAAAAGATTCAAACTTGATTTAGAAAATGAAGAGAGAGAAGAGGAAAAGTGGTTAATTGAAATTTGGAGGAAAATGGGTTAAAAATTGGGTATAATGGTTGAAATACGCTAAAGGGTATATTAGTCATAAAGAGGGTAAACTCAGGTAATAACTTTGAATTTTTAAAATATTTATCACTTAGGAACCATCAATCTCTGTTTTGACCGCAATTTTTGAACGGATGTGAAATTTTAGATGTAATTTAAAAAAAAAATGTTATATAAAGCTGTAATTTATAATTTTATGTTTTTATAATGCTGTAATTGATAATTTAGCTTAAAATTTAAAATCTAAAACTTTCTTTAATAAAAAATTTCGAAAATTATCGTACACTTTAAACCACTATCTAAAGCCTCCCTCACCTTATCAATTACACAAAGTCAGAAGCGCAACAGTCTACACTCTACAGACCTCCAAAATGGCAACAATGTCCTCAAATCTCCTAACAATAACACCTCTTAAACCCTCACTCTCTCACAAACCCACCATCTCTCTTCTCTCCTTCAAACAACAACAACCACCATGTAATTCATACACTTTAACAACTTACTCTTCAACAACAAAAGGAAGAAGAAGTTTGAGTGTAATTAGGGCATCAACAGTTGATGAATTCTCCTCCAAAAGAAGCAACAACAACAACAACAACAATGGTGAACAAAGGGAGACAATTATGTTACCTGGTTGTGATTACAATCATTGGTTGATTGTTATGGAGTTTCCTAAAGACCCTTCTCCTACCAGAGAACAGATGATTGATACTTATCTCAATACTCTTGCTTCTGTCTTAGGAAGGTTTGTTCTTTTCTTTTCTTTTCTTTTCTTTTTTTATGTTTATTTTTGTCATTTGTTTTACTTAATGAGTTCAATCATTGTGTTATTTGTGTCTTTTTTATTTAATTGTTGCTGGTGTTTGAGATGTTTTAGGTTTTATTACTCTTGCTTCTGTTATTGAAAGGTTTGTCTTTTTTACAAAATGTTTGGTTATTTGTGAATTATGTTTGAAAAAGTTCATTACTTTTGTGTTATTTCTGTGTAAAATTGTGAAAGTTGCACTCTTTTTGCTTTAATTTTGCTGGTGTTTGAGATATTCTAGGGTTTATTATGATTTGTTTTAAATTGAAGTGGAATTTTGGTTTATGGGTTTACTTAGTTGTTGATAATTGATGTTATTTGTATGTCAAGTTATGAAGCTTTAATTGTTTTGATTCAATTCTTGCTGGTGTTTCTAATATTTTAGGGTTTATTATAATTGCTTTGTGATACTCTTGTTTCATTCTTAGGAATGTTTTTTCTTTCCAACTTTATGGTTCAAAATTGTAATTTGTAGGTCACATTATTGAAGTTATACTCTTTTTGCTTTCAATTTTGCTAATATTCAGAGGAATTTAGAAATTGGGCAAGTCTGTGAAGACTGTCTTGCAATCACAAATTGTAAGAGCTGCTTAGGTAGTTACAGTGTAAAGACCGTCTTTTTCGAGACTTTGGGCTAGAAGTTAGTACTGATTATTTTGCTAGTGGGATTTGAGGGTATTGAGCCGCATACGATGTTGATAATTGATGTAACTTGTATGTAAAATTATGAATGTTGTGCTCTTTTTGCTATAATGCTACAAGTCTTTGATATATTTTAGGTGTTATACTATTTGAATTGTCCCGGTGTAAAATTATTTAACGTTTTACTTTTTTTGCTTCCAGTTTTGTTTCTAGCTTCACTTGGGATGTTAATAACTTCTGGGTTATAGATTTAGATTAGTGTTCTAAAATTAAGCAGATATACTTCATTTTCGGTTTACACCAGATAAGTACTTTGGAACTATTGAAAGGGTGTTGACAAATTATGGAGTACATCGTATTAGATTGAGGGAGCTTGTTCATTCACCGTGAATTTATCATTTAGCAACATTCTTCAAAATGTAAGAAATGCCCTTCCTTTGCTGCTGGTTTTGTATGAAATTTCTGTGAGACGTTAACAAACGTTTGGCATCGATCACTTATTGACAATATAAATCGCTGAGGTTTACCCGATTTAGTCTTTTACCATTGACGGTATTTATGTCTCTTCCTCTTTCTTCCTTTTCTTTTACACTGAACACATTCTTGAATGCTAACGTATCTTGTCACGGGTCTCAGATCTGTGTAGCTTGGTTTACTGAGTGCATGAATTGCTGTTTCTTGGGTGAGTAGTAATAAATATTGTTGAGTTAGTCAGCTAAGATTGTCGAGTTTCGGCTTTTCTTAAGATAGTTATTCGCTCGTTCAAATGTTATCTGCTCCTCTCCGGTTGATATGCATCGTTCAGCTTTATGTAGTACTCACTGCTCTCCAGAGTAGTATCGAACAGAAAAAGTTGGTTTTGTTGTCAAGAATCCATAACTATCGCTAGGATTTTTTTTTAGTAGTTCTGTTTTTTTGTGATCATGACAGTCTTGTTTGATTTGTTGTTAATCTCTTGATTTTTGTACTTGCAGTATGGAAGAAGCAAAGAAGAACATGTACGCCTTCAGTACGACAACCTATACTGGTTTCCAATGTACTGTAGATGAGGAAACGTCGGAAAAATTCAAGGGTAATCAAACTAGCTGAATTTCTGCTTTTTTTTATTGTTTATTATAACAAACTTGCTCTAAATCAGTTGCCTGAGTTGACGAACCTTTCGCGAATTGCTTTCAGGGCTCCCCGGAGTTTTATGGGTGTTGCCTGATTCATACATTGACGTTAAGAACAAGGACTACGGAGGTACTTTCTCTCGTTATTTATGTGTCAATATTCTCTTCTTTTCCCAAATTCATCGATCTCACTTCTCGAAACCTTTGTCTCAGGTGACAAGTATATCAACGGTGAGATCATTCCTTGCAAGTACCCAACTTATCAGCCTAAGAAACGTGATCCACCTAAGTATGCAAGCAGAAGGTACGAAAGGCGGAGAGACGGGCCTCCAGGAGCGTCTGGCAAACCTCGACAAGAGACTGCGTCCTCTGAATCTGCATCTTCATAGAGGTTAGTAAAGATGCTTTCTCCTTGTCTTATTCTTAAATTTGATACACACTTTAGAAAACATCGGACTTCAGACTACTTAAACTAAACTTCAAACTACTCCAAAAGACTTTATAGAAAATCAGATTACAGACTTTAGGCAACTTAGGACGGAGAGAACAGGTCCTAAGTCGCTTATACTACAAAACCCATTACATTTACATATTTGTTCGAATTTTGACTGTGAACATAATTGGTGGTCACGGTAACATCGATGAATGAAGCAAACACATTGAGATGCTCCTTGATTTAACTGACAATCATCTTACCAGGTAGATAGCTATGATGCAAACCTGCATTGGTCGCCTTCAACCTTGATTTTGGTCAAGAAAAACCCGACACTTCATATATCATGCTTGGACATTTGCAGCGGTCTCATTGTCGATGGAAAGACCAAGAGTCATTAGTTACCCACTACATCGTATTTGGAAGTCTCTTGGCAATGCTTACAAGAATTTTGTAATGGCTCAACATCTTGTTTGCAGTCGGATAGGATTAGTTTTTGGCATAGCTAAACACATATTTCTCGTCTATGATTTCAGAATATTATGTTCTTGGTAGTTATGCATGCTTGAACGTTACACCTAAGGTTCAGTCTTCATGGTATCTGTTACGATATATTGTTGTCTCAGTGGGACCGTAATTGACTTTAAAAACTATGTCAAGCTGAGCATATACATTCGAATCTTTTGGTAAAGCTAAAGCGTAAATTCAAGTATGGAAGTAGCTCTGTAGTCCCATGTCGAGTACAAATGATGTCGAGTACAAATGACGGGAAAAACGTTAGATTAAAGATCTAATGCAAAAAAACTTCTGAATACAAGTGCCAAATTGGCAACGACATGTAACGAGTTCTATGAATATGGGGTTTTGTAGTTTGATATGCTGATTTAGAATAGTTCAAAAACCACTCATGTATCACAACATTTCAGAGATTGATCGGTACGCTACAGAAAGGTGGGATCTACTATGGGTTCTTATAGACTGTTGTAGTAAATAAGTAAATACTCCGTAACCCTTATGACAAAGTCGTACTCTGTGACCATTAGATTCAGTATCATTGTCATTGTAAATAAGTAAATACTCCGTAACCCTTATGCCATATTATAATGATCATATTTTAGTTATAAGCGGCAGCTTACTAGACATGCAACGGTCGATATTATTATTATTATTATTATTATTATTATTATTATTACTATTATTACTATTATTATTATTATTATTCATTGAGTGGAAGCAAATGCAAGTGTAATGTAGAGGATTAGAGGCATGTTATATGTAACATGACAACCCTACATATCATGGACTGCCTTAATTCATTAGGGTTGGTCTATGGTCACGTCCATTATTTAGGGTGTCCTTCAACATCAAGTGTATTGTCTCATAACACTCTCCCAAATTGAAAGGCGTTTAATGGTTGTATTAATTAGGGGTGAAACTCCGAAAATAATGATAGCACGTTATCGTGACCAGACTCAGTCTTAGTCGTATTCTGTCCATGCCCATTCAAATTATTGCTTAAAATATAAACCTTTAATCGAGTATTAATACGGTGTATGGATGGACGGTTCTAGACGATGATTCATGTTAGTCGACCCCAAATCTCTTGGGAATAAGACTTTGATGTTGTGGGATTTATAGTTTTGAGTTTTGACATGATTTTTATCCAAAACTCGTAATAACAACACAAAATTTACTTGTAATTCGTATTATTAAAAGTAATTAAGAATCTTGAACACATAATTTCTAGTACGGATTACAATTTATCAGAGTATAAATTTACGAACCAAGCCGATAACATTAATCTAATACTTCAATCCTAAAATAACCCTATCTGTAGGGTGGGTAACGAATGTGATACACAATTTAGCGAGTCATTTTACTTAATCAAGCATTACAAATCAAAGAAACAGTGTTAAACTAATTAGCTAAACTTCCAAAACAATGACAACTAGTATTGCAAAGCACCAGGCTGATGAATGACGGGTTTCCGAGTGGCCCGAATGTAGCAGACGACAGCGGCAACAACAGCAACAGCAAGACCGCCGAGAATGACGTCTCCACCAGCAGCACCTGTTGTGTGTCTGCTGACCACTCTGATGTGCACCATTCCTGCAGGTGCCACACCTGGTGCTAATGTCGTCGATACTGATGACATTTTCGGTGTCGTTTTGTTGTATACTAGCTCTGTTTTTGACACTGAGATTATGGTTTTGATTTGAAGGAGTATTATTAGAGAAATTAGAACGATTTTTAGCATTTTTTTTTAGTATGGTTTTGTGAAATGAGTAACAGTTGTATTGAGGGTGTTATATGAATAGATGCAGTGAGTTGTGGTCACAAGATTCGGTCAGAAATTTAAGGAAGATTTGTCGTTTTTCTCTATTGAGCACTGACCAGGCATAAATTCACATTTGAGATGATTATATACATTTTAATTTAACACGCGTTTCAAGAGTAATTTTATCCTAAAACCGACTCACTACTTTACATATGAGACCGGCCAACAGAATAATTCAGCATCTCATTGTAAACATGGCCATCTATTCGGGTTGGGCCGGGCCGGGCCGCCCAACCTACCAAATCGGCTATGATTTGTTTGACCCAACCAGGCTCACCTAGGCCTATACTTTTATGCTAATCTATCTATCTATATTAATTATATATAACAAAAACCATCCTACCCAAATTTTCCCTCCAACTTTTTTTTACCCTTTTATATTAGGCAAATACTACATGGCATTTGCACTTACAATAAGTTTATCGTAAGTTCTCTCACACGCTTGAAGCTTACTGGGCTTAGTTTTTTTCTTTTCTTACTTGTGACTCACACTAATTTAGTGTGAGTCCGGTCTTTCAGGAGAATTACCCTTTATATTATTTTTTTTACCCCTTTTATTTTATTTCCTTTTTGAAATTATGTCAGTAAGTCAATATCTTCTATGTACAACATAATATTTTTTTTTTTATTTTTATCTCTTAGACTATCCATTTTTATTTAATGTGTTTTCAATATAGCATTTTAAGCGCGTTTTACCATATTATTATAATAAATGATTGAATTTTCAGACAATGTATTGTGATACTTTGATCGATTTTTGCCACAGTTTTATTTAATGTGTTTTCAATATAGCATTTTAAGCGCGTTTTACCATATTATTATAATAAATGATTGAATTTTAAGACAATGTATTGTGATACTTTGATCGGTTTTTGTCACAGTATGATATATTTTAAAATTAATTTATAACTATATTTGTATAAAAATAAATTGAGATGTTCCATTATTCTAGCTAATTGTTTTGTTACAATTTTCAACGATTCTATCATTGATAGTTAATTAAGAAAAATTAAAATTGACACTTTTCGGGTTAATTAGAAGACAATTACGGGTCGAATAAGCGGGTTACATGTTAAATAAATACGCGGTCGAGTAAAATACAGTTTGTTGTATTTTGGGTCTAAGAATACATGTTTATTTAGGTTGCATTTATATCATTACTACGAAGTATTCTTATTTTAATTTAATATTTAATTCAATTACCAAAATTTTCAATTAATTATTAACTTATTTTTATATACCCCGTGCATTTATGCACGGGTATTATGCTAGTTTACAATAACGGATAGGGCTCGGGGCATGAATTTGCAAGACCAGCCTAGGCATGACCCGTCACCCCAATGGGACTGTTACTGTTGAGAAAATCTGTCCCGGGCCGGGTCCGACCCTTGGCTATGTGCCCATGTCTAATTACGAGTATTAGATAAATAACTGTACAATTAAAAAGAAAAAGAAAAAGTCTTGTACAAAGTATGTCTAACTGAAATAATATTTGACTCGTTTTGAGTTAAGACAGGTATATTCATTTTAGGTGAGACGAACATTGCAATTACAATTATTATAAGACGGTCTACAATAAATCAGATCAATGATCGTTATTAGAATTTTGAAACCTAGAATTGAAGAAAGGAAAAATAAAGAAAGAAAATAACGAAAAGTATATTGCCTTGACCTAAATAGAAAATATGAATTGTTAGGGATCTTGCAGCGATGTTTGTTTTTTTTTGGTGGATAATGTGGAGAACCCACAGCCAATAATTTATTAGGCGTAGTCTTAAATCTAATATTTCTCACGATTGCTATTGGAGATAATTAAATTTGAGGCCCATGAAAATTTGACCCATATCTTAACCACTGGACCTGAGCCGGCATCTCACTGTACTGCAATGTTGAGTATTCTTAGTGAGCTTTATTATTACTCGTATAAATAAATTAAAAAAAAAAAAACTATTACCATGTGCTAAATCATTGATTAGTTGGCATTAGTACTGGACAAATGACATAAATAGTCGGAAATGCAGTTGACAGAAGCAAGAATAATGGTTTGTTTGTGATAAGTGGGTTCTAAATTTAAGATTATACGGAGTAAAAATTAATAAGGTGGGACGGTGCATTTAGGACCTTATGGTTTTGATTAACTAAATAAATACCCCGTACTAATCTAATAAATGGTTCATTTTAGAGTAATTTAATTTGTTTGTTTTAGAGATTGACAAACTCTAAATAATATTACTCCCTCCGTTTCAGTGAATTGTTTACAGTTTTACTTTTTTGTGAGGGGAAAAAAGTCAAACTGTAAACAAATGACTGAGACAGAGGGAGTATTATAAGTTCGTAAACTATGGAATGTAAACTTATATAACTATTTATGAGTGCAAAATATAGTTTATTGTCGAATGACTATCACAGAGTTTCGTTGCCCGGTCAGCGAGTCTGGTTCCAGAGGGCAAAGCGTCAATCTAATTACTGAACAAAACATGTACTTTGGCGGGAACATCTTAAGAGTCATGACCGTTAAGAAGGTTTGAATTTATTCTTGGTATTTTGGCTCTTTCTTCTATAAATACTTATATAAGGAACACAATGAGATATATACAAATATTTTTGAATGTAAACGAACAAATTCTCCAAAATTACATCTTTGTTTTTTTTGTTGATAACCAAGGAGGCAAGGATACTCTATAATCCCGCACAATAATATAAGAGTTGAATTGTTCTGTTACTCTATTAAGTTGCAATTTGATGTTAGGGTGACCACTTTTCCAAGGGCCAAATATACTCTTCCACTCTATTTTTCTACAAAAAATAATTGATTTTTTTTTCATTCACTCATAAATCCCTTGGCAAAGTACATTTAAGCCTTGGATTTATCAATTCCCTTGATGTTATAGTTCATTGTTTATTTATTGTTTCGTATAGTACATTCACACATTCACAACATTACGTTTTACTACATTTACTCTGTATAACTTAAGATTATTTAGATGGTAGGACTCGTTCTTTATTCCAAAATAAATGCATACAAGAAAGAAACATTTGAGTTTGAGTAATGTCTTCAATGTTTCAACTATCTAGCCACAATGTTGTCAAAAAAAAAAAAAAAACTTATATAGGACCTGTTCTTTCTAACTTATTTTCAAAGACATTTCAATTCAAAGGCAGCCTCACTTCGGCCTCGCCTGGCCACCCATCTGGGCCTGGGCTGGTCAACCACTTGATTCAAGAGAGTTATGTTATTTAATTAAACTTCATTCGCCTGGGCCTGGGCCACCGATCTGGGCCTGGGCCTGGATTCAGATTCACTTCACCATTTTGATTTAGTTGATTCACTTCGATTCATTTTAGTTTCAATTAAAAATCGAAAGAATAGTGCTCATAAATACAATGAACCAAAAGTTATATAGTCAATTGACAATAAAAAAAAAAAGTAAACCTTTTTTTTATTGTATACTGTATTGACCAATGAGTCAATGACCATTATATTTGTTTCATCTACGAGTAATTCTTTTACGATTAATTTATTGATTTGTTATTTCATGACATGTGATTGACCGACGCTAATTTTCCATCACTATATTTGTAATGCAATCATAATAGGTAGAAATGTAGAATATTTATTATACTACGGAGTATTATTTATTATTTTTCCTTATTCTCATATACTCCGTATTCTCTAATATACTCCGTACTAAACTGTAAACGCAACTCTATATTGCGAAAATCAAATTAAAACGATATTTGTATTACATTGTCCATTAGTTCTTGAATCTTTATTTATTTACTAGTTTTAAAGCCCGTGCGATGCACGGGTTTTAATAATGTGTATTTAATAATGAATGATTTATTTTTCTAATGAGTAAGTTATATTTAATAATGAATGATTTATCTTTTGTTAATAAAAAATAATGCAAATGAAACTTGTCAATAAAATACATCATTTCCTTAGCGATTTATGACTATTTTTCATTTTTTCTATTCAATTTCAAACTAAAACCAATGGATTTTGACTAAATCCAATGAAATTTGTCTATAATTCAATTGTCATCTAATTTGAAGCTCTACATATTTATTTCTAATATTTGCATGTGTGCACAAGTGCATTGCTCGACGAAAATTGTCATACATGACTAATATTTATATTATTAGTCCTTTATCTCGGATATGAATATTAGTATATATATGTCTCACGTGCAACCATTTCACATGTGAGATCTACAATAAAATAACTAAAATCTATTATAAAATGTAAAAATAATTATCAAAATAAAATAATCTTATCATAAGACCGTACCGCTTTATATGAAAATTTCTATATAAATTATATGCATAATATAATAGTATATTATCGACTTAATACTTTTGAATGTGAAATTTGGGTATTTTGTCCAAAACTACCTTATTTATGCTACATTTATTTTTAAAAAATGGAAAGTATTACCTTAACTATTTTTATTTTGGAAAAAAACTACCAACATCCATCTACACCATAATTTTCGGATGTTCTCCTACAAAATTGACATTAACTATTAAATCAAAACTTAATATGATGAAACTAACTAAAAGATCAAACATTATAAATTATAAAAATTTATCATATAACGATAAATGACTTTATTTGAAAATATGACAATTAATAAATCTTGTTTATCTCTTTAACCTTTCATGTTACATATTCATTAGTATCGCTATTGGTTTTGTAATCAAGTTTACTAAATGAGAACAAAAAATCTGGAACTTAAAATATAAATCTGAAAATATACAACGGAAAAAAGGATCATCACCAATTCAATGAAGTTATGTTTAAATAACAAACATGGTAATTAAAAAATAAAACAGTTAAAATTATATACTTTTATCAAATCAAATACACCGTAAAAATAGAAATAACACAAATCGTAATCATAATTAAAACATACTAAACTTAAACTATTAACGTAATACTTAGGAAGATCAAGCTAAAGTTTTTTTTAGGAAAATTTAACATGAATAAACCATCCTATCAGTGATCTTCCATAAATAAACCAACCTTTTGATTAACTCTCAAAAAACCAACCTTTACACCTTATCTTCCAATATTAGACTATCCCCATTTTTAAACGATTATTTAAGGGTGAAGATCACATGTTTTTCCTTTTTTTTCTCTATAGCATTAATAATGGAGTGAAAGCATGTGTGTTATAGTTTTCGTTTTACCAAAATGGCAAGTTTAAAATCGAGACAGTTTAATAATGGAAGATGGACTTCAAAGGTTGGTTTATTTAGAGTTAATCAAAAGGTTGGTTTATTAATGGAAGATCACTAATAGGTTGGTTTATTCATGTTAAATTTTTCTTTTTTTTATATATATTAATTAGCGAGATTTGAGTTGAGCCATTTAATCTTTAAGATCCTAGATTCCTAGGGTTCAGATTTAAATGTAGGACTGAAAAGATAGGGTTGACTTATATGATTCTATTTTTATATATAAAAAGAGTTTCCTAAAAATCATCTAATGTATGATAACTAAATAAGGAAATTTTGTATATTATTTTTTTAGGCTTATAAAACTTAGGGAAAAAGTTAGTCTTAATATTTTTTTAGCTGAGTTTTTGAATTTTTTTTTTTCCCTAGTCTTAATTTTTTTTAGGTAAGTTTTTGTTTAAGTTATATAGAAAGATAATTACTTTAAATTAAATTTTTTTTTAGGAGAGATTTTCTTTTAATTTTATAGAAAACTAATTTCTTTGAATATTATTAGATTATCAAGATATTTTTTTTATTAAACTATCAAATAAGTATGGTAAGTGTTATTCATAAGCTCTCCAATTTTTATGAAAATGTAAGTGTATCTTATGGAAATTCTATTTTTTCAAATGTGAGTCTTAATTTTTTTTTTTAAGTAAGTTTTTAAATAAATATTACAGAGAACTAAATTGTTTTGAAAACAATAGGAAAAAGGCTAAAGGTTAGTATTATAACAATAGGAAAAACTTTGGTCTCAATATTTAATAGCTTACTTTTTTTGTTCTTTAAATTTTAGTGAAAGTTAATTGCTTTAATTGAATTTATTCCTAAAACATTTTTTCTTTTAATTTTATACAAAACTAATTGTTTTGAATTTATTAAATTATCAAATAATTATTTTTTATTATATTATAAAATAATCATTGTAAGTGTTGTTCACTTTGATTAATAAGTAATTAAAAAATATTTTTAATCATCAATAATAATGTATTACAAATTTAATAAATTATGATGTGGGCACTCTAAAAACACTTGTCAAATCAAATACACGTATAAAATAAAAATAACATAAATCGTAATCATAATTAAAACATAATAAACTAAAACTATTTAACCCGATACCTTGGAAGATAAAGCTAAAGTTTTTGATATATATACACAAAAAAGGTTTAAAGACTTACCTAAAAATTATATAATGTATCATAATTAAATAACTAAATTATGTGTCATATAATTGTTTCTTTCCAAAAAAATTTTTTCAATATAAATTATTTAATCTATTTTTCAAATGAATTTTTTATATTGGATGAAATACTTTGAATTTTTTATATATAAACAAAAAAGCTTTAAAGACTTACCTAAAAATTATATAATGTATCATATTTAAATAACTAAATTATGTGTCATATAATTGTTTCTTTCCAAAAAATTTTTTTCATTATGTGTCATATAATTGTTTCTTTCCAATTTTTTTTTTCAATATAAATTATTTAATCTATTTTTCAAATGAATTTTTTATATTGGATGAAATACTTTGAATTTTTTTATTTATACACAAAAAAGCTTTAAAGACTTACCTAAAAATTATATAATGTATCATAATTAAATAACTAATCATCAATAATAATGTATATACAAATTTAATAAATTATGGTGTGGGCACTCTAAAAACACTTAGCAAAACTCTCTTTTATGTAGATGTATATAGATATGAAATATATAGTTTGATTTCTAATTATAAAAGAATTAAAAGAAAAACTTTAAAAGGGGATTGTAAAAAAATAAAAATTTGAAAATTTATCATCAAACTAATACACCATGTTCATTCTTTTTATACCTAATTTTCAGATATTATCATACAAAATTGATATGAACAATTAAATCTAAACTTAATACGATGAAACTAACTAAAAGATCAAGTATGATGAATAGTAAATATTATTATACAACAATAAATAATGATTTGATATGAAAATAAGATAATCATTAGATCATGTATATCTCTTTTACCTTCGATACATATTCGATTGATTTTGTAATCAAGTTTATTCAATGAGTACCTCAGATCTTGAACTTAAAATATAATTCTGCAATATACAAAGGGAAAAAAGATCATTATGAATTCAATCGAGTTATGGTTAAATAACAAACATGATAATTAAGAAATAAAACTTTTCAAATTAATAAACATATCAAATCAAATACACGTAAAAAAATAAAAATAACACAAATCGTAATCATAATTAAACATAATAAACTAAAACTATTTAACCTGGTACCTTGGAAGACAAAGTTACAGGTTTTGATATATATACACACAAAAAAAGGTTTGAAAACTTACCTAAAAAAAATATCTAATGTATCATAATTAAACAAATAAATTATGTGTCATATAATTGTTTCTTTCCAATTTTTTATTTTATTGAATGCAAATTATTTAATCTATTTTTCACATTAAATTTTTTAGTGGATGAAATACTTTGATATTTATACTCAATCTATTTTTCAAATGAATTTTTTTAGTGAATGAAATACTTTGATATTTATACTCATTTGATAGCATTTTTCGTTTCGAAACTAATGATGTTATCTTTATTTTATTTCGACAAATACATTTTATAAAACATAATAATCAAAGACTTAGCTAAAAACTTTCTAATGTTTCATAATTAAATAAGGCAATTATTTCTAATATAATTATTTCTTTCCAAATTACTATATTTTCACAATATAATTTATTTTTTTAATGTAATTTTATGATTGGTCTAAATCTCCTTGAATTAAGGAGAGCGCTCGAAAAAAAAAATCAACCAATAAATAAGTTATCTTTAAATGATATTCCATAATTTATTATCATATGCCCAAATGAAATACCCATTACATTTTTTATAAATAAGATTATTTTGCTACTAAATCAAATAATTTGTTTTAGTTTTTATTATAATATTTCACTAATTAATCATTGTGGAGTTAAAATAAAAAATAAAAAAAATGTAATTATATATTTTTCAATAATAAGATTACTAATTTTGTGCCTAAGTACACAATTGTCATTTTTTCAAAAAATAAATTCTCAATGCTACATAGTAATAAAAATGTTTTAATTGGAACGATTTGTAAGTTTTGGAAAAAGGTCTCATAAAATAATTATGCGAAATTCATATTTTGTATCAATTCTTTTTCTGAGATTAATTCTTATCTAGTAAGGTTAAGGATCAATTTTATTTATCAAACAACTCTTGTATTATACGTGTACCTATTTGTTACTCATAAATTTTGTAAATTAAAAACTAATTGGATCATGAAAGCTTTAAATAAACAAAAATTCTTATTTAATAAATTGATTTTTTCAAAATTAAAATTAAATCTATGACTAAGAAAAAAGAAAAGTATCTAAAAATTAGTATAATGTTGTTATCTATATAACAAATCATTAAATTTAGCTTTCCTCGGAGTTCATCCATATTACATCTACAATATACAAAGGAGAACAAAATTATCATCATATAATTAAATTAAGCTATGTTTAAACAATGAATATGTGTTAATTAATCATGAAAAAAGGAGAACAAAAATAGTAGAATAAAATGAGTGTACGATGAAAAATAGAATTAGTGATAAATGTTAGCAGCAAGAGCTATTATGAAGGACATGGACAAAAGTTTATAGGGCATATAAAATAGTTAGTCAAAGAAATATTGAGTGCATACATTTTAAATTTTATTATATCCGGTTTCAATTCTATTATTATCATGTTTAGAGATTGGACTCTTCTAATTGTTTGGAGTTGGACTATTCTAATTGTTTAGAGATTAAAATTTTAGTATTAATCAAATTTTAATTTCTTAAATTATTTTAAAATAATAAATAAGATTATTTAGAGATTTTTTTTTTAAACTCTAGTAGGATTTAAATTATCTAAACTATAATAAGATAATATAAATAATATATAGCATAATCAATTTACTTATAATAAAAGATAGCCAAATAATATCATATCAAAAATACTAAAATTTTAAATGAAGAGTTTTGAAAAAGTTAGATTCTCTCACGTCGCTCGAAAAAACATCCAATTATATAGATATATTGATTAACGTAATACTACCTCCATCCAAAATTAAAGTTCTTATGGGGGGTAACACAAAAATTAAGGAAAGATTAGTGTATGTAGTGAAAAATGAAAGTTGAGTAAAATTGTAGGGTCATAATTGATATTAACCATAGGATATGGATAAAAAAGGGTATGAACTTTAAATATGGGTAGATGAAAAAGGGAAGTAGGAACTTTAAAAATGGATGGAGGGAGTACTAAGGAAGATCAAACTAATGATTTTTTTTTTTTTATGTATATTAATTAGCGAGATTTGAGTTGAGCCATTTGATTTTTAAGATCTTACGGTTCAGATTTAGATGTAGGACTGAAAAGATAGGGTGGACTTACATGATCCTAATTTTATATATATAAAAAGGGTTTCCTAAAAATCATCTAATGTATGATAACTAAATAAGGAAATTTTGTAGATTATAGTTTTAGTCTTATAAAACTTAGGACAAAGGTTAGTCTTAATATTTTTTTTTTTTTGATGAGTTTTTGATTTTTCTTTTTTATTTCCTAGTCTTAATTTTTTTAGGTTTGTTTTTGTTTAAGTTATATAGAAAGATAATTACTTTAAATTAAATTTTTTAATCATCAATAATAATGTATATATAAATTTAATAAATTATGATGTGGGCACTCTAAAAACACTTAACAAAACTCTCTTTTATGTAGATGTATATAGATATGAAATATATATTTTGATTTCTAATTTATAAAAGAATTAAAAGAAATACTTTAAAACGGGATAGTAAAAATTTGAAATTTTATCATCAAACTAAACTTTACCATATCATTATAATACACCATGTTGATTCTTTTTATACCTAATTTACAGATATTCTCATACAAAATTGACATGAACAATTAAATCAAATATTAATACGATAAAACTAACTAAAAGATCAAGTATGATAAATAATAAATATTATTATACAACCATATATAATGATTTGATATGAAAATAAGATAATCAATAGATCGTGTATATCTCTTTTACCTTTCATGTTACATATTCGATTGATTTTGTAATCAAGTTTCTTCAATAGTACCTCGGATCTTAAACTTAAAATATAAATCAAGAACATACAAAGGGAAAAAGATCATTATGAATTCAATCAAGCTATGTTTAAATTACAAACATGATAATTAAGAAATAAAACTTTTCAAAATCAATACACTTATCAAATCAAATACATGTAAAAAATAAAAATAACACAAATCGTAATCGTAATGAAAACATAATAAACTAAAACTATTTAACCCAGACTTGAAGACAAAGCTAAAGTTTTTGATATATATATACACAAAAAAGGTTTTAAAACCTACCTAAAAATTATCTAATGTATCATAATTAAATAACTAAATTATGTGTCATATAATTGTTTCTTTGGAAGACAAAGCTAAAGTTTTGATATATATATACACAAAAAGGTTTTAAGACTGACCTAAAAATTATCTAATGTATCATAATTAAATAACTAAATTATGTGTCATATAATTGTTTCTTTCCAAAAAGATATTTCAATATAAATTATTTAATCTATTTTTCAAATGAGTTTTTTTTTTATTGGATGAAATAATTTGATATTTATACTCATTTGATAGCATTTTTCGTTTCGAAGCTAATGATGTTATTTTTATATTTTTTCGCCAGATACATTTTATGAAATATAATAATCAAAGACTTAGCTAAAAATTTTCTATAATGTTTCCTAATTAAATAAGGAAAATTATTTCTCATATAATTATTTTTTTCCAAATTACTTTTTTTTCACAATTTAATTTATTTTCTTAATGTAATTTTATGATTGGCTTAAATTCCTTGAATTAAGGAGAGGGCTCAAAAAAAGCCTCTTTTACTTATATATACTAGGTGAAATGCCCGTGTGATGCACGGGTAACTTTATTAATTCTCATACAATAATAATAAATATTAGGTAAAATTTATTTGTGCGATTAGTCTAAAACTAAAAAGGCAATAGTAATACCGAATGAAAATAAAATGACGTGTCTATTAAAAACATATATAAATATGTGCGTACTTATTTTGAAATCTAAGACTATAATTAATCATTTACACGAACACTTATAAGATTATATTTTTCTTTTCTTTAATCTATAATAGTACCTAATTAATTTTAAGTAGAAGATGGTACAACGAAAAAAAACTTTACATAAGAGATGGAGTTTATATTATCTTTTCAAGTGTATGTCATCATTACACTTTTAATAAAATTATTTATGGAGTACATTCTTAGATTGATCTCCTTAAAAATAAGTTGTGCAATTTTAAAATCTTAATATTACATCTAAACAATTAATTATTTGCCTATGATTTACCAATTATAATCTTAAAAGATACTGAACTATGTAGGTAATCTAGGCATTACAATACTCCATAATACACATCTCTTATAATTACTGGATTAGTCTCCATATAATTAAATAAAGAGCAATACAAATGAAAGGGAAAACATGGTAATTAGATTATGTTAAAATGATTATTACTTCTGCGATAAATTGATACAGAGTTTCTTGTGATAGAGTTTATGTTTGAACATAGCTCCCCTATAATTTAAAAATATTAGGGTTTATTATTAAAAACATTAATTTAAATATTAAACTTCGATAATTTTATTCATAGTAATAGAATTTAATCATGAGAAATGTATTATCTCGTTGTCAATAAGTATCATATCCTTACACACTAAACTATTTTTATTTCTAAAGTTCAGTACTTCCCTTAATCTTGATACACACACTTTGATCTTCCACTCGTTTTTAGTTGAATATGACTATCTTTATCCATGTACTTTAGAACTCGTTCTTTCGGACTTTTAGAAATTTGAATCAATCAATTGAATCGAAATGAATCGAATCGAATCAATCGAGCTAAATCAATCAATCGAATTGAATGAAGTTCAACTAAATAACATAGTTTCTTGCCGAATCAATCGAATCAAGTGGTGAGCCGACCCGAAATCAAATGAAAATAAAATAAGCTAGAAAGAACATGTCCTTAATATGGGTCTTAACAACAATAAAATATTATTATTTTTGTTTTAAGACTCGACTTAAATTCTCTTATTTATTCCACTATCTTAAGACTCATCAAAATATGAGCCTCAAACTTGTAATAATATATGAGACCCATTCAGTTCACTTTTTTATACACACAAAATACTATTTATGGGTCTTAAGTTGAGTCTTGGAAACACATGACTCATCTTAAAACCCACAAAAGTCTCAGCAACTTTAACTAAGTATGAAGATAAGATTTTCACAAGTCTCAGGCTAAGACTCATTTTTGGTACCTGGACAATGTTAACCTGTTTAATTCAATAAATGAAAATGTCTGAAAAAGTGTTATAATAAAGATTATGCATAAATAAATAAAAAAATGATTTGCTTTGAGCATGACACATAATTACATTAACAATGAACGTGACACAAGTATGACACGATAGAAACCTTGAGAACTGAAGTTGTCTTCTTCTTAATAGTCTTATAGTTGAATGTGTAACTGTAGGATGTGGCCAAATGAGTGAAATTGACGGAAAACTGAAAAAGGAAAATGCCGCTGAATGAGTGAAATGGTGGGAGTAATATTTTACTATAAATTGAATAATTTTAAAATTATCTATTAACAACAACCCTTTTTAAAATTTAAAGTTTCGATTAGATAATAAACTTTCATAAATAAATTTTGATGTTATACTTTTAAATTGGAGTTGAGAAGTACACAATTACTCGTATTATTTAAAAAGAAACATACAAAGATAGTAATCTAGAACTAAAAAATGTTCAATATGACATTATTAAACATTCTTCTCAAATATACCTTAAAAATATAGAAATAAGTCAATTCGTAATCGTAATCATAACTACAACATAATAAAATAAAACTATTTAACGTAGTACCGAGGAAGATCAAGCAAAAGTTTTTTAACTATATATACAAAAATAGTTGAAAACTTACCTAAAAATTATCTAATGCATCATAATTAAATAAGAAAATTATGTGTCATATATTATTTATTTCCAAATTATTACTTTTTTTTCCTTAATTTAAATTATTTAGTTTCTTTTATAAATAGAGTTTTTTTTATTGGATGAAATACCTTGATATTTACACTCATTTGATAGCATTTCTCGATACTAAACTATTGATGTTAGATTTATATTATTTCGACAAATATATTTTATAAAAACATAAAGAGTTGCCTAAATATTATCCAATATACCATAATTAAATAAGAGAATTATCTCTCATATGTTATTTTCAATTACTGTTTTTTTTTTCAATTTAAATTAATTAATCTATTTTAGAAGTGCTATTTTCTTATTGGCTAAACTGCTAAAGTTTCCTTGAATTAAGCTAATTATGTGTTATATAATTATTTATTTCCAAATTATTTTTGTCCTCAATTTCATTATTAAAATTATTTACAAACGATTTTTTTTACTGAATGAAATACCTTTATATTTATACTCATTTGATAGTATTTTTCGATACAAAACTGATGATGTTAATTTTATATTATTTCAAGAAATATATTTTATTAAAAATAAAAATAAAAGACTTGACTAAATATTATCTAATGTATCATAATTAAATAAGGAAATTATATTATTTATTTCCAAATTACTAATGTTCTTAATTAAATTATTTAATCTATCTTTTAGAGTGCAATTTTCTTATTGGCTAAAACTCCTTGAATTAAGGAGAGCACTCGAAAAAACCCTCTTTTATATATATAGAGCGATTGATTGATTATATCTTTTTTCGTCATTAGCTAATCCTTCAATCTAACAATGAATGAAAGCACCAATTTAACAGACTTCATCATGCAACTAATTGTAAGTACGAATCTTTTCCTATATCAAGTGATTTCTTCGCTTTAAAACTAATAATAACTATAACTTAAATTAGTATTTCACTAATCAGTAGGTCTCATGTGAAACTGTCTCATACATGAAACTTACAAGAAAATAAATAATACGAGTACTATTTTTAGAAAATTAAAATAACTAACTCATGTGAGAAGTTTCACAATAATCGTATCATGCGACCGTTTCATATGAGAATTTGTGTTAATCAATTAGTTGACATATTAATCATCTCCATGCCTCTAATAACACTCATAATCATCTCTTTAGTCTCTTCAATGTCATGACTCCCACCACATACACCCTGAAAGTTAGTCACAAAATAAAATTATGTTAGTTTGCATGCATTTAAATGAAACTATAATCCATAGATCAAATTTTAAAGACGTATCTTTTTTTTTTTAAAACCATTTACGTTGATAACAATTTCACAATTGTTTCAGCATTTCATTTAATGATCATATGCGATATGCGATATGATAAATAAGTACACAAGTTTTATTTTTGGATACAAGTTTTATAAAACTGTTGAGCGTAATAATTAATACGGAGTATATGAATTTCAAAATGTTAATCACCTGTAAGCAAGAATTAATGACGGCGGCGCCTTTGGACGTTATAAGATTAGTGTCGTTAAACTCAAATCCGAGCTCGGTTATAGCCTCAAGTAGCTTGGTTAATCCTCCCATTGTATTCTGAAATACAACTCTCACCCAAATCTTGTTCTTATCTATGTTAATCACTTTCACTTCCGGCTAAAGAAAATAAACTATTATATTAGAAATTAAACCCCATATTATCTCACAATTAAGTCACGTGAAATATCGTTTTATGCAATATGCATGATATTTAATAATCGTAATCAGTTCTTATAATATTTATGGAATCAAATACGGAGTATATATTTATAATAATATCGAAAAGTATTCATTCTATATATGCTAAGTAAATTTATTTAAAATCTGTAGTAGACACGTAGTTTTTCGCTTTTACATTAATCTAAAGTGAGAAAAGGGCGATAAACCTAATAATTTGACTCTCAGAAAGATTCCATTTAACAATTTCATGCATGCATTTAACAAATTAAGGAGAGAAAATGACAATAATGATGAACTTTGTGCATGCATATAACGATTTCATATAATTTCATGCTCCTAACACGAATTGGAGACTCTCAATAATGAAAATTGCATCTGTACGTACATACGACTATGGAAGGTAATTCAACTCGTATAAGTATTTCATTTAACAATTTAATTGAATGGATTTACCGATTTAAAGAGAGAAAAGGGCAATAATCCGCTATATATATGCATGCACACAACGATTTCATTTTAAACGATTGCATGCATACAACAATTTTCTGCTCCAAACACGTACAAATGGGAGAGGCGCAAAATGAAAATTGTATCGATACGACTAAGAAATAAAGGTGAGATGCAACACAAACCTGAATTCCATTATTCTTCATTTCTTGGATGTTAATATTGTATATGGTGGGTTTGATATCGTCCTTTGGTTGAATGTCCCCAAGCTCAAGAAGTTCTTCATTAAGCTCATCTACTTGCCTTTTAAGCTCCTCAATGTATGTTATTGCGTCTTTGATAATAGTCGCTTTCGTCATCTAACTCGATTCAAAACAAAATTATTAGTCAAAATCGCAACATTATTTAAAAAATTCACATTAATTTAACACTATTATTAGCAAAGACTAATCCATAATGAAAATAAAGTTTATGCAAGACTGTCTCAAAGAAGTTCAAAACAATAATGTAAATGTTGTCTTATACAGAATAAAATCGAAGAAAGTTTCATATCATATCGATCTCACTAATGTGAGACTTGAATTGTTATACCCAACATGTGAGACTTCGTCAATCAAGTTTATTTTTCTTAAGAGAAATTTCTATCAAACATAAAAATAATAATTTTGTGGAGTACATTGGTGATAATGGGGACGGATGTGCGAAGCTGGAGAAGGCGATCATTGAGCTTAGCACGGCGCCTCCTCTCGGCATCCAAATTCTTGGACTTGAATCTGGAGTCGTCATTGTTGTTGTCCTCACTAGCGACAACTCGTTTCCTCTTCCCCGACTTATTCTTAATCATCCTAGCAAGCCCTTCGTCCTCCAAACTCGAGTCATCGACATCAGAATAAGCATAATAAGCCTCCATATTAATACAAGTTACTCGTATTAATTACTAGTCCTTGGAAATTCAAACAAGGGTAGGTGTTGTTGTATGTAAATATCCTACAAATGTAGGGAAGTTTGTGAGTATATATATATAGTTGAGGTGAATGAATTTCCCTCCATTAACTTAATTTGGAGGGAATCTTTTATTGTTAGAAGGTAAGAGACTCAATTTGGCATGAGGAGTGAGAAGAGTGATAAAGGGAAGCTCATGAGTTGATGAGTTAGTTTGTTATTGACTTATTGTGTCAACATGCCTTAACTAACTCATTATTCTTTCCTTCTTTATATTCTCCTTAAACTTTTATTTGTTGTACATATATAATATAATGTCGTGCAAAAGTATTTGTGGTGTGCTCTTATGATGATGATGTTAGGACCACTTCACCACCTTATCAGTAAAATATTGTCTGTTTTAGGGTAAACCCGCACGGATTTGCTTTTGGGTCCATTTCAAAAGGCCTTTTACTGATAAGATAGGTAGTATTATATAGAGCGTAAACATGATCAATGTATTCGTTTAGGATGGTATTTTTGACTAAAATAGATTATTAATTATTGCATATAATTTGATGATGACTATAAATTCCTTATTATAAGTATGAGATATATAATTCACTCAATAATGGTATAACTTAAATTATGACCGTTAGTTGTTGGATTATTATGATCCAACATATTTTAAATACGAGTATTAGTTAAATGTTTGTTTTTTGATGTTAGCTAATAGCTAGAATGGTTCCTAAGAAATAGGTGTAGCATTAACATTTGCGGAATAATGGGTAACCTTTTCACTTAAACTACGAAGTAGTTTGTTACAACGGAGTACTCCGTAGTATTTTAAGTCTTGTATGTAAAGAGTTAACTTATTATGTTATTAATTTACGTAAGTTAAATTATTAAAAACTCCTCTTTTTTCTCTTCAACTTGGTCCCCTTAAAAATTCTACAATGAGAACGTTGATTTAAGCATATACGAAGTACTGGATTTGATAAAACTTACTCCACTTGATCGATCTAATTCAACATTAGATTAAATCATGAAAACATATCCCAAAGTTGACCCTAAATGCTATTAACTCGATTTGAAATTTGGCCTAATACAAATATTATTTCAAGTAACTTAAAATGACGTAGAATTATTTGATACCGAGAATCACCTAATTAATCGATTATTCATTTAAAACTATCACAAAATTCCAAAAAAAGTGAAAGAAAACAATTGATCTCACACTTGAAACGACTCAATCCAAACTGACCTTTGACAACATATATGAAGAGTCTATGGATCCGAGTTTTAAGGAAAAGTACCCAAGAGGGGGGGGTGAATTGGGTGCTTGAAAACTTTTTCTTGTTTTCAAGACTAAAAGAACTATCACGTTTCTAAGACTTAGAGTTAATGACGTTTAACTTAAGTCTACTGGAAACGCAGAATGATTATTGAGAAACTCGTTGGAAACGTAAGTGAATAACTAAGAAACGTAAATGAAACGTAAGTGAAAATACTTGTAAACGTAAAACGAAAGTAAAGTACGCAGCGGGTTTTGAAGTGGTTCAGTCTCACACTCCGAGACCTACGTCCACTATTCTCTTATTAATATATTAGTACCTACTCCGGATTACAATATATTAATCACTCTACAACTCTTTCAAGTTGCACTCTTTCTCTCAAGCAAAAGAAAGCTAATTGTGTCTCGACAATTGTTCACAAGAGAACGAATATGAGACGGTGCTAGCACAATTGACTTGAGTAACAATTAAACAACACAAGATTCGTTTCAAAAGGCCTTTGTAAAAGTTTTGCAAATAAAAACAATGAATGCTTAAAACAGATTTGCAAAATGCTTAGATTGAAAATTAAAGCTCGAAAAGGTTAAGAATGAATTCTCAAAGAATCGTGTTAAATAGCAGTAGAATATTGCATGAAATATTTTTCCAAAACTAAAATCAAATAAAAGGAGAAAGTATAATTTGATTAGGTTTTGTTTCCTAAAATTAAGGATACAATATTCTCCAAATATGTTTACTTCTTATCCAAGCTTTAAAATCATTCTCAAATATTTTCAAAAGATATTTCAAAGGATAATAATTAAAAGAATCAGATTTTCAGAAAATATCTTTTTCAAATCAGGTTTTTCGAAAATGGCCTTAAGAATTATTCTCTGCGTTTCTCGCAGAGTTCATGGAAACGCAGAGCATAATCTGTGGTTCCAGTGGTCGGTCAGGAAACGTATGCTTCAAAGAACGACATCGCAACCTTTGAGTGAAACGTGGGATTCTCTTGTTGTTTTACCATTACCCTTGTCATTACAAGGACTATATGAATATATTAAGAACTAGTGCTTCATGAGACGCTTATATAGCCTTGATTTGATTCGCTGCTTTCCCAACAAAGACGCTTGATTCTTGCTTGGATGTTTCACAACCTACTAAGTATCATAAACACTAACAACGGATTATAGTATAGTAACAAAAATCAAGGACATCATCAAAACATAACGACGAGGTCGAGTCAACAAATTCCCCCTTTTTGATGATGGCAAGTCTCCTATTTTTGTTTCTATGGGAAGTTCCCCCTCAACCTAATAATCACCATACAAAGGTCAAACGAGAATCAAAAAACATAAAACGAGCCGTTTGTAAGAGGAAGAAACATTAAGTGATATAAACACTAAACTGTAGCATCAAGATAGAAAATGAAAAGCATAGTCATCGAAAAGTAAGAAGGAGCAAAAAGTGTGTTGCGATAGCGTGTTTCCCCCTCTTGACATCATTAAAAAGGAAGTGACTAGGGTAACACCGTCGCTAACCTTAAAACAAAACATTTATCATTAGCGTCACATGATATTAAGGAATATCATCCTCGTTAACACAAGAGAGCATAAGAAGTTCAGATAAGTCACACAAGAGAAAACGAAAAAACAACATTAATAAGTTCCGAAGGGTAATAGGCAAGCCGAATGTGCATAGGAAAAACATCAGCATTAAATAGGGTCAGAAAAGGGCCGACGGGTTAGGGCAAGGCAGGATCAAGGAAGGGCAAGCCAAGAAGGGAGGAAGCAAGCGGGAGAGGCTGGGAACCAGGAGAAGCTGGTGGAGAAGTTGGTGACACAGTAGGTGGAGCAGACGGAGTTGAAGAATCGTGCTTGTATAGGCCGTAAAGTGCATCTGCAAGTGTGAGGAGATTCCTATTACGCTGATCCAGAATATGCTGATTGGCAGCCATGTCCAACAAGACCTTGGAGGTACGGTCGAGAGTAGCAGACAGACGCTGCAGTTCCTGCTGCTGCTGAGACACGGTACCGACAAGAGAGGTGACCACCTGCTGAAGTGTGGTCAAGGCAGCGGTATGGTCCTTAAGTGTTACTTCAAAAGCAGAGAGCGCAGAAAAGCTAGGGACAGAATACCCCTCCTCCTTGACCTAAAAAGACGGATCACCTTTCCTTGGTGCCTTAGGAATGACACCAAGAGCTTCCAACAAACTGTCATCAGCAACAGGTGGAGGAGACAGCTGCAGATCCTCATGTTTGACCACCCCTTTGGCCTTGAGAATCTTCGAGATCAACATACCGTAACACAGACGCACAGTCTTGTCATGGGTGGAGGTTTTGATGCTAGTAGCAACAGCTGTTATCTTATCCTTGACCAACTTAACCATATTTATACGAGTATTCTCCTTCATACACTGAAGGATTTCAAGATCAGATAACTGTAACTTCTGTCTGCCTTTGTATCGTGGGGCGAGAGTGGCCCAGATGAGGTGAAGAAGCAGCCTGTCAGCAGATGGAAGTGCGTTGGGCTTGAGTTCAGTACCCGAGGTAGCAGAGGGGAAGAAAAATTGCTTCAATGCCAGTTTCTTTTCAGCAGGGATGGCCTTGTGGTCATTCAAATCTATCGTCTCACCAATAGGAGCCGTACCCAATAGGCAACCCAACTCAAGATCATTAAGCTCAACTCGCACCCCATTCACTAAAGCAGTTAAACTGTCATCAGTGACCTCGACAGTTGCATAGAACTGGGCCAACTCAGGAAGATATATGGGCCCAGAATAGCAGACAAAATCAACCAGATGCTGATTATCAATTACCGTGGCAAAAGCTTTGAGTTCAGAACGATCAAGCCACTTGACGTCAAAATGACAGCACGAAAACAAGGGGTATTTCAGGACACTTACCGTGGTATCGTACACAACCACACTGATAGGCTCATTCCGAAGACGTTCGTCTATGTCAGCAAGCCTGGAGGAAAGAACGATGGCCGCTTGTTCAGTACCTAACCCGTCTTCCTCAACATGCACTACTATTGCATCATCAGCAAAGGTCACCTTTTTAGGAGATTTAGACGCCATAAGTTTTCTGCGTTTGGATGTCCGCTCACCAACAGATGTTTCTCCCAAGGTAAGGTCTGGGTCAGGAGGGGAATCGGGAATTTCAATTGAGGGTTTGTTTTTGGATCGTCGATTGGGAGCCATTATTGTAGGATGAAGGTGAAGAGGGGAATAGTGATGGTGAGAAGAGCGGTTAAAGGGAAGGGAGAAGAGAGGGTTTGGAGTAATTAAATATGCGGAGGAGAGAGAGGGGTAAAGGTGGGTGAAAGGGATAAGAAGATTAAATGGGGTAGGTGAGTAAAAAGGGTTAGCGTGTGAGGGAAGCTAAAAGGTATGGTATCTTTTGGTATTATGGGAAACGGGTATATAGGAAAGGATATTGGGAATCTTTTTGTTTTTGGAAAAGATTTTGGAAGGAACATAATCAATGTGTGAAAATTTTACCAAGTGTGAAAAATATGAACATAATCATGCCAAAAAATGTTAAGTATCAATCCCACAAAATAACGCAAATATCAAAAAGCAATGTCCTAGTGCAAACGAGGGTGCGGACACAGTCTACGAATCCCTTTCTAGTCAATCATACGGGGTAATAATGAAGGTGCGAACACGACTTAGGTACTACCAAGCAAACCAATTTCTAACCGTAGCATCTCAAAACGTTCTCTAGCTAGCGGTTTAGTTAAGATATCGGCCCATTGGTTCTCGGTCTTACAAAATTCCAATTTTATGTTTCCCTTTTCCACGTTACCCCTCAAAAAATGGTGTCTGATCTCAATATGTTTAGTCCGGGAGTGTTGAGCGGGGTTTTTAGAAATAATAATCGCACTCGTATTATCACAAAAAATTGGGACACACGAGAAACTTACCCCATAATCCTTTAGTTGTTGTTTCAACCATAGTAGTTGTGAGCAAGCAAGGGTAGCGGCAATGTACTCACTCTCCGCGGTGGAGAGTGCAACGGTGTTTTGCTTCTTTGAAGACCACGAAATAATGCACGGACCCACGAACGTTGCAATTCCCGAGGTACTCTTTCTATCTATCATACATCCTGCATAATCGGCATCTGAATATCCTTTGAGATCAAAGTTAGACTCCATAGGATACCATAAAAACAAGTTTTGAGTACCAACCAAGTAGCGTAATATGCGTTTTACTGCAGAAAGGTGCGTTTCCTTAGGATTTGACTGGAAACGCGCGCAAGCACACACACTAAACATGATATCTGGCCTACTAGCAGTTAAATAGAGTAGAGAACCAATCATACCTCGATAAACAGTAGCATCTACTGACTTACCGTCCTCATCTAGTCCAAGTTTCGTGGTTGTGGACATGGGAGTCGCCATTGGTTTGGGCGTTTATCATGGAGAAACGCGTAGAAGAAGCTCTTTCACGCATTTCTTTTGTTGATGAATCTTGATCCCTTCGGTGTTCTGGATTTGAAGTCCCAAGAAGAACTTCAATTCGCCCATCATGCTCATCTCGAACGCCGAGGTCATCAACTCGGAAAAGTAAACACAAAGATCATTGTTAGTGGATCCAAAGATAATGTCATCAACATAAATTTGTCACGATTAATAGATCAACCCCTCGCTTTTCAAGAACAAGGTTTTATCAACTAACCCCTTTTAAAATCATTTTCAATTAAATGTGTAGACAACGATCATACCAAGCACGAGGTGCTTGCTTTAAACCATATAAAGCTTTGTCAAGTTTAAAAACATGTTTTGGAAAGTCCTTATTCAAAAAACCAGGAGGTTGTTCTACATAGACTTCCTTTTTCAAGGAGCCATTAAGAAACGGTCTTAACATCCATTTGAAGCAGCTTTAAGTCCTTTATGAGCAAAGAAAGCAATTAATAACCCGATTGCTTCCAAACGCGTACTCTGAGGGCAAACGCTTCCTCATAGTCAATTCCTTCTTGTTGGTTGTATCCTTGCACCACCAATCTTGCTTTGTTTCTGACTATGACTCCGGAATCGTCGAGTTTATTCCTATAAACCCATCGCGTACTAATGACGGTGCGGTCATTTGGACGTGGCACAAGATGCCAAACTTTGTTCTCTCAAACCGCTTCTAGTTCTTCTTGCATAGCACCTATCCAATCTGCATCACTAAGAGCAACTTTGACGTTACTTCTACTAATGGCCGAGAGAAACGAATGAAACAAACAGAAATTATTTAGAGAACGACGAGTTTGTACTCCCTTTTGTATATCAGAAATAATAGAATCAAGTGGATGCGAGCTTTGGTGTTTCCACTTCTTAGGAACAAAAGGTAATCCATGATTAGTCTGACTTTCTTCTGTGATTTCCTCTGGAACCGCAGTTTCGATTACATTTAATTCGGTGTGGCTTGATACCACGAAACGCTTGCGTTTCCCCTGAATCGGACCCTGGGTCACTGTTTCTGTGGAACCGCGGTGTGTTCTGCGAACTCTGCGTTTACGGATCGTTCTTAGTTTACGGCTCGGCCAAAATCTAAGGGTACATTGTTATCAGCGTTATTTTGGACAGTTTCGTCTGGAATTAGCACGTTTCCAGCATCATTCTGAATATTGTCCTCTGGATTTGCAAAGAACTTCGCTTTCCATGAGTCAGAACCTCATCATCTATCCCTTCAAGATTGCCTTCATCATCCACGAGTTCTCGTGGATCTTGACGAGTCAGTTTAAAAATCGATCATCTTTATCCTCATCATCCTGTGCATACTTTTCAAAGATGTCGGGCCATTAAAAACCACATGGACACTTTCCTCGACAACCATAGTTCTTTTGTTGTAGACTTTATATGCCTTGCTATGATTTGAGTATCCAAGAAAAATAGCCTCATCACTTCTAGGGTCGAATTTTGACAATTGATTTTTTCCATTATTATGAACAAAACATTTGCTTCCAAAAACGCGTAAGTGAGAAATGTTAGGTTTACAACCACGAAGTAATTCATATGGCGTTTCTTAAGAATAACTCTAATCAGAACACGGTTATGAATATAGCATGCCGTGTTAACCCGGCCACCTCAAAAGCTACTGGAAGTCCACTACATAAGAGCATGGTGCGAGCCATGTCCTCTAAAGTACGGCTCATGCTCGACAACACCGCTTTGTTGAGGTGTCCCAGGAGCGGAGAAGTTATGCCCCACTCCTCTACCTCTACAATAGTTTATAAAAGCATGGTTGTCGAACTCAGTACCGTGGTCGGTCCTAATGGACACGAGCTTAACATCAAGTCTATTTTCAACCAATTTAATTAAGCACTCGAATTCATCAAAAGTTTCAGTTTTGGTGCTCAAAAATATTGGCCAAACATATCTTGAATAATCATCAACGATAACAAAAACGTACCTTGCACCTCCTCTACTTCTTACCTTCATGGGACCACAAAGATCCATGTGTATTAGCTCAAGAGGTCGCTTGGTACTTACCACTTTCTTTGGTTTGAACGAAGCTCTTACTTGCTTGCACCGAATGCATGTATCACAAACCTTTTCACGATCAAACTTTATGGAGGGTAAACCTTCCACAAGATTCTTGGATCTCAACATATTCAACAAAGAACTACAAGCATGTCCGACTCTTTTATGCCAAAGATCTGGGTCATTAAGAGTAACGCCAAACAAGTAAAAGAATCTTTAGATAAAGTCTTAACATCAAGGCCATCCTCGTTTTTAAGGCGATGTCCTTCCAAGATAACTTTACTAGATCCCTCAATTATGACCCGGCAAATATTTGAGTGAAAAACGACTTTGTTGCCACGGTCACAAAATTGGGATATACTTAGGAGATTGTGTTTTAGTCCGTCGACTAAATACACATTCTTGATGGAAAGGAGGAGACATACCTATTGTGCCGACACCAACAATCTTACCTCGCCTTGTTGTCTCCAAAGGTTACGCTTCCTCCATCATAGGCCTCCAAAGTGAAAGGAATTGATTCTTGTCTCCAAATATATGTCGCGAGCACCACTGCCTAAGTACCAATAGCTGCTTCTTTCACCTTGACACAGAAACGCATTATTCTTGAGTTCTAGGTACCCAAGCTAGGTTGGGTCCTCTCTTGTTAGTCACACAAAAACTTGGTCCTTTCGAACCCAAAACATTTTAGTGACTTTTCCTTTGATCAACCTCTTGACAAAGAACATGTGTTTCTTGACGCTTTCATCGCTTTAGTGGAAGAACTACACGCTTCTTTAACAGGTTTTATGCTTCAGTGGTGTTCACCTTAAGTTCATTAGAAGATTCACTCATATTCTTAACAAAATTCACGCTTTCTAGTGATATCTTCATCGAATTTTTCACACTGCTTAAAATGACTGCTTTTCCACAAGATAGTGACAAATAATATACTCGTGAAGGTCCACATATTTACGCTTCCTAAAGTCTCGCTCCCAAGGTTTAGGATTGCATTTAGAATGATCCCTACGACTATACAAATCGTAACCTAGACCCAATTTTAAGTTACTATCCGTCTGCTTAGGGCCAAGAATTTGCTCACGCGAACCGGTTTCCCATTTGTTCTTGAATTTCAAAGCATGTTTCAACCTCTCATTTAAAGACACAACTTCTTTTGAAAGATTTTCACAATTAGAGACCGAATTATCCAACTCAATGTTAACTTTGTCCAAATATGATCAAGTGTCATAGTGAGTTTATCGATTTCGATGTTGTGATTAGTCTTTAGATGTTCTAGTTCATCCGAATGTCGTTTGAAGATTAAATCGTGATCTAAATCACACGCTTCCAGTGGAATCGTCGAATTTTTGACTGCTTCACACGCATCAAGATTTCGCTCATTTAAGACATGTAACTCATCCGTTAAGGCAACAATTCTTTCACTTAGGATTCATTTTCGCCTTTAAGGATTCATTTTCAGTTCTCAAATCTTTAGCGTTAGATTCCCATTGACCTTTAAATTTAGCGATTCTATCCAACTTTTCTTTTAGAAACGCATTTTCTTCGGCTATCTCCACGATTTGTTCTTTAACATCAGTTAACTCTAGACCTTGTTCATGACACGTGTCAAGAGTTTGTTCAAAGTACTTAATAAGAACATTGCGGTTAAGACTAGGAAGATCCTTTTTAAGTTCAAGACAACTTACCTCAAGATCGCTTGCTAGATCTTCAATGTCGTGAAACCCAGCCGCTTCCCATTAGGCAAAGATCCGTTTCTCCTGGAGCCTTACGATTTATCATGTCGATACTAAGGCTACTCAAGCACAGATGTGCTTCCTCATCCTCCTCATCATCTTCAAAGTCCGAAGGGTCAAGTTCACCCCAACAAGATGCCGCCATGACCTTTCGGTAATTATCTTGTTTCTTTTCTCGTTGGTTCTTGGACTTGATATCCTTCCAAGAGGGGCACTCTTTTATGACATGACCAGAGGCACCACACTTGTAGCAATTTCGATTTGAAGAGGAGTTTTTCGAGCTATTAGATTTCTTTGAAAAACCAGATTTATCTTGTTGTGCTTTATTCCACATTTTCTTAAATCGACGAGCAAACGCAGCCATTTCCTCCGAATCATCGTCACTATCACTAGAGGCGGCTTTTAAGACTATACCCTTGTTCTTACTAGGCTCACTCGTGCGTTTATTGAGAATTAACTCATGTGCCATAAGTGAGCCCATCAGATCTTGGTAAGTTAGTTTTGACAAGTCTTTTGCCTCCTCGATAGCAGTTACATTAGGTTGCCATTTATCACTTAGGCTCCTAAGGAATTTACTTAATCCTTTTCTCGGTTTGATCTCATTGCTAAGTTTCGCGAACTCATTTGTCAATTTTGAAAAAGCGTGCGGACATGCTATTGATACTCTCATCCTTAGTCATAGTAAAGGACTCATATTGTTGAGTGAGCATGTCTATACGCTGATTCTTAACTTGAGAATTTCCTCATAGGCAAGTTCTAGGATTCCCAAAGTTCTTTGGCATTGACACGTTGAAAAGCGGTGGAACTCATTGGGTGAAATGCGCTTTGAAGGAAAGACAAGGCTTTCGTGATTCTTTCTCGCTTTTCTACCCTCTTCCTCAAGATAGTTTAAAACACTTTTTATGACCGCTTTGCCCTCTTTATCAACTTGTTATAACATGAGGGCCAATGAGGATAATTTTCCAACAATCCCAATCATATCCTTGGATATATTGGGAAGCCAATTGTTTCCAAGATCCGTAGTCGAATCACAAAGATCGGACATTTTGGATGTCTGGAATCCATAGAGAATTAAATAAAGTAACAAAGACGAAAGGATCGACCTCTTTGCGTGTGGCAATCAAGAGAACGAGTCTCGATACCAATGAAGAGTCTATGGATCCGAGTTTTAAGGAAAAGTACCCAAGAGGGGGGGTGAATTGGGTGCTTGAAAACTTTTTCTTGTTTTCAAGACTAAAAGAACTATCACGTTTCTAAGACTTAGAGTTAATGACGTTTAACTTAAGTCTACTGGAAACGCAGAATGATTATTGAGAAACTCGTTGGAAACGTAAGTGAATAACTAAGAAACGTAAATGAAACGTAAGTGAAAATACTTGTAAACGTAAAACGAAAGTAAAGTACGCAGCGGGTTTTGAAGTGGTTCAGTCTCACACTCCGAGACCTACGTCCACTATTCTCTTATTAATATATTAGTACCTACTCCGGATTACAATATATTAATCACTCTACAACTCTTTCAAGTTGCACTCTTTCTCTCAAGCAAAAGAAAGCTAATTGTGTCTCGACAATTGTTCACAAGAGAACGAATATGAGACGGTGCTAGCACAATTGACTTGAGTAACAATTAAACAACACAAGATTCGTTTCAAAAGGCCTTTGTAAAAGTTTTGCAAATAAAAACAATGAATGCTTAAAACAGATTTGCAAAATGCTTAGATTGAAAATTAAAGCTCGAAAAGGTTAAGAATGAATTCTCAAAGAATCGTGTTAAATAGCAGTAGAATATTGCATGAAATATTTTTCCAAAACTGAAATCAAATAAAAGGAGAAAGTATAATTTGATTAGGTTTTGTTTCCTAAAATTAAGGATGCAATATTCTCCAAATATGTTTACTTCTTATCCAAGCTTTAAAATCATTCTCAAATATTTTCAAAAGATATTTCAAAGGATAATAATTAAAAGAATCAGATTTTCAGAAAATATCTTTTTCAAATCAGGTTTTTCGAAAATGGCCTTAAGAATTATTCTCTGCGTTTCTCGCAGAGTTCATGGAAACGCAGAGCATAATCTGTGGTTCCAGTGGCTGGTTGTGGAAACGTGCGTTTCCAGCAACGACACTGCAACCTTTGAGTGAAACGTGGGATTCTCTTGTTGTTTTACCATTACCCTTGTCATTACAAGGACTATATGAATATATTAAGAACTAGTGCTTCATGAGACGCTATATAGCCTTGATTTGATTCGCGTTTCCCAACAAAGACGCTTGATTCTTGCTTGGATGTTTCACAACCTACTAAGTATCATAAACACTAACAACGGATTATAGTATAGTAACAAAAATCAAGGACATCATCAAAACATAACGACGAGGTCGAGTCAACAATATAGATACACACCAACTCATCTAATTCATCTTTTTATCAAGTGGAGTCTATAGTTCTAGGTACTCCCGGCTGTACCATAGACTTTACTGTGCATACAAGGCTATTCCCCCATTTAGCTTCAATTTGTGCGATTAGCTATTTAACAGTGTTTATTCAATTATATCAAAACTTTTGGATTATCCCACGACAAATAAAACCCTTTCTGACACGACTCAATTTTCAAAGGAAAACCTCCACAGACCATGTCTAACACTTCAACACACGATTAACTCTTTCATAAGATCGTTGTATGCATAAGGCGGGTGCTTTCGTCTAAATGTGATGTGATGCTAATGAGTAATAAATGTTCTACACTTCTTCTCATTATTATAATTTGACCTCTATGAGACTATGATAGTGCCCAGCACCTGTTCGACGAAACGCCTGAACTAAAATTTGTGACAATAGTCATATCCTCCTATTTTCTCTTAAAAATCATGCGTTAGTTCGAAGAAATTTGATAAGAATGATGGGTTTACCGCGAATCACTTTTGAATGTTTAGTACTCCGTATTCTTTATGATCAAATGATTTTATGCGACGGATTTGTCGAATTTGTCTGCTTTAATGCTTGGTTAAATTGAAGAATTCAGACCCTAATCACAATTTACTCTTAGATGGTCTCGTCAAATTTTGCTTCTTTTACGACATTCTTGAAAGATTTACTCTTTAAGCGTGATATATGTTTAGGACACGATTGTATGATGGTGAGACCAAAGTTGGCTTCACTTCTGAGTTTTAACTTGTCAAAGTTCAGCTTTTTCCGTGAACCCCTTGTCTTGATATATCAGTCGTTAAGTTGTTGCTGAATGTCAGAAATGTTTGGAGATAATTCTTCAGCAATGCAGCGGAATGGCTAGCCATATTGTATTTTGTGCTACTTTTTTTGTCGATTATATGATATGTCCAACAAAATGTGGCACATAATGTAGTTTGACGCGTCATTACACTGAAAAGCTTGGATCAAATCATCGTCAGGACGAAACCTTCCCTTGGCAGTTATCTACATTTGGTTGACGTTTATATAAGATTAGTGAATAGTTGATTTCATTTACAATGTTTACAGTGAGTATTTATACTACTGGAGGTCTAAGATGATAGTATATTCTTGCCAATATTACAATGTGAATGCTACACTATAATTGATATACACATGCTTAAATCAGGGAGTGATTGATTCTTGATTGATATGCTGTTTATTGCTTGCTTTAGTATCTTTGTGATTATCTTGGATAATACGCCCCCGCAAGATGGACGGAGAATGACGGAGGCCAATCTTGTTTCGTAGCTCGAGGAAGCGCGGTTTGTGGAGGGGCTTAGTGAGGGCATCGGCGAGCTGATCCTTGCTTGCAATGTGCTGAATGCGAATATGACCAAGTTGGAGTTGTTCTCGGACAAAGTGAAAGGACAGAGCCATATGCTTCATGCGAGAGTGGAAGGTGGGATTCTTGGCGTAGAGAGTAGCAGACATGTTGTCGCAGTAGATCGCTGGTGCTTTGGTGGTGGCTATCTGGAGTTCTGTGAGGAGGTTGCGCAGCCAGATGACCTCGGTCGTCACAGCTGCTAAAGCACGGAATTCTGCTTCAGTGGTTGAGAGGGCAAGACCCCGCTGCTTTTTGGAGGACCAGGAGATTGGATTACGACCAAGATATATAATGTAGCCTGTGGTGGAGACGTAGTTATCTTTGTCACCTGCAAAATCAGCGTCACAGAAGGCGTGGAGACAGAGTGGCGTTTTGCGATACAGCTGTATTCCATGATTTTGTGTGCCTTGGAGGTAGCGAAGAAGACGTTTTAGGGCCGTCCAGTGGGTGGTTGTCGGATGATGCAGGAACTGAGCTAGGCGGTTGACCGCGAATGCAATGTCTGGTCTTGTGAGTGAGAGATATTGAAGACTCCCAACAATGGCGCGGTAGTTCGAGTGATCGTGGATTGGTTGATTGTCCTCACGCACCAGTTGCATGTCCGCAGGCATTGGAGTAGTGTTTGGTTTTGCGTTGCTCATTTTGTATTTGTCTAAGAGGTCATGTATGTATTTTGACTGGTTTAGGTGAAGTCCGTGGTCATTTGGTGTGACTTCGATGCCTAGGAAGTAGGAGAGGTGTCCTAGATCTTTTAAGGAAAATCGATTTGCGAGACGATCAATTAAGGCTTGTAGGTGGGGTTGATGCGGTCCTGTAATGATAATATCGTCTACGTAAATGAGTATGTATAGGCGTGTGACAGTGGTGTGTAATATGAAGAGTGAGGGGTCTGAAATGGATTGCTTGAATCCTTGGTGAACAAGGAACGTTTTAAGTTCAGTGTACCATGCACGAGGAGCTTGTTTGAGACCATATATCGCTTTGTTTAGTTTGCATACGTAGTCTGGCTTGGTTGCGTCAATGAACCCCTGTGGTTGGGCCATGTACACAGTGTCCGTAAGTGTGCCTTGTAAGAAGGCATTATTTACGTCCAGCTGTCGCAGAGACCAGGATTGACTGACTGCAAGGGAAAGGATTAGACGTATCGTGGTTGGTTTGACAACAGGGCTAAAGGTTTCCGTGTAATCAATCCCTGGCCGTTGGTGAAAGCCCTTTGCAACAAGACGAGCTTTGTGTTGTTTTAGGGTCCCATCTAGGTTGTATTTGATTCTGTAGACCCATTTGCAGCCAACGATATTTTGCGCTTGGTGTTTGGGAACTAGTGTCCAGGTTTTGTTTCGTTCTAGCGCATCGAATTCATCCTGCATTGCACTGCGCCATTGAGGTGAGAGCAGGGCTTGCTTGACTGTCGTTGGTAGAGACTGTGCAGTGACAGCGCTGTTTAGTTGCTTGACATATCGCGGATTCGGTTTGCGAATATTATTAGTGAGGCGAGTGACCACAGAGCGCGTTGGAGGCGGTGGCGGAGGCGGAGGTGGGCTGGGATCAGCCGTGGAAGACTGAGAGATGGCGGGTTCGGATTCGGGAGGTGGTGCAGCAGGGTTTTGTTGTGTGGCCTGGCGACGTGTATAAACACGAGTGATAGAATGACGAGGTGTACGTGGTGGTTGAGAAACACAGGAGGTGTCGTGCTGAGGTTGCAGGGGTTGGGTGTTGGCCGAGAGGATGGGAAGGGTCAGAGTGCACCATTCCTCCAATGCAGGAGGGGAACACGGTGTGGTAGAAGTGAGACGCGGATACGGAAACTCATCATCAACGAATGTCACATGTCGAGAGGTGTATAGTCTATTGGTTGTTGGGTCAAGACAATGAAATGCACTTTGAGTGTTCGAATAGCCAACAAAGATACAGGGGATAGATCGAGGCTGTAGTTTGTGTTCTGCATACGGTCGCAGCCAAGGGTAGCAGAGACAGCCGAAGTTGTGTAGTTTGGCATAGTCGGGGTGTTTCTGATGGAGTAAATAATAGGGACTGTCACCGTTGAGGGTTTTGGTAGGTAGACGATTGATAAGGTATGTTGCGGTTGAGAAAGCAAAAGGCCAAAGAGTAGTTGGTAAATTGGCATAAGTGAGTAGCGCAAGACCAGTTTCAACTACGTGACGATGGCGTCTCTCAGCGTATCCATTGTGTTCAGGGGTGTGTGGTGGGGAGGTAAAGTGGGTGATACCACTGTCACGCAGGGCGGATGTCATGGCTTGAAATTCACCCCCGTTGTCAGAAAAGAACTGTCGAATTGGTTTATTGAAGTATTTTTCAACAATGGCTTTAAATTGTGTAAATGTTTTTATTGTGTCGGATTTGCGTTTAAGAGGATAAAGCCAAATGTATTTGGTGTAGTGATCAACGAAGATTACATAGTATTTAAAGTGGTCATGAGAATATATTGGACTTGTCCAAAGGTCGGAGTAAATTAATTCTAGTGGTGCGGTGGTTGTAAATGTTGATTTGTTAAAAGGTAATTTCTTGCTTTTGCTTACTTGACACGCTTCACAATTATTGAAATGAGATATATTAAACGGGAACAGTTTATTAATGTCTTTCATTACATCATAGGAGGGATGGCCAAATTTGTGATGCCATGAAATCGGACTACAACTTTTAATAATAGAGCTACAACTTTTATTAATACTAAAGGTAGTAGGTGTTGAAGGTAGCTCGTATACGCCATGATTAGCTTGGCCCTGCAGTAGAGTTGTGCCCGTCGCCATTGCCTTTACAATAAAAGAAGTTGGTGAGAAAATTACATAGGCATTGTTATCCTTGCATAATTGAGAGATAGAGATAATATTTCGAGAAATTTTAGGTACATGTAAAACGTTATTTAATTGAAGATTGGTGTTAGACAGGATGGTTTTACCTATGTGAGCAATATCAAGAGCAGACCCATCTCCAATTAGCAAGTCATCCATGCCATAGTATGGGGAGTGAATGGCAAGAGTGTCGAGATCATGGGTCACATGGTGCGAGGCTCCACTATCAAGGAGATAGTTCGGGTTGGGTGGAGCGGTTTGATAAGTGGCCGAGTGAGCTTGGGGTGGAGATGGGTTGGTTGGCTGTTTCGGGGTTGGTTCAGGGAACACAATGGTGGGATGAAGGGTACGGAACTGAGGACAGAAAGCAATGACGTGGCCAACAAGACGACACCATTGACAGCGTCCCTTAAAAGGCCGTGGGTTGTGGTTGTTTGCTCCGGTTGGGCGTGGGTTTGGATAGGGTGCAGCCGAGTTTCTGTTGCCACCACGATAGGTGTTGTGGTGACGAAAGGCAGCATTCGCAGCAGGAGGAAATAAGTCTACAGCAGGTTGTTGTTGACGAAGTAAGAGTTCTTGGTGTAAGAGCTTCTCATGGAGAGCCTCAAAAGAAATAGGGGTGTCACGTGCCCGAACGGCATCAATGATTGGTTTGTATAGGTTGTAGTCAAGGCCACGAAGGACCTTGGCAGTAATGTCCTCGGGATCGACGGGTTTACCCATGAGAGACAATTGGTCAGTGCACGCTTTAATGGCATGCATATAGTCGGTTATACTTTGAGTATTGGTTTTTACAATCGAGTCAAATCGTTCCTTGATACCAAGGATTTGGGTTCGAGAGCCTCGATTGTAGGTGTTTTTAAGGATGTCCCACGCTTGTTTTGCGGTGGTGGCGGTGGTGATTAGACCCTGTATGGGGCCCGAAAGGGTGCTCATTAGGGCACCGAGTATGAGGCCGTCTTGTTTCATCCAGGGTTCGTAAGCGGGGTTGGGAGTTTCGGTGTTATCTTCTTTTGTGATGGTTTCGGTTGGTTTTGGGTTGGATCCATCAAGGAATCCGAGTAGTCCTAGGCCAAAGAAAATGTGTGTTAGTTGAAAGTGCCATGAGACAAAGTTGTCTCGGGTGAGTTTCACACATTGTGCAAGGTTTAGACTCAAAGGGTTGGTCGAGTCATTGGTGTTGGGAATAACGTTGGTATGGGTAGGCATGGTGACAGGAAGTGGGTGACGAGAGGGTTTGAAGGTGGTTGTGAGTCGTGGGGCAAGAGAGTTTTGCTGGTTTTTTGTGGATCGATTGCGGCGTCGGGATACCATATAAGATTAGTGAATAGTTGATTTCATTTACAATGTTTACAGTGAGTATTTATACTACTGGAGGTCTAAGATGATAGTATATTCTTGCCAATATTACAATGTGAATGCTACACTATAATTGATATACACATGCTTAAATCAGGGAGTGATTGATTCTTGATTGATATGCTGTTTATTGCTTGCTTTAGTATCTTTGTGATTATCTTGGATAATAGTTTATACCGTTTTGGTAACTTCTGAATGCAGGTTTCTGTTTTCATTCTCAAGTAATGAATGGGATGGTTTTCATCAAAGCTGATATTGAACGCACGACTCAGTTAAGAAATGGCATTTTCCGTGGATGATGTAGGTTGTCCTGTCAGTTTCAGATGTCCGATATCCAGGTAAAATGTTACGAGTAGTTTATTCAGATCAATATATATAAGTTGGTTTATTCTTGTGAAATACTCCGTAGTTCTAGTTATTGATACAATGATGTCCTATTGTCATGATACATAATCATAGAGTGGCTTATCTTTGTTGTCATTTGGCAGCTAATATTGTTCAAGAGACATTTTGGCAGTATATACAGATGTTGAATTTCTTTGGTTAATGGAGTGTATTTTGGTATAATTTTGAAACTAATATTCCTCAGTCAAGCTATATTAGCCTATTAGGCATAAACACTTCTCAAAAGTGGATTCACTATGTCTGACTAAGTCAATACCCATGTTACAGTATATTGTACTCCGTATATGGTCTTAAAGGCTTTGATACGCTGCCAAATAACAGAAGTTTAATGACCCTGATATCTTGATTTTTGTCAAATATTTAAGGATTGCTCAAGAGGGATCGATATGTTTTAGACATTGGTGGTTGTAACTTGAAAATGACATACCCTATAATGTCTTTAATTGCGATTTTTAAGTAAGAAAATTTGACATTGGGGTGATTTAGAAAGAAAAGTGTCTTAAAAGAGGGTTATGTCATAAAAATAACATATAAGGGGGTTATTTTGAAAAAAAGTGTTATAAAAGGGTTAACCCTACCTTTTTATAGTGCTATAGTTCCGAGTGCTTTTTGTCATCTGATGTAAAACTTGTCAAAAACATTGTGTCTTCTGTAAACATGGTTACCCATTTTTCTGTTTCATTGCCCTCTTTGATTCTGATTCTTATTTATGTAACTTTCTCGACTGCTCGTGATACATTAGCTGCCAGTGATTCCGAAGCCAACCCAGGATATGTTTATACTCTTTGCCCTGACATGAAGGCGGTTCCAGCAAACAGTCTTTACGAGGCAAGCATCAAAACGAGCTTCTCGCTCTTCACTAAAAACTCTACCGGCAAAACCCGCTTCTACAACACGACTGTTGGCTCTGGAGGCAACAAGGTCTACGGCCTCTATTCCTGTCGACTAGACAGCACTGATTCTATTTGTCAGAAGTGCGTTTCCTTGGCTATAAGTGCCCTGGAAACACGCTGCCCTAGGCAAAAAGTCGCGATTGTTTGGTACTTTGATCAGTGCGTGGTAAGGTACTCAAACGAGTCTTTTCTTGGTATGATGCGTGATACTCCGATGATACCTATGTGGAACAGACAAAACTCTCCCGACATTTGGAACGTTACTAGTAACGTGATGGGCTTTATGCTAGTTTTGATCGACACTTTCGATAGAGCAGCTGATAATGCAACGAGTGGTCGAGTCAGTACAAAGGTTGTGGCAAAAGAAGGGATATTTAAGTCAAATATAACATACTTGAACACCATATACACACTCGTTGCATGCACTGCAGATATAACCTTGAAGAACTGTAAAAGTTGTCTGAAATCCACTATCGGTAATATATCAGAGCTTTGTAACGTAAAGGCAGGATGTACATTGATGTGTCCAAACTGCAACATAAGATATGACACGTATCCTTTTTACGGTGATGCACTAGGAGATTCATCGGCATCCTCTCCAGGTATGCGTTAATACCTTCTCTGTTTTGCAGTTTGCTCTAGGTGATTGCAAGATTGACTCTCAGAATATTCCACTTTTGAGAGTCAGCTGTTTAGCAACTATCAGAACATTGAGAGCATAACAGATATTCCCTCTGATCAGTCAACTAGTTAACGTTTGACCAATTTTGTGAAGGGATTTTTGTCAAATGTTAGCTATTTGATCGATCAGAGAGAGTATATGATCATTACGGGGTTTTCACTATTTGACTCGCAAAATCTTCCATTTACGATTCTTAATATGTTTCCAACTTGTGTGTAAAACAGTAACTGGCAGACAGAGGAATAAGAAGAGACAAACTATAGTGATAGGCGTCCTCGCTGCAGTAGCTGCATTAACAGTGATTACTCTTGGAGTTCTTATTTTTGTTTTCAGGAGAAAGCCTGATAAATCAGATACCGGTGAGCTTACTGCTTATATTTGTTGTTAAGGACACTCCGGTGTTTTTAACCTACGTACCAATTAGTGATACAGCTGAGTTTACGTCTACTGAAATGCAGACTGTAACGAAATTGAAGCTGTGGAGGAGCTGAGGTTTGACTTCAACGTGATAAGATCTGCTACAAATAACTTCTCAAGCGATAAAAAGCTTGGACAAGGTGGTTTTGGTGAAGTTTTTAAGGTACTATTACCTTGCCTGTTATCATATGAACCATATTCTTATCCAATGTAATATACTTTACAAATTACTAGATTTTGCTCATGAAATCGGCAGGGGAAACTCCATAATGGACAAGAAATAGCTGTGAAGAGGCTATCGAGAAACTCGACACAAGGAGCAAGGGAGTTTAAAACAGAAGTTCATCTAGTATTCTAGTTGCGAAGCTACAACACAGAAACTTGGTTAAACTCCTCGGGTTCTGCTTAGCAAAGGAAGAGAAGCTACTTATTTACGAGTTTTGTTCGAACTCAAGTCTTGACCGCCTTCTATTTGGTATGTCGTTTTACTATTGCATCTACCTTCATCAAAGATTCTTTTGCAGTTTTTTCCTACTTCCTAGCCTTTGAGACGGCATTGCCTGCAGATCCGACCAAATGTCCGTCTTTTGTTTGGGAGACACGGTTTAAGATTATATGCGGGATTGCAAGAGGACTACTATATCTTCATGAAGATTCGCGACTCAAGATCATTCACCGGGACCTTAAAGCTAGTAACGTCTTGTTGGACAAAGACATGAACCCGAAAATCGCAGATTTTGGAATGGCCAGGCTTTTTGGTGCAGGCCAAACTCAGGGAAACACCAACAAAATTTCCGGAACATTGTGAGTCTTACATAGTTTTGGCCTTAATTTATTGCAAATAAAATGGCGAAAAGCTTATTGAGTTGAGGAATCTTTGCAGCGGATACATGGCTCCAGAATACGTAATTGCAGGCCGTTACTCTGTCAAATCAGACGTGTACAGTTTCGGGATTATAGTTCTGGAGATGGTTAGCAGTCAGAGGAACAAGTTTGTCAGGGCTAGGGAAGACGAAGAGTCACTACTACATCGCGTAAGTAACAAACATTTCGTCAGTTATTCAGTACTGCACATAGTTGAATCACGGTTATAATCTATAATGATCTTTGATTACAGGCGTGGAGACTTTGGAACGAGGAACTTCTGACAGAGTTGGTGGATAAATCAATGGTGGACAACGTTTCGTGGGAAGAGGTTATGAAGTGCATCCACATTGGTCTGCTATGCATCCAAGAAGATGCCGCTAAAAGACCAAGGATGACGTCTATCGTCTCTGCGTTAAATGGTGATGCCATAGTCCTGCCTTTCCCTACCGTACCTCACTTTTTCACGGATGAATCTGCGATAGATGGATCTGGTACGACATTTACCGGATCAAAATACATTACAGTCGTGGATGCTCGATAGTTGTACACATTTGACCCTCTACACCACCGGTGGTCTCCGATACTCAGGGCAATGACATCATAATTCCCTTCTACTCATCTGTAAATACATTTGACTACTTTTTGGTGAGGAAGGAAAAGTGAGATTTTTCTTAAATGATTTTTTTTCAATCGTGACTGTATAAACGTTGATTCCGAAATGAAAATCTTTCAATCACGATTGTAAAAACCGTAGACTCAGAGATATTAAACGGTCGAAGATGTTCTTCAAACGTAGTGTTTAACGTGCTGATATCACAGTATCACAAGATTTTATTCAGGGTTGTTGTGATGTTTGCTAGTTCCACTCGTGTCATGAGGAGAGACCATGTATTTGTTATGCCTTGGTTCTGAATATAGTTGAATAAAGTAAAATGACTCACTAAATTTACTATTCTTTTGATGTGAAGTATCAGTAATTCATTTCAATTATCGACGCAATTTTCACCTTGGGTCGTTCGAAAATTATGTTCACACCATACTTTACGAAACTCACAAAATTGATCAATCAATATCGTGTGATTAAGTCTTTATTCTAGCAAGGATTATACTCTAGACTCTTATATATACTTGTAATATTCCCACATAATGCAATGCAATTCCCAATTTAATAAAACACATTTTCTTACTCTCCATATTTCTATCATGGTATCAGAGTCTCGTACTCTTGATAGAGGGCAACACTTCAGAGTAGATCCTGAGCCAAACCACCCACCAAAAATCAAATTTCACTTGGCCTACACCTACACCTTTTCCGCGGCAACCAATTAACAATTGCATCCAACCTACAACCAAAATTATAACCAACAACCCTAATTTATTCTTCATCTCATCGATCATATATTCATCATCAACCAAAATCACACCAAAATTGTTATCATATCAAGTTAACTTATTCAAAACCATAAATTTTTTATGACCCAATTTTTTATCATCAACCAAAATCAGTAATTCAATTCAATTATCGACACAATTTTTTATGGCATAAACCGTTATCTCAACCAAAATATGGTAAATTATCATCTCAAGTTAACTTATTCAAAACCATAATTTTTTTTTTCCCACGTAAAAGAACAACCTTACCTGATTTTGGTTTTGACAAATCTCAATGAGATAATGACCACTTCCGACAAAAACCATAAAATTATACACACCATTTGTTTAGTTTACAACTACCTGTTTATTTTCTTTTACAACACAACCACTTCAATGAAATCCTTCCTAATTCTCAACAAAAAAAAAAAAAAAAACAAAAAAAAAAAAAACAAAAAAAAAAAAAAAAAACATAAAAAAAAATAAATATAAATTAATAAAAAAAAAAATGAACAACATTGTCTTCAACACCCACTTCTCTTAACACCACCATCAGCACCACTTCCCAAAAAAAAACACAACCACAAAATTCAACAATTCATCCCCAAATCCTCCAAAAACCTTCCACGTTCCAACCATTTCACACACAAAAAAAAAATGCCAACCCACGAAATCCGGCAAGCATACAAGAGATCGGCGATCTCCGACCACCAACACGGCGTGAAGTGAGTCTCCTCCATCAACAACAAAACCGCCTAGACGCCCAATTCCACACACGCTGCCTCGCCACGACCCTCTTTTCCTTCCATGTTGGTTTTGATGAAGTCAATATTTTTGTCTTATCATGATATAACCGGTATGGTTGAGCTTTGGTCTTATCATAGTAAAACTCTTCAAAGTCGTCACCAAGTGAAAGGAAGAAAAAAAAAGGAGTTGAAGAACAAAGTTAGATACACACACTTGTAATAAGGTAAAAGATTACCAATTGAATGAGCATGGTCATATATGACTACAGCTGGTAAGGTATCACGGTACTTTGCAAAACTGCTAGTACCACAGGATATTAGGACCATGCTTACTGTGAGGTTGTAGTCACAACAGCCGGTATGTGACTACAAATTTACGCTTGGCTTGTTTTCTTAAAATGATTTTATGTATTCGAAATTACTGATATTTTCAAGTCAAATATTCTTCCAAAAGTAAAAATATATTTTGAACCATTAAAATCTATTTTGTGATCAATCTTGTTTGAAAAGTTATTAGAAAGTATCTTGTAGAAAATATCTTTGGAAAATTATTCATTTTTTTTTTCTTAACTGATTTAAGAATATCTTGTGATTAAATTTTAAAAGGAATAAAAGATTTTCAAAGTATAATTATTTTCCAAGCTAACAGTTTATGGTAACAAAACTTTAGGAAACAATTGTTTCAATCACAATTTTCGTTTCAGTAGGAGTCTTTGACTCTAACTTTGGAAATGAGTTAAGAATAAAATATATTTTATGAAATAGGATATATGCAAATCTAATTCTAAAGATGAGTCAAGATATTTCTCTAATAATATAATTTTAAGGCTGAAAATATTTTCATAAAATATCACTTTGAAAAATAAAATAAGTTACGTTAAAAATATTTTAAAGAGGATAATCGATACAGCAATAATGTCAAAGTAACATTAGTGCTGCAGCTTTTAAGTGCATAGTTTCGACTAGACCCTTTACATAAAATCATTCCTATGGTCTTCTCTTGTATCGAAGCGTGATTTGTAGTGACGACTTTTCTTCCTCTTTTCGATCTTGGTTCCTAAAATAGAAACACACACGAACACCCGAGTAGCGACATAATAAATAGAAATAAATATTTGACAATTATCAAAACACGACAACTACGATTCAACAGTAGTTGTTCAGATTCTCCAATTCATCCCATATGACCTGCATCTGGGTGTAATACTCTTCGATGGATCTGTTGCCCTGAATTATCTCATATGTCTCCTTGTTGAGCTTGAATTTTCTTGCTCCATTGTCAACTGTGTATCTCCTCTATAACAGATCCCAAATTTCCTTGGCAGAATGAGTATACATGATGACAAGCTTGATTCTTTCGCTTACATTCTGAATCAGCCATGAAATCACAAGACTGTTTGACACTTCCTAAGCCTCAATCTTGACACAATCTTTACTGTGTCAGTGGTGGGCTCCTGTGACAAACCCTAACTTTCTCTTGGAAGACAGAGCAAGTTCCATCTAACGTCTCCATGAAGAGTAGTTTTCAGTTCCTGTTAGAGATGTTGTTATCTTCAGAGTACTTTCAGACGGATTGTAGTACAGTGGATCTATAGCTTCAATGGTGGTGGTACTTTAAGTTTTTTTTTTTTTTTTTTTTAAACAGAGATAACAAAACAGAAAGAAAAGAAAAGATAGAAGAAAGAGTAGACACTTCAATGGTGATCAGGAGCCCTAAGGCTCTAATACCATGAAGAAATCCATGGGCTCATATGCAAAGGTTTGAGCTTCCATTGTTGAAGAAGAAAGATGACATATATGATTTGATTGTTTTTTATTTGTATTTTGTTGTTTGTCTTACATGCCGCGGCCACTGTGCCCTCTATACTAAGGCACTCACTCCTATGATGATACCCTAGACTGACTCTTTGACCACATTCTAATGACCCATATTTTAGACAACATAAACTTAAGTTGGGCCTATTATATTCAGCTCATTACAATAACACTACACAACACATGCTACTACAAACAAACATACTTGACCACAATTGGGCCTAATACTTATTTGGACTTCTTTTCATCATTTGAAACTATCACAAAATTCCAAAAAAAGTGAAAGAAAACAACTGATCCCACACCTGAAACTACTCAATCCAAACTGACCCTTGACAACATATAGATAAACACCTAGACCAACAATGACACATTCAAATAGAATAACCACACCTAAATGACTGTACAGACTAAGTCGACCTAATTCACCTTTTTATCAAGTGGGGTCTATAGTTCTAGGTACTCCCGGCTGTACCATAGACTTTACTATGCATACAAGGTTATTCCTCCATTTAGCTTCAATTTATGCGATTAACTATTTGACCGTGTTTATTCAATTATATCAAACATTTCGGATTATCCCACGACAAATAAAACCCTTTCTGACACGACTCAATTTTCAAAGAAAAACCTCCACGGACCATGCATATGTCTAACACTACAACACACAATTAAGTCTTTCAGAAGACCGTTGTATGCATAAGGCGAGTGCTTTCATCTAAATGTGATGCTAATGAGTAGAGTTGTCAGCAGATGGCTGCCTACTGCCTCGTGGGCCTGAATTTTTGGCCCTGCCCAGTTAGGCCAAATTTGTGGGCAGTGGCCACAATTTTCAAGCCCGGCCCGCAAAAGCCCGCCAAAATTTAAAAAAAATAAAAAATATATATATATACTCCCTCCCATTTTCTTTAATCTTCCCACTTGATTAAAATAATACACTCATTTAATAAACAAATGGGAATATTAAAGAAAATGGGAGGGAGTATATATTAAGGCTGCCGTGGCTGCGCATGAAGGGCCAGGTTCAGAGCCGCCAGAGGCTCTGCCGGCCAGGCCGGCCTCGTGGCGCCAGCCGGCCATCACCTCTACTAATGAGTAATAAATGTTCTACACTTCATCTCATTATTATAATTTGACCTCTATGATAGTGCCCAGCACCTGTTCGACGAAACGCCTGAACTAAAATTTCTATTAAAAATCATGCGTTAGTTCGAAGAAATTTGATAAGATTGATGGGTTTACCGCGAATCACTTTTGAATCTTTAGTATTCTTTGATCAAATGATTTTATGCGACGGATTTGTGGAATTTGTCCGCTTTAATGCTTGGTTAAATTGAAGAATTCAGACCCTTCTAAGAATTTACTCTTAGATGGTCTTGTCAAATTTTGCTTCTTTTATGACATTCTTGAAAGATTTACCCTTTAAGCGTGATATACGTTTAGGACACGATTGTATGATGGCGAGACCAAAGTTGGCTTCGCTTCTGAGTTTTAACCTGTCAAAGTTTAGCTTTTTCCGTGAACCTCTTGTCAAGATATATCAGTCGTTGTTGCTGAATGTCAGAAATGTTTGGAGATAATCCTTCAGCAATGCAGTGGAATTGCAAGCCATACTGTATTTTGTGCTACTTTTTTGTCGATCATATGTTGTCGAACAAAATGTGGCACATAATGCAGTTTGACGCGTCATTACACGGAAAAGCTTGGGTCAAACCATCGTGAGGATGAAACTTTCCCTTGGCAACTATCTACAATTGGTTGACGTTTATACTGTTTTGTTAACTTCTGAAATACTAAATGCAGAGTTCTGTCTTCATTCTCAAGTGTAATGCAAGGGATGGTTTTCACCAAAGCTGATATTGAACGGACGACTCAGTCAAGAAATGACATTTTCCGTGGATATAGGTTTTCCTGTCAGCTTCAAAAGTCCGATATCCAGGTAGTAGTGAACTGCCAATTCATTGTCAATGTGAAATCTTTCGGCGTTTCCAAATTGTAATTTGTGATTTTTGACCGTTCTCAACTAAATTGATCTTGATTCTTCACCGCCTGTGCAATAATCGAAATCTCAAAATATGTTCTCAGAAGCTCATCATGATTACGCAATGGGTTTTTCAATATCAATTGGTTGCTTGCAGACCGCGAATAAATACCATTGACATACTCCGTATTTGTTAATGACAAATTGACATTCTAAATTCTGAACAAGATTGTCCCCAATAACTTCTAATCTTAGTGCAGGGCTAGTTTTTTCAGAAGTTCATAATCGCACGACGGCTTTTTTATGTCGTCTGATCGCCTGCAGGCCGTGGAATACATACCATTGGACAGATGTTGTTGACCAATTTATTTACTGGTATACACTAGAAGTCTAGAGTCTAGATTAGAGCGACAACTTGTAATTGATTATGGAATAATTAAATCGTCATAGTATATTGAACTGTTAAAGCTTGAGTTATCAAGTCAACTACCTTATGTACCTCATATAGTAACCTAGAGTCCTAGATTTTCTTGTCAATCCTGTCACATGCATTTTGCTTTCTGTAAGAGTGTAAACATGGTTTCTCTTTGTTCTAATTCAAGGTTCGTTTCGTTTCTGTTTCTGAATATGGTTGTGTTATTTTGTATTGATCATAACACGACAGCTGCCGATGATTCTGAAGCTGCCCAAGGATATGTTTATGCTCTATGTCCAGACATGGAGACAATTGCTCGGAGTAGTGTCTATGCAGCAAACCTCAAAACCACTCTCTCGTTGCTTGCCTCAAAACTCTAGCGGCAAGAATCGGTTCTACAACACGACTGTTGGGTATGGAGGCAACAAGGTGTATGGTTTATTTTGCTGTCGCCTTGACATTACTGATGCTGCATGTCAGAAGTGCGTCTCCTTGGCTACAAGTGCTCTGAACACTCATTGTCCCGGTAAAAGAGGCGCTATAGTTTGGTATTTCGATCAATGCTTGGTAAGATACTCCAACAAGTCTTTTCTTGGCACCATGCTTGAAACTCCTATGATACCGATGTGGAATAGGGAGAATTCGCTAGACATATGGAATGTTACGAGCGATATGACAGCATTTATGAAAGTTCTAATTAGAACTATGAACAAAGCTAAACGAAATGCAACCAAAGGTCCAGTCGACAAAATGTTTGCAACTCAAGAAGGGAAGTTTGCTAAAAACTTGACGAAGTTGAATACAATTTACACACTCGTTGAATGCACACCAGATATAACCTTGAGTAACTGTAAACATTGTCTTCAAGTGACCATTGGGAATATATCAGAGCTTTGCAATGTAAAGGCTGGTTGTACTTTGATGTGTCCCAACTGTAATTTAAGATACGATACATATCCCGTCTACGGTGATGCAGTGAGAGATTCTTCAATAGCCTCCATCCCAGGTTCCATTATATGCTTTATCCCTTTTTAATATCATTGACATTTCATTTTTCAAGTTCTTTGCATGATTTGTCAATAAACCAAGAATGGAGGTAGACCTGGTAATAGTGGCCTAAAACCCGAAAATGTATGATACATAGTCCTTAATCTCCATATCATTACCGAAATCTTCGGTCCACAATCTTTGCACTTTTAACTTTAACCTTCTCTCTTTATGTCCTATTCTCATATGATACACCAAAGTCCATACACGACCTTTCTTTTCTTAATTTTCTCGAACGAAGCAATAATGTTGTTTGGTTATAGAAGGAGGTATGGATTATTCAGTACTTCTAATTCCCATTATTGTTTGCTCTAGAAATCATTTATTTTCAAAGAAAAAACTTGCTTCTTGAAGAGTTGTCCTGACTTATAACTTGTGTGATATAGGTACCGAAGTACAGGTCTTTTGGAAAAGACGAGCTGTACTTGTAGGCATAGTCACTGCAGCAGCTGTGATAACTGTGATTACTCTTGGACTTCTGATTTTTATATGCAAGGAAAAGCCCGGAAATTCACAGATGGGTGAGTTTACAGCAGCGTATCCTCATTGACTTTCGAACTACCAGTGAACAGAACTTACCTTAGCAAGTTGTAAATTTGTAATAGTGAGTGGTATTCGTTTGATGAGCACTAAATCTGTGCACTGTTAAATTAACTTCCTTTGCAGAAGGTAATATTTCTGAGAATGTGGAGGATCTGAAATTTGACTTTGGCGCGATAAGGTCTGCGACCAATAATTTCTCAAAACATAATAAGCTTGGAGAAGGTGGTTTCGGTGAGGTTTTTAAGGTATATACTATTATGCTGTGTGTTTCTGGTGAACTGTTTTCCTGGTCATGTATTTGATGTTCAACCGCTGCATGGGTGCTTGTTTTTCTGCAATTTACTGAATTGTCCTCATCAAATTGGCAGGGGAAGCTCCAAAGTGGACAAGAAATTGCGGTTAAGAGGCTATCGAGAAACTCCACACAAGGAGCGAAGGAGTTTATGACAGAAGTTCACCTAGTTGCAAAGCTTCAACACAGAAATTTAGCGAAGCTCCTTGGGTTCTGTCTTACAAAAGGAGAGAAGCTACTTATTTACGAGTTCTGTTCGAATCTAAGCCTCGATCAGCTTCTATTTGGTATGAAGATTTACTATTGTGTCTGTGCCCATTCAATTTTTTTTGGTAGATTCTTTGAAATTCCTTTTCTCCTTATCTTGTCTTTAACTTGAAACTGTTAGCATATACGATTAGGTGTCCATCTATGATTTGGGAGACACGGTATAAAATTGTATGTGGGATTGCGAAAGCCCTACTCTATCTTCACGAAGATTCACGTCTTAAAATCATTCACCGGGATCTCAAAGCTAGTAATGTCTTGTTAGATAAAGACATGAATCCGAAAATCTCAGATTTTGGAATAGCCAGGCTTTTTGGTGAGGATGAAACACAGGGGAAAACTAATAAAATTGCAGGAACATTGTGAGTGGTTTACATATATTTATGTTTGGTATTATTAGCTTCGTCATTAATGATGTTCTTGTGATTTGCGAGGAGTGTTTACAGATAAAAATTTCAAATTTTATGCAGTGGATATATGGCTCCAGAATATGTACTTACTGGCCATTACTCAGTCAAATCGGATGTTTATAGTTTTGGGATAATAGTTCTGGAGATAGTAAGCAGTCGGAAGAACAAATTTGTCAGGACAGGCGATAATGAACCATTGTTATGCCATGTAAGCAATATAGATTTTTATTTTTATTTTTTAATTCAATAATGTACAATTATGTTTAATCCGGTAGGATAAATTTTCTCAGGTGTGGAGGCTTTGGAATGAGGAGCGTGTGACGGAACTGGTAGACAAAACCATGGAGAGCAATGTATCGTGGGAAGAGGCCGAAAAGTGCATCCACATTGCTCTATTGTGCATCCAAGAAGACACAGCTCGAAGACCTAGAATGACATCTGTTGTTTCAGCACTAAGTGGTGACGCTGTAGTTCTGCCTTCCCCTACCGCGCCTCATCTTTTCACCGCAGACCCTTTCGGAAATGATGAATCGAGGACATATGGATCTGGCACAACATTTACAGGATCGAAAACCATTACTGTTATGGACCCTCGTTAGTTCTTTTCTCGCCTATATACTCTTCATTATATGCGTTACAAGAGACAACTAATTTGGAAATTGTTGCTGTTTTGGAAAAAGTGTGTTAAAGTGTGTATCAGATATATTTGTATTCGGAACTGTTGCCTAACAAAAGACACCTGCTTGCCGGCGTTCTCCTTTATAATTTTTCCTGTTACAACAAGATACAATATCTACACTGAAACTATATCGGTTAATAGCAATCATGCGTATTAGGTATAATGGTAATTTATCAGGATCAGTTAGAATGCTTTTATGATGTTTTGTGAAGTTGCACTGGCGGACAGGTTAAGTAGGACACGGATCTTGCACTGACGAGACAAACCCTTGATTCAAATGCGTCCATGGCTTGTCGCTGACTGCCGAACCACATGCAGATGTTCCTTCAGCAATGCTCGCATCTCTACATCAAACGGTATGTCATACTGCGCTGTACTCCTGTTAATTTCTGTTGGTGGTGCGCTAAATGTTTTTCTGCGAAATGTTCCTGAACATACGACAGTGTGATTCGGTCATGCTCTCTTTTGAAGTAGCAATTTCAGAAAGGTAGGATGGTTAGTCTTACAGAATATTAACAATTAATATAAGATTCTAATGACTATGCTATTTTAAGGATTGACCTAGGAAGCTTAACATGATACGGAGTACTTTTTTTTTCGGTCATATATTTACCTTTTTATTTTAAAAGTGAGTGTACGTTGATTTTAATTTTTTTTTTAGTACATATAATTTGATCTGCAATGATCATTATGATAGGATATTGTTTTGGGGCTTTTGGCTAAAAGATTGTAGTTGGTTGGTGTTTGGATTGAATTTATTTTCATATAAAGAAAACAGTTCATTTATACTTGTTCTCAAAATAATAGGGAGTAATAAATAATTGAATTTGGAGTATACTTAGTTTAGAACCCATTGTCTGTAATCAGGATCTATGAGTACATATAGATTCTCAAAGTGGGTTCATTTGGTCCGACAAAGTCAATAAGCCTTTTATTTTTATTTCTCATGGTACCGTTAAATTTTATCAAATTATATAGGATATCTTATATCTGAGGTTTGTTCATATTGTACCCCCAAACTTAGTATTTATGTGCCTCATATGCTCTTTTTCTAACTAAAAACTTGACTTTTGGGCATAATATTAACAAATTTACTTACACATGGGTGGTAGACGATTCCTCGATTCGTAGTTAGAAAAAGGGCATATTTACGTTTTCTTCATAAAAAATAATGTCATCAAGTTTTTTGTTAAAAAAAGGGCATATTTGGCACATAAACACCAAAGTTAGAGTCTATATAACAAATCTCAAATCGTAGGTCTGTGTATAATTTGACAAAGTTAAAGTCTGCGAGAAATATCCTTTAATTTAAATAATGGGTTTTTACATAAGGTATACTAAAGCTTTTTCAAATTCATGAGTATACTGAATTAAAAACATCTTTGGTAACCTGCATCTTAATTATCTATCAGTGACTGGTCTTGTATTAGTCAATTTTAGTTAAATAGTTAACGGAAAGTGTTATGTTGCATTTAATTTTGTGTTTTTACATATAGTATACTTGTGATTTAAAATTCTACATAATAACCTTATATTTATGCATAACGTGGTTATCAAAACTTATGGATCATAGTAGCAGGAAAAGCAAAAGATTGTAACTTACGTAAATTAAACCATAAAAAACACAAAATCATAATAAATAAACATAATTTAACATTTAAAAATAAGGAAAAACGCTAATTTTTTTATCTATCAAATGTAAGGATACGCGTTTTTCCTTATTTTTAAATGTTAAATTATGTTTATTTATTATGATTTTGTATTCTTTAGTTAATTTACGAAAGCTTACAATCTTTGCTTTTACTCATGACTCTATAAATTTTGATTTAATAAAGCATGCATAAATATAATGCAATTATGTAATTTTAAAATCACAAGTGCTACTATATGAAAAACACAAAATTAAATCCAACATAACACTTTCCGTTAACTATTTAACTAAAAATCGACTTTAATACAAGCTCACACAATGAGTGATTAATTAAGATGCTACCAAAGATGCTTTTAATTCGCGCTACTTCTCATGATTGAAAAGTCGCGCTACCTTATAGAAAAACCCTTAAATAATTGATTTATCTTTTTTTTTTTAAATTTTTAACTGAACTGTTCTTTGTTTAATTATTTATCATAAATTTGCTTTATTCTTTTTCCTCTAACTCTAATTTTAAAAATCTGACATGGAGTAGCATGTGTAGTGGTGCTAAATGATTATTCATATTGCCGACCCCTACCTGTTTTTTTGACTGAAGGCTTGGCATTGGTGGTGTTGTTGTCGTTGTCGTTGTCATTGTTAGGACATTGTGTCTTGTGTAAATTTTGCGGCTCGTAATGTGGATCATTCATGTTAGGGAATAAAACCGATCATAAATTAACTCAATTAAAAGTTTAAGCGGATAGTTGGAGCTGGTAAAGTATAAAACCGATCATGTGCCTCCAACCACTTTTGGTTGGTGGCCAATTATCGATCTTATATTCTAAACACTTACAAATTCCTTCCACTTCTCTGCTTAGATCACTTTTTTAACACTGGTTCCTTTCTAAATTGAGAAGAATATGATCTATATTTCAAAATTCTCATCACATGTTTTGAACCTGAATTGTGAATTATAGGTGGAATTGTTTGTATTAGTTACATGAAACAAGGAAGTTTGAATTAGCTTTCAATAGAAAATGCAGGACAGTATTGACTTTGTCGACATAGTAATCGAAAACATTGAATTTAAGCCCTGATATGCGCTGATCTAAGTTAACTGGAGTTGTTGTGGATTTAAACCAATTGTGACCCCTAAAGTACGACTATCTCGACATCATTGGCATCAGCTCGTGACAATCGATGTTTTTCAGCACGCTGCGCGACTTTGCAGGTCATTTTTTTTTTTCACTGCAGGTTGCAGTTGCAGATCGTGACTTTGACACGAAATCTGTTCACGTTTTATCGTTTTCGTGGAGTGGTCGCGTGTAAAATCAGGCAGAGGAGTAACTACAGCACGACAGTGGTATGCACTCTTGCCTAAATTGAGATATTAGTTGCTGATCTTTTTAAGATATGAAATATTTTGTCATTGAAATGATTGGTGTCAATTATTTTTGTCAGTGGTTTGTCAAAATCTTAATTGAATGGCTCATAAAGTATTAAATAATTGAATCACATTTTTCTCAATTCATAATGATAGTAATGTTTTGGAAAAAAAATTTGAATATCATTCTAACATTTCTGTAGCTTTTTGGTGCTTAGATGTAGACCTGCACTAACTCTAGTATTGCTGTAGTGTTGTTGAATATTAGAGATGTCAGTGGGGCGAGTGAAAGCGGGTCCTGCACTGTATCTGTTTCAGTTGGGGCAGATGTGAAGGGTGATAACGTGGGTGGTGGAGCGGAGGTGGGTACAACTTGTCCTCCGACCCACCCTCGCCCCGCTTAACCCGCATAAGTTTTAAATGATACTTTTGGTTAGACAATTACTGTGTTTGTATATTCCATGGTAAAGAGAAGTATTTATTTTGTTGGGGAAAAAATTCAATCAAATATATTTTCAAATCATTTCATTGTTGTATGATTTACTATTTAAAGACGATAAAGTTGATCATAAATGATTATCCTTCATTTACGAAAAATGTAAATTCATTAAATTAAATTTATGCGGCATAGGTAAGTGGATACCCGCGTGAATACCCGCAAAGTGGTGGGGTGGGTGTGATTTTCGAAAATATGCCCCGCCACAGGACGTAGGGCGGGTGCGGGTTTGCATTTTAGTTCGTAAATGCGGAGACGGATGACCCTTCCTCTGCCCCCGCCTTGCCCAATGACATTCTTATTAATGTTGATGAAAGTCAAAGATCTTTAGCTTCCTACGTAAATTTAATAGCATTCTTTTCATCACTTTTTTGATACGATATTTAAACTCTATAAATCTAACAGAAGTTTGTATAAACTACAAATACGGAGCACAATATTATTTTGGGATGATTCAATGGTGAAAATTAATTTTAGCCTTTTCATCACGACACCACAACGTGACAGTATTATTTAAAGTTATGAAGATTAATTCGACCGTAACTCTGTACGTGACAAATTTATTGAAGTTTTGAAGATTATTTCGATCGTAGATCCATAATTGATTGTAAATTGGAGTGGTTTTGGGCGAATTTATTGACATTAGGCCGAAACAGCTGAACACCAAGACCATAACCGGTATTTAATAATTAGGACTACTCAAGAATAGAATAAATCAACCTATTAGTGATCTTTCATAACTGTACTAACTTATTAATTAACTCTGAATAAACCAACGTTTTCACTCCATCTCCCAATATTATGCTTTTCCAAATTTTAACCAGTTTTTTGATGTAAAAAGAAAACATGTGATCGTTTCACCTAAAACAATCGTTTAGAAATGAAAATAATATAATATAAGAAGATGGGGTAAAAATGCCGGTTTATTCAGAATTAATCAATAAGTCGGTACACTTATTGAAGATTATGAATAGGTTGGTTTATTCGTATGAAATAGTTCTAATTATTGATACAATGATGTCCAATTGTCATGATTCATGATTATAGAGTGGCTTATCTTTGTTGTCATTTGGCTGCTAAGGTTGTTCAAGAGACATTTTGGCAGTATATACAGATGTTGACTTTCTTTGGTTAATGGAGTGTATTGGTATAATTTTGAACATAATTTTCCTCAGTCAAGCTTTATTAGTGCATAAACACTTCTCAAAAGTGGATTCACTATGTCTGACTAAGTCAATACCCATGTTACAGTATACTGTACCCTGCCAAATAACAAAAGTTTAATGGCTTTGATATCATGAATTTGTCCAAAAATTTAAGCAGTTAGTTGAAGGCGTAAGATTGATGTTATACTCTGGTAATATGGACAATCTTAATAACATACTAGTTGTAGAATAAAATTTAAGGTTTCATATATTAGTTGATCCGTAGATCTCGATCAAAATACTGCTGGTGGGAGACATATTATTCTAGGCCCATCTACAAGGGAGCGGAAATCGTGTATTTGTTCTTAGAAGTCTAATGGCTCAGATATCATCAATTTTGTCTGTAAACGTTATATCCTCTATTAACGCGGTTTCAAAATAATTTTCTATGGAGTATGTCATAGGTTTGCAAAGAATTCAACCATTATTTGTTTATTCCTCAAAAACTCATCATTTTGCTTAAGACTTTTGATCACAGCTAATCTTTAAGATTATTCTCCTATGCATGATTATCTTGACTTGTACAGTATTAATTTAGTCATTGACTTGCATGTTTTAACATTATCAAAACTTTGCTTGTTTGTCGTCATTTAACCTCTGCAAGTTGTGGTATAAATGTTGATTACTGTTTTATGTTAATTTATTTGTTTAAAAACCCATTTATGATGTTGATTATGCATAAATCAAGCATGATTTGTATATAAAATTCTGAAATGGTGTCATCAAGTCTGACTTTTATCTACATATCTTTTTATAGTGCTATACTTTGCTTTTTGTCATCTGATGTAAAACTTGTCAAAAACATTGTGTCTTCTGTAAACATGGTTACCCATTTTTCTGTTTCATTGTCCTCTTTGATTCTGATTCTTATTTTCGTAAATTTCTCGACTGGTCGTGATACGGTAGCTGCCAGTGATTCCGAAGCCAACCCGGGATATGTCTATGCTCTTTGCCGTGACATGGAGGCGGTTCCAGCGAACAGTCTTTACGAGGCAAACATCAAAACGAGCTTCTCGCTCTTCACTAAAAACTCTACCGGCAAAACCCGCTTCTACAACACGACTGTTGGCTCTGGAGGAAACAAGGTCTACGGCCTCTATTTCTGTCGACTAGACGTCACTGATTCTATTTGTCAGAAGTGCGTTTCCTTGGCTATAAGTGCCCTGAAAACACGCTGCCCTGGGCAAAAAGTCGCGATTGTTTGGTACTTTGATCAGTGCGTGGTAAGGTACTCAAACGAGTCTTTTCTTGGTATGATGCGTGATACTCCGATGATACCTATGTGGAACAGACAAAACTCTCTCGACATTTGGAACGTTACTAGTAACGTGATGGGCTTTATGCAAGTTTTGATCAACACTTTCGACAGAGCAGCTGATAATGCAACGAGTGGTCGAGTCAGCACAAAGTTTGCGACAAAAGAAGGGATATTTAAGTCAAATTTAACATATTTGAATACCATATACACGCTCGCTGAATGCACAGCAGACATAACCTTGAAAGACTGTAAAAGTTGTCTGAAATCCACTATCGGTAATATATCAGAGCTTTGTAATGTAAAGGCTGGATGTACTTTGATGTGTCCCAACTGCAACATAAGATATGACACGTATCCCTTTTACGGTGATGCACTGGGAGATTCAACGGCTCCCTCGTCAGGTATGACTTTCTCTGTTTTGCAAGATTGACACTCAGAATCTTCCATTTTTGAGAGTCAACTTTTGGTTTAGCAACTATCAGAACATTGAGTGCATAACAGGATATATGATCATTAAGGGGTTTTCACTAGGAGCAGAATCTGAACTTGGAGATTCGTCTTCAAGTTGTGTCTAAACAGATGTATGACTCTCAAAATCTTCTATTTATGATTCGTAACACGTCTTCGACTTGTCTGTAAACAGTAACTGACAGACAGACGGATAGGAAGAGGCAAGCTATAGTGACAGGCATCGTCGCTGCAGCAGCTGCATTAACAATGATTACTCTCGGAGTTCTCATTTTTGTATTCAGGAGAAAACCTGATAAATTAGATACCGGTGAGCTCACTGACTATATTTGGTGTTAAAGACTTTCCGCAGTTTCCGGTATTTGTAACTCATCTACCAATTAGCAAGTCTACCGTAGCGTTAAAGTGATACAGCTGAGTTTAAATCTACTGAAATGCAGACTGTAACGAAATTGAAGCTGTGGAGGAGCTGAGGTTTGACTTCAATGTGATAAGATCTGCGACAAATAACTTCTCAAGTGATAAAAAGCTTGGAGAAGGTGGTTTTGGTGAAGTTTTTAAGGTACTATTTCCTTGCATGTTATCATATGAACCATATTCTTATTCAATGTAATATGATCTTCAAATTATCAGCGTTTGCTCATGAAATCGGCAGGGGAGGCTCCATAATGGACAAGAAATAGCTGTGAAGAGGCTATCGAGAAACTCGACACAAGGAGCAAAGGAGTTTAAGACAGAAGTTCATCTAGTTGCGAAGCTTCAACACCGAAACTTGGTAAAACTCCTTGGGTTCTGCTTGGCAAAGGAAGAGAAGCTACTTATTTACGAGTTTTGTTCGAACTTAAGTCTTGACCGCCTTCTATTTGGTATGTCGTTTTACTATTGCATCTACTTTCATTAAACATTCTTTTGCTGTTTTTTTTCCTACTTCCTAGCCTTTGAGACGGCATTGCCTGCAGATCCGACCAAATGTCCATCTTTGGTTTGGGAGACACGGTTTAAGATTATATGTGGGATTGCAAGAGGACTACTATATCTTCATGAAGATTCGCGACTCAAGATCATTCACCGGGATCTTAAAGCTAGTAATGTCTTGTTGGACAAAGACATGAACCCGAAAATTTCAGATTTTGGAATGGCCAGGCTTTTTGGTGCAGGCGAAACTCAGGGAAACACCAACAGAATTTCCGGAACATTGTGAGTCTTACATAGTTTTGGCCTTAATTTATTACAAATAAAATGTCGAAAAGCTTATGGAGTTGAGGAATCTTTGCAGCGGATACATGGCTCCAGAATACGTGATTGCAGGCCATTACTCTGTCAAATCAGATGTGTACAGTTTCGGGATTATTGTTCTGGAGATGGTTAGCAGTCAGAGGAACAAATTTGTCAGGGCTGAGGAAGACGAAGAGTCACTACTACACCGCGTAAGTAACAAACGTTTGGTCAGCTATTCAGTACTGCACATAGTTGAATCAAGATTTTAATCTATAATGATCTTTGGTTACAGGCGTGGAGACTTTGGAACGAGGAACTTCTGACAGAGTTGGTGGATAAATCAATGATGGACAACGTTTCGTGGGAAGAGGCCATGAAGTGCATCCACATTGGTCTGCTATGCATCCAAGAAGATGGCGCTAAAAGACCAAGGATGACGTCTATCGTTTCTGCGCTAAATGGTGATGCCATAGTCCTGCCTTCCCCAACCGCGCCTCACTTTTTCATCGGAGGACCCTCTGGCACCGATGAATCTGCGACAGATGGATCTGGTACGACATTTACCGGATCAAAATTCATTACAGTCGTGGATGCTCGATAGTTGTACACATTTGACCCTCTACACCACCGGTGGTCTCCGATACTTAGGGTAATGACATCATAATTCCCCTTTACTCATCTGTAAATACATATAACTCCTTTTTGGTGAGAAAGGAAAAGTGAGATTTTTCTTAACGATTTTTTTTTTTCAATCGTGATTGTAATAACCGTTCAATCCTAAATGAAAATCTTTCAATCGTGATTGTAAAAACCGTAGACTCAGAGATAATAAACGGTCAAAGATGTTCTTCTATAGTGTTTAACGTGCTGTGATTCACAGTATCACAAGATTTTATTCAGGTTTGTTTTGATGTTTGCTAGTTCCACTCGTGTCATGAGGAGAGACCCATGTACTTGTTATGCCTTAGTTCTGGATATAGTGGAATAAAGCAAAATGGCTCACTAAACTTACTACGCTTCTTTTGATGTGGAGTATCAGTAATTCAATTCAATTCAATTATCAACGCAATCTTCATCTTGGGTCATTCAGAAAGTCTCCCTGTGTTTGTTCAAGTTTGTGGGTAAGGTTACGTACATCATACCCTCACTTAAGGCATTGGGCTAATGATGATGTTGTTTGTTTGTTTGTTGTGATGTTTGCTCACCCCTCATCCCTTATCTACGAGGTCATGGGTTCGACACTTGATCACGGGAATCGAGCACAATTCTCGCCTGCCTGTGTTACTAAACCTTTTTAACTTTTGGCCGTGTATATCTTGGTTTGCTTGGCTTTAGACTTCATTTTCGATTCTAACCTCTCGAGTTACATCAGTCGGTCACGGTTTGGCAAATATTTTAGGTTCAGCAAAAGGAATTGAATGTGTACACTCTCTAGGACAGTATGCATTACTGTCAAAGCTGTAACACTCACTACTTTACCTACATAATCTCTAAAGAACAAATAACAGCTGGTTTGAACCTAGACAAATTTACTCTTTTGCTGCTACATTTTCCATTTTCCCCCCCTCCTGTGGGCCCCCCTTCATTGGGGTTCGCGACACCGAAACATGACCATACTGTGTTTGAGGCACAATAGTCAACACTATGACAGCGATCGGTACCGACACATGTCTGAAGTTGTTTGAAATTGGATGTGTACTGAAACTTAACGTCTTTTATATATACAGCGTGTAATCTAAAAAATTTTCCTGAAGTATTAATAAGATGAGGAGTACTCGTACGATTTAACGGAGTACCGTGGGTCCATAGGTCCCCTTCATTCACCATACAGCTTGTGAGCTGAATTAATAAGTTTGTTCACAGCTGAAGTAATGAAATTGATAAAGACACATGACTGTTTTCATGTGCTACATTACTCATCAGTTTTCATGTGCCTCCATATGCATTCACATATAATTTCTTTTAATTTCTTCTGGCCTTAAATTAAAGAAAATAAATGGGAAATTCTCAACCGCTTATGTTTATCGTTTCTTTGTTTGTGAAAACCTAAAATGTGCATCATTTTGAGGGTGGAAAAATCCTAAATTTCTTATATCTTTTAACATAATTGGGCAACTGCTTATTTAGGCTTCAAAATTTTACATCAAAAGATTTCCAAAAACGTTAACACGTCACCTCGTCCTATCGTGACAAAGTCTTATACAAATTTCCGTGCTTGAAATAAATGTAAAATGCGCTCCGTGTCGTTCACTGGGTTGTTTCCTAGACATGGCCTTCTTCTACTCAATGTCATGGTCGTCGTCTTTGTTCGTCGTCTTGTGTCTGACCTCTTACTTTGTTATTCAAAGTTCAGTAGCTTCCTCTGATGCTTCCGATGCATACGTGTACTCTCTGTGCCCCGATATGACCACAGTCGCTCCTGGTAGTGAATACCAGAAGAATATCAATACGGTCTTATCTCTATTCTCTACAAAACCGAGCAACAAAACTCGATTCTTTAACACGACAGCTGGCAGTGGACCCAACAAGGTGTATGGCCTCTTCTTCTGTCGTCTTGATGTCGCTGACACTGCCTGTCGGCAGTGTGTCTCCCTTGCGACAAACGTTCTCAGTACACGCTGCCCTGGGAAGAAAGAATCAGTCGTCTGGTACTTCGATCAGTGCTGTGTCCGGTACTCTAATGGGACGTCCCTTGGTACTATGCACGACGCGCCTATGATACCGATGTGGAACAGACAGAACTCTCTCGACATATGGAACGTCACTAGCAACATGACTGGTTTTACGCAAGTTCTGATTGATACCATGGAAGACGCGACAGTGAAGGCTTCTAGCGGTCCTCTAGAGAAGAAGTTTGCGACTAAGGAGTCGAAGTTTATGGGGAACTTGTCAAAGCTGAACACGCTGTACACGCTCGTGGAATGCACTCCGGATATATCGTTGAGTGACTGCAGACGTTGCTTGCGGATGACTATTGGGAATACTTCCGAGTTGTGCAATTTGAGGGCGGGGTGTACCGTGATGTGTCCTAATTGTAACTTACGATATGATATATATCCTTTCTATGGAGACGCTGCAAAAATGTATCCCGAACCTTTCTCACCTTCGTTAAATGGAGGTACGCTTCTCGGGTTTTTCTTCTAAATACAGAGTTCATATTTGAAGTTTTAGAATATATGAATTGTTTCAGATCTGAATTGTTAGTGTTGAATTGTCGATTTTACGCTAGATAAATATATGTCAGTTGTATAAAAGTCGTAATTGTAATTCTCGGATAAGTTCACTTATAGTTGCTGTGTGAAACAGGAACCAGTAGAAACACTTCACGGCGTAGAAGGGTAGTACTAGAAGGCGTTATTACAGCAGCAGCTTTGACTGCGTTGCTTCTTCTCGTCGGAGCTCTTGTTTTTGTGTGCAGGAGAAAGTCTGATACGGGAACTGCAGGTGAGACCACGCTAAATTTTCACGTTTACATCTGTCTGGATTCTTTTGACTTCGGATCATAAGTAGGATGCGGTGCACTCCTTGCAGATATGAACGATATGGAAGCTGCAGAGTCCTTGAAATTCGACTTCAGCACAATAAGGTCGGCGACTAATAGTTTCTCAGACTGTAATAAGCTCGGGGAAGGCGGATTTGGCGAAGTTTTCAAGGTAACAATCGACACTTTTTTTGCACAGACGAATGTTTTCCTGATACAATAATCATCGGAAGTCATGTACTGAATGTCTTCTTTCTGTTGTTGTTTGGCCTTGGTGAACATTCAGGGACGGCTTGGAAACGGACAAGAAATCGCTGTGAAGCGACTTTCGAGGAACTCCAAACAAGGAACCGCAGAGTTCAAGACAGAAGTTCACCTGGTTGCGGGACTTCAGCACCGAAATTTGGTCCGACTTCTAGGATTTTGCCTCGCCACGGACGAGAAGTTACTCGTTTATGAGTTTCTGTCGAACTCAAGCCTCGACCAGATTTTATTCGGTACGAGACTTTTCAACAATTTTCTTTCGAGTTCAAAAGGAATATTCTCTTTACTATTTTCAATCATTGTCAGACCCCAAAAAATGCGCATCTTTGGACTGGGAGACAAGATTCAAAATAATATCCGGCATTGCAAAAGGTCTGCTGTATCTTCACGAAGACTCTCGGCTCAAAATCATTCACCGCGATCTGAAGCCGAGTAACATATTACTCGACAAAGACATGAACCCAAAAATCTCGGATTTTGGCATGGCTAGACTTTTCGGAGGAGATGAGATGCAGGGTAACACCAGCAAAATCGCCGGAACATTGTGAGTACTTTTGATTTCTTTCCAATTTTTCCGCAACTCGCTTCATTATTGTCAGTAATTTTCGAGCTGTAACTTGTGTGCAGCGGCTACATGGCTCCAGAGTACGTACTTGCAGGCCACTATTCCGTCAAATCAGACGTGTATAGTTTCGGTATCATAATTTTGGAGATCGTAAGCGGTCAAATGAACAACTTCTTCAGACATGAAGACGAGGAATTATTGCTCGACCGAGTAAGTGCCTCTTCTTTTCGTCCTAAATTGTCTGATGAATCAAACTTCATTCTGTACTATGATTTGTCGTGTTTTCTAAGTTTTGATGTTCACAAGTTTTGAACCGACGTCTGTTTTGTTGCCGATTTACAGGCTTGGACGCTGTGGGACGAGGGACTCGCAATGAAATTAGTAGACGCGAAACTGGGAGGAAAATACTCGATGGACGAGGCAGAACGGTGTATCCATATCGCGTTGCTGTGCATACAAGAAGACGCGTCTAGGAGACCGAGCATGGCGACAGTAGTCTCGGCTTTTAACGGTGATTCGGTCGTTTTGCCGGTGCCGACCGCTCCCCATGTTTTCATTCCTGGTAAATGTCATGAGCTAATTGAGTCTGGATTGCTTCATTCTTCAACGTCTGGGTTTACAGGCACAACTACTATCTCTATACCTGGTCCTAGGTAAATATTTTCTACTGTGGAAAAAAGTAAAAATAAAATAAGAACAAATATTAGACGTGAATGTAAATATAATACAAGAGTTGTTTAAGAATTTTGTCAAAAATAAGAGCATGAGATAGAAATTAAAGACGGCTTTTACTTATTATTTGTGTTATGTTTTAAAAGTGTAAGACGGTTTCTTTTTATTTAAGTTAGGGGAAATGTATTTCTTATTAACCATATCAATCAGATATTATTTGTCACTCAATCAAGAATAATATTCCCAATATATTATTGTGTATATATTGTAAATTAGGCAATCACTAGTTTGCATGCCCGGCCCCGCCCGAACTAACTATATTTAAATTAAAAATTTAATTTTATATAAATTTGCATTATATTAAATATTTGTTCAGTTTATACATTTACTATTTATGACATATTAGCATTATATTAAATACTTGTCCAGTTTATACATTTACTATTTATGACATATTTGTATGAAAATTCTTGAAATCATAATTAAGTATAATTGTTAATCATACTTCAATTAATATAAAATCATTGTCAATGCATACATTATCAATGTATACTCTCATGAAAAATATTATTTTGATATAAAATTAATGATATTAAATCTATGAGTTATTCTTGGTGTTTTATTTCAAGTATAAACTCACAAATACTAAATTTTTCCTAGTGAGTCATAATATTGTTTAGGTAAGTTTTTATTTAAATATCATAGAGAATTAGTTGTTTTAAATAACACCAAGAATTATACACTAAATTTTCCTAATTTAATCTAACTAATTTAATTTTCATTAAAAAATATTACTTTCAAAAATGTATTTATTTTATTTTCACACCTTCCAAATGTAATTTATCTATTTTTTCTAATTTTAATTTGAAAATTTAGAGTGTTTGTTACAATATTTGATTATATATTTTTAAAGATATTTGATTATATTTAAGGTAATTTCTTTTTTTAAATGCTTTACTAAAAAAAAACTTATTTTATTTTAGAATCCTAATAATATTAAAATATCCAATTATATTAATATTAATAAGTTTTATTATATAATAATAACTTAGATTATATATATATTAATATAATAATTTTTGTATCAATCAATCATATTAGGACAAATGTCGACCATAGAGACCATGGTTTCGACTTCTCCCCGTCCGGGCTATCTATCATTATTATTATTAAGATTTAAAAATAAGTATAAAATGTAATTTTTATATATTTTTTCTAGTTTATATATTTACCAATTATGATATAATTTTCTATGATATTTAATATGACAAAACTTCTAAAATATAAATACTAAGGTCATGCTCTTTTCGGCTTTTTATCGTATTTAATATGATAATTTTTTAAAATTTATGATTTATCATATTTGTTTTTCGTTTATTTGCTAATTATATTTTATAATACTTACCTAATACTTTTTTTTTCCTTTAACTTATTTATTAAATCAAATATTGTTTGACTTTTTAAAATTCTATGAATTACCATATTTCTTTTGCTCTTTCATTTTTTTTTTTTTATATTTTAAACTTGAATATTTAATCCAATATATTTAAGGCAAAATATGTATTTTTCAATTTTGCTATCCTACAATTTTAAGGATTCCAATTGTAGATTTAGTATTATATTTTAGATTACATATGTTAATTATACTACACCATCTTATTCTTTTTTCTTTTTTCTTTTTTGTTTTTTTTTTCTTTTTTTTTGTTAATTACATATATTCTAAAAGATGTTCTTATACAAAATTGAGATTAACATTCAAATTAAAACTTAATATTATTAAACTAACTAAAAGATTACGCATTAAGCCTTACAAATATTATTATACAACCATATCTAATAACTTGATTTAAAAATAAGATAATCGATAGATATTGTACATCACTTTTACCTTTCATGTTACATATTCTTACCTTTCATTTTACATATTCATTAGTTTTTCTATTGTGTTATAATCAAGTTTGTTCAATAAAAAACTTCAAATCTTGAACGTAAAATATAAATCTACAACATACAAAGAAAAAAAAATCAGCAGTAATTTAATCAAGCTATGTTTAAGTATTAAACATAGTAATTAAGAAATAAAAATATTTAAATTTTAAACACTCTTATCAAATACACCGTAAAAAATAAATTTAACACAAATTGTAATCATAATTAAAACTTAATAAAGTAAAACTATTTAACATAGTACGTACCTAAAAAGATCTAGGTAAAGTTTTTGATGTATATACATAAAAAAAGGGATGGGGACTTACCTAAAAATTAAATAAGGTAATTATGTGTCATATAATTGTTTATTTTCAAATTTTTTTTTTTTTCTCAATTAAAAACATCTTCAATTAATTTTTTTTTGAAAATCTCTAATATAGTAAAGATTTCAATTGTAGATTTAGTTTTATATTTTAAGTTACATATGTTAATATTTATTCATCTAAAATCCTAGCAATAGTAGAATTATAAATAATACTAATATTAATTTTTTAGACCAATTATATTGTGACAAATGTACTATGAATACATAGTTTTCTCGCTTTATATATATATATATATATATATATATATATATATATATATATATATACAGAGTATGATCACATTTAATCCCTTTATATTTAGTGCATCCTTTCAGACACCCTTGGAGCAATTGGATCTAATGAAACCAATGGTTGAGTTTTTTTTTATTTTTTATTTTTTTCTCTTTTTTTCTTTCTTTCTTTTTCTTTTTCTTTTCTTTTTTTTTTTCTTTTTTTTTTTTTTTACTTTTTTTTTGACGATTTTTTTTTTTTTTTTTTTTTTTACGTTTTTTTTTTTTTTTTTTTTTTTTTTTTTTTTTAACGTTTTTTTTTTTTACGATTTTTTTTTTTACGTTTTTTTTTTAAATTGTTTTAGTTTTTCAGTTATTTCATTGTTTTTGTTTTTTTTTTTTTGTTTTTAACGATTTTGTTATTTTAAATTCTTTTAATTTTTCAAGTATTTGATTATTTCAATGTTTTTGTTATTTTTTTATTATATTAAGGTAATAACAAATAAGCGTTAAAGTAACAATTGACGAATAATTATATAAAATTTTATTACCATGATTTTGTCAAGTATTATAACTTAAAGTAACATGTACAAGCTTATTAGAGTAATAATTGTTACCCTTTAAAGTAACATTGATCAGACTTCAAGAATAATAATATCGTTATCAAGAAAATATATGGATTAATAAATGTTTGTTAAAATAACACGCATAAGCTATTAGAGTTACAATTGTTACACTTTAAAGTAACATTGGTTTCACGTCAAAGAAATAGTAACATCGCATCAAGAAAATAGAAGGATTAATAAAATTTTGTTAAATAAAACGTAAAGCTATTAGAGTAACAATTGTTACACTTTGAAATAACAAGCACATCGTATCAAAAATACTTAAGGATTAATAAAATTTGTTAAAATAACACATATAAGCTACTAGAAATAATAGTTGTTATACTTTAAGGTAACATTGAATATCGTATCAAGAAAATATATAAAAATAATAAAAATTTGTTAAAATAACATGTACTCAGTTTAAGTTATTAGAGTAACAGTGAGTTACATTTTAAAGTAACATTAATTGCACTTCAAGTAATTGATAATATTGTATCAAGTAATATAAGAATTAAAGGCAAAAAAAAGTAAAAAATTATTAGAGTAACATGTGTTACATTTTAAAATAAGTTATTAGAGTAACATGTGTTACATTTTAAAGTAACATTGATCAGACTGAAAGAACAATAACATTGTATCAAGTAATATAAGAATTAAAGGCAAACAAAAAAAAAAATATTAGAGTAACATGTGTTACATTTTAAAGTAACATTGATCAGACGAAATAATTGATAACATTGTATCAAGTAATACAAAAATTAAAGGCAAAAAAATTGGAAAAAAAAAAAAAAAAAAAAAAAAAAGAAAAAAAAGGAAAAAAAAAAAAAAAAAAAAAAAAACGTAAAAAAGAGGTTGACCAAACAATTTAAGAAAAAAAAACATAAATCGAAGAAAAAATTAGAAGGGAAAAAAAAAAACCAAAAATAAATTAGAGAGATATCGTGGTAAGATCTCAACCATTAGATCAAGTAGATCTAAGGGTTGAGGAAGGGATGCATGACTCACCAAATTTGAGGGGATTCATGTGATCCTATTTCTATATATATATATATATATATATATTAGATATTAGATATATTTGTAATTAAGAGTATATCTTAGGCAACGCTCCATCTTGTACTATATATACAGTTGTATCATTGTTCTTTTTTTTTTGGGTCCAGTTGTATCATTGTTCATAATGCAATGCAATTCTTAATATCAAAACCATTCTCTTACTCTTCCATAATTCTATTATGGTATCAGAGCCTCGTACTCTTGATAGAGGGTAACACCTCAGAGTAGATCCTGAGGCCAAAACCACCCACCCAAAAGCACCCTTCACTTGGCCTACACCCACCCCTTTTCCGCTGCCACCAACTCAGAATTGCATTCAACCCACAACCAAATTATAGTCAAAATGACACAAACCATTATCTCAACCAAAATAGGGTAAATTATTGTCTCAAGCGTATCTATTCAAAACCTTAATATTTTTTTTTTTCATGTAAAAGACCAACTTTACAACCAACATTATAGCCAAAAACCTCCTTGGCACAAACCGTTATCTCAACCAATAATATGTTAAATTATAGTTTCGAGTTTTACTTATTCAAAACCCTAATATTGTTCACATGAACAAACTCACCCACAAATTTCATGGTACACTACCAACTTGGCCATAAAATAAAAATAAAAATAAAAATAAAATTGACAAACTGTGACAAAAGATAGTCCTCATCAAACTATAATCACCACTGCCACCGCAGTACAAGGATATTGATTTTACAATACGTCATCTTGGTATCAATACATAAAAACACTATTAGACGACAATAATATGTATGAGCTTAGAGCATTTGTAATGCCGTGGATGATATATAATTGAAATAGTAATGTGTGATTTTGTTGGGTTTGACTTCTTAAATATAATATTAAATTAAATTTGTATAATTTTTTTACGGAATACTTCGTAATATATCTATATTTAATTATATATAACAAAAATCACCCACACAAATTTTTCCCTCCAATTTTTTCTCCAACTTTTACATATTTTAATCCCTTTTATTTTATTTTATTTCCTTTTTAACTTATATAAGTAATAAGTCAATATCTTCGACGTACAAAGGAGTATATTTTTTCTTTTTATCTCTTTAACTATCCATTTTTATTTAATATGTTTTCAGCATAACATTTTATCTCTTAAACTATCGATTTTTACTTAATTTTTTTTAATAACATTCTTAGCGCATTTTACTATATTATTATAATAAATGATGAATTTTAAGACAATATATTGCGATACTTTGATCGGTTTTTGCCACATTATGATATATTTTAAAATAAATTTATAACTATATTTGTATAAAATTAATATTCTATTATTCTAATTGTTTTGTTACAATTTTCAACGTTTCTATCATCTAAATTTTGATAGTTGATTAAGAAAAATTAAAATTGACACTTTCAAACCTATTAAACGGGTTAATTGGAAGACATTACGGGCCAAATGATTTAAATTATTTCACAATACTTAATTAATTGCTTTAAACAAGTCATATAAGCGAGTTACATGTTAAACAAATACGCAGTCGGGTTAAATATAGTTTGTTGTATTTTGGGTCTAAAAATAGATGTTTATTTAAGTTGCATTTATATTATAATTACGAATTATTCTTATTTTAATTTAATATTAAATTCAATTATCAAAATTTTCAATTAACTATTAACCTATTTTCTAAATCCAGTGCATTTATGCACGGGTATTATGCTAGTAACTATAAATATAATGATTACGGTGTTCCGACAAATATAATACTCAAGCATCATGCAATGTTAGTTTGAATTTGAAGTGAAAGAGCAATTAATTGTTAGGCATTCTCACCCATCATCCAACAAATTTACTTGTCAAGTCTAATGTTATGTAATTAAGCCTATCAAAATTGAGTTAGGATTCTCTTGATTGCTTCCAAAATCATAGATGGTCTATTACCTCTCATAACACCAATATAAAATTATTATGCTTTCTTCACTTCATCAAATTAAAATACTCGACCGTTATCGTTCCAAAATAAAATCCGCACCATTAAAAAGTAATGAAAGATAATAGAGAGAACATGGTAATGGAGAAGGCTCTAAATTTTAAGAATCTTAATTGATTAAGTTTTGATAAGATTAAGACGGTTGTACACGTACGACAGATAGGTTATCTAAATAGTGGCTACTTGAATGTTGTGACAATTATAAAACCTCTTGCAGAATTCATTTTTAACTCAACAATAGTGACAACAAGAATTAAAATAGTCACTTTTTTTTTATAACGATATTCTTTTGTTATTTGTCTAATTGAAACTAACTTGATTTTTCATTTTCAATTCATGAACTAATAAACAAATATCTAATGCAAACTCTAGTTATTATATATAGATTCGTAATTGTAATGCCCATATTTTCCGTGGCTACATAAAATCACAAATTCACAACGATTAAACAAGATGACGTATTGTAAAAACTTTTATATGTTACATAGTATGTAGCTACTCGCAGCAAGATGATCTTTTGAAAATGGTTTAATCTTGTTTAATGTTACGGAGTATGTAGCTACATACTCCGTGCCCATTATCGATGCCCATAATTTTATTTTATATGTTACGGAGTATGTAGCTACTCACTCTCATTATTGAAAATGATTTAATGTGTGTGCGGAGAAAGAAAAAAGGGTGGAGTATAATATGGGATACACATAAATCCACGGGCTAATGTCCTTAGCCACAGAATTTTCGTATTACGCTTATGTAAGTCGGACTTTACAATAAATTATTGTAAGTCCAACTTATTTGTACTTGATATATATTTTTCACCAAATTTTTTTGGTACCCATATAAGTGACTTTAATAGAGTAGTTTTATATTTTTGTACCTTTTTAAAGCAATTTGTATTTTAATTGCACATTAATTTAACATGAGACTTATCTTATACGAGACTAATTGTTGTTCTTAAATGGATGGTGGGCCGACTAGCTTTTTTTTTTGTTTCCCATGTGAATTGGAGAGGAAGAGGAAATTTGGCTCGTGGATTTGTCAATGCCCATAATTTGTTATGTGAAACACAGCTTTGAAATGTTATAATTGCATTAAATGAGTCGTTTTTGGTACACGTTGTATTCGAAAGAATGAGAGAGGATATAAATTTGTTAAACAAAATTAGTTTAGATTAGATCTTATGAAAGGCCGCATCTTTCACTAACATAATGAATGATTGAATTTTTTATACGTAAAATGTGATCACATTTAAGCTAATGCGACCATTATAGACTAAAATGTGACCAATTTATACCTCTAAATAATCATCACATAATATACTTAATAGTTGTTACAAATAGCGTAAATATGATCAATATATCATAAAATTCGTTAATAATGTCTTAGCCTAGTTGGTTAAGGCAAGACATGGTGATTCTAGGCGATAGTAAGTGCTCAAATCCTCCCCTTATCAGAATGCACTGAAGTCGCTTGATTGACCAAAAAAAAAAAAAAAAAAATTCGTTAATCAAAATGAAAAACGGTCTTAATTTAGGGTTTTAGGTTTCAACAACAACAAAAAAAAAAAAAAAGAAAAAAAAGTCGGGTTTTAGGCCTGTGTCGACTGCAATCCCTATTTGTCATCAACCTTCAATTTGCCGCCATTAAAGTACGGAGTAGTTGCTTAAGCTTTGCAGTTTACCCACTTAAAAATGGCTTCTAAATCTAACATTTACCCTCGTTTATCTTCTCTATTTTCTTCCAAACTTCCTAAACATAATACTAATATCACTCTAAATTCGCCCCCAAAAGTTTCACCCCCAATATCACGAAAAACCCTACAACGGGAAATCAATGATGTTTTGAAAGAAAAAGATTCTCACATTTTAGCTGAAAAGTTCAAGAATTTATCCCAATTTAGTTATTTCAGAGAAAATTGTAGTCCTCTTTATAAAGTGATTTTTCATCGACTTTCTCTTGGAAAAAAATTTGATTTGATTGAAGATGCGTTAGAATCCCAGAAAAAATATCTTCGCAACGAAGGGTTTTGTTCCAGGCTTATACATTTGTATGGGAAATGCGGAATGTTTGATCATGCGTATAAGGTGTTCGATGAAATGCCTAAGAGAAAATGTAAGCAGGGTGTGACTTCTTTCAATGCCCTCTTGGGGGCTGCATCTAATTCAGAGAAGTACGATAAGGTTTTCGAGTTGTTTCGAGATTTGCCCGGAAAAATGTCGATTGAGTTGAATGAGGACTGTTATAACACGACTATGAATGCCTTGTGTAAGAAGGGTTTGGTTGAGGATGCTGTGGTGTTGCTTGATGTGATGGAGGAGAAGGGATTGAAACCGTATGTGGTGTCGTACAATACGATTTTGTGTGCGTATTATGAAGGCGGGAATTGTAAAGAGGGTGATAAGTTGTGGGAAAGAATGATCAAGAGTAATGTGCTTCCAAATGTGCACAGCTATAATTTCAAGTTGAAAGGACTGGTTAATGACGGAAAACTTCTCGAGGCGATTGAGTTGGCAATGGGGTTGAAAGATATGGGACTAAAACCCGACACGTCTACTTTCAATGCAGTGATTGAAGGGTTGGTTAAAGACAATGATTTGGTCGGAGCAAAGGACTGGTATCAAAAGCTGTTAGAAAGTGGATGTAGGCCGAATAAGAATACTTTTGGTACATTGGTTCCGTACTTCTGCGAGAAGGGCGAGTATGAATTGGCGTTCGATCTGTGCGAGAATATGTTCAAGGGACGAACTTGCTCGGTTGATGAGACTGTGTTGCAGAATGTGGTTGATGTTTTGGCTAAGAATTCAATGACTGATAAAGCTAAGGTACTTGTTGAACTTGGACTGTCGAACGGTTATTCTCCGTATCATCTTACTATGCCAGAATGTGTTTAATTGCCCTTGTCGTAATTCTTACCACGTGCTTTTGAGGGCACGTTTTAGAAAAACCGTATTTTGAGCTACGTATGACAGTTGATGTTATCTGTTCATTTGGATTGTTTTGCCTTCGAGTGAATGTAGTGATTTGTATTTTCTACCAGTTATTGTGATAGCTTTACAGTTTTTATTTCTTGTTGAAATCTCTGTCCGTATCTTTGTGATGGGCATGTTTCCCGCTTTGAAATAATTATAGTGAAGAGATATCTCACTTTCACAGTCGCAGTTTAACCCGATAAACTTCATCACAACATAAAAGTTGATTGTCAAATTTGAGCAATAGAACCATTCATTCATAATTGATTAGGGGTCGGCTAAATCTTATTAACAAGATTCAAACAGTACATAGTTCGACAAAAATCTGAAATTTTCAGCATAGGTCATTGGTACGTGTCGTTAGGCGTACTCAAATTAATATTTATAAAACCGTTACTTATCCGTTTAAAATATTCAATTTACGTAATATAGGGTAGTAAGGTGTCGATCCCACGGAGAGGTGAGTGCTATAATCTGCTAGCTTACACTAATGAGAAATTCGTAACATACAAATTATACAGTACTTATAGGGGGTTTATTTAGATTGTTCAAATTCTCGACCATGTATCGCAACGCTCAAAAATTCAAATATGTAGCATTAAGAACGATTAACCCACGCTTACTAAAACGATTAGACGTCAAATTAAACGTGACCAAATTATACCCTCCTAACTAAAATTTAGCTATTTCGCAAGTCCAAATTATGATTAGTTGCTACCTTTAGTATATAATTTAGAGTAGCCCAAATTCAATACTTAGCTATAAACTACACCCTAATACAAGAATAGTAGCACTCAAGATTAGAGAGTAAATTTAGAAAATTTCACACAAGTATAATTCAATAAATAAAGCAAATTCAAACTGAACTATTATCAAATTGTCACATAATCAGTCAATTGATCGAACATTCTTGAGTACAACCGAAGACTGAAATTACAAGTAAAATAAAGGGAAAGAATAGAGAAGAACGTAAGAATATCACCCTGAAAATCGCGGCTCAAAGTCGGTGGCGAACCTCGAGAGAGCCCCAAATTTCCGACCTTCCTTATGGCGTAGATAGCTATCCACTCGGACTCGCTCTTACTCGACCCAAATCCCTCAATTTCACTCCGAATTTCACTCTCAATTCACTCAATTCCTCGATGTTCTTGTCTACCCCAAATGAGAGTACAAATGGGGTTTTTATAGGAAGACATCGAGATAAGAAGAAGCTTCATTCAATAATTATTGCTCTACTGATTAATTCCGCCTTCAATCCGCTCCTTAATTGCTTCCGTTACAAGCTCGAAATGACGATTTGCTTCTTCTTTGATGTCGTGTGCACTGTTGTAATGTCCTCTTTTTTTGCCTCTGCCGTTTCATGCTTCTCTTTCTCTTCTTTGGTGTTCTTGCATTTTATTTTGTTTTAGGGTCTCTTTTCTCGTAGTATAGTGGAATTGATCCACTTATTACTCCTTTTGGCACACTTGCATTGATTAGCTAATCATAATCCCAATCCAACTTAATTTCGGATTGAACGTGCACTTGGGCTTCGACTTGCATTTGGACCGATTACCTCGCACAATAAAAACCGATAAAATTATAATATTTAGTATAAAATTAATATTCAAGCAACTTAAGCTCATATTTATTAAACGTATATAATAAAGCTCAATTTACATGAAAGACGACACTAAGAATATAAAAATAGCGACTAAAAATATATAAAATTAAGCACTTATCAGTCATGAACTTGTAGCTTTCGTGTCGGATGTGATGGTGGGACTGTTAGTCAATCCTGCTGATTTTACTTGAACGGAAATGGTGTCGTATCTTAAGAACAGTTCTACCAAAGTCGAAAACCTATCATATGATGTGAAATTGTGAATAGAAAGGAAATAAGAATGTCACACAAAATATATAAATACACATAACTATTGAGTATATTGTACGGTGTAAAGACAACTTTTAATTGTCACCTTAACAAACTTTGTTATCAAATAGACAAAAATAAAAAATAAAAAAGGCAATATTGAGAAAAATTAAAATGATACTTGTAATTAAAGAGATAACTCATTGAAATCCTCGAATCATTCACCTCAATGAGCAATGTAACAGCAAGTGTAATGTATTCCCTATATTCAAATTCAAGTTATGGTGTGTTTAGAAACATGGAATTGGAATTTAATTTTAAAATTGGACCAAGGACTTGTTCTTTACAGCTTATTTTCAGCTCATTTCAATTCAATTCAGCTCACTTAAGTTCAGTCCCATTCGATTCGATTGGCCATTCACTTGATTCACTTCACTTGATTCAAAGACAATATTATTTAATCAACTTCATTCGATTCAAAGATTTCATTTGATTGATTGATTCAACTCTAAAAAGTCCGAAAGAACATGTTCCAATTCCCATATTTAGGAAGCTTTAAGAATTGAAATTGGAATTGGTTCAATTTCATACTAATTCCAAGCTGGTTCATTTCAAGACCTTATCAAATTTTAGGTAGGAGGTAGACATTTGAATTTCTCATTCGATTTATTTACACTTACGACTAAAAAAATAAAAATCTCAAAAGATTTTTTTAAAGTTGGTACAATATTTATTAAATTTCATCTTTTCAAAGCTGGTAACAAATTTTTATATATAAAGTTGTTAATTCCAATTCCATGAGTAGTCAAACATCATTATGAAATCAGATTTGGAATTGAAATACAACATTTTAAATCCTACAATTCAATTCTAGTATTTCAAATCAATTTCAAGTTCTCAAACGGTACCTTATGCAATTCAATATTTGACACTATGCATAGAGACCTTTTGAAATTCTAGGCAATGTGTAAGTTTTTTCTTGGTAGTAATAACTTAGTTTAAAAAAAAGAAAAAAAAAAAAAAAAAAAAAAAAAAACTCACTCCTTATCACATCAACTTGTAAAAATTAAAGGGACATTTTATGATGTACCCCTAAACATTTTGGATTTTTGTGATGTACCCCAAAATTATAGAAGCGATCCAATTACTTCGAAAGAGAGCAGGTAGCGGGAATCGAACCTGCTTCATTAGCTCCTTACTCTTTATAGATGCTATAGTACACCCCTAAACTTTACACTTCGTCTCTTATATGACCATTATTGTAATTTACCTACTTTTCATAATGGTAAATGAATATAGTGACTATACTTTGAGTCTTTTGGTGAATTTCGCTGTTGTAACAGAAGGAAAGAATAAAGAAAAAAACGAACAACAAAGAAAGAACGCACAGATTTACGTGGTTCACTAATGATGTGTTAGCTACGTCCACAGGGCGGAAAGGAGAGAGTTTTATTAATTTGAGAGGAGTTTTCAGATTACATATTCAGAAGATATGATAAGCATATGAAACTAGGGTGAGGGTTAGAAAGTTTATATAATACTCTCTAAACCCTAATACATATTTGACCTAACTAAGGCCCAGACAAAACCCTAGCCCAATATCAGATAACAGATACCGTTTGGGCCGGGGGCGTTGCCCCCGAGCCCCCACCGGGCATTTCACCCCATGGACCTCGACTCGCTGACCGCGTAGCGAGACTCCCGCCCGCTTATACCAATCTGTAGTAGATAACGTTACTGTAGGATCTGAAGCTTGAACAACTAGATGTCAAACCGCTTATACCAATCTGGAGGCTGACATCTAAGGAGGCTGACAACGTTACTGCAGTCTGGGCCTTAGTTAGGCTTATATAAACTCTCTAACCCTCACCCTAGTTTCATATGCTTATTATACCTTCTGAATCTGTAATCTGAAAACTTCTCTCAAATTAATAAAACTCTCTCCCTTCCGTCATGTGGACGTAGCTAACACATCGTTTGTGAACCACGTAAATCTGTGCGTTCTTTCTTTGTTGTTTGTTTTTCTCTTTATTCTTTGCTTCTGTTACAACAAACTTGTATCAGAGCCTTCGGGTTCCTGACTAGCAAAGATGTCGGCAATGAACATCAAGATCGATCGTTTTACGGGGAGAAACAGTTTTAGTCTGTGGCAGATCAAGATGCGGGCTCTGTACGTTAAAGCAGCAAGGGTTGTGGGCGCCGCTTTCAGGATAGAAAACGGATGACACAACTGCTGTCACCGCTGAGGCTGTCAGTCTAGAGGAGAATGCACATTCAACAATTATGTTGTGTCTTGCTGATGATATCATCACTGAAGTCGCGGAGGAAACTACCGCCGCAGGTTTAATAAAAGGTACTAGAAAACAAAAATTAAAATAAAAGGTACTATCTCACAAATGACTCTAAATAAAAGATACTATCTGACAAAAAATCCTAAATTTAATGATATAATTTTTATAATTTTTCAACAAGTAATTTTTTGTAAAAGTACAAAACAAAAGCTTATATTGAAAAACAAAAACGACATATATTTTTAACAGAGAGAGTAATATTTTACGTTATTGATTTTCCATGTACGGATTTTACTCACGTCGTATACTTTTTTCATTTGTTTTCCTTTTCCTACCCTTTTTTACTCACGTTGTATACAATTTTTTTTTTTTTTTTTTGGTTTGTTTGTAATTTTTCCTAACTTTTCTTAACCTAAATTCATACAATTATTTCAATTCAATTGTTACAATTCAACAAAGTAGTAATTCGATTCAATTTCAATTTATTTTTCATAAAATTATGTTAATTTTATTGATCATGATGAATTTAGGTAAAAAATTGAATTAAGGTTTATATTAAGTTGCAATATGGACGGTTGCCGGCGGCGGGAGTTGGTGGTAGGCATGGGCGGGTCTGTTTGTAGGCGACCCAATTCAATTCACACATATAATTCACAAAATTACTTTGTAATACTTCATTAACTTCCAATAAATCTAAACATATTAACCCAATTCTAATGTACGGAGTAATTAAGATGCAAACATCAAAATCACTAAAAATCCAGTTCAATTTATCCTCTACAACATTTACTTTGAGTATATTTATTCTCCATCAACTATAAAATCAGTTCATTTCAATTCTACTCTACTAAATTCACCATCAAAGTACACATCTTTTTTATCAATCAAGCAAAATAAAAAAGATAAAAATAAAAATAAAAAATGTTTGTATATCATGGAAGTAAAAAAGGGTAAATTTAGAAATAATAGCGAAAAAAGTATACAACGTAAGTAAACGTATACGAAAAATCAATACCCATATTTGTCATCAACCTTCAATTTACCGCCATTGAAGTAGTTGCTTAAGCTTTGCAGTTTACCCACTTAAAAATGGCTTCTAAATCTAACATTTACCCTCGTCTATCTTCTCTATTTTCTTCCAAACTTCCTAAACATAATGGTAACATCACTCCAAAATCAACTCCAAAATCAACTCCAAAATCAACTCCAAAATCAACTCCAAAATCACCTCCAAAATCACGAAAAACCGTACAACAGGAAATCAATGAGCTCTTAAAAGAAAAAGATTCTCACGTTTTAGCTGAAAAGTTCAAGTATTTATCCCAATTTAGTTATTTCAGAACAAATTGTATTCCTCTTTATAAAATGACGATTCATCGACTCTCTGTTGCAAAAAAGTTTGATTTGATCGAAGAGGCGTTAGAATCCCAGAAAAAATATCTTCACAGCGAAGGGTTTTGTACCAGGCTTATACATTTGTATGGGAAATGCGGAATGTTTGATCATGCGTATAAGATGTTCGATGAAATGCCTAAGAGAAAATGTAAGCAGGGGGTGAAATCTTTTCAAGCCCTCTTAGGCGCTGCGGCTAATTCGGAGAAGTATGATAAGGTTTTCGAGTTGTTTCGAGAGCTGCCCGGAAGAATGTCGATTGTGTTGGACGTGGGCTGCTATAACACAACTATGCATGCGTTGTGTAAGAAGGGTTTGGTTGAGGATGCTGTGGTGTTGCTTGATGTGATGGAGGAGAGCGGATTGAAACCGGATTTGTTGTCTTATAATCCGCTTTTGTGTGCGTACTATGAAGGCGGGAATTGTATGGAGGGAGATAAGCTGTGGGAAAGAATGATTAAGAGTAATGTGGTTCCAAATGTGCTCAGCTATAATTTCAAGTTGAAAGGGCTGGTTAATGACGGGAAACTTTTCGAGGCTATTGAGTTGGCTATGGAGTTGAAAGGTATGGAACTAAAACCCAATGCGTCTACTTTCAATGCAGTGATTGAAGGGTTGGTTAAAGACGATGATTTGGTCGGAGCAAAGGACTGGTATCAGAAGCTGTTAGAAAGTGGATGTAAGCCGGATAAGAATACTTTCGGTACATTAGTGCCGTACTTCTGCGAGAAGGGTGAGTATGAGCTAGCATTCGAGCTGTGTGAGATTATGTTAAAGGGACGAACTTGCTCGTCTGATGAAACTGTGTTGCAGAATGTGGTTGATGTTTTGGCTAAAAATTCTATGACTGATAAAGCTAAGGTACTTGTTGAACTTGGGCTGTCTAACAGTTATTCTCCGTATCATCTTACTGTGCCAGAATGTGTTTAATTGCCCTTGTCGTAGATTCTTACCTCGTGCTTTGGGGGCACATTTTTGAAAAACCGTATTTCGAGTTATGTGTGACATTTGATGTTATCTGTTCATTTGGATTGTTCTGCCTTTGAATGAATGTAATAATGAATGTATTTTCTGTCAATTATTGTGATAGATGATTCGTTAATGCGTGTGAAATTGTCTTTCGGTCTCTTTGTGATGGGCATGTGTCCCGCTGTGAAATGTTATAGTGAAAAGATATCTCACTTTCACAATCGCAATTTGACCCGATAAACTTCATCACAACATATAATGAGGAACAAAAACACACAAAATAATGTTGTTAATTGCAACAAAGCAAGTGATAGTAGTACTGTTTGTCAAATTCGAGCAATTGAACCATTCATTTATAGTTGATTAGGCGTCGGCTAAATCTAATTTACAAGGATTCAAACAATCCATAGTTCGACAAGAATCTGAAATTTCCGGCAAAGGTCAGTCATGAACTGGTAGCTTTTGTGTAGGACGTGATGGTGAGACTGTTAGTCAATCCGGCTGATTTTACTTGAACGGAAATGGTGTCGTATCTTAAGAACAGTTCTACCAACAACAACCTAGACATGAGAACCACCCAATCTTTACCAGGGCACTGTTTATTCTCTGTTGTCGGATTATCGGTTTCTCTCCCATTGGACCACAGTACATACCTTAACAGTTGCTCCCCTTCCTCTCCGACGAATCTGTCGCTTACAAACTCCTCGGGATTTTCAAAAATCTTTGCATCTTTCGTTGCAAATGGTTGATAACCAAAAAGCAGCTCTCCTTTCTTCACCTTATAAGCCGCGTCATGGCTATGAACCACCAGATCTTCCTTAGCCTTTGCATACTGGTAAGGTACTGGAGGGTCGATCCTTAGAGCCTCGTAAATCACCGACTTTGTTAAGGTCATCTTATTGATCGAGCTCATCGTGACCCCACCCTCGGATCGAACTACGGTCCTTATCTCGTCCACTAACTTGTGGTGTAGGTTCTCCCCAGCGGATGCAACCCACTTGATTAGGCTAGGGAACCATACGCTCATTCCTCCAAACGCGTTGAACCCGGCTAAAAAAACCAAGTTATGGCATGCCTCTTCTCTACTTAAGCCGTGGTTCTCTGCCTTGTCTAAAAAAGATGTAGCGGACACGTGAAATGCATCATAGAGCTTCATATAATTACTTTTTGCAAAGAAAAAGGGCACCTTGAAGCAGTGAAGTAAGAAATCTTCTATCGGGTTTAACAAGACAGGTAACCCTATCGTAACTAGAGGTGTTAATTGACACGCTAGCCACGTCTTCATCATACTAGCACCGGCAGACTCTAATTTAGTATCCGATGGGCTCTTGCCATCACATAAGAGCCTGAAGATGAACTCGAATGATAGGGTGTCACTGAGTGGTCCAAATTCAACTCCATGCTTGTCGTGTGCTTGATCCTCAAGCTCGAGGAACATATTTTGTGTGCAACTTTGGAAAAGAGGGATGAACTCGTCATGCTTAGAGGCGAGGAAGGACAGAAACAAGGCTTTGAGCGAGTCATGCTTTTGCTCGCTTGGATCTAACAAAGCGCACATACGATGACCCCCGGTGAACGAGGTCGAGGGCATGTACGTCCCGTACAAAACATCTCGTTTCTCGACTTTTGAAGTATCAAACAGCACAGGGAAGCTATTTGCATCGAGAAGTACAACAACACGTGCATCAGGCGAGATACATGGGCCGGGAGGCATATTAGCTCGAAAGATGGTCGAGTTGTACTTCTTCATACGAGACTTGAAGAAAGCGTCTCGTCCTTCGAGGTAGAAGAAGTCCCATCTATCCTTCAACGCTCCGAAAAATGGCATTCCATGATTCCCCGGTATTTCCTGCACGGGAACTTCAGTAACAAAGGACGAAGATTCAGGTGTAATTGACATCCCTTTAAGGTAAAACGATTCCGGTTTTAGGGCGAGTTCAAGTGATGATAGTGAAAGTGTGAGAATATGTAATGCATTATAGAGTGAAGTGAACGATGTTGCATTAGATTATGTAGTGTGTACAGAAGTTAGCATGCTTAATTATAGAGTACTCTTTGATAATTTCCTTAATTATATTATTTTTAATATTTGGTGGCATATTAGTCATATAATTTTTTTTGTTCAAATAAAAAATAATATTGGTGTCGTGAATCACGAGTATATGATCAATCAGTGAAGGATGTTATCCCATAATTTCTTGTTTGTGTTATCATCTTAGTACATTCTTACCCACTCCATTCACATGAATTCTCACCTTCCAAAATTGGATTATTGTTTTGTTTTAGTATTCAAAGAAATTTACTTTCTCGGATTAATCAGTTAGTTGTTTACGTTTCTATTTTGGAAGGTAGGAAAATTCAACGTTATTTATTGACTTGAAATAATTTATAATTTAATATTCAGACAAATTCACATAGCTAAAACAATATTCTTCCCATCTAATTGATTTTAAAATATTCATACAAATTCACATAGCTAAAAACAATATTGTTCCCATCTAAACAATCAATTTACACTCATTTGCGAAATAAAAAGCTAAACAAATAATTGAATAAAATATACTCCGTAATACATTTCAACCGATTAATGTCAAACTCTTTACAATGATACAATCCTATAACAAAAATTATACGTACAATTACAAAGAAGATATACAATACTCCAACTATGTACACGATTATGTGGATTTGTTGATAGTGTTGACACACGTTATTCATGTGACGCTAGTCCTAAACCAACATCATTAATACTCAATATTTTTAGAATTTTACCTAAATAATTTATAAGAATAATGTTTTTGAAAGTTAGGATGAGTGATGAATTGGATAAAGTTCACTCAAATTTGTCGTCGGTTTATAGTTGTAGCATTAGATGAGTGGCGAATCGGATAAAGTTTCCTTAGACTTGTTATTGGTTTTACTTGCAAATTAATTAAAACCAGTGACGGCCAGAATTTTTTTTTTTTTGAAACACACAATTCGGTACTCTCGGTATACATAAATTCGATGAAAAACTTTAAAAATATTTGTCTATCCTACCAGATCTATACAATTTTGATATGAAACGAAAAAAAATTTAGGTTGCGTCAAAAGTAACCTTAATACATTTCAATAATAACATTAACACATTTGAATATTTTTAAACTTTTTAAAAAACAGTATGTTTCGTAGTTACTTTTCAAAGATGATATAGTTAAGTTTGAATACTTTTAAATTTTGAAAAGTTATGGTTAGGTTTCAAAACAAAATTACGGTATAATGAGTGGATGAATTAATAAAGAAGAAAAAATGTTGAAGTTGATAATTCGGTCACAAATACTTAATGTATATTGTAGAGGGAAAGAAGATCGTAATTAAGAGCAATTAGACTCATCGTGAGGTGGTGTTGGGGGTGGTCATTAGTGCAAGATTCGATTTTAATGGTGGTTTTGATAATTGTGGTGGTAGTTGGGGGCAATAATGGTCGATTTGAAGATGATAAGATAGAACGTCCGACTCTGGTGAGTAAAAAAAATGGCGGTGGCGGAGTAGTAGTGGTAGTCGGAGCAATGATGGTGGTGGGATGACCGTGATTTAGTGGTGGTGGTACTAGATGAATGTGGATAACGTGGAGTTGTTTAAGATTAATTGGGTGACTGTTCATTAAACTCTCGTTCTCGACATGTGCAATTGACACCTGCTCTATATACTTATCGCTGCTGTTGGCCGTTTGAAGAATGTATCGTTCTTTTGTTAATACCAGTATTTCGGTAGAACGTCCACCACTCTACCTAGAAGCTTAGTTTGATTTAATGTATATCCTCATGAGGCAGGTGGGATTTGTGACTGCTAAACTAATGAGTTCAGTGTTGATGATTGATCGATTACTTACGTTATTCTCCATTAATAATGTTACACATCTGACTGTTCATCGACATACTGGTTCATCTGATCATAGGTCCTGTTGGAAACTCAAGGGACGAACATGTTATTTCTTCTGTTCTCATCGAAGCACTTCACGAAGTTTTACCCTCATTCTCTCGGAAGTATATATATATATATATATATATATATATATATATATATATATAGAAATAGGATCATTAGAGTCCACAAAAAAATTAGAGTCCTAGAGTCCAAATTTCATATATATACTTTAGTCCATCAACGTTATATACATCTGGTGTTTTGTACAGGTTTCATACAATGTGAACCTCGACGAGTCGACGTATAGCTGTCCCATGAGTCATCTTTCAAAATGATTCTGATTGGTTGCCATTTCAGTTCTTGTTTGTAACTATTCATCGTGTGACTTTTATGTGTGTGAATTAAAATCTGGTTTTGTTATGATGGAAATTCTAATGAGTTTAGTCATCTACAGCGAATTGGAGACGGTCAAGAAGTTCATGGGCTTCTAGTTGAGGTCGGAATTTATCTTTGTTCGTGGAATAAAAGTCTTTTCAAAGGTCTGACATGCTACTATGTCTCTGTTACAAGTGTCGGATACAACTATTTTGCGAATTTGTCTGAAGCTGAAGCTAATGGTTTTCGTGCAGGGAAATACGTTCAACATCGGAATGTCGGGAAAATTTTATAAAGCTTTGTCAGGAAAATAAGTTCAACCTCGGAATGCGTGTCCTATGCAACATGTGTCCTATATATGTTGCTTTGCAAACACCCAGCAACAACTGTCGTGTTTCAGTTCAACCTCGAAGCAGAAGGACGTCTAGCCCTTCTGACGAAAGTACTTGATGTTTACCCTCATCATATCCAGATTCTTGACCTGATGGAGATTTCTTAAGTAGCAGCTAATGTTCGTCTTTTGTCGGTCTGGATCACAAACTTTACTCGTGTCTGAAGTTGTACAAACTATCTTTTGTCGTAGGTTTGATGTGAGATTGTGAAATCTATGCTACTACGTAACTGACGATTGTACATTCTGAGTTTGGCTTATAGTTAGCGTATTGGTTTTGGAATGCTTAAGGGTTCGATTTTACCCATTTGGCATTGTTATGCTTCAGTTCATTTTTATAATTTTCTTTGGGTATATAATTCAGTGAGCTGTCAAGCATAGAGTTCCGCTCGATAGGCTAATCCAAACCAAAATTAGACCGAGTTGTGACCTCATAATGACTCACGATAATGACTCACGATAATGATTCAGCCTGATGTCATGTGACAACCTCATAATGTTTTCGAATGTTGATAAAGATAATATTTTCTTAAAATTAATATTTGACAAACATGAGAATTTGCTATTGATTTACTTTTAGATAACTTGATTGCTTAATTGATGACTTGATCTAAAACCGACCCTATTTATACTCTAACCCAATGACTTGAACCCTACGCACCAACCCAACCTAATGAATGATCTTTAACCCGATAAAACCAAACCCATATGTTAACCTCGACCCTAAAAATAACTAACCAAGTGACCTCAATCTCTAAGATCAAATTAACCAAACCCATATGGATTATGTGGATATATAAAAAAAAATTCCCTCGAAAATACGTTTAAAATTAAGAAGAAGTAAAAAAAAAAAAAAAAAAAAACCCACAAAAGTTTGAGAGCTATAAATATAGACATGTCATCATAACAACCTTTTCATAACTACCCACATTCTCTAACTAACTCATAACTACATTTTTTTTTTTTTTTTTTTTTTTTTTTTTTTTTTTTTGCTGTTTTTCCACCCAACTAAAAACCCTCCTTCATTTCAATTTTCGATTTCGACATCAATTACGTTTCCATCTCTGCCATGTCGAAGACTCCAGATTCCTCCATGGCTGGACCTTCACAGCAAAACCCAGATGAACCTTCTCGAGAATACACGCCGATTTCCTCCCTTGATAACGTATCGTCTCTGATGAACCCTCCCGACGAAAGCGTCATGTCGTTTAGCTTTCAGGCGATACCTGCTAAAGAACTGAAACAAGAGATTGAAACTCTGTGTGATTCTGGGGTCGCAGTCGCTAAATTTGATGTCAGCGAGCTGGGTTTGGAGATTAGGGTCGCCAAATTTCATGGAACTCTGTGGGATTCTTTCTGGAAGCCGGCTTCTGATTTGATTAACTTCCAGTGTCGTAGGCCGAGCACCGAGCCCCTGGTTGTATATTTGCTGCCCGTTTCTTGGGCTTTGCGCCGTGTTCACAATGACGATACTCTCACTGTCTATAAACTTGATGGGTCCAATAATCTTTCCATCATGTGCGGTGAGTTCATCATTGCTATTTTCTCTTCTTCAATATCCTTCGTCATCACTGAATTTAGAGGGTTTTTCGAGCAAATCGTTTTGATTTTTACAATATAATTTCGCCGTTTCATTCAAATTCTGTGTAATTATCAATCTAAGTCTTTTTTTTTTTCTGATGTTTATTTTTTCTGATGTGGGTCTGTTTTTTTTTTATATAATTTATGTTCTGGCGGGTTTTTAATTTTTGTCTTTAACCGTAGAAATATACAGGGTTTTTCGAGTGTTTTATTATGATTTGTCGAATGTGATTTACGTTTGGTAAAATTTCCGTCATCACTTTTGATTTCTTGTTGCTGTAAAGTTGATATCGTTGTTCCTCCATTTTGTCTTTGCAAAGTTATAAGTTCTTTGGGTCATGTTTTCAATGTTTTAGCGCGATATAACTTCGGGTTTGATGGCGTCAATCTTTGAGTTTTTCTATGTTTTCTGATGTCGAGAATCTTTACGGTGTCTACATGTCGAAGTTTTCTGTTATTCTGAGTGTTTCAATGTTTTTTAGTTATTTTGTCTTGTATTCATCGATGTTTCCTGTTAATTTTCGAAGTTTTCTGATGTTGATACTTCTTGTTTTTGCGTCTTCTTGCGCAGAAAGATCCAAACCACGCAGCAGGTTATCGTTCAATTTTCCCAGCATTAATCTGAACCTACCACTTGAGCATGGTCTACAACTAAACCCGCCTGATGACAACATCAGGTCATTTAGTTTTCAGCTGTGGCGTGCTCGAGTACTGAAACAAGGGATTCGTGTTCTGTGTGATTCTGGGGTTAACAGGCTCGGTTTGGCCTACATTCATGCTGACGACAATGGTTTCCAGATCTCTGTCGACACCAAAGATGGTTGTGCTGGTGTTTTGTTGTTGCCAGCTAAAAGGTTTCGGAACTTCCAGTGTAGTAAGCCCAGCACTGTCGCGCAGATCGTTAATTTGGCGGAGGTTTCTTGGACTTTGTCTCCTGTAGACGAGGAGGATACTGTCACCGTGTATCAAGTTGACGGCTCTAATCAACTTTCCTTCATGCTTGGTGAGTAAACAAATGCATCAAGTTGTATGAACTTCTATGTTGTTTACTAGTTTTTCAATGTTTTCTGATGTCAAACTTTTCTTTATTATAGAGTGTGGGTCAGCGCAAAAGTCTGTCGCAATTTTATCTACCAATGTCTACAACTTCCCTGGTTTTATCGGAAAGTTTCCTCAGATTGTAACACACTGTTTGGGTCGAGTGCTAGCCTTTGAATTGAGGTGGACAATTCAAACATATGCAATGGAAGCTGACGATGGATGTCCCGTGGGTGTGTAGTCTGTACATCCCTTCTCATCGTTAATTCCGTAATTTCGAGTCTGATTTTTGATATTAATGTACCCTTGTTTCACTGCTGCTTGTATCAGTGTCGATCGAGATAGGGGACGACGAGCCAATCTTTTGTGCTATGGATATGGGAAACTGGAATGCCGAATTTCAACGGATCACGGTAATACTGATAAGTCGGTTTTGGAGAATTGCAGCAAATGTGTTACTCCGTATCACTTATCAGTATATATTTCTGTATTTATATGAAAGTGACATCGATTTTATTATTATGTGCAGGACCTGGAAAAGAAAAACCCGAGAGGGCAGAAATATCGTGCGTGGTTTCACTGTAATTTCGTAACAACTTTGAGGGCGGCGTGTGATGAGCTTGTTGACAACCGTGCTGAGGTGGAGGTGCGCTTCTCGTTGGTTCCAGAAGGGCACGTCGTGTTTCAATTCAACCCCACAGAAACAGGGAATGTACTGATCTTCAAGAGAGCACTTGCTTTCTACCCTGATGTTGATGATATCGAGTCTTTGACCACAGTGCTTGGACGATTTAAGGTCACGTACTAGCGTAATTGATTTCGACATTGGTTGTAGCGATACTGTTTTGTTTTGCTTCAGTAGAATTCAGTCTGCTACTTTGCTCAGCAATTAAACTCTGATAATTTTGTAACTCAAATATCTGAGAGTCAATTCTTCGATCATAAATTCATAATTCTGTGTAGTTAAATCGGGTTTTGCTTGTTTGGTTCATTGCTATTCAAGACTTTTTAAGCTTTTTTCTATGCCATGTCTATAGACTTATAGGAAGCACAAAGAATAAATTTGGGACGAGTGGACGACGCAACTACGCAAGCACAACAATAATACCTGTGCCTTGTGTGTTGTTCCGCTAACTGTCGGGTTTTAGTGTCAGAGCAACCTGCAATCTATTGGAGATTTCTTAAGCACCAGCTCATGATGTTTGTCTTATGATGCTTAGGTCATTCAAAAAGTTTGCGCATGTTAGAAGTCATACGTACTTTCTTATGTCTTAGATCTGATGTCAGTTGTACGTTGCTCGCTTACTGATAATTATGAATATGCGATCAATGATCGTAATTAACGATTCTGCATTCTAGTTACTTAGCTACTGTCTTTGTGTTTGAAGCCTTACGCGTAATTGGTTAACTCAATTTGAATACTTTAAGCTTCTTTCTTACGTTTATAAAATTTTGAGCATTGGTCGCTTCTGGGTTTACCAAGAGTGTGTCGATGCAGTGACATCTGAACCAATATTTGTTCGGAAAACTGACCCGCACTATGTGTTACTCATACTCAAATGTCAAATGCTCAACATCGGTGCGTGTAGCTATTTCATGAAATGCATCTCAACTTTGTGGTGAAAAGTAGTCAATACGTACAGTCGAGGTAAAACAATCGCAATTGTGCTACACATTACTCATTAGCAAAAACATCGAGTTATGTATAGGATGTTTATATAATCAAATTGAAATCCAATACTCCGTAAGACGTATGACACGATAATGAATTAATGATTCAACCTCGTAATATGTTAGCTTAGGAATCTTTCAAATTCAATCGATATGCGAGTAATAAGGAGTAGAATACTAGACTTGTTGATAATTTAGACATAGATAATTATAGATACTAGACATAACTTTAGAATAAATATATAAAGACACGATGCACTGTCCTTCCTACATTTCCGAGAAATCCATACATGCCTCTCGAGCGTCTGCAACATAGGTTCCAGTCCTCAGTTGATGTTCCCGAGTAATCGTTGTTGTCTTCCTCTGAACAGCAAAACGTTCACGACAGCGTCAGATCATTCAGCTTTCAACTACGGCCTGTTAGAGTTCTGAAGGAGGCGATTCACGTTCTTTGCGATTACAACCTTGATGAGGTCGGGCTGGCCTTGTTTTCTTGAATAAGTAATCCATCTCCATCAAACTTTTGTGCATTTTCTTATTCAATAAGTAATCTATCTCCATCAAACTTTTCGTCCACCCTAACGATAAGTACGTCATGACCTCATCATAACATGCCCCGAACGTCTCACCCACCCTAACAATGTGAGACAGTTTAAAAGAAGACCTACTCTAAAAGAAACGTTAGTGTCGTTATATAGGGGAAAGTTGCACAGGAAATAAGAGCGTTCGCTAGCCCAAATGTCGAGAAAATAAATATAAATATCAATATCAATTTACGAAATAAGATTCTACTACTCCCTATATCCTAAAAATTACTTTCGCTACCCCAAATACAAGTTTTTAGCTCCGCCTTTGGCATCGTCTCTAGCCTTTATTACCGTTGCACGTAACTAACACTCAAATCAAACTAACAAATTAAAATGTCTAGTTGTCTAGAGCTTGTTCTCGTCTACTCAAACTAACTAATTAAAATGGGTTCTTTAACCGAGGGAATGTCGTTGCTCGACAAGCTTAAAAAGAAGGGATTGAAACCTAGTGTAATCACATATAACACGCTTCTCGACGCGTTTTATAAGAAGCGGGGTCTTTTAGGACGACAGAGGTAATGGGCGATGATGGATGAGGATAATGTGTATCGAAATATACGCAGTTATAATTTGACGCTCAAGGACTAATCAAGGGCAGCTTCTCACCGCTGTTTTTGTGTTTGATGTGTTGGCAGGTGAAGGCGTGAAACCGAACTTGGATACTTTTAATTTCTTCATTAAGGGGTACTGTGATCAGGAAAATCTAAACGAGGTGAAGAAGTGGTAAAGTGCGTTGCTAGAAAGCGGTTTTGTCCCAAACAGACTAACATTTGTTGTACTGGTTCCCAACATGTGTGTCGTGTTGGTGAGTGTGAGTTGGGGTTTGAGGTGAGCAAGACGGTGTTCCACCGGCAGTTTCTCGTTAATGAGGCTCTGCTGCAGCGTGTGGTTGACGAGTTGGTGGAGCGGGCAATGATTTCGTTCAGTACAATTTGACATTGCACCCTGAAACAGGTGAACTGATAGAGTTAGCAAAAATTCATGAAAATTCATGAGTAGTTCACTCAACTTTTAGGCTTTATCTAATCTCGGAATTCTTGAACTCAGAAAAAGCCGGATAAAATTGATCGATGTAATTTGGCTTTGCATAGAGAAACAGATAAGAGGTATCTTGGGGACTTGGTATTCTCGTGTAGCAGATTTACAAACACTGTACTCGTTTTTTCAAATTTATGTGCATTATTTTACCGGCTTTATTTGTTAAATTTGCAATCATGAGTACGTAGAATTGTGTTTGGATTCGTAGCTAACAGCCTAAAATACAAAGGATTATCAAGCTGTCAGGCCTGAACAATAAATCCGTGTTTGATCAAAATACGAACTAGAATCGGAAACGGGTCAGCTTTTTATTCGAGTATGACCCAGCTCAAATCACACCGGAACTAAATAATTGATTAGAATTGCATTCAACTTAACCTAAACAAATGACGAAATTTTTATTTGTGGCAAACTTGAATTCAAAATGGATCTTACATGATCATACCAACAGTAAGTTATTTTGAATAACCCGACTCAATTTGACGCCTAAACTTAAAGCCTTGTGTAAGGCTTCTTACTTTCTTAGCTCTTAAGCACTTATTAACCTCTATTTCACTCATTTAGCCTCAATTTCCTTTTTTCGGCAATTTCACTATTATATTCCACGGGCCTAGGCCACACCCAAGAGTATGAGAGAGTCCGCTTAAAAGGTTTAGGAGGTTTCATCCTAAAACCAATTGGCAATAGGAGGAGTAACCCTAAACCTTATAAACA